>OX421452.1:28177555-28182555 GCA_949126865.1 Montipora capitata
AGGCCTAATTAGACCTAAAACAATATTTAGGCTAAACTCAAAAATCCAACTCGAGAACCCAACTCGAATTCCTAATTCAGTGAATTGGCACCCTTCCTTTTTTACTGCAACAAATTTTGGTAAAGGATTTATTTCATGGGTATGTATTTTAAAACTAAGGATTTTTTTCAAACTTGAGATTACTCAGTCCTAATTCTGTATTACTAATTTCTTTTTCTGTTACTTTTTTGTATTTTGTTTTAAAAAAGATCATCTTCATTTATTTCATTATAATTAGCTTTTGAATTTCAAAATGTATAAAATATTGTTTTTCTAAGTGTCTTTGTTTCAAAAAAAAAAATTAAATACCATTTCCACACTAACTACAACTTTAATATTTTTGTGCTCCACAGGCTATTTCCACTCTTGGCTGCTAGCCACTGGCGCTGGCTCCTGTTTTCATGATCTGCAGTCCACCTCTTCCCTTTTTTTTCTCAACTGTGTTCTCCATGTGCCCTTTAGTCCTCCCCTTCCTCTATTCTTTTCTGGTTCTAATTCAATAAAACTGATTTGATTTTTAATTTTCCACTTCAACTCCTTTTGCACTTACGTCAACATTTTTCAATTCAAATTTAACTCTTTTAGACAACCTTTTAATGCAGATTTTTCTGATACTTTTTATTTCTTTTTCATCTTCTCCGACTTTGGTGGTACAATACCAGCAATTTTACAGAATTCTTCAATTTCCTTACTACTTTTTTTTATGAAATTGGGGTTTTCTCTCATTTTTTAAAAAATATTACTTATCTGATCATTTTTCTAATGTTCAAGTTCTTCTATTTGTCTTTGTTCTTTTCTAAGTCTTCGTTCTCTAAATTTTTAATAGTTCATTTTAAAATTATTTTGTGACATTTTCTTTATCTTTTTTAAAACCCTTTTATTTTAATTTTTTGCGCGTTGTTTCGTACCCACACCCTGCTAGCTGAGCCTTTCTTAGCTCGATGAGAAAGAAAGAACACTGCAGAAATCATGTGAAGTCTTTATTAAGTATGTGCGAGCCGTTGCTTGGAGACAGTGTCAAACCCAGGCCGTCTCCATCGCACTTCAAGACGCCATGTTAATTTTCATACTGAAGGCTCGATTTTGACCTTCGCCTTGTCAAAAATATGATCCGCGCGTTGCCTAAACCGGTTTCACCAGAGTGAATAGCTCAGATAGTTGGACTGCTGCGACCTAAAAGACTTTACACGTTTTCTGCAGCCTCTCTTTCTCACCCTCAGGTGAGTTTTAGAGAGGCTCTGCTCGCAGGGTGCATACCCATTGCTACGCTTCGCTTCCCTGTGTTCTTTATCCCCGCTTTTTTTCACACTATTCATAATACCGAAAAAAAAAAAAATCGTATAAAACAAACAATTCTCAGAAAATCCACAGTATCAAAAAATTGGCGAAAACACAAAAATCATAAAAGCGAAAATCATAAAATAAGCAAAACAACTGTAAAAACACCCAATAACAAACCGAATTTCTAAAACTATTTATCTACTACGCGCATCTTCCAGAGTTTGCGGCAGGAGGAACATTCTAATCCAGGGGGAGCAGTGGCAGAAAAACAAGTTACAGAATAGAGTGCGGGGCGTTCCCCTGAAGAGATGAAGCCAATGGCTTTCCTGAATAGCGCTCGTAATTGTGCATCGTCCTGGCCTAAAATCAGGGGGTGGCTCATCCAGGTGGGGGGAACCCTCCACAAAAAACCAGTTTGGCTATAGAGTGTATGGCCTTTGGTCACCACCCCAGGAACTCCAGAATGCAAAGGAATCCCAGGATGAATATGATACCATCTTGAACGTCAGTGAGAGGTCTCTCACGTGGCAAAACGACGAACGACTTCGGACAGGCTCTCACCACCTTTGAACACTTCAAAGGAACATTTAATACATCATTCGGGGATCAATCCTGTAAATCAGTCGAGTGATGACACGGCTGGGGTTTTCGAGGACATCATAAAGGTAGACGATTCGTTTGCTCCATATTTTCTTACCCATGGTGCTCCGCACACCCACATTCAGCGCGCGGAGCTCCGCTAAACGTACGCATTGCACGCCAATTTTTTCGCCGGCTTTGTTCTTTCAACGGCGAAAATATTGCCGACAAGGGTTATTGCGTGATGTTCACACCACGTGACGTACAGTATCCAATAAAATCGCGCAAAAATTAATAGGAGGGTTGTAAACGTATAACGTATATAAGTGGGAAAGGTCCGTGCTGTAACCGAATGTGGAAAACCATTGAAGTCACCAAAACTTTGCCGTCTCGACCCTAAGGACAACACAAGACATCATCTTAGGCACGTTGTTTATTTCGAACTTAATGTACAATCCTAGCAGCATTTTTCGTAACTTCAGCACTTACGATTTACCAATAATTATGAATAATGAATAATTGGTAAATAATTGAATCAATAAGAGCACATTTTCGAGTAAAAGTTTACTAAAGCCTCTGTTTCAAAGCGAATCTAAGTACGCACTCTCCCTTATCAACAAGAGAATACAGAAAGCGTTTGTTCTTGTCGATTTCCTTTTCAATGTTGGGGTTAGAAGGAAATGGTATGATACAATAGAGGAATAACAAAACTAGGTATTAAATACACTTAAAATAACAATATAACAATGTTTTTATACATACTCTGTTTTAATACCACAAAGACCGGAAATCAAAAACTGTCAATAATTTTATCTTCACCCTTTTTTTGGTCTATATTTCGATTTGTTTAAACTGACACCAGTTAAATGACAAGATTACATGCTGCAAAAACTGAACGCCTTTAAGACCAAACAAATACTACTTAATCCAGAGCATTATAAACAAATTTGCTTACGATTTGTTTGGACAAAAACCAGAAGGCACTTGAACCACAGACTTAACTTAAGCCTCATTTAAGAAAGAAAAACTTAAAAGTAAAGAAGACACTCTTTCAGCTCAAAATATCAGCAAATAAATCCATAAATCACATTACTTCACCTATAAAAAAAGTTTTCAATTTAACTACCAAACTGTAATCAATTACAGCCGATAGCAACAATGAAAAAATATCGCACATGCCCTGAAAAATAGTGCTACAAACCAAATATGTTCCAAGCAAAGAAAGTAGGCCAACTTTTTAAATGCAAGCAATAAACATGACTTTGAGACTCTTGGCAGTAAAAGAAGGATTTGCTCGAGTTTTGCTCAGAGTAAATTCGAATAATGTTACCTTTGTAAATGCTACGCACTTGGATTCACTTTGAAAAAGAGGCATAAACTCAGAAAAAGCCTACTGCATGAATTAGTTTCCCCAGATCAGATTCAGTTTGAAAGAAGAATTAAATGAATATGAATGAAATATCAACGAATAGTATCAGTTCAAAAAAGATAACATTAAGTGTAAATACTGCTACATTTTTAACCAATAATTATAGCCTACCCTTTAAAGAGCAACTAACACGATCAAAATTGCAGGTGCCATAGAATACCAAAGTACATGTACATGCATAAAAGCTAGCACCAAGGGGAGGTGGGAAGCGGAAACAACTTCCCATACTCTCCCAATTGAATGTAATAATAGGCCACTTTCAATATATCAAAATTCAGCTTGAAAGAGAGGTTCAGAGGACAAAGACAAAGGAAAGTGGCCTGATATGTTAATGTCTTTCGCACTCATTGCAACTTGTTTCTATTGTTTTTGTCCTCTCTGCCTCGTTATCAAGCTGAATATTAATATTTTGAAAATGGCCTATTAAAGTGGTAAGAAATCGACAATGTCCTTTGCAGTGGATTTCACTGTTGCACGTGCACAAATATTCAAGGCAACTACAACACTGATGAAAAAACAGTATTAATAAGTTTCACATGTACATGGGGGATACACATAATAACAATTATCTATTTTATTTGCTGTCTTTCAAAACGACAGCTTAAAATTCAAGATAACACAGCCTTCTCAAAATATTTTTCGGGAGCAGGTCATAAGGAAGGTGGAGACGGTTTGGTGCTAAAGGCAACCAAGCGAGTGCCCAAAGGATGCAAGCTTCTAGGAGGGTCTCGGGGCATGCTCCCCTACGGATTTTTTCAAATTTAGACATTCACAGATGCAACTTAGTGCAATCTGGTGGATTTAAAGTGACGAACTTTCACATATGGATTTGACACTTGCTTGGAGTCTGATAAGAGATAATGGAATGCTAGTTAAATAAACATTTCATGTGCGCGAGGCAAAAAAATATTGTGGACACAAATTTGTACGTCAAACAAACTTTTTTCAAGCTTTTAGAATATCTCCAGTGACTTCACGTTCGAGCTAAAAATGTATTGTGTCTGACATTTTCTGACTAGAAGGAGACGGTCAAGCTTTCTGAGGAGGCGGCTCATTGAGCCATCGACTGGCCGATTTTGAGAAGGCTGATAACAACAACCAATAGTTTTTGCAGAGAAAGTTAGTGCTTCTAACTCTTTCAAATTCCGTAAACAAAATATTTTGTAATGTAGTACAATCCATAGCAATATAAAATATAATGACTTTTTGCTTGACCAACTGCAACATCCTGTCATCAGAATGTTGAATTCACAATAACGTTAATGATTATGTCAAAACCTCTTGGGTGAATGTTTATTACAGGAAAGCTATTCACATCACTGTGACGTGCAGTTGAAAATGTTATGGCTGTAGCCAAGGATTGTGATAGATCATGAATGTATACTGACTGCCAGGACTTAAATGCCATTTTCCCCTCCACTGTTACCTTTCCACCAGGGAAAGAATCATCTGTAAAGAAATGAAAATAACAAGAAATGAGGTTGATTCCCCCTTTTCTTTTTTTTTAGTACTGGTCATTGTGTTATTCCAGAGCATTACGGTGTGATTCGTAAGAAGCTTATGGTCACCAAAGTTACACCCTGACAATTAAATGTAGGGTTTATTCCTTGAATGGGTCCAAGGGAATCTACAATGTACATCAAGCACAACATTATTCTGAACCAGAAACTCA
>OX421452.1:28185055-28193134 GCA_949126865.1 Montipora capitata
ATAATGTCGGTGTCTGACATTTGCAGACTGAAGACTGCAGACTAAGCACCCATTTCAAATAGTGCTGATAAACATTATTTAAGTCTAAGAACCCGATTTAAAACGGTTAGCTTTCAATAATTGTGATTTAGGGTTAGTCTGCAGTCTGCAAATGTCAGACACCGAGTACACATCCAGTTAAAATTAAAAGTACTTCAACTGCAACCTTATGACAGCTTCCAATGGGAGCCAAAGAGCTGAATATTTTTATGTTTTTGTGCATAAGTGAAGGGCATATTTTGACACCTTAGAAAAAAAGAAAAGCCCAGTTAAACTCACTGCCTATCGTACCAGCAACAAGTATTATGGTACAACAGATAATATTATTATTGTTTCACAAACACACTAAGGTTGATGTAACTACTGCATCAGATAACCTTACGCCCAAGAGATACCAGATACACTTACATCTACTCCAACGTCAATCAGTTCTTTGGGAAGTGTAATGTGGCAAATTAGCAGTTCAATGTAAAAGGCTATTGCTTCAAATCTCGGCTATTAAAGCAGTATTTATAACTGACTAACCAGTGAAGAAGCATGAAGGTATCACCTTGGACCCAACAGTCCACATAAAATCATTCTATGGGTTCAAGACACGGGGCAGTTAAAAAAAGACGAAACCTATGTCTTCACAAACATGATACTAAGGCAAAGTGGTGGCGTTAAATACCTGAACACCCCAAAAGATGACACGGGCGTACCAATCACTTCACTAGCTATGGCGCTGGCTTTGGATGGGATAGACTTGCTTGTGTATTTATCCACGGAATACAGCATGCCCACAAGGTACGTATCTGTTCTTCTCGTAAGAAAAAGTTAGTTACAAAGCCCGGGAACATGTTTTATTGCCCGACGAAATAATAAAACTCGCCGAGGGAAGAAATGAATTACACGGGCCACGAAAACTCATATTTTAAATTATTTTACGCTGGCGTCGATCCTGAGAGGGGGGTCGTCTTAATTCGCAGTGTATCCCACAATGCATCGTACTTCACACCCGGGCTCTGGGAACGAGATTACTCGGTTTCATTTTAAAGTCCTCGAAGACAACGGTCTCATGGAATTCGCTGTTGTAGACACAGCATTTTCCGAATGGATTTTTGTCCTTTAGCTGCCATTTAACTAACGCAGAAAGCAAACACAAGTCGTGCCAAACATGAGGTAAGCGGAAGTTGTTTGCTGGATTTCCATGTTTTTCTCAGTTTAAATAGCCCCCAGCACCCCTCGCGTTTGCTCCGTAACTTATCTATTGTAGATTACCTCCCAACCTTTTCAATCTTATGATCATACCACATCTCTGAGACTTACATATTGAACCGATGGCACATCTTCCAGTGTATTACCTGCGCAGTTTTATCACTTCGCCATGCTACATGTAGTGCACTGCACTCGCTCTGATCAGTCTGATACAGTACCGGTAATGCTCATGCGAAACTGTCTCATCTCTGGCTGACCACACATCCCACACTTTCCTGAAACATCTTCATCTTTTATCTCTGATAAGCTCTGTGTTTCCATGAAACTTTCCATATCGAGCATTGCTAGTGTAATTCTGTATATCTTCTTTCTCCTTGCCTTTTCCCGGGAAGTTCTTATTGCTCACTTCTCTGATGAAGATTTCACCACTCCTAGCCGCATATTTTCGCAGACTTTCAATTTCCATATTGTTGAGGGACATAGTTTTTAAGTGTTTAACCCACTGACACCGCAAACGCCCTGGAACGCCTCCAGTTGGCGAGTAAAATCGTCTTGCGTTAGACAGAGTAAAATCTGTCACTCCCAGGGGGTCAGTGGGTTAACCCATTCACACCTAAAACGCCCTAGGATGCCCCCCGTTGACGGCATTAGACAGAGTAAAATCTATCAAGTGTCATCCCTCCCAGGTGTCAATGGGTTAACACGGTCCTCTACACTAATCAAACCCTTTCCACCAATTTGCCGTGGCAAATTAATATAGTCTCTCAACGTTATTTGTATGATTAAAGTTTGATAAATACTTAAAAGCTTCCTTGTCTTTCGGTCAATTTCTTCCAGTTTATCCTTCTTCCAAAATAAAATACCAACCCCATACCTTATCACAGACACTGCTCTTGATTTCAAGGCAAATCTTGTGTTTCCTGCATTAAGTGTTGAGTTTTATAATGTGCTTCTCACCCATATGAAGTACTCTTTTCTGGCTATGTCTTTCATTTCTGTATGTTTCATGTTGTATGCTTCAAAAACCCTGAGGTATTTAATGTACACTTTATTTTTGTCTATCTGCGTCATCGGCTGATAATTCGGTAATGTTTTTCCCCTGCTTTCTTCTAACTTTCCCCGTTTAGTGACCAAAAGTCCAAAACCCCACATTTTTAATGCTAAACTTCATTCCAATATCCTGGCTAAATACACATACTGTACTGATCAAGGAATTCCGCTGTTTTTCATTGTTTCCATACGGTTAAAGGTCATCCATAAAGAACAACTGATTTACGGTAACGTACCCCTTTCCTAATTCGTACCCTGCTTTACTCTTCCTCAAAATCAATGTCAATGGTATCAATACATCATCATCATCATTATTTTTATTATTACTTTCATTGTTGATTTTCTCAGCTCTCTGACAGCCAGTTTCTGTATTGGTATCCCATTTGAACCTCTACCCTGAGATATCCAATACTCTCCTCCGTATCCTTGCTGATCCCAGTGGGGCAGCTAATTGTACTCTGCTACTACCGGTACTTCCTTCTTGATATCCAGCTTTTTCAACTCCTTCTCCAGTACTGTTTTGCCACAGCTCCCAATTCTCCTACTGTACAACTGGTACCACTTTTGCTGATCATGAGGTGTTCCACAATCTTTGAATCTCCCTTGCCAAGTCTTAGTACAGTACATGTACTTCTCCACTTTCTCCTTTTTCTTCTTTTGTACTCTTCCATGTCTACATGTAGGTATTGATGCATGTACATTTATGACCCAAGCCTGCAAAAAAGCACCGGTCATCAGACATTTGTCCAGTAAACTTGAGGTTTTGACTGGCAAACGATCAGTCTGACCGGACAGGCTGATCAGGGTCTTCTGATATGATGCAAAGTAAAACTGTATTTTTACAGGTGCATTGATTTAAATTAAATAACACTGCAATGTACATGTGCTGTGGAATCAACAAGGGTACTGTTCCCCAAATGCATGTTGTTTGTGTTTTCATTGGACTGATAAGATTTTATGACCAGTTTTACAGTGAATTTTTAGGGCCTCAAATTACATTTCTTATCGTGACTTCAATAACTAACGTTATTGCCTGTGCACAAACAAAAGCTGAAACATGTACAAATGTATTTTGTTCAACTAGAATGACAAACAAAGAAAGCAAAAACATAAGAATTCTCAATAGAATGGCAAACGAAAGCAACAGTATTGTCAAAACAGTATTGGGCAATGTGCGCATGTTTTGATTGTTTTCATTGTCATGCAACAAAAAGCAAATTCAAAACCGTTCAATAAAAGAAGCCAACAACTTGAAATGATGTTAAGACAAATATATAAACCGTTTCTCCAATTCTCAGGTCTGTGTGGTACATCGTTTCTGAGTTATCAATTTCCCGAAGCATTTCACACAATGCTGCCACGTTGGTAGACCGTCCCTGGTCCACCAATATGGCGGCCAGTAATCAACGAAAACACCTGGAGTTCACTTTTCTGCAAATGTGCTTACTTAAATCAGAAACCCATAAGGGTTGAAGCAATACAATAATACAATAATACAATACATGCTTAATTGACCACTCCCCACGGGGGCTTTTCAGGGCCAATGAAACACAACGAAACGACAGAACAGAACAACAACAACTGTTAAGAATCCCAACTGGCCGGAGGCTAGCCAGTTGGCTATTTACAAGTGCAGCTGGGAAGTTGAACCAGGGACTACCAGGATCAAATTCACCAAATGGTCAGAGCAGGTCTTGAACCCGGGATCTCCCGATCTCAAGGCAAGCGCCCTAACCACTGGGCCACACTGCCAACATGAAACATGTAACGCGCGTTCACAGCTTCCGAATATTAAGTGCGAACTGATTGGTTGACTGTTTCAGTGCTAAGTACCATATTTGGAAACCCCTCGCTCTTGTTGTTCCAAATATGGTATCCTGGGGTCACGCAAGGTAAAAATTCAGAAATTCAAAAATGCTGTATCCGAAACAAAGGACGTTACGGAACTGGGAAAAAGATTTATTTCTAGTTCATCTTCAACCCTCATTTAGATACGGAAAATATGTGCATGTGAATATTTCAAACGTTTAATTTTAAATACTGTTTTTTGTACATTGGTCTGAAGAAAGTTCTAAAATATCAAACATTTGAATGGAATCTTGAAAGATTTTTTTTGAAATTCCTCCGAATATGACTGAAGAATAATTTGAACAACAACAGTGGTGTCTTCCCACATGAATATTGACATAATGTTAAGTGTTTTTACCCCATAAGATCTTACACGGGATTCTGATCATGCTAGAGCAGAAATAGTTTCAGGTCTGACGTTAAAACATGAAAAAGAAGGATCTTCCTGTCCGGCTACGGGCAATGCAAAAGATTTGAACCTTAACCCTCACCCTAACCACTTTTAAAAAAGAAAAAAAAAGAAAAACGAGACAATGAAAATGAGGCGCCATGGCCTGGCCTGACACATGACAGGCTTATAGCAAAAAACATTATTTGTAGGCTTAATGACCCATGTGTGATTTAGATCTTAATTGTCTTTGAAAACAATATCTGGTCTTTGTGCCTGTATAACATGATCTGTTTGTTTAATAGAGAAATCCAAAAGTATCTTTGCTTTGCTATTTTCTGCCACTTTCTTCTCAACATGGTCATACCAATTCCTTGAGTATGAGAGATCATATTTTTTACATAGATTTTAGTGTATTATTTGAGCTACTTTGTCATGTCTCTTTAGAACTACATTCACATTGTGCAAGTTTGCTACACAAATGGAGAATGTGAAATATAGTTTTGTCTCTCTATTTATACATTCTGCATTTCGTGGTTGACTGGCTTGTTTTCCTATGATAACCTCCCTCCATCAAGTTGGTAGTGCCTGATCCTTTGCTGCGGTAATGAGGCCTTCAGTTTCTTCTTCATGTACATGTATCCATTCCTGAGCCAATTGTAGCCATGGTTGACTGGGCTACCCTGCCTATTAAATAAAGTTGACTTGACTTTTCTGATCTTAATCTTATTGTTTCCTCCACTGATTTCAGTCCTCTTCTGCCCTCATTCCTTGCTAAGTAAAGCCTGGCCATGCTTGCTCTGGGATAATGATAATGATAATGATAATGATAATAATAATAATAATAATTATTATTATTATTATTATTATTATTAAATCATTATTATTATCATGGTGCATTTAGCTTCATGGCAGGTACTGTATGGTACACCCTGTACATTGTAATCAAAACTTCAAGAAATTTTAATCCCATCATCAGGTCATAACAAGCTGCCTTAGACTTCAAGGACTCTTTGGAGGATTGTTGCTTATCCCAGCAAGAGCTGCCAACTCTATCCCAGCAAACATGTACATGTAGTCCCGAGCCAGTCTCTTCGGAATAGTACCCAGTGCTCCAATAACAACAGGGACAACTTTAACACTCCTTGATCTTCCACAACGCTTTTATCTCAACTGCCAGATCCAGATACTAATCTTGTTGACCTTTTCCTCTTGTTTGATATCTACCCTTCTGTCACTAGGGCATGCAATAGATGAGGCAATTTTTGTTTTGTTTGTACACAAACACAATGTCAGGATGATTGTGATCCAGTTTCTTATCTGTTTGTATAGAGAAATCCCACAGTAGTTTAAAAATTTTCATACTCATAGTTGTACAGTGTATAAGCAGTTTAACAGCTGAGGGCAACTTGTATGATGGACCTGAATACCAATACATGATAGTTAATTGCATGTCTGGTCAGGTGTGCCACTGGTCCATGTAACTATATAAATATGCCAAAGGAATCTATTAGTCTACATTATTATTGTTACACGTAGCAATTGTACAATGTAATTAAATTTAATTGTACCTCTAATTTCTTGCAGCCTGCTCCATATGCCTCTGGAGAACAAGCTGTTTAATTGGCACCAGAAGACTGAGAATACTTTAAATATGTTAATTCATTCAAGGTGCAAAGATACATGTAAGTACTATTTTTATTAAACTCACAAAAAGTAACAGTTATATAACAAGTATACACAGGAAGTTATTGTCAAAATGTCAGTCTTTATTCCAGAAATTGGCCAATGAGGGCTCAATTATTGTCAGCCGGAGAAACATTTTGTAACCATGCATTATCAAATTTTTCATTATGGTTAACCTCAATAGTGCTAGAGTCTGGGCTTCTGATAGGATGCGGAAAAAAATTAAAGATTATGCGGAAATTCTTGGCCATAATTATTATGCGTAAACATGCGTTGATTATGCAGAAATTACACCAGATTATGCGGTTCCAAATTTAAGCAATAATTTGTAGAACTAATAATTACATGTAGGCTCGTCCAATGTATTTACATGCTTATGGTAAATCAAGACTCGAAATTGCGACCAATACAGTCTAATTTGCAACTGAATTTTTTCCCTTTGCAATTTGCGACCAGCTTTCACCTTTAAGATAAAAGGGTTAGCAATTAGCTTTTTGCTGAACCTTATGGCTAAAATAAATAAAGCCAAACCTAAAAGTGGAGCTCCCGTTTTTAACCCCAAAAAGCAATAAAATGTTTATGGAAATAACTATGCTTCTGCATAAAGTACAGATTGAATTAATCATCATTAGTGTGTACAGTTTACAGTGATCAAACAGATCAAACACCTCTGAGCTGACAGCATGCAGCAAACAAACAAGCCTTCCAAACAATAACCAACAATTTTAGTCAACTAAAACTGAAATTACACGCACAGTGATGTCTTTCACAACATTTTCCGTTTGACTGACAATCTTTACTCTTTAATCTTTACTAGGATTTCTTTGCTTAAATTTTTCAAATTTCGTTGCCTCTTCTCTCATGCTCTTTCCTGCTCTTTATCCTATTGCTCGTCACTAATATGATTTCCCGTCAAAAAACGCCGGTTGCCAAGTGCAATGCTACCATGCGATTTCCGGCCAAGGAAAATTGTCCGAACACTCCTGTTCCCACAGGCTGTCCGGCTTCCCCACCTCCACCCTAACAGTCTGTACGGGCGGACGGATGTACATGACATCATAACAAAAATTTCTCGCATGGATACCCTCACCCATGGTGCTCCGCTGGCGCCCTTTGCGTGCCTGAGATCCGCTATTAATATTAAAGTCTTGTAGCCCTGATCATCTACTGTACATTTGATGAATTGATGTCAGTTTTTCATGCGTCTGTCCTGTTATTGATCATGAATTTCATCATAACATTGTCAAAGTAGCTGAGTGGATCCACCTCCACCCCGACAGTCTGTACGGGCAGACGGATGTACGTGACATCATAACAAAAATTGGATCCGCAGACTACTTTGACAATGTTATGACCAAATTCATTGTCAATAACAGGACAGATGCATGAAAAACTGACATCAATTTGTTTTTCACAATAACAAAAAGGAGAGGGGTCAAAATTAAGTCAAACCATGTGAAGAAGGCGAGACAAAAATGCGAGAACTTCAATCTGATGCGAGCAATGTCGTGTCATTATCGCATATTATCGCATTAAAATTTATGTAAGACAGGACAAAGATCTTTCCAGTAGAGGGGAGTACATGCTTCAAACGGTTTATCTGTGGATGCTAGAGAGTACAGCCTAGAAAAAAATAAAAATAAATGTGGCTGGAACAGTTTGTACAGTAATTAACATAATTTTTTATTCTAATATATATATAGATATAAACAAAAACAAAGTAAACACGCAAGGCTTATATAAAGTGTGAAACTTGATTTTCGTAAAACAGTGCTCAATACATAGAAGTAGAGCGTAGTATATATGGAAGAAAAAGACAAATAAACTACAAGTTCATCCCTACAAGCCTGTTTCGTGGTCGCCCACTCATC
>OX421452.1:28200834-28205834 GCA_949126865.1 Montipora capitata
TCAACTGATCAAGGAAAATGTTCCATAAAAACTTCAAATCGCGATTTTCCCTTTCGAAAATTCATTTTATTGACAGCCATATGAATAAATTTCATTCACCGTCTATTTTCTGCGTTGTCCTGAGTGAATAGATGGGTTTTTGGGACTCTTCCATTTCCCCGTTAGATCCTACGCCGTCGTCACATACAATAGGGAGCTTTAGCAACGACAACGGCGACGGCAACGAAAACGTCACAAATTTGCATATTTAGTGGGCAAAAACAATAGCTTTGCACGCCCTGCACGTGCGTTTTTCATTTTTGTCCATTTCTTTGCCGTCGTCAGCAAAGAAACAACGTGAAATTACCAAGTTTGAAGTGTTATGGAGAACGTCAGCACCTGGAGATAAATTTTCATTTTTCTCCTCTAAATTAAGCGCCGCTCGTAACGGTTTCATTCCTGAGGGACTGAAACACCTTTGTCATATTAAAAGGCTTGGAATAGTCGCGAAGTGATCGCAATAACGTGAATTTATGTTTTTACATGACGTTCTCGTTGCCGTTCCCGTCGTCGTTGCTAAAGCTCCCTAATTCTTGGGTTGCACCTCACGCAAGTGAAAACATGAATCGCTTACTATTTAAGAAATTGAGTCAAGAAATGGAAATGTTATAGAAGTATGTATGGAGGCGTGTAAAATGCCGAAAAGGGTATCATGCCGAAAAGGGTACAGACGCATAAATTATGCCATTATGCAACACGCATGTCATCGGATCAGCTTTGAGAACCATGAGCACTTTGTTGTCGTGACCTTTGGGTTGTGAATGATATCGCTATTATGTACAATGCGCTCTGCGAAGCAAAAAATGATTTGAGAAACAATTGCAACAACGTGCTGTCCTATTAGCGAAAAGACTAAAGCATGACTGAAAGAAATCCACACGTTTAAAAAAAACGATTTTTTGTACTATTTCTGTCGCCTTGGACGCCCTGCATACGGAAATCGGAAATGTTTACTTTTCGGTCAATGTTGTTGTCGTAGATAACATTTGCTAATTGAAAATATAGTACAAGACTGTAGTCCTAAATAGATGGCGCTCGTTTGAATGATTACCTAGCTGTTAGCACGAGACACTATGAAAAAAGGAGCGCTCGTTCAGAGATTTTTAAAACCGTTTTTAATAGTACTCTGTCACTACCACGCTGAGTCAAAATTTTGTTAACAGTCGAGAACCTTGGTAGGTACGAGCTCGAAAAAATCGTTCACTGCACTGAAAGGCTTTGGACTTTTCATGGAGCGAATGTGAGAAAGCATCCGACTAGATCACGGTGGGTCTTGGGTTCAAATCCAATCTGGGGCACGGATTTTTCGGAGTTCCCAATTGCTTCCACACACATTTCTTTTCATATATATATGTCAGGGAAGATCTGCTTTTCTAAGAGCAATACAAGAAGATATATGTTAAAAATTATCTTACTTACAGTCAGTACAGTTGGTTATCCAGTGTTTTGAACTAAAGTATTTACTAGCTACCCGATCACAAAGATCGTAAGTGATCTTGTTTAGAAAGCAAAAAGCACTTAGGATACTAGTCAGAGTAAGGATTTTAAAATTGTACAATTTGCAGAAAAGTGAAGGAAAATGTTCTGAGTCAAGGAAAACAACGCAATGTAGTTACAAGTGATACATACTTTATTTGAGTTGGTTAAGAAAAGGGTAGCCAAATTAAGGCTTTAAAAAAAATGTGGAATACAAAGGGTCGCAAACATAATAAGTAGAACTTATTCACAAAATACTAAGAAAGGCAAGCTTACAAATACTAAAAGTAGACAAAATGTTCAAACTTCTTTCATTTCTAAGTTAAGCTCAAGATTGACAATACTTTTAAAAACAGGTACTTTATTCGAATTTCTTCAGTTGTAATAATGTTAACTTCTTTTTCAAAAGAGTTGTCGGGCTGAGCATTTTAATTGGAAATACTATTCTGACAATCCTTCCTTTATTTCCACTGCATATTCAGTATTATACTTTATTTTCAATTCTATTACAAAAACTAGTCCTCTTGCTTTTTGTTACATTCTTTTTCCCTCTCCCTTTCTAAACACCTTGAGATTTCTTTGGAGATGTCGAGGACTCCCTCTACTATGCGTTCCCGGTCTTCTTCATTTAAGTTCTGGGAATACCGGGAAAGAAACTTGTCGGGATGCCAAAAAAGAGCTAGCTCTTTAATTCGCTTTATTCTGGAGGAGGTGGTTTCTTCCCCTGTCAGCATAACGGCCAGCATGTCGTCCGCATCGCCATCACAAGGCCAAGGGACGTCACCAAACGAAATGACCTCTGGTGATCGGTTTAGAAATCCTCGGACCCTGACGTCGTATGTCTTTCTTGCCCCTACGTCTGTCATTGATGGACGCGCTTTCTTTTTATTGAGAAGCTCTTGCCACCCATCATGGTACAGAGTATCTATGGGTATTCGAGTTCCTAGGGCGAGGCCTGTAGCTGTCCTGTAGTCACACCCCTCCAGCTCCATAATAAGGAATGTTACCGCCTCCTCCGCGAGAACATTGTTTATATAACTGCATAAAAGAGAAAGATCTATCAAGTCAAAAGTAATATGTAATATGTTGACACACTTTGGTTTATTCTTCTTGTAATTTATTTTTGTTGTTTTGCTTTTCTTTGTCTTCTGCTGATTTGCTTTGAAGTATCTTCCGTGGAACCGATCTTTGGGTCTACCGGTTGTTGTAATCTACATAAATCATTACACTGAATACTTACTAGCATCCTTCAATGCCGAAAGGGTCCATGCACGGGGGCAAATCAATAAACATCCTAGGAGGCAACCACAGTGACCTGCAATAACCCATGGAAATTAAACGACATTTACTTGACTTCTGTTGAAATTCAAATTTTAGCCCACATACCAAAATTTTGAACTTGTCAGCCGGAGCCTGACCGGGGAGTTGGAAAATGCAACAGGCTTCTTTCGCGAGTTGTCCCTAAAAACCCATCTTTGCCATGCATACTATGTGGAAAGACACATATTTAGCTGGACAGCTCTGATTGATAGAGGAATTCTCTTTACAAATTATATGGTATGGTATGTTCTGACCTGCTATAGTTCTGACTATCGGTAAACGCCCTTATTTTTCACGATATAACCTCTAATATATTTGAACAAAGGAATAAAAGTATACCCATGCTTTCGTGTTGTTGGCTTCGTGAACATCTTGGTCAGTTCTTCTCCGACACTTTCTCTGAGCTGTAATTTAAAGTAAATGAAGACAAAAGCTCCGTTTTATTGTCCGCGGGTAAAACTCGGAGTACTCTATATTTTCAAAGGTTATTTTTAATTAATATAAAAGTAATTAAAGTAATTATTTAGCTTCCTGTAAATGGCTGAAATCTTTAGTAATGATACAGTCACTTCTGCACATCATTTGTTTGAAGGAGCAACTTTCCTAGAGATGTGCATGTATAGTGTTGGTGGCAAAGCTATACCTTCCAATATAGATTTGTGCCGAAGTACTTAGTTCCAAATTATATCATTTGATACTTTCGGAACACCTTTAGAGACAAATTCAGGAAAGCCTGATGCCTTTGATACTGCGCCTTTGGTCTTGCAATTGATCTAAAAAGGAACAAATCAGTTTAAGAAATGTACGTCCTAGCTGATTTTATGAACTTTTGTTGTGTAGTTATTGCCCGTCAATTAACACAAAAAAGATGAGCCGTTGTTATCTTATGTTACGATTCAAAAACAGAATTCTAATTGTTCGCGCCAACAACTATAAAACTGAAAAAGATATTGACTCCTTCCCCACCAGCGTTTGAAATCTGGGTTCCTGGTTCTACTCCAACATGTCCATGTCGCCAAGAGATGTATCAAGGCATTCTGTGGGTTCGATAAATTCCGCCAAATTAGAAATTTCACCCATCCCTGAGTTTACGCACACAACACACTACCTTATTTCGTGTACATTAGCATCCTGGTGCATTTGCCTTGCTCATTGATAACAATGATAAACACATTACCTCTTTCGGGCCTATAGTTTATTTGTGTCCCTCGTAGCATCATTCATACGCGCTCCTCGGACATGATGCTACTCTGGACACAAATAAAGTATATGCCCTCCAAAAGTCATGTGATTGTCCTATTATCTCTTGTAAAGCACTTTAGAGTATTGTATAATTTTTGCGTTATATAAATTAACGTATTATTATTATTATTATTATTATTATTATTATTATTGTTATTATTATTATCATCATCATTTTTATCATTATTATTTTTATTATTATTATTATTATCATTATTAGCATTATTATTATTATTATTATTATCATTATTATCATTATTATTATTATTGTTATTATTATTATTATCATTATTATTATCATTATTATTATTATCATTATTATTATTATTATTATTATTATTATTATTATTATTTATACTTACTCACCTTGGAGTTTTCGCTATGTCTGCAAGGGACTGCCGCATCAATTTTACCTAACAAAAAATAGTATTAAGTTAAAAAAAGAGTAAAATTCATCTTTACTTTTGGTATTAACTGCACTTCAACATGTTTCCATACTTTGTTTATCAAAGAATCATTTGTCTCTCCTGATTTCATTAAGGCGGGCGTTGAGTCCGCATCCTTTAGGAACGTTTGCCTGAACCTCTTCCTGAGAGAAAAGATAAAGAAGAAAGTAGCATATCGAGGGTGCTACACGACATTTCTTACTTTGCTTCGTTGTGCGTCAAAATACTTACGCTTTTTCCTCCTTGGTCAATTCCCGTTTCCGTTTCGTTCTTTTCTTTTTAGTCACTTCTTTCTCCTTAGGTCTTCCGTTTTCAACCTGATGAATAAATTAAGCCTCATGAATATATGGTCTCCGTTTCCCGAGACAACCCTGTTACAATTCCCAGGTCCGGCCTTCAAACAGATTGAGACGTATCGATGAGGAGCCTTACATTCCATGTACCCGTTACCATATACTGGGTCCCAAGACACGTCTT
>OX421452.1:28210834-28228334 GCA_949126865.1 Montipora capitata
ACAAGGTCTGTTTGTGGTAAATTACACAGAAATTTCAGCATACGACTTTTAAATTGAAATGTTGTCCATTTTACTGGGGCGAAATTGACAACAAAAAAGCTGACGCTCAAGATTTGCACCATTGAGCCAAGTGGACTCTACAGAGGCAAAGACATTGGCGTGGGTGTGCAAGAGTTGTCTGAAAGCATAGAAAACATGAATCCCAAAAGTCTAAATTACTGGCTATCCAAATTCGTGCAGGTAGCTTGCCAACAAGTCACACGATAAATCCCTCTGGGAAGCTTTGCAGTATTGCCTGCGGTTTTAAGTGTTCCCTGGTAGAGAAAAATGGCGAGGGCTTGAGGGCTGGAGTCGTGAAATACTGGTCACCAAACGTCATACCCGTGCAGTGCGGACACTTGAAAGATTCTGGAGAATGAACATCCAATTTTGGGCCTGCCAGGTGATACTTTTTGGGACATCCATCATATTGTGTTTGACATTCCATCGTAGCCATTCTGTGGAAGGAAATATTAGGAAACAGATTTCTGATAGATACCTTTGATACAAAGAATTCCCTTTTAGTGGGTCTCAGTTAAGGGACATACTAAGTCTGAGGTATCTACTCACCCATCTTTTGTAGTTTCTTCCGCGAAAGCACTAAGCTTTCCAGAAATGTTGCCTTCGTCGTTTTGGGCCTAAAGAGACATGGGATCAAATTAATAATGTGTATAAATACGAAATCTTTTCATTTACATATTCCAGTTGAAGGAAGACTAACACGTGTTGCCGCACATGTCTTCCGAAATTCACAGGTAATGCGTTAAATAAATCGAGCCTTTAAGATCCAAAGAACTCTCTCAGAGTTGTTTGCTTACCAAGTGTGCAGGAACGCTCTTTGCCTGTTTTCTCAGACCGCTTTGTTCCATGAGATAATCACTTGGGCTATAAACTCCCTGAAAAGGGAAATAAATGAATACAGAGTGATCTTCTTGCCGTGAGGATTGAAGAAGCGAGTAAGGATAAAACTATAAGTATATCCCTATAACTATATACCGTAAATGTTCGAATTAGCGCCCGGGGCGCTTATTTAATTTTCTAAGGCGAGAGGGGGGCGCTTATTTGAAGGGGGGCGCTTATTTCGTTTATCAATTTCTCATGAGGATAATCAGGTGGTAGTTGAAGTCACTGGAAGCAGGAAACTTGAAAATGGCCTCGTAATTCAAGGAACTTTTAAGGCAGTAACAAGAAGCCGGCGATTGGGAGCAAAGTTTTACGAGGAACTTAATAAAGTGAAGCAGCTATGTGCTCACATGGATATTTCTACCAAAGAAATGAGAAGCAAACCCGTGCGACTTTGAAAGGACATTACTGTCTATACTATCTGATTTAACAATGTCCCATTTCATTAAAAGAACCGTATAGACCGTATACGTCTCGTACATGTATATCGTACCGAGTACCGAAACTCATTTTTTCTCGGGGGATTCGGGGGGGGGGGCGCTTATTTGAAGGGGGGCGCTTATTACAAATTTTGAACCTTAGGAGGGCCGCTAATTCGAAGCGGGGCGCTTATTTGAAGCTGGGCGCTAATTCGAGCATTTACGGTATAACTATAAGTATAAGTCCATTCCCGTGACCTTCTCCTTGTTTCTAGGTACCGGAGGGAGCAACCAAAAATACCAACCTTTATACGGGATCTTCTGCGCAAATAATAGTCTCCATGATCCGTCGACTGCGCGGAATCCTCATTGCTGACCTACGGATAAGAATATCGTGTAAAGGACGCATGTCACATTCTGGGATTATTCATCTCCGTATATATGAATAAGACCGACCTAGATTGAAGGGAGAGCGATCTCATTATTGAATAACTTATCATGTTGCCATTACTATTTACCTCTTTTAGCTTTCGCTCATTTTTCAATTTTCTGGCCGTCTTTTTAGTACCTTTGCTTCGCTCAGTGTATTTACCTAAAATATAAGTAATTATAATAGTGATAATGGTGGTGAACTCATCTGTACTTTTGTTGTAAGAGTTGCGAAGAACTTAGAAATTGTGACAAATGCCAATGGCTCCCTTGAGGCGCCCTAGGATCAAAAATTTTAAACAAACTTATATCTTTTGATTCTTTGGAAAAACATGCTTAAACTAATGCCTTTTCTCTGCCTTTAATGTAAACCATATAATATAATATAACCTCTCACTGAAAATGTATCGATGTCATACCTTCAATTGCTGCAAGTTCGCGACTCGGCTCCAGGCTCACGTAATGAGTATTGGAAACATAGCCGAGTAGAAGGGGGTCACCATCCGTATTCCCAGTCTCAATGACAATGTGATCACCATTATCCCTGGAGCTCGAAACTATCCAAATATTTCTCTGAAGTACATTTGCAAGAGCCAGTATCGTTAAATGATCACCCCACGTTCCCTGTTTGCTCATTTTTCTTAGATAACCCTGAAGGTCATTATTGTCAACGTACATTGATAGATCGTTTTGGGAGATCTGCAAATGAAGAGATTACTTTAGAAATACAATTATATTTTATATGTTATCGGTGACAGTGTTGTCTTAGAAAAAAAACCTCAACTTCCTCAAGAAAGATAAGATTGTTTCCTCATCTACCAACCCACCCCAATAGTGGATGGGTTTTTTAGAGCCTCCACTGCCAAAGCTCTGAGTTCGGAGTGTGTGCATGGTGTATCCTTTACACGGGTGAGTTGGTCACTGATGGCGTGGAAAAGGCAATTCCCGTCTGGCGGAATTTCCACTGATCGAACCTCCAGCCCCGAATTGGTTATATTTTGTAGGAGTATACATTCTTGCTGTAGAATTGGCCTCCTTTCTGCGATGGACTTCCGAATGGCCACAGCCACGTCTGATTGCAAGTACTCGTTTGAGAAAGGTGTGTGCGAAGCTGTGAACAAAAAAAAAAGCACATAAACAAAAACTTTAAGGTCCTGTCGTCTTTCTTCCATTCAACCCTGCAATATTCGTTGTAAATCCCGACTACATCAAAACTTTTAAAAGTAGATATTGAAGTAAGGAAGGGCGATTTCTTGGGTTAGCTAAGTCCTCACCAGCCGGACGTAAAGAGAAAAACATTATGTGAAAACCAATTCCAACGGAATTCAAGAAATCTCTACCACTTGTGGATCTATTGTAACACAACGTCAAAAAATAATACAAGACCTTGGGGTACTGGCGGTATAAAAATAACAATTTCGAAAAATCGTCCAATTACCTTCGTCGTTCTTGGATGTTCGTGGACATCCTGGAGGGATGGAGGTGTCCGCCTCTTCCGATGAAGAATCCATCTCTTGCATATCTAAGAAAGTCGCGATATTGAAAACATAGCCTCGAACATCCATATGTTTAATGACTCGTGGAATTTGATAAGTGCAACACTTACCTTTGTTATCCTGGTTTCCTTGGCCGGTGGAACACTGAGAACCTTCTACATTACTCTCACACACAAAGGAATGGCCAACATTCTGTGCAGCTAAAGAATAGAATAAGCGTTAAAAATTAGAGTAATTTTTCAAGGTATTAACATCGACTTTGGTCATAGCAACCTTAAAATTTCACATTACACTTTCTGATAAAGAACAAAATAGAGTGCTTCTGAGTTGACAGTCTAAATTTCTTTCCTCAAAGAAACTCTCTTCTGTGCCGCACCTGTCTCACGATGAAAATTGTTTCATGTACTGGGGGAGGTATTTTCATCAGGTAAAAAGACATTTTCCTGTGTCGAAGGAGTTGGCGTCATAGGCACATCTGCATAAAACAATTAGGGAATGAGGATATACAGAAATTCCTACAATGCAGTTTTTAATGAGGACAGTATTTGAAACCAGGTTGTAAATAAAGACTATTCAGGGAATTTACCTGTTCACATCCCATAAAGTAAAGGGTCGCAGGAATCCTTCATCTGGTCTAATTTCGTGTACCTGAAAAAGGATGATTGGCCTTTTGCTGATTTCGATGGCGTGGTTGTTTCTTTGTCTTCCATGCTGTCGTGAGAATTATACGATTGATCCTCAATTATCCTCAGACGTTGGCCGATTTCGAGAAACCACTCGTGACAGCAAGGGTGTGTACAAACATCTGCTGCAAGACAACTACCACAATCCCCGTCATGTAACCGTATGGCAGATTCCTGAGTGTCTTCAAGTATCTTAAAGAGCCGATCAGGAGACCGAATTCTTTCTCTTTCCCACAAAACGGAACCAATTAGGAAAAAAGGGAATGATTTTTTTCTAGATTGGAGATCCCTCTCTCGTACTGACACTGATATTCTGTGGCCTCTTTAATATTTGCAGCCTTACCAGACATAATGCTCGCAGCGACACCGGCATCCAAAGTTAACCATAACTCTTGCATTTCCTTTTCCACGTCTTCTAATACTACTAAATTTTTCTTTCTGTTGGTTTTGTGATTGATGCGGAACAGGTGTGCAAACGTGGAGACCTCATCGGCGATATCCTGGTGGGTCAACTCAGTAACCGTGCTTTCTTCTGATGTATACGCAACTGTTTTCTGGGAATGGTAGCTCTGCAACATTCCCGCATAAAGGGTGGAAACAACATTTCTATCATTTTTTTTCCACTGCACTCGATAAAAATTCAGAGCTCTTCTTTCTTTAATTTCCCCAAGAATGTTCCTTGCTTTGAAGGGGTCTTTGGCGTGTTTTTTCACTTTAGACGGTTCGTTGTCGGGATCTTTAAAAATAACAATGTCCCCCACGGAAAATCGTTGCACGCGCTCTTCGGAGACTCGATATCGCCGCCTTGTGTTGTTGGCAATCATGTGCTCCGTTGCTTCTAATGCCCGGAGTCTTGTTTCTTCTCTGATACGTGCAAGGCTACATCCTATATCCAATCGGTCTGACGCCGAAAGGAAGCTTTCTTGCGAGTCCTTGCCATTATTCATGCATTCATCGTGCAATTCCTTTGCGCTTGTATCATCTGTGATTTCATCGTCACTTTCTGTGGGTGGTGCATCGGCGCTCCAAAATTCAAAGTCGTCTGCAGATTTCTTCTCGTCAAAGAAATCATCGTCCATCGGATAGTAGAAATCACAACAAGACCGCCCTTTAAACAACTTAAACGGAACGTCTTGAATGGTGTGATGCCAAGTTGTGTTGATTTGTCTTGCGACGTGTGGAAGAATATAAGGCCATAGCTTGGCTTGCTCGTCTACTGATCTTAAGCAAAGAATTTTTGTCATCACCTTTTTTACCCTTTTGTTAAGGTTCTCAACTTGTCCTTGACACTCGGGGTGGTATGGTTTTCCATGTATGATCTTAACGCCCAACGAAGCACACAGATTCTTAATCACTTCCGCAATAAATTCTGTACCATTGTCTGTCTGCAAGTATTTTGGAGCCCCTTCGTCATAACAAAACAAATTGTGCAAGATGGAGTGGATCTCGTTTGCCGACTTGGTTTTCGTGGGTATTAGCCAGCAATATTTCGAGAAGCAGTCCTTTATCACTAAAATATACCGATATTGGCCCCTGTTATTAGTCATGAATGATCTCTTTCGTCCTGGGGCCATATCTATCAAGTCTGCTTGTAGCCTCTCAAAAGCACCGTAGCTGCGAATTGGACAGGGTGGAAGAGGAACGGTTGGAAATGGAGTATGCAACTGACAATCGGGACACGACTTCAAAAATTGTTTAGCCAACTGCCTGATGCCGTTACGAAAGCAACGAAGGGAAAATTGCTTTACAATGCTATTCAACCCAACCACGGTGCATCCTCGTTCGGGTGAGTGATGGATGCCTTTGAGGATGTCCAATGCCTTTTCTTTGTACACAAGCTTGATACCTCTGTTGGGAATAAGGTCACCGCCCTTGGTGTATTCTAAACGAATAATGGCGGCTTCATCGGGCATTTCGACAACCCTGTAAATAGGTTTGCTGGAAAGCCCCTTGTAAAAAAGTCTGTTACGATGTTTGGTGAAAAATTCACGCAAAGCACCCCATTCATTTAGACTAAGACAATCGGGTTTAATTGCCTTTCGATCGCGCAAAGACGGCAAAAACTTTACAACATTGAACAACTTGCCCCAGCATTCGCAACACATTGGTCCAACAAAAAGAGAGGGGCCACAATTCTTGCATCCAAAAAGAAACAAATCATTTGACAATACATCGACTATTCAGTTACAATCCATGTGCCCTTTTCTGCACGCCTCAAAAAACGCTCTCATTTCTCTAAATTTTCTATTATTCCATTTACTTTGATTTGTGTTACATAAGTGCTAGTCTCGCACCCTTTTCGGCACGACTTAAAATACGCTCTCATTTGTCCAATTTTTCTATAATTCCATTTACTTTGAGTTGTGTTACATGATTGCCAGTCTCGTACCGTGCTCAAAACGCCTCAAAAAATGCTCTCATTTGTCCAATTTTTCTATAATTCCATTTACTTTGAATTGTGTTACATTATTGCCAGTCTCGTACCTTTTTCGGCACCCTTCAAAAAACGCTCTCATTTCTCTAATTTTTCTATTATTCTATTTACTTTGAATTGTGTTACATCACTGCTAGTCTTGCACCCTTTTCGGCACGCCTTAACATACGCTCTTATTTCTCTAATTTTTCTATAATTCCATTGACTTTGAGTTGTGTTACATGATTGCCAGTGTCGTACCTTTCTCGGCACGCATTCAAAAAACGCTGTCATTTCTCTAATTTTTCTCTTATTCCATTTACTTTGAATTGTGCTACATCCGTGCCAGTCTCGCACCCTTTTCAGCACGCCTTAACATACGCTCTTTTTTCTCTGATATGTCTGTAATTTCATTTCTTTTGAGTTGTGTTACATGATTGCCAGTCTCGCACCTTTTTCGGCACGCCTCAAAAAACGCTCTCATTTTTCTAAATTTTTTATGTGCTACATCAGTGCCAGTCTCGCACCCTTTCCGGCACGCCTTAACATACGCTATGTTTTCTCTGATATGTCTGTAATTTTATTTCTTTTGAGTTGTGTTACATGATTGCCAGTCTCGTACCTTTTTCAGCACGCCTCGAAAAACGCTTTCATTTCTCTAAGTTTTCTGTTATTCCATTTACTTTGAATTGTGTTACATCAGTGCTAGTCTCGCACCCTTTTCGGCACGCCTTAACATACGCTCTTTTTTCTCTGATATGTCTGTAATTTTATTTCTTTTGAGTTGTGTTACATGCTTGCCAGTCTCGTACCTTTTCCAGCACGCCTCGAAAAACGCTTTCATTTCTCTAATTTTTCTGTTATTCCATTACTTTGAATTATGTTACATCAGTGCTAGTCTCGCACCCTTTTCGGCACGCCTTAACATACGCTCTTATTTCTCTAATTTTTCTATTATTCTATTTACTTTGAGTTGTGTTACATCAGTGCTTGTCTCACGCGTTTTTCAGCGCGCATTAAAGTACGCTCTCATTTCTCCAATTTATTAGTATTTCATTTAGTTTTTGTTGTGTTTTCCGTTGGGTTTCCTTTGTGTAACACTATTACTTGTGACACCCAGATTTCGAAACGCTGTTAAAGGCTAGTCATTTGAAGGTCATAGGTTTAATTAATTCTGACTTTTTCGGAATTTCCCTATGTGGTTGCTGACTAGTTCTTCGTTAGTAAGATGTTACAACTTACCTGTAGCTACGGTGTCTGATGTTGTTGCTGTTGTGTTGTTCATCACGCTCTTATGAAATTTCTACATCTGATAATACTGCTGAGAGTCTGTGTGCGTAGCTATGCCAAAGAACTCAGCTGAATTGTGAATATTGCATAAGACATGTTGTGAGGTTTTCTCCGGGCACTCCGGTTTCCCCTCTCCTCAAAAACCAACATTTGACTTGATTTACTTTCATTGTTCATTTCAGTTTACAGTGTCCCCAATTAGCGCTCCAGCCATCGCCCAGAATGCCGCGACACATCCGGGTACTTTTTATGCGCGCCGGCGCTAAAATTCAAAATTGATTAGAGAAAAGTGCGCGTGATAACAAAGAATACGGCCAATAAGAGGCCACCAGCGCGTACGTTTTTCTGTTTTACGGACATATTAATTCCCCTGGCCAAGTACCAGCATATGGAATTTGTAGAGCAAGGATCAATAAATGATTCTGAACAAAAATTTGTTTTTTAAGGTCTCTACAAGTATTATCAAATTTGCTATGAAAATCGACTATTTTGGGAGCTTTTTAGAATGGAAGCTGTACTAGAGGCTAGAACGACTAGACACTTAAATAAAGTTCCTTTCCTTTCCTTTCCTTTTTTCGTCCTTTAAATAGAGATTTTTAAGGGGTTGCGTAATTTTTTGAAAAATGACGAGACAAATGATGTTTCGCAAAGTTGCAGTTTATCATATATTTTAAAACTGCCATTTCGTAATGCAGTTAAACATGTTCGCAATTGCTTCATTGCAAATGCTCGGCAAAAAAAAGAAACAGTTTCGAGATGACAAAATTGAAGTTTCTTTATGTATGTTTGTCATTGAAATGCATTATTTTCCCTTCGTAAACGCTGTACTGTTTTTTCTTTCATCCTTTTCGCATTAGGGTGTGAGGCGAAATCTTATACCATGTCGCATTCAGACAAGCTACTTGTTATCCGATGACATGCGTGTTGCATAATGGCATAATTTATGCGTCTGTACCCTTTTCGGCATTTTGGCGCCATGTTGGTGGTACACCAAACATCTGGACTTACCAAACATCTGGACTTGTCTGAAACTTGTCTGGACTTGTCTGACATCTGGACTTGTCTGAAAGTGAGTATTTGAAAGAGATCAGGTTTGTGGCCTATTGGTCGATGAAAAGCGGGGCTTCTTATGAGAACTCTTGTTTGGTAAGCAAGAAGAACATATTTGTGAACAATATACAAGGAATTTCAATTGCCGCACTTTTCGTATTGTCATATTAGAGTATGGATAAGGGAAAGGCGCAACAGGTGTATATCAGGAAAAAGATAGACAAATGAATACCATGCAGATCAGTGAGTCGGGGTAAAAAATAACAACTTGCATGTTCACACTGTTGTAACGCTTAAGAAACGATGAGCTTTATTTCACTTTCAAAGAGTTCAAAACGTGGTGTTTTGTTTATTAAATCGGATATGCCATCCGCTGCCCACAAGGTCTGTTGTTTACATAGAAATCGTGTTATACTGTGAGCGCGCAGCTCTGAAAGCTCTTTAGAGTGTTGTCCTCAATGAGAAAATGGAGGCTTCAGAAAGCCAGAGAGTTGTTTACATTATAACGTACAGTCGCGCAGACACTGAAAAGTTCCGTAGAGAGACGTTTGGCGAAGCGATAATAGAGGCATGGAATAGCTTTAACATTGAAATCTCTCACTGGGTGGTAAGCATGGAGGGTCATGCCACTACCGATGCCGATGGCGATCTCAACAAGTACCATTTTCACATGGCGGTAAAACTGAAGAAGAGAGGTAGATGGCTACAAGTAAAGAGATACTTGAGCCAAAAATTCCACATCGAAGTTCATTTCAGTGACCGCCACAATACATATTACAGCGCCTACAAGTATGTCACGAAATCAGACCTCGAAGCGGTTCATTCTGTGGGTCATCCAGACTTAACTACTTGTCCTCGAACGGAAAATGCAATCGCTTCTAACAAAAGAAAACGCAAACTAGGCGGGGTATCGAAGCAAAGAAAGATCAAAGATCCACGGCTAAGTGTTTTTGACGTTTGTAAACTAATTCAACAGAAGTCAATATCCACAAGGCTGGAGCTTGTATGTTTGGCGATGGTTCAAGAACGAGAAGGAAAACGCTGTCTGGCCGAGTTTATAGCAAACCGCGGGAATAAAGCGGTGGATGAAGCATTGTCATTAGCGAAAGAATTTTCTCACGCTGAAGAGCAGTGTCTTCGCCTGAAGAAATCGCGAATACAGCTCTTACAAGAATCTAAAGATGCGCCATGCGTGGACGGTTGCGAAGGAAGGTGGTTTGTGGCAGCAAATGAGGTTCTCGACAACCAAGGAATAATCCCCTCGGTTTTCTGCAATGCGATTTATACAGCCCTGTCTAAAGGTCGAGGAAAATTCCGGAATATTTATTTGTATGGAACTGCCAATTCTGGAAAGACTTTTATGTTATCGCCATTGAAAATAATTTATAACACGTTCTGTAATCCAGCAACGGGCTCCTTCGCATGGGTTGGCGCGGAACAAGCAGAAGTCATTCTTTTGAATGACTTTCGGTGGAATCCAACAATAATCGCGTGGGCTGATCTTCTCCAGGCGCTAGAGGGCGATACAATCCATTTACCCGCACCAAAGAACTTTTGTTTAAGAGATATTGAACTAACGCGCGACACGCCTTTTTTTGCTACATCGGATGCCCCGATTGTTACTGGGTTGCCTAAAGGCAAACCCAGTCGAGGTCTGCGTTTAGTTTGTTTGTTTTCTTTTTTTTCGTTTTTTTTTTTTTTCCGTGTCGGTAAAAGTCTTGCCTGTCACTCCCCTGGTAAGTGGTGTCTTTGTGTGTAGAGCCTTCTGCGCGTATTTTCTTAGGATCGAGAGGGTAGTGGAACTGCGTAGATTTCTCTGGTGGACACAGTAGAATCATTAACTTAGCCTTCAATGGCGTCGAAAGTCATGCAACGCGAATGGCGTTTTAGTGGATCCTTAAACAAAATATACCCTTATGGAGCTCAATAATGGAAAGTCAGTTGGATAAACTAGGTAGGCGGTGAAAAAACAAAACACCAGGAATGTCAAATACGACGAGTAATGGACTTCGACAACAATCTATCGCCCGTCGAGCCGAAATCAAAGGGAGCTGTTTTTCTAAAATAATATTTTACCAAGTGTGCTGTTATGTAGAACACTGAAACCAAATGGAGAAATCTCTGGTAACTTATGGGTTCAACAAAGACAGAGAACGAATCGAACACCTTACGTTGATCTGTGATCAACTCTGCACGGTCTGCAGGTAAAGAAAATAATTGGAAATGTGACAGCGAAGAATTATTTGAAAGAAAGCTTGTCGTGTATTTTGTGCTTCATTATTCAAGGAAAAGGTTCTTCATGGAAACAATTTGATCCTGAAATTTAGTTTGTTGCAATATTGGGCATATTTGACACGATTGAGTTTCTTCTCTTCACGCACGTAATGAAATAGGAAGGGCAAATATGTTGTTTGTTGCAAAAAATTCTTCGCTGGAAAAGGTAGCCTTTATGAATTCATCATGTTTTATGATATGCGAGCTTAACTGGATAGTTTTTATGGCAATAGTAAAGCATTTTCTTGTCGAAATGAGGTTAGCGTCTTTCTGGTGTGTTAACTTAATTAAATCGTGAGTTTGTATTTGCCGTCCGCCGCGTAACCTTGATTTCCACTCACAAAACTACCTCCAGAACCCACTTTTTGCGTAGAATAAGCTTTTAGAATGATGTTCTTGTCTTCTGTGGTGATACTAACGGTTCGGAATCATGTTGTGAAAAAATATTTATAACGGATCACACGCCCAACTTGATCGCCCGATTATGCATAACATCCACTTGGCGTTTTGACATCCCATTGAGAAAAACTCGTAAAATATTCGCGGACCGGTCGATTTCTCCGAATTGAGAAAGATTTTAAACAATAACTAAAAATTCTTGTGTTGAGAATTTTGTCATTGTAGTGTAAAGGCAAGAAATGAAGTTTATTTCGGAAGCCAACAATATTCCTTTAACTACCTTGGTTGCTAATCCAATTTATTGCTACGACTTGCTACTGGGAAGATTGTTTACATGAAAGTCAGCGTGTGATGAAATTACATCATTTGCGTGACAAATATCCCCTTTACTCTAACGCAAAAACATTAAGATAGTAACAAACTTCATAATTATTTGACCATTTCTTCTACTTTTGTGCTTGTCAGCATTGTGATTTGCGATAATTCGCAAGTCTGTTTTTTGTATCTCATAGATGTCTAGATTTTCAATTAAATAGCTCGCGATTGTGTAAATAGTTCACCCTGAAGTCAAAATAGATACGTTTCTCAGGAACCCGACGAGTAATGGACTTCGACAACAATCTTTCGCCCGTCGAGCCGTAATCAAAGTGAGCCGTAGTTCTAATTTTGTACCAAGTATGGTGTTTTGTACAACACTGAAATCAAATTTCACTAATTATTGTTAGTCAAAAATTATTTGAAAGAGAGCTTGTTGCTATATTTCACTTGATAATTCAAGTAAAGGGTTTTTCAGCAAAGGGTTTGATGCTGAACACTGGTGGGAAATTTATTTAGTCGCGTTTTTGACACGGAGTGTGTTGGCAGCTTGTTTGCACGCACGCAATGATGGGAAGTTTTTTCTTCCCTTTAATAGCAAATATGTTGTTTGTTTCGATAAAATTACTTTTGGCTGGAAAAGGTTTTTGTGAGATTTTTCTGCCCGTTCTGAATATCGTTGCGTATTATCCAAGGTTAACTAATTTGCATATGTGTAATATTTGTTTACACGTCTTTAAAGTTTCGTTAATCTTATTTAGTGCGGAAAGGGGAAGCTACCTCAGATCTTTGCCGCTTTTGGGGTTTGGTTTCGGACGCACTGGACTGACAAAATTTGTTTGGCCCTTCCAAAAATGTCGACGAAATTTGGCTCAAATTTGCAATTTTTCAAGCGTGGAAGCACTGAGAGTCTGAGACACAGTAAAACATTTGTTAACCACAAGTGTCAATCACACGGAAATAAACACCGAACACTCCGACTAAAAATAGAGATTAAATGACATTTTCCTTCAAATCATCATAATCATGGCATGTAAATTGACAAATCTGTCAGATTTCACCTCTGACAAAAATTTGTCCTGCTCCCAGGCAGGACGACGGCGTCTCGAAAGTTTGGTAAGCCTTAACAAAATAATCACCGGTCGCACTTGTCTTAGGGAACTGGTGACAGATTTTTTCGCAAAATAAAAATTTGCCCAGTGCGTCCGGGCCCTTTCCATGATTGCCTTATAAAGAAAGAAATCTGTCAATCATTAGAAAACCGTTACGAGTATGCGACATGCGAGGATTTTTTTTGCCCGTGGTGATTTGGCTATGAATTATGAATTCATTTTTCGCTAATGTTTATGAGCTATTAGCTTTGCTTTGCGGCAGTACAGAGTTAAAACAATCCATTTCTGTTTCTTCTGCACCTGTTGTTACGCCTTCTGTGTAGATCTCGAGAACGTGACCAGCTACGTTTGCGGAATGAAGAACATTTGCGGTGTCAGCAACCACTTGACATGCGAAATGAAATAGCTGATGATGATTGGAGGATTTCGATCCTCGGCATAATGCCTTGTTGACAGGGATGTTGACAGGCAGAATCACATGATTGAGAAGAACCATTTCATTGTCACTCCTGCGCGATCAAATTGTGGTGAAGTTAGTTGCCTTAGACCAGAGTTAGAAGACATTACGTGTTTTGTCGCCATGTGGCTTTTTGTTGTATTGAGCTTCTTGCTGGGAACGCTCAAACCACTCACTTATGCACATGCCGTTCGGGGTAGACCCACACTAAAAGATGTCATTGAGCGAATGTTTTGGCCCGGGTCGGTCCGGGAACTAACAAAATCTGTACCTTGCTGAGTTCGCATTTGTTAGCGTTAATAGTATTTTCGGTCAGATGCTTCTGTTTTTTATGAGGGGTTTATTGTTTTTGGTCTCCCATCCTAACACTAACCCTGCTGAACAGGGCTTGACTTCAGTGAAGTTTAGTATTACAATGCTGTCAGATGCTCAGAGGGCACACTTGTGGTGAAAAGAAGTTGTGAGGGAACTTGAAATTATCAACATGTCAGCCCAGAAGCCAATGTTTCTCGCTTCTCTTTTATTTGTTATTCTTCAGAGACTGGAATGCTCTATTTCAATACCACACAATTCAGTGCCTTCTGATTTTCTGTAGCACGTACCACAGGCAACCCAGTGTATGCTTCACGGAAGCATCTCGTTTTCATTAGAGCCGGTGCAATAGATCAGACAAACACAAAGATGATGGACATTAGATGGTCTTTTTTCCGGTTCTGGAAGCCCATTTCACAGAGTGAACAGCGAGAAATCGCGCCCTGTGGACATTGTTTTGCACGATTCATTCTAGAGAATTCTAGCAATGTTTACATTGCTGACTGACGGCGACATGATGCTCGCGACAATACTCAGTAACGTTTGCATTCATTTCGCATCAATGAAGAACAGTGTTTAAAAATAAACTATGGCCGGCTACTCTTGTTGAGTATATAAAAACAATTGTTGTATAATGCGCTCCAAAGGAACGTGTCTGAATAGAGTTTACAACATTACTCAGTAAATTGAATGTTTTATATAAAGAGCTAATTAATAGCTTTCTTTTCTTGTGCTTTTACTGAGTACTGAGTTGAAAATGCGCAATAACTCATATAATGAAAGAAATAGTTTCTTCAAACTAAAGAAAACATACATACTTTCTAAATTTGTGTTCATTTAATGTCAAATACGTTTTCAATTTGCATAAATCTCCACTATTTAAAGTGAGTATTGTAGTGAGTAATGTTCAGTTCTTTACGTCAACAAAATGCAAATGTCACGCATGTCATAAACTTCTCGTTGTCACGAGTTTTACAAAGTGACAATTACAATTTACACAAGCATTTTCCTCAGATAGCATGAAAATGAAGTTACACTTTACACGCTTTAGAAATTCACAGAATATACTGAAGTGTAAATAATAAAGCATGTTCAGTTTTCACAGTTCCGCATTGCGTGATTAATATTTGGTTCTACCGCCTTTAGAGGCAAGGATAGCTTCTATCCTTTTGTTCAAACTGGCAATTGTGTTATCTATAGTTTCAGTACAAATACAATCAAAAGCTCTTAAAACTCTAGCTTGAAATTCCTCAAACGACTCCCTTGTGATATTTCTAGATATTGCTTCGGATTCTAAATATCTCTTTACAAGATGAAATATGTTCTCGATAGGATTTAGGTCCGGTGAACGCGGAGGGATTTCATGAAATTCAGCCTCTATCTCTTCTAACGCATCCCTAGCTAACCTGCTTGTTTGCGACGGGTCGTTATCCATAACAAATAAACGTCTTCCATCTGTTTTGGGACCAGCTTGCGCAAACGTAATGTTGAAATGTTCCCTTATGAAGTTTCGAAAAAAATCACCGGTCATTTTTTCGTACGGCACTTTTAGAATAACTCCTTTCCCGTATGCTATCGCCACCACAACATGCAATCTTCTCCCTCCGGCCAACTCTTTCGAACCCTTCGCGGTTACCTCAAGGCCTTCGTCTTTCCTACGCCATACCCTTGATCTGTTCGAGGCTGCGCCGCTCTGTGGATTATACTTATGCACGAAAGATACACCATCCAAATAAAACGAAACTTCGTTAGTCCAGAATTCAGAATTTCTTGCCACCTCCCGCTTCATTTTACGAGCAAATTTCACGCGCAACTTTTTATCGTTTTCAAGCAGAATCCCCTTTCTCCTAGCTGAAAAGTATGAGTACCCGAGCTCATTTAAATATCGAGAATATGTTCTTCTACTCGCTCTATCAAAATTAAGGCCACTCTCCTCCACTAACCCCTTGACTGTCACGTGGACATTCCTTTTCCGTAATTGTTTCATTGTACGGAGCAGTAATCTCAGATCCCGTTGGCTTAGTTGTCTTGGTCTCCCGGTTCTCGTGGAAGTTGAAGACTCTTTAACAGTTCCGGGAAGTTCTCCACTGCATATTCTCTGTACACTCGATTTTGAAATTCCACAATCTTGTGCGATTTGTCGATACGAATAGTGACTGTATTTGTTTAAATACCACGCTAATGCTCTCTTCGATGCTAGTATTTGTTTTGTGAAAACCATATTCCACTTCTTTTCACGCTAAAACATAGACAGAAGTAACACTCCAAACGTTTTCCAATAAACAGCGCAGTTTTAAGTCATTTCGAATGCATATACATAACGTCACACTAGTCAAAATTTCACTAGAACGCCGTCCGCGCGCATTCGTACACTCGTTTGGTCACGCCAAACATCGTTTATTACCGTCGCAAATTCCGTATTATAGTTATGCCAGAAACTTGGTATCCCTTGACCACGTTAACAGCACTTTTTCCCAACTAGTCGTTTTCAGACAATGCAGGTCAAAAGTGTTGGGACACTTAGCGAGATACGACTGAAATATTCTCCCCCCACCCCCTCCCCCCCAAGCAATGTTGAGATTTGACACTAAAACACAGATTTCAACAAAAATACTGTTTATCTGCATCTTCCAACATTGTTTGGGGGGGAGGGGGGTGGTACGCTCCAATTGTGACCCCAAAAAGTCAACTTTACTTGCAATACATGATTATTGGACAGGTGTCCCAACTACTTTTGACCTGCATTGTAGTTTGGCTGTCTTTAACACTTTCTGCTGTGTAATGAGCTAGCAAACATTCGTATTGACACGTCTCCTAGTATATTGGCTGTTAAGGCCACAAAAACACGAGGGAAATCGATGTTTTTATGCAAATGACATGTTTTTCGAAAGCCGTCAACGTGTCACGCACTGTGAAAAACTCTGAAATTCATACTGCTCTATTTTCGAAACGAAGCACGGTACCGAGCTGAAAACATGCAAACAGATATATTTTTAAAACCTCTTGTAGCTGATAAAGATAAAAACTCAAAAGACTCTTTAGTTTTGTATTTTAATTTTTTTGTGACGTCACGTGCAACCCAAGAATATAACTGCTGAATATAAATAGACAAGGAGTGCAGTTTCCAAGACCGCTCACGGCCGAGTGCCTCCAGAATTTAGCCGAATTTCTCCCACTTTCAAAGGTCGCTCGCCTCCCAGCCTTTGGCAAGTGAAAAGTAGATAATTTTGCTAGCATCGTGCCAAAAATCATTGCATTTATGATCCTGCTCGATTTTCAAGCTTCGCTCCAACCTCGTCCCCAGGGTCTCTCTTCTTCCCTATCGCCATATGATTGCGACAGGAGTCATGGATCATTGGAAATCGATCAAAATCAAATTAACCAATCGAAAACTCAGATTGCCCCCAAGTGAGACAAAATTATTAATCTGTACTTTTTGATTAGTTCATTTGATTTTGATCTAATTCCAATGATCCATGACTCCTGTTCCGATCATATGGCGATGGCAAAAACCTGAACGAAGCTTGAAAATTGAGCAGGATTTTGAGGTTGCACAGCCGTGTAAATGCGATGGTTTTTGGCACGATGCTAGAAAAGTTATCTTTTTAACCTTCCCTATATTAATAGGGAGCTTAAGCACGCGCGTTTTTGAGACGCGGACAGCAACCGAAAGTGAGCTTTTTTTGCCTGTTGACTTGTCCTCACACAACCACATTTACATTGCTGAGCATCTTTTTTCCATTAGAGACGATTAGGTTCAGGTTAAAAATCTGAGAGACACTACTGTCCTGGCACGCGAAATGTTCATTTCCGGTTGCCGTCCACGGCTCAAAAACGTCGCGAAGCAGCCAAACGAACTCGAGCTAACTTGCGTGAGACATTGATTCTGGTGATGCAAATATCGATATA
>OX421452.1:28233334-28243334 GCA_949126865.1 Montipora capitata
TGACATTGTAAAAATCTTTATAAACATCTTTTCTTTCAATTTCATACCACACACTATCTGTATCACTAAATAATACTTTTGCTTTATCATTGTACTTTTGTTTGATATAATTATAGCATTAGCTCTTTTCTGTGTAGTAAAATCAATATACTGCCTCACCTTGATTAAATTCAAGTACACTATGAACTTTAGTTATTTTGAGCCCTAAATCAAGATATAATTGCAAATTTCTATAATGCAAAACGTATGTTTCTTTATTGCTTAATGTAGGAATTAGTTTATGTACAAGACATGTTGATACATTGAGTTTATCAGCAATATTTTTAGAATATTCAGATAGCATATTTTTGTAACTTTGATTTTTTCAAGAGCAAGAGGATAATCATTATGCAGATCATGTAATATTTTTGGATACTTGAGATCAAGTTCTAAAATCAGTCCTTTTTTACTATCTTCATTATATTTTGCTAGGTCAAGCTTATCAATTTGTTTTTCTGATAACCATTTGAAATTGCTATATGGAAGGCATTGTGGCATTCCAAAACCGTATAAATTGTTACAATCTTGATACATTATATGCTTTGAAGGTAATTTCTCATCATATTTTTTCATATATTTATTATTAGCTTTTGAATATCTGTTTGCTATGTAAGATATACCACCACGCATACCCTTTCAATAAATTGATACACATTAATATCAGTCCATTAGCTCTAATTTTACATCAGTCATTTTTAACATGCTATCCCATGATAAACCAGGACTACTAAAATAATGAGCTGGATCTAACTTGTAATACTGTAAACATGTTTTTCTGAAGTTTTCAAATATATCTGCAAGCAATAATACATCTGATTTAAGGTATTAATCATGATTTTCACCTATATTTTTTTATTCCATACATCTTTTGCATGCTTGAATTGATAATCTGATATATTTTCATCATTAAGAATACTGCAAAAATCTTCTTTGTTTGGTAATTTTGTTCCATTAAATTTGTTAAATGAATCCATATAATCATAAGGATAAATTCCTTTTTGTTTCATAAGCTGAAAATGTTTATTTTTGAATACTTCTTTTATGTATTTAAATGCTTCATTAGGTAGATTGTTGACTAGTTTTTCAAGACTTGAACTCATAAAATGAAAGCTATCAATAAAAACTAAATTTAGTACCAAGCATAAAAGCCATGTATTTTTCCATATTATTTGGAATAGCGTTAATATTCAGTTGACATTTTTCTCCATTTTTGTTTATGTAAGTGTAATTTTTAGCTATTTTACCAATATTTTGCATAATAAAATGAGAATCATAACCTAGCTCTTAAATTGTGAAAAATAACTGGTATTTTATCAGTAAGTCTAAAATTTAAATTACAATTTTGGTGTGCAGATCCTCTAAATTTACCAGAAATATGGCAATGATCTCTTACAAGAATGTCTTTTCATGAAATTTGTGTTACAAATATAACATGAATCAGCTTTTTTTCATTTCATTTAAAATTTTAATAACATTTTTACAATATTTAACTTCTTCAAGCACTTTTTCCATAAATTTATAAGCAGCATTAGATCCTCTATAAATTTGAACTGGTTTGCAGTATTTATCATCATAACAACACACAACTTTATAACCATATGAACAAACTGTATGTTCTTGATAAGCTTCAGTGTATGAATTATCATTGTTTGGCTTACAGCCATGAACTTTTTCTGTTATTGCTTAAAAATCAGCGTATATCACAAATGGCACAGGTAGTTGTTTATGTAAGTAAGTAAGTAAGTAAGTAAAGGGTTTAATAACAGCGTTTCCACAGAGTGGCTCTTCATCTGTTACTAACTAATTACATGCTAAAAATAAGAATTACCTATTTAATATGTACAATAGTGAAACATTCTAATCTAGACTTAAAACTTAAACTAATTTAAAAATTTCTAAAGACGTGCCTTTGCACGGTTTTTTAAGAATTTAAATAAACGCGAGGTAAATAAATTTAACTTATCACAGATTTTCAATTCCTTTGGTAGGTTATTAAATAAAGCGGCCGTGGTGTCTTGAAAGGTCCCCTTTTCCAAAGGAACCTGTAGTCTAATACAGTCTGATGAGCGCAACTCTCTAACTGTAGAAACTCGTTGTAAGTTCAGATATGTTGGCCACTGTTTAAAATAAAGCGCTTTAAAGGTCAACTTCAGTTTATTAAAATTATTGAACTTTACTTTTGAACCTTTTTCAGGCATTTTAATTGCTTGCTCACCATTCATTGAAATACAATTTTCTTTGTGATTAATTAAAACTTGATCAGAACTAAAGCATTGCAAGCAATACATGCAAAAGTGTTTTCTTCCTTTGTGTTTTGTTTGATTATACATAAATTTATTGAAGTCTTTTATAAGTACATACTGTGTTTTGGTTTCTTCAGTAATCAATAATAAATTCATGCAATCTTCGTACTTTTCTATTGTTACATAGAAAGGATATGGTTGTTTATTTTCATAACCAAATACATTGATGTTAATACTGTTTTGTTTTTCAATTTTGTTTATTTGTTTGATTGTAACAGGGAATTCAATGCCTTGATAATCTAAATTTTGAATAAATGCTTTATCTGATTTTTTTAATTCTTTGATGATCTTTTTTTTGTGGATTTAAATGTCTGATGAGCCCAAAGGAAACATCTGTTATCATTGTTTTTAAAGTTTATCAATCCTTTTGCACTATTACATATTTCATTTGGTAGTTTAATATAAGATCTGGCTTTCATGGGCTCATATTCAACAATATTAAGATAATGATTATCAACTGATTGTATAATCACCGCGCACCGGTGGCTCAGTTGGTTGAGCACCGGGCTGTCACGCGGGAGGTCGTGAGTTCAACTCCGGCCGGACCAACACTCAGGGTCTTTAAATAACTGAGGAGAAAGTGCTGCCTTTGTAATTACATCTGCAAATGGTTAAACTCTCTAGTCTTCTCGGATTGGACGATAAGCCGGAGGTCCCGTCTCACAACTCTTCAATGTTCATAATCCTGTGGGACGTAAAAGAACCCGCACACTTGTCGCAAAGAGTAGGGCATGTAGTTCCCGGTGTTGTGGTCTGTCTTCTGTGTTGTATCTGGGTTGGGAGGGTAAATGCTCGGAGATATTAGCTACACCAAGCTACTCTAAAATCCGAGGGTAAATAAAGATATATGATATATGATAATCCAACCGCTTGATTCAGAAATCTATTGAGAAATATTAAGTAATATTTGTTGTTTGGATAATTTTAAAGCTACTTCGATTTGTGTTTTATTAATTATTGTTTGTGTTTTACTGTTAAAATTAGCTGATTTAATTATTTTTTCATTACCTGACTGCTTTTCAAATGTTATATTAAGCGTTTCAATGAATTTAATCCTTTCATTTCGTTTAAAATTTTTTCAATATGTATTTCAATTGCTTTTCGTGTGTTTTGTAATTGAATTAAGGGATCTTTATCGTTTTTAAAGATAGTTTTGTATGATTTTGTGTAGCCTTTTAAAGCTTTGTTTGTTTCTTGAATATTAATAATTTGATCTAAATTTAATAATTTATTTTCAAAAATTGTTTCTGGTTTTGGTTCCAAATTTTTACTTTTTTTTGGTTTTCGAAAACTTCACTTTGGTTTTCGTGGTTTTTTTTGGATTGATTTTTTAATAATGTCTTCATATTTTTGTACCATTTTTTCAACATTAATTTTAGTTCTTGGTGTTAGAATTTGTTTATCTTGAAATTGAATTGGAGGTTGAATAATATTTTCAATCATTGGTTTATCTTGAAATTCTATTGGTGGTTGAATAATATTTTCTTTTACACTACGATGTATTGGACGAGTAGATTTTTGATGTTTATTTATTAATTTATTTTTATTTAATATTATATTAATAAGCTCTTGTTTTGTGAGTTTATTATAATGAATATTTCTATTGTTCATCTTATTATTAGTTTGGATTAAATTTTTAGCATAATTATTTGCAATCATATTTATATTATTAGTAGTGTTTAAATTCTTAAGTAGTTTTTTTGTTGTAAACAGTTTTGTTCATTTATACTAGTAGTATAGAAATTAATTTTTAAGTAATTTTAACTGAATGAAAAAGTTTAAATAGATTAAAAAAATTATTTAAAGTTTTTATATACAAAAAATGTTTTTAAAAATTATTTTATATATTTTTCAAATTTTTTTTAGCAAGCTTTGTTTGACAATGACTCCATTTGGTTTTTAATAAATATTTTTTATTACAATATTCACATTTCCATTCCTTTTTGTTGATATATTTATTTTTTGATTCTTTAATACCTTGTAACCTTTCTTCATTAGCAAAATATTTAGTATTGCCATGAATTTTTTTTGATTCCATTTTTAATATTATATATTATTACTACATATTTAAGTCAGAAAAAATATATTTTTGTTTTAATATTATTATTGTTACAATCTGATTCAGTAATCTCAACACTATAAAATTTAATATCTTTTGTTTTAAATAGTTCCTGTACAATTATTAATTTATAAAATAGTAAAAGGTAAAAACTGTTAAAATGTTGGACTAAACGTTTTCGATCTTGCGATCATCTTCAGAGTGATTAAATTGCATAAACCAACTGTTTTATATTTGTGGTTACGTAATGCCAGTTCCCATGGGGTATAGAGTAAGATGGAATGACTGGACTTGTTTATTTAGGACTGGGTTGAAGCGTGCGATGTAAAATGCCTCTTTTATTTTTCTCTTTGTCCATGAGTGGGCCGAAGTCAAGATGTCCCATGTGAATTTGTGTGCGGGGTGTTTCTTTAGGTATTTGGCCGGTTCTGATTGTTTGTTTATATCGGAATGTTCGTTGACACCACTAGCACCACTCGCAGAGAATCATCACACTATTAAGAACACACTTGATTTTGCGGATAAACTCAACGATTAAACGATTAATGATGTCACATCCTTGTTCACTGAAATCCCCTTGGATGAAACCATCAACCATATCATCGATCACCAAAGGCACCACTTTCACCTTCAACGGGAAATTGTACAAACAAGTAGACGGCTGCAGCATGGGAAACCCGCTTCCACCCACATTGGCAAACATTTTCATGTGCAAATTGGAAGCCGATGTTGTAACACCTTTAAACCTTCCTTTCTACAACAGATATGTAGACGACTGTTGCACAAAAAGGAAAGCCAATGCCCCGGACATTCTTCTTGAAAATCTCAACAGTTACCATCCAAACATTAAGTTCACAGTAGAAGAAAACCCACATCACTTCCTGGACACCGCCTTTACCCATCAAGAGGGAAATTTTATTACTAAAGTCCATCACAAACCAGGGAAACTACAAGTACACTGGAAATCGGCCATCCCACATAAATGTAAACGCAACACTATCCTAGGTGCACTTCACAGGGCAAAACTAATAGCCACAAATTGGCAAGAGAAGTACAAGCTATCAAACGATCTTTCATCCGATCTGGATATCCCGCCAAATTCGTTAATGAGGTTATTAACGATTTTGAAAACCCAACGGCAAGAGATGATGAGACGATTATCCCTGTTCACTGGTTTGATGAAAGAACGAAAATTGGCATTCAACTACCATTCTGTAGGAGAAATGAATTTGAAAGTAAGAAATTCATGCAAAACTAATACACTAAATGGACATTTAACTTCCATATCTTGTGGCAAACACGCAACATCGAAACTCTCTTCAAACTCAAAGACAAAAACATTCACCCATCACACGTAATATACATAGGCACATGTACTTGTAATCAAGCTTACATTGGTGAAACGGCACGCAATCTTGAAGTACGTGTCAATGAACATTCCGATATAAACAAACAATCGGAACCGGCCAAACACCTAAAGAAACACCCCGCACACAAATTCACATGGGACATCTTGACTTCGGCCCACTCATGGACAAAGAGAAAAATAAAAGAGGCATTTTACATCACACGCTTCAACCCAGTCCTAAATAAACAATTCCAGTCATTCCATCTTACTCTATACCCCATGGGAACTGGCATTACGTAACCACAAATATAAAACAGTTGATTTATGCAATTTAATCACTCTGAAGATGATCGCAAGATCGAAAACGTTTAGTCAAACATTTTAAACATTTAGTCAAACGTTTAGTCACGTTTAGTTTAGTTTAGTCAAACATTTTTAGTTTTTAGTCAAACACGTTTAGTCAAACATTTTAGTCAAACATTTTAAAATATTGACTAAAACATTACCTTTTACTATTTTATAATTTTACCGGCGAAATGGACATACAAATTATTAATTTCTTTTTCATCTTTTTCAAAGTCTGAGTCTGTATCAAATTCTGATTCTGATTCTTTTTCTGTATCTGTTTCTGAATTATTGTCTGAATATTCTTCAATAAACCTTCGGCATAAATACAATTTCATTTCAGTATTTTCATTATCATCATCATCAACAATACAATGCAGCAATAATTTAAATTTATTATATAATTTATTTTGTTTTACCGTTATACATTATATACAGAAAATATATTTTTTTAAATAAACAACATAATAAACTATACCAAAAATCAGGAATTTTTTTGATACTTGCGATAATAATCTTATTTTTTCATAGAGATCAAATGTTGAACCACTATTTCGAATAAGAATATCATAATTTTTAATGCCATCAATTCCTGTTTCTGAAGTATGGTTGTCATTATTATTTTGACCAGGTCTATTAACTTTAATTTAAATTACATTTGTTTTTTTTTTAACAAGATCTGCATCATTTTGAAAACGAACATCAGAAATAGCAAAATGTTTTATTGGGTTGTTTTTAAAAATTTGATTCATTCTGTAAATCCAAATATTAGTGTCAAAGTGATTTCTAAAAAAAAATTTTCTTACAGTTTGTAATAAATATCTTGGATTACATTTCCAGTAATTATATACAGTTTCTTTTAAGTTACCATATAATTGTTCTTAAGTTAAACCAAAAATATCATGACATACTTGTTGTAATGGGTCAGCAAAACTAATTTTTCTTCGTAACTTTGAAGAAATAAAATTAGCAATCCTATTGTTCTGTATTTAATTTATATAATAATTCTATATATTTTATTTTTTAAATATTCGTCAAATCCTTAATTGGTATCCAACTGTTAAAATCATCACTGTATCCTTTTCATTTTACCAAGGCTGGTTTCTTTTTATAATCTCTTCGAATGACTTTATCAATTCTAAATACATCTTGTCTGGCTTTTAATAATTCAGGTTCATAAAAACTGCCATGTATCTCTTCATTATTCAAGTCCTTTATTTTGTAAGTGATTGGATTAGTGTATTGTATTTTATCGATTATAAACACTTGTTCAGTCCAATTTGGTGTATAACCTTTATCAATTGTTTTTCTTTTATATTTGCTTATCCTAACCTTATCACCAATTTTAAATTTTGCTTTCTGTTTTGATGATTCATAACACCATGTAAATTAAAGTAAACAACTCCTTCATTCTTCTTTTTACTAGCTTCTGTTGGTGTCATTTTTATTGAACTATGCTTAGTGTTGTTACACTGTTTTAATATTTTAGGGAGCATGTCTGAATATTGTTTATTACCTTGTATAGTAAACTGTTTCCACATTTTATTTTTAATTGTACGATTCCATCTTTCCACTATTGACGATTTTTCTTCATTTTCTGTTGAATAGAGTGTTATTTTATTCTTAGCTAAGAGGTCTCTCACATGTTTGTTATAAAACTCACTTCCTCTGTCAGTCCATAAATATTCTGGTTTTCTACCATCTTTAAAGATGCTTTGAAATGCTTCTCTAACTGTTTCTCCTTGTTTATTTTGCAATGGTACAATCCATCCATATTTACTAAAAATCTATCACCATAAGAAGATATTTGTATCGTTTGTCCCGTTTACTAAATTGCTGCATTTCAACTAAGTCTGCAGCCCATGTTTCATCAATATGATTTACAATAACACGCCATCGAGTAAAATTTTTTTTTATTGGTTTATGTAATTCATTTGGTAATTTTTCTTGCCAGTTTTTTTCACTCGACGGCTTTTTACGTTTTTTGGCTTAACACCAAGTCCTATTTTTGTTTAGTATTAATTAAAAATCTAGCAGTTTGCCCCCGTTTTGGCATTTTGTCCATTAGGTATTTCATCCAATGATTTAACCACTTGGCGGTCACAATCACCCTTGTTTTTTTCCCATCTCATAGCAAATATCATGATGGGCTGCTATTTCATCTACTTTGTGATAAGGTTGTTCATGCCATTTAGTTACCTTGCAGTGTTTTTATCACATTATTGTTCATGTAAAGGATTATAAGGACCCACATATTTGTATTTACCTGGAGTATAACCTGCTTTAGGTCTTGGTAATTTACCAATAGTTTTATGAATATCAATACCACTCCCTTTAAAAACTCTTTCACCAGTATCTGAATAATACCATTCATACATGTTATTTTTATTAGATCTTAATTGAATTTCAACTTCTTCTTGTTTTCCAATTTTAGGATTATATCTCCAAGCGAATCTTTTGTCTTTTGGTGGTCCTGTCCAGAATTGTTTTGAAAAGATACCATGATCAGTTCCAAAAGCACTTTTAAGAATATCACCAGACCAATAACGATCAAAAACATGTTTTGTTGATGGCAAAATAGATCCTGTTATTTTTGATTTTTTTTTAGCAGTGCCTATTAGATCAGCAAAAATTCCTTCGCCTTGTATTTTTGCCCGCTTGCCAGGCGGGCTAATTAGTTTCCCTGTTTTTTTAACAAATCGTGTTTTTGTTATGCCACAAGAAGCACAAACACATTTCATTATTAATCGTCCATTTTTAGATTTTACGTATTTTTCACTTCCAGGTATGCAATCAGTTTGACGTCTTTCTCTAGCACAATATGATAACATTTATATGTATAAATTACATATTTTAAAAACAGTTGATTATAAAAAGATTGTTTACATGTTGATCATTCATGTCAAATTTAGAATTATATATTGTTTATAATATGCTTTTTCCTCGTTGTCTTTCCAACAAATAATATAAACCCAAATAGCCACATAAAGCAGAATTTCTCTCTTATATTTCATCACCTGACAACACTAATGGTTTATTACTTTTATTAAGGTAATTAGCCACTTCATATGGCATTTTTAAACCAAATGAATCAAAGTATTCTGTGTATTTTGTGTCAATATTTCTATAACAAACCCAATGTGTTCCTTGACCAATTTTAGTATCCAAATTAATGATTCCAACTTCTTTTTTCATGACTTTTCATGGCTGTCTCTTGAATAAATCCATCGAAATTTTTTTTATGTTTAACTTTTTTATCCAATCGATAAGATCAAAGTTGCTTAGCACTTGTGGGGGGGGGGGGGGGGGCATAATCAGCCAATGATCCAACTATAGGGGGAGGGGGCATATATGGATAATACATGTGATTTCCGCCTTTAAGTGGTATTGTTGGTAACTTTGCTACATATATTGGACTAGATCTTTTGTTCCTTGATTTATCAACTTGAAGGCCTTTCCAGTCGATACTATATTTTTGATCTGTGATTTCGATATTTTTATGTCTGATCCTGTTTTATTTTTCATAGCTTTTTGTTTTTTTTTCTGAGTTTTTGTTAACATCAATTGATGAGGCCCAGATAGTTGATTTAAACTCAATGGAAATGTTAATGGTGCTTTATCTTTTTATTGCTTTTGCTAATTTGCTTTTTTTTCCTTCAGACAATGTTACTCCATGTTTATAATAAGTTGTCATATCTTGTATATAATTAAATTAGATAAAAACGTGTATTATCATATTATACACAAGATATATTAAATTTAATAAAAGAAAGAATATTTTATCTGAATAACAGCTTTCCATCTTTTTGGATAAATTCAACATCCCGCTTACTTAAAACAAGAGCGTAAATAGAAAAAGCTGTTGCTGTAGCTCCTGATAATTTATAGTGAAAAGTTATTTGAACA
>OX421452.1:28253334-28258334 GCA_949126865.1 Montipora capitata
ATCTTTTTATTTCATCTGTATTAAATTTATCATCTAAATCTATTACATATTCCATCATTGTTGGGTGATAATCAACTTTTAATTTTGTTGTTTTTTCTGGTTTTTGCATATGTATATTGTAACATTGCTATATCTACCAAATTGGATGGAAGAGATTTTTGAACCTTGTCGAGTTGTTCAATTAATTTGTCTTGATTTTTATCAATTGTTTTCTTTGTTTCTTCTTGAGCTTTAAGTATTGGTTGAAAAGTCTCTTTTAAACCAATTTGCATATCCTGTTTACTGTGTTTATACTGTTTAATTTCATCCTGTGTTTGGTTAATCATCTTTCCAGCTTTTATTTTAGCATCAGAAATTCTCTTAAATCGTTCTATGTTCATGTATATAATTCACTTACATAAAAATACTTATCTGAACTTATTTTTATTTAACTTAATATAACATAATTTATATAAATGAAATACCTAATTACGATCGTAAAAATGAAAAAACGTATTTTAAACAATTGTATGGATATATGCCAAAAGATACATTTAGAATGCTTTTGGCTTCTCGATCTGGAGGAGGAAAAACAAATCTTCTTTATCATATGTTCACAAAACCTCTTTTATACTTTGATCAAGTACATTTGTATGCTAAAAATCTCGAACAATAAAAGTACCAAGATTTGATCAATTTGTTTCAAGATGTTAGTGATCAAGTTGGTTATGATATCATTAAAACACGCAATGATACAATAATACCTGTCAATGATATTAATCATAGTAGACAAAAAATAGTTATTTTTGATGATTTGTAACAGAAAAAATCAAAAACCATTAATTGACTATTTTATTCAAGGAAGGCAAAAACACTTCTCAGTTATTTATCTTAGTCAAAGCTTTTATGGTTGTCCAAAAAATATTCGTTTGAATTGTTCACATTTTTGTATATATAATTTTACAACTTCAAATAAACAAAATGCAATTTCACGAAAATTAGGAGTACAAAAAGATAAATATAAAAAAGCAACTGAAAAACCATCTTCTTTTTCGTATGTTGATAAACCAATGAAAAATATCAAAAGAAACTTTTATGGAATAATATAACAAATATATATTAATGGGAATATTTAATGAACATAGCACAAGTCATACTTACACATGTGGTTTACCAGGTTTAAGAGGACCACCTGGTATAGGTTATGAATTAACTCCAGATGGTAATTATAATATGGAAAATAAAAAATTAACTAATTTAAAACCAGGACAAAATGATAACGATATTCTTACAAAAAAACAATTATATGATCATATTAAAGCAAATGGTGGTGATTCTTCTACCACACCAGTTGATTTAACTGATTATATCAAAAAAGATACATGAACGGGTGGTTTTTCATCTGATTTAACTATGAATAATCATATTATTTCGGGTCTAAAATCAGGATCTAATAGTGATGACGCTATTAATAAAAATCAGTTAGACATTGGTTTAAAAACAAAAGCAAACAAAAACGAATTAAATAATTATTTAAAAACTGATGGAAGCAACAAAATGCTTGCTGCATTAAACATGGATAACAGAAGAATTGAAAATGTAGGTGTAGTGTAGGTCACGTGATGGACATACGGGATATTAGGAGAGCGGGAGAATGTTATTAGGAAGGTCTTGAGCTTAAATGAGTCTTAAATGCGGTTGTGAGTTATCGTTAAGCACAGAATAATACAACATTGGCGACGAGGACGGGATTGTCCTTAGAACGGAATGGCGACACCAAGTTACGAGTTTGGAGGACTTTTGCCCTTCGATTGCAAAGGTGCTATTACATCGGTAGCGCCTCGTTGGAAAAAATGGAAAAAAGCGTTCGAGTATTATATCCTCGCAAAAGGAATTACAAACAGTAACCGAAAAAAAGGTTTGCTTTTACATTGTGCCGGAATCGAAGTACAGGAATTGTTCGAAACCTTGCAAGATCCAGGAGCGGCAGAGGGAGAAAATGATCGCGTTGACGAATATCAGATAGCATTGCGAACTCTTGACGCCCATTTCAGCACACAATTAAATGAGCCCTACGAAAGGCACATTTTCCGAAGCCTCAAACAAGAAGAAGGAGAAACGGTGGATCAGTTTATTACTCGATTACGAAAGCAAGCAGAAAACTGCAATTGGGAAAATGCTGATGAGCCGATTCGTGATCAAGTCATTGATAAGTGCCGATCGTCAGAATTACGGCGAAAACTGTTGATAAAGGGAACCGATTTAACACTAGCGAAACTCCAAGAAATTGCTCCTTCATTTGAGGCCGTAGATATTCAGTTGAAAGCGATGTGTGGCGAGGCCGAGGAACAACAAGTAAATCGCGTCTATCATAAGGAAACCGCTGACCAATACAAGAGTCGTGGAGGGAAAGGCAGGTGTTACCGGTGTGACAGAGAAGGTCATTTCAGTCGTGATAGATGTTGCCCAGCGAGAAACGCGGAGTGTCAGAAGTGCCATAAAATAGGGCATTTTGCCGCAGTTTGTCAAACCAAAAATGTATCAAGCCAGGAAAACTTCTCATCCCAGGGTATGCGAAAAAAGGGGAAGTTTGGTGTGAACTCAATTTGAGAAAGCACGTCCGGAGCTAACAGCGACAACGATGAGTATGCATTCACTGTAGTCAGTGGAAACATAGGTGGGATGGTAACTTTTCAACTTGGAGGTGTATCCGTGGAAGTGCTTATCGATTCTGGTGCGAGCACTAACGTAATTGATAAAAGGACATCGGAAGAGCTAAAATCCCAGAAAATCAAATGTAAATCCCAGAAATGCGATCGGAAGTTGTATGCTTATGGGTGTTGTGAGCCCCTGAAAGTTATCGGTTGTTTTGAGACAACAGTAGTTCTGTGCAAAAGTGCCTGTGAAGCTGAATTTGTAGTGATTTAAGGGAAAGGACAGCCTTTGTTGGGCCGAAAGACAGCAACTGAGCTCGGGGTTCTCCGAATAGGAACTCCCATAAACATGATAAGCAGCGACATTGTGGAAGAATTTAAAGAATGTTTTCAAGGTGTGGGGAAGCTAAAAGGGTACCAGTTAAAGTTGCACGTTAAAGATGATGCCACTCCTGTGGTACAGCCCCTGCGCAGGCCACCATTCAGTCTAAGAGACAAGATTGAGAAGAAATTGGATCAGCTGGAAAGCATGGATATCATTGAGAAAGTTAACAGCCCGTCTTCATGGGTCAGTCCTGTCGTGGTTGTTTCAAAACCCAACGGGGAGGTGAGACTTTGCGTGGATATGAGGCAAGCGAACTGTGCAGTTGAGCGTGAAAGGTACCCTATCCCTACCATCGACGAAGTGCTTCAAGACATGAACCGCAGTAAAGTGTTCAGCAAGTTGGACTTAAGGTGGGGGTACCACCAAATTGCATTGTCAGAAGAGTCTCGTGAAATTACAACATTCATTACACACAAAGGCCTGTATAGGTATAAGAGACTAATGTTTGGAATATCATCAGCCCCAGAAAAGTATCAACAGGTCATCCAGCAGACGTTGCAAGACATTGAGGGAGTACATAACATCTCGGATGACATCATAGTGCACGGTGCGACTCAGGAACAACATGACGAGCGACTGCGAAAGGTGATGATGCGCCTACATGAACGGGGCCTTACCCTTAACTTGGAGAAGTGCCAATTTTCCATGAATGAATTGACATTCATGGGCCATGTGCTTTCCAGCCGTGGGGTAGGAGTGGCGGCAGACAAGGTGAAGGCGGTGGTAGATGCAAGAGAACCCGAATCTGTTTCTGAAGTCAGGTCATTCCTCGGTCTGGTGAATTACAGTGGAAGATTTATTCCAGATCTCGCAACTCTCTCAGAACCGCTTCGAAGGTTGATAAAAAAGGGTGCTGAGTTTAAATGGGGACCCTCCCAAGCTGCAGCCTTTCAGAAGATGAAAGAAGAGTTATCCCGAGCAGAAGTGCTAGGATACTATGACAAAGAAGCTGTGACACATGTTATTACTGATGCAAGCCCAGTGGGGTTGGGTGCTGTGCTTGCCCAGAAACAAGGAGGTGAATTCAGAGTGATTATGTATGCTAGTCGCAGCCTTACTGACGTTGAACGCAGATACAGCCAAACTGAGCGAGAGGTGCTAGCCATCGTATGGGCATGCGAGCATTTTCATACTTATCTATATGGAACCAAGTTTCTCCTTATAACAGATCACAAGCCGTTGGAAGTTCTGTATTCCAAGAAGTCAAATCCCCCAGTGCGCATTGAACGTTGGGTATTGCGCATGCAAGAATTTGATTACACAGTCAAATACAAGCCAGGCAGTGAAAACATAGCAGATGCCTTATCCAGATTGATTTGTCGGGACCACCAGCAAGGGCAGAGGATAGAGAACGTTGCGGAGGAGTATGTGCGATTCGTAGCCCAGACAGCGACTCCAAAAGCCATGACGACACGGGAGGTGGAAGAGCATTCACATCACGATAAGGAGCTCTCCGACGTCAGACAGTGCATCCGTGTTGGTGACTGGAACAACAAAGAAACAGTTCAATATTTTCCAGTAAGAGGAGAACTATGTACCAAGGGCAAAGTAGTTCTGCGGGGCACCCGCATCGTCATCCCCCGTAGTTTAAGACAGCGGGTACTGTCTATTGCACACGAGGGTCACGTGGGGATAGTTGCCACGAAATTAAGGCTGCGAACAGAAGTTTGGTGGCCTGAGATAGACAAAGATGCAGAACGCTATGTGCGGTCCTGCCATGGATGTCAATTAGTCGGACAACCTACGTCACCAGAGCCTTTGATGCCCACTGAACTACCGCAAGGCAAATGGCAGGACTTGTCTTTAGACCTTTTGGGACCGATGCCACATGGGGAGAACCTGTTGGTCGTTGTTGACTATTACACCAGATACTATGAAGTAGAAATCTTGACATCAATCGTCGCGTCCCAGATCATCTTGCGTCTTGAGAGAATATTTGCTGTCCATGGTCTACCTGTGAGCATAACGAGTCATAACGGACC
>OX421452.1:28263334-28268334 GCA_949126865.1 Montipora capitata
AAAATCATATGCTTACGGGCATTATAAAATTAACACACTAAAAAAATCTGAATGGTAAAGTTTACTTATAAAGTTTACTTATAAATTTTACTTATAAAGTTTACTAATAAAGTTTACTCACAAAACAAATTTATTCGTATGAATTTCAGAGAATTCGCGCCATGGTGATTTTTTCCTGTTTCATTTACTTATGCGAATATTTAAACAAACTTCATGCATCACCTGTTTATATCAGAAAATTTATCAGAAAATTTATCAAATCTGTGTTTTCATCAGAAAAAACAGAAAATAAATTTATGGGTACATTTTTGATTGGATAAAAATTGTGGGAAAAAACCTTTAGTTTTCAATAATGTCACGCTTTGTGATTCTTTCATGTACCATTTGATTGATTATGCGAATATTTAAACACACTTCATGCATTACCTCTTCACAAAATGATTTCACAAATGTGAAAAGTTTCACTGAAAAATTTCACAATTGTGAAGTAAAAATGTGTAACTTTTGATTGGTTAAAAATTACGAGAAAACCCCCTTTCTTTATTTCCGTGAATTTCACACTATGGTGATTCTTCCATTTGATTATGCGAATATTTCAACATATTGGATTGCAGTATTGGATTTATCATTTGTTTCTTTGTTTGAACTTTTAAAAAATATATAGAAAAAAATTAGTTTTAATTTTTTAGAAATATATAGAAAAAATTTTGAATCCCAAGGTCAACTTTCAACGCATAAGTAATTAGTATTGAAGTTGGGGAAAGAGTAACAAGTTCATAAATGAGCTCGTACCCCCAACTACTATACTACTGCCCAGCCTACAAGCACGCAGAAATTATCTCAAAATGTATTTTAGTGCATAAATATGTTCACAGAATAGTGCCTTCGTACTTACTTTCAGAGTTTACGTACGCGCATTTTTTTCCATGGCTATAACTCCAGAAGCCGTGATTTGCTGCGCCCTCCCTTCGCAAAAACTGCAAAGTATCAGGGAAGCTTCAGAATAAACAGTGCTCTGACCTACCACACCCGTCCGAGAAACAATAGACAAGTAACGACGTTCAGCGAATTTAAATTCAAACTAAAGCGCCATCACTAACGCCACAAGTTGGCTTTATAACTTAATTATTTGTCTAGCTTTTAATGATTTAATGTCTTTGTCCTTGTGTTGTGTCAGGGCTCTATTTAAACTACTTTTAGCTCTGCTAAATTGGATGCCCCTGGATAAATATAATTAAAATAAAATAAAAAACTCCTGTGTTTTATTTATTGCTACTATCCAAAATACCAGGTATTTTACCTATTTCAATAAATGCTGCTTGCATTAGGGCCAGATACACAAAGTAGCAAAACACTTTACCAGGTGCGTATAATATACTTGTACAGCAGTGTGTTGTTTATAGCTTATTTGCTACAACAGAATATTCTATCATTGCTCTTAACGTTAATGGCCCAACATAATGTAAATGTAATACACTTTTATATGATAACATTGTTGTCAGATATGTCATACTGGAAAACGACTTCTCCGATATTGGCTGCTTACTCACGAGGAGCCGGAGCCGGCCAAATTTTTGCGCGGCCGATCAAAGAATTTTGAACGTAAGAATACTTTTTCTCACAGTCCAGGAACGAAGGTGTGAAAAAGCAACGTGATCACAAACCACACATCAATAATAATAACGCTGTAACTTTTCATTAAAGTCATTATGAAGATCGAGATCAGGTAGTGCAGTGTGACGCAGGAATAGTAAAAATAGTAACAGTAGAACCGAAAGAGTTAATTCTTCATGTGAATCGTCCCATGTCTGTTTATATCATTTTCTTGTCATCATGTCACACATTTCCGCCAGGCAGTCTACTTTAATGTTTAACTCCTCATTTCACAACAAACGTAAATGCGATATTGCTGCCTCCCTTTTTAAAAGCCAGCCGGCAACATACCCTCCATTAAAATAAGACGTCATACATACCTTTTCACTGGATTACAATTCATACGACATTGCCAGGCTTGCGGATTTGTTTAATCTAACAGCAGTACCGCTGAAAGAGAGGGCCTATTTTCGTCGCAATGAGGCGATACGAGCTTCCGCGTTTACTGGCTTGACGGCACAGGATAAAATTGCTTTACTTGGGCAGCGTGCTGGCAGTCGTTGGGGAACGACAAGCACTGATCAGATCGAGAAGTCTTCTTAAATGCGAAGAGGGTAAGTGGTCTCGTACAAGAGAGTTTCAATGTCTGTTCGCAAGCAAAATGTTGGCCACTTGCAACGGAGATTCTTTATCGGACACATTGCACTAGTAAATTAACTCATTCAAGAGGATTTGGTGTAGTAACTTTTAGGTCTAGTGAAGAGCTTATAAAAAAGGGCACTCGCAGGACGTCGAATATTCCTTCCCTCTTTCTCCTCTGATGAAAATACAATAAGGCAAGTGCAATATATAGGATATGCAATGTAAACAATAAGAATTGCCAATGTCGAGTGTTTGTCTCTCTGTAAAGAATTCTCTATAGAGTAAACAAGGAAAGCTATTTTGTTCGGAAAATTTGTTTCATTCATAAAAGGAGCAATTTTCAATAATGTACAAACATTACCGTGACTTTCTTTAATTGATTTTGTGTTGCCTGAAAATAAACTTATAATGGTATGATATGAAACATCAAAAGCTCCCATTGAATGAAAGTCAGTATAGATAGTTATTATGGAGCGTCATTAGCGACAGAATTCACTTTTAGTATTATGAAGTAGTTATGGGGTTATGAGGTAGTTTGGTATTGAAGTAATTTTGGCAATATGAAGTAGTTGTGGGATTATGAATTAGTTTGGGAATTATGATGTACTTTTGGCATTATGACGTAGTTATGGGGTTATGAAGTAGTTTTGGCATTATGAAGTAGTTATGGAATTATGATGTAGTTTTGGCACTATGATGGTACCAGGATTCTCTGCGAGTGTGCAATTCGGGTTCGAAGGGGATTATGGGATAGCAAGGAAGGTCAAAATGGCGGCTTTAGAAGACATAACTGCAGAGTTGTCAAAGCTAACCAATGATATTTCCTCTGCTAAACTTAGCCACGGTGAGGTAGACTTTTACATCTATAAATTGGACTTGTTGTGGAAAAGCATTTTTCAAATTCACTATGATTCTAATGTTGACAGTAACAGCTTCAATGATACTTTAATTTTGTCTTCAATCAATGAAGCCATTCTCTGTTTGAAGGAATGCAATCGCCTTCTAGATTACGCTTATCGATGCCCCGTAGAACACACTGGAAACGTAGGACGACCACGGCTTTCAGTAACAATAGACCAGCTTGAGTATTTCATCGATTACGACTTCAGTGCAACAGATATAGCGCACATGTTGAACATCTCAGTACGAACCATTCAACGCCGTTTGCAAGACTTTGATTTTTCAATCAGAGCATCATACTCCCCAGTTAAGGCGGCGAAATACGAGATGCAAAAACCCTCAACTTGTCGCGCAACATTGTTTCATTTCAAGTTTTGGGTCGATGTTTCGCCTTTTTCACCTTGCGTGACCAACTTGTCGCGCAACAAAAACATTTGTTGCGGGTTGAAGAAATGCAGCGCACTGATTGCCTGATTTGCCTCGTGTGGCTCCAAGATGGCAGCATAACAACGACAAAAGCGTGCTGCTGCAGTTGTTTTGCTGGGTTTACTCCCTTTGATGAACAACATACTGTACTCTTGAAGTACCGCCAGGAGGATGAATACACAGAATCAGTCCCTGTCCCGCTCACTTTGCTTCCCTCCTCTCTCTTGACTTCCCTTGAGAAAATGGTTTTCAGATTTGTCCACTCTTTCTTGATTTCGTCTATACTTCGGCCTGGAAGAAGTATGCTCAAAGACTTCAGGTTTAATTCCTTCAACTGCCTGTCCCTATATTCTCCTAATTTGTGGTTCCACAGCTCCTCGTTGTCCCTGTAATAATCTATTAATCTCTCGACCTCCTCAGGCGCCCACGCTTTCTCCTCCTTGTCCTGCAACACAGTTTCAAACATACAAGTTTTACAACGGCGTTTTAATTGCATTTTCAATTTTTTTTATCGACCCTTGTGCCAGGAAAAAAAAAGGTTTAGATCGAAGAATAGGCGAACATAAAATCAGTGCTCCAGTAAGATACCAAAGGTTAATCTGTTTGATAATTAATTGTTATAATAAATGGATGCTATGAAACGCGACCTACCTTCGCACTTTTGACAATGTCCTCCTTCATATAGTTGAGTGCATAGAAAAATTTCCATTTGACAACCTTGCCCTCTGCCTCCCTCTTTTATTCACGGTTTAAACCTGACCTTATTCCATGTATGAGACTACGGAGGCTGTCTTTCTCAAGATTGAAATTCTCGCTTAAATCCTCCATCGCTTTCTCTTTCGTTTTTTGATCGACTTTACAAGCCGGGCTGCTCGTCTCCCAAAGGCATGGGAATTCTTTCAACTTTGTAATAAGCTCCAGCTTCCTTTCATCGTTAAGCGCTTTGCCTAATACAATATCCACCCCTTCAGGCGTTGTAGTAATATTGCTTTCGGGGAAAGATTTTGACAGCGAAATGAACGCCATGTTTGTTTACCGCCAGCTACACGCTCTGACGTGGACATGTGACTTCTACTAACCAATTAGATGCGAGCATGAGTAAATTTGTTGCGTGGCAAGGTGTGACTTTGATGAAAAACGAGCAACAAGGCCAAAATTTGTTGCTCAAAGTAGACCGTCGCTCTACTTTTCGCGACAACTTTCCTCAACCCGCAACAGATGTTTTTGTTGCGCGACAAGTTGATCACGCAAGTTGAAAAACGCGAAACATCGACCCAAAACGTGCAACGAAACATTGTTGCGCGACAAGTTGAGGGTTTTTGCATCTCGCATTTCGCCGCCTTTAATGATTCAAAACTTGATGATTTGGTAACGGAAATCATTAAAGAATTTCCCAACATTGGATATCATAGAATGCATGGGGAACTCGGAAGGAGAAA
>OX421452.1:28273334-28280834 GCA_949126865.1 Montipora capitata
TAACTTTTATCAGGAAAGGTGTTCATCACTTCTGCCAGCAATGCATCATGGTTCTAAGTAGAAATATTCGTGCATGTGGCTTAGAATTTGGTCAAAAATTTAAACTTTGTAGGCCACTATAGCTAATTTTATGAGAATAATTACAATACACAATCAACATCCCCTTGTACATTTGCAGCATTGCTAGTACAGGCTTTTGTAGCTTTAATAATTTATTGGTATATCATTTGCTGGTTTGTATACTGGTTTGTCTGCAAAAAAAATTTCGTAAGCATAAATTTGTAAGATGTCTTTAAATAAGTGAAAGTAGGAACATGGTAAAGGTTTTAGGTATTAAAAATTCCTGAAGGTACAGTACAGACTTCACGAGTTAATAATCACAGGGCTATACAATGGATCTGCTACAAGTCTACATGTACCTTCTTATCCCCTTGTGTCAGGTCAACAACACTTGGTAGTTGATACTCTAATGTCGAAGAACTCTCAGCACTGCAGATACAAGATTTATGTACCGATATTGTGTTGATTATTATATAGTGGTTAGCCACTGTGGGTAAAACCCAATGAGGGTATAGTGCTTCTTTGTGGTTAAACTCAAAGGGTAAAAAAGAAATGGTGGGGGTAGAAATTCATAATTTATTTGTGTCCTTCCTGTCCCATGCCCGTACTGTACTGACATTGAAGTATGACTTATGATCTTCATTAATAAGCCAAAAATAGAATGATACATGTGTATTATTATATTGCTCTGGCGATGGGGTAAAGGCATCAAAGCAAATATAGAGTTGGGAGAAAAACTCCAAATTCATACCGGTACACCGTATATCCTGTATATGATTTTCCTCACATTATAAAAACCATGTTTCATACTAATTACAACACTATTCTCACTGCATAATTAATTAGCTCATGGCAGAAGTTTTCATTATGCGTTCGAATTCCCCCGTTTCCGCGCTCGCTTATTGCGGTGTTGATGCTTTGCGGTCTTAGAGTATATATTTTATCGCCCTGCCTGAAACGTACTCCGTACTCCGGGACGACGGCCAACTTTCGCTTCTGTTCCTTGCACAGTCAACCGCCACCAGCATAGATGGCAGAACATCGTCTTCCCCCTCCACCCGCTCCCGTCACTGCTCCAATCGTGGAGCACGCTGCTGTTGAGCCACCGCCAGTTGTAGAAGAACCGCCTGCTGTTAATCCGGTTCTCGCACCGGCCCCGGCTGTTGAAACCGTGGAAAAGGTAATTTTCCTAGCAATATTGTTGGTCCTTAGCCAAATTTATGTTTTTTATCGTGTTTTACCCACTGCTTGTAGCTTTAGTGCCTACGTTTGTCTCAGGTTCGTTTATATTTTCTTTCTCGGTTCTTTTGTTTGGGTTTATTCCGGTAAACCTGTATACTCCTTTGAAGCTATTGTTTTCATGCTCCGTATTGTTTTCGGGCTTTTTTTTCCTCGTAGTTTTGCATGCCTCTGTGGCCCTCTGTTGCGTTTTTCAGCTTCCGCAATTTAGGCTTTCTCGTTTTGTTTTTGGCTAGCATTGTTCGGGTGTTTCTTCGTCTCCCGGTGTGGGTGAATTTACGTAAAAAAAACGTGGTTTAGTTCTTTTTGCATGCGTTTTCCGCTAGTCTAGGCTATTTGTTGTTGCGTGGCGTTTCTTGCGGCGTAACGCCGGTTTAGGCAATTGCGTGGATGTTACTGTGGTATTCAACCAGTGAAGGCAACTTGTTGTTGCATGGCTGTTATTGTATTCCGCTGGTGAAGGCGACCTGTTGTTTTGGCGCTGTTTTCGCGAATTCCACCGGTGAGGACAACACGTTGTTGTTGCATGACCGCTGGTCAAGGCAACATATCGTTGGGTAAACTATTTGCGTATACCACCGGTGAAGGCAACGCGTTGTTGCGTGACTGTTTTTTGCGTGTACCACTGGTGAAGGCAACGTGTTGTTGCGCGTCTGATTTGTGTATACCACCGGTGAAGGCAACGTATTGTTGCGTGACTGTTTTTGCGTTTGCCACTGGTGAAGGCGGCGTGTTGTTGTGTGACTGTTTGGGTGTACCACCGGTGAGGGCAACGTGTTGCGTGACTGTTTTCCGTGTACTAACGGTGAGGGCAACGTCTTGTTGCGTGTTTTCTTTGCGTTTTCCATTAATGAGGATAGCGTGTTATTGCGTAACTGTTTTTGCGGGTACCACTGGTGAAGAAAACGTGTTGTTGCGTGGCTGCTTTGCGTATACCACTGGTGAAAGCAACGTCTTGTACTTGCGTACACAGCTGGTGAGGCAACGTGCTGTTGCGTGACTGTTTCTGTACGGTGCTGGTATGGGCAACGCATTGTTGCGCGACCGTTTTTTGCGTGTACCTCTGGTAGAGGCAATATATTGTTGCGTTATACCATTATGGAAGGTATTACGTGTTGCAGGAAATTGTTTGTGAAAAGTAAATTGGAATTTTAGGTCATATTGGTTTGGGCTGTTTATTTTGTCATAGGCCGCTGCCCATATTAAGATTCTTGAGGACAAGATTAAGTCGTTGGAACAGCTGAAGACTTTGGAAAGTTCAGAGTCAGCTCTCGCAGCCTTGCGTCGACATATCAGTCGCCCTACTGCGATGTTCGACAAATATGAGGCCCTTGATCTGGTACAGTCTCTGGTTCGTCTGGCAAGAAACGAAAGCCACAAGAAAGCGGACGAGTATGCGGCTGCTCTTGATGAGATCAGAGCCAGGACGGATGCCTTGGACCACCTTTTTCTCGGGTTATTGGGGGATCCTGTTCGTGCTAAAGTTGCCAGGGAAGCCACTACTATTTTGAAGGGCGTGGACAAGGCTCCTCCTCCCCCCTCTGGCTATGGATCCATTGCGCGTAGACCGTCTCCTTACCCGCCTCAGCAAAGCACTCAAAGCTTTCAATGTTTTAAATGGGGGCATGTTGCCCGTTCATGCCGTAATAACCCGGTGAGACATCAAAGTGGTCGGGGACGAGCCGGGCGTTCGTAGTCCCTAGACCTGGCTTTTGAGACAGTTTGTGTTGTATTTTCAAATAAATTGTTATTTTCATTAGCCTTCTTTCTTTCGTTCCCTTTCTCGTTCTTCCACATCCGCTTTCTTCGTTGACCTTGGGAGGACCTGCTCTGTGTCTCAATTTCGGACCTAGTTCGGAGCTCGAGGTCAACGAAGGGGTGGGTTCCCTGCTTGTTTCCTTTTTTGATTTTTACGGGATTTTTTTCCTTTGTTCCCCTTTTTAGGACCCTGCTTCTTTCCATGCCAGGGTTGTTGCAGTTGCCGCAAATTCATCAAAGGGTGATATTCCCCTATGTGGTATTACGCAGAGGCCCTCCCCTTTCCTTGGCCCCCTCCCTTCACCAAGTATGGTCGCAGCCTGCCCAAGTCAAGCTTCGTTAAACCAGCTTCGTTTTTTCAGCCCTGAGTATTTCCGAGCGGGCGAAATCCACAACCACTTGTCAATATGGGAACACTTGCTAAGCGGGCGTGGTTCTTCTCAGGTAGACCTTATGGAGATTATTAAGAAGGGTGTTAGGATCAATCGGCTTTTCAAGCCCTTCAGAGGAAACTTTAAAGGCTCCTCATATGATTCGCTGTTCCCTCCTCCTATGCGACTTGACAACGCCAAGGTTTGTGAACAATTCCGGAGCTTTATCACTGATACTCTCGTCGCTTGGGTAGACGCTGGGGTACTTGCGGTTTGGGGCAGGGTTGGCGAAGTAAGTTAAGTAACTTCCCCCCATTTGGTCCTTCCCAGCCTCGTTTATGCCACGATGAACGATTTTTGATTTGTGGATTCAAGACCACCCTTTTAAGCTTGACCACCTTCCGGACTTGCCCAGGTATGTTCTTCCTGGACATTTTCAAACCTCTTTTGATGATAAAAGTGGCTATCAACATGTGCTGCTCCATCCTTTGTCGCGGACTTTTTTTGGCTTGGAATGGAATGGTGTTTATTTTGTCTTTTGCACTCTCCCGTTCGGATCGAAGGCGTGTGCTTATATATATGACCATCTCGGTCTTGCCGTTACGAGTGCAGCACGTTCGTTTGGGGTTCCTGTGTCTCAGTATATAGACGATCGTCACGTTGGTCAACTCTGTCGGGCGCCAGCCAGTTCCACTCTACCCCTTAACAGAGTACTCGCTGAGGCCGCCGCATACATTTTATGCTATCTTCATAGCTAGGTTACTTCATAGCTATCGCTAAATGGCAGTGCGTCCCTTCTATTGTTATTCGTTTTCTCGGTTTTCTTTGCGATTCCTTTCGCCAAGCTTTTCTTCTTCCGCCTGACAAGAAACTCAAGTTCAAGATACTCAGGGAGGAGATTCTATCCTCCCGACATGTTAGTGTTAAAACCCTTCAGAGATGTGCGGGAAAAGTTATCTCGTTCAGTTTGGCCGTTCCTGGTTGCAAACTCTACGTCCGTGAAACTTTCAAGGCCATTTTCCAGCTCTGCCGCTCCTCTAAGCCTTTCGTTCGCGTTGAGGGAAACCTTCGTACAGAGGTTTTATACTGGCGTTTCCTCGATGATTGGAGGGATTGTTTCCCTTGGCGCTCCGAGCTTCACGTAACGGTTTCACTCTTTTCTGACGCCTCGACGCTTGCTTTGGGTGCGGTTCTGTTTCGAGACCAGAGATTACTGGCCCTCTGATCCTTCTGCAGATGTCAATTTGTTGGAGTCAGGAGCTTTGTTGAATGCTCTTGTTTCCTTTAAAAGCCAGTTGTCAAATCCCCGCGTGGATGTCCATATTGATAAAAAAGTTCTTAAGTCTGCATTAGACGACGACGGTTTCAGGAATTCCGCAATCAACGAGGTTATCAAAGAAATTTATCGTTATAGTCGAGATCAGAACTTCAGCATTCAAACTTTCTACGTGCCCTCGTCGCATAATCCCGCTGACGAGCCTTCGCGGAAGTGTTCGGAATTGGACTGTATGCTTTGTGTTGGGGCTTGGCTATCTTTGGAACGTTTGTTCGGTCCTCATTCATTTGATTTAATGTCCTTGGACAGTAACTGTCAAAGAGATGCCTACGGCAACCCTCTGCCCCACTACACGCCCTGGGCCACCCCCGGATCCGCTGGGATCAACGTTTTCGCTAATCCCCTACCGGCTGAACGCAACATTTACGTGTTTCCACCTTTGTTCTTCTTGGACCTCTTCTTCGCTACGTTGTCGACCAAGAGTTTCATGGTGCTTTTACGCTCATCGTTCCGGATGTTCGACCAAGACCATTCTGGTGGGCGACCATCCAGGCCTTCTCAGTCGATCGATTTCTTTTGGGCAGGAAGGGTTCCGGTTCAGTCCTACTTTTCCCTTCCCAGCATTCTCAAGAGTGGCTCGCCCGTCCTCTCCAGTGGGACCTCTGGGCGTTCCGATGTGTCTGCTAATAAATATTTTTGCCTTACAGTGCCTTTGATCCCCAGGTTCTAAGACCTTGGAACGCTGCCCGGCGATGTTCCGCATGTCTGTACCCTAATGACGTTGATGCCAACTTTTGTCAGGCTTGTGGTTCGCGGACATGCCTTAAAAAATTTGTAGTGCCTACCAAGAGTGTTGACCATGCAGAGATTGCTAAACGTTTCCAAGAGTTTAATGATGTGTTCAAAGCCAAGCCTTACCAAAGACGGAAGTCCGCCCTTGAGCGAGAGCTTTTGGATTTCCTAGCTTCCTTATCTCTCCCGCGAGACATTTCCTCGTGTACTTCGGAGGAAATTGTTAAGTTCTTAATTAGCAAGGACAAGTCAGGAAAGACCGTGTTACATAGTCAGTCGTGTTCTGAAGTTCCTTGTAATTGCCCACCCGTTGGCAGCAGGGTCGGTAGATTCTTTGTTAGGAAAGCTGAGGGCCATTTTTTAATAATCTTGGCCGTTTGCACGACTCCAATCCTGTTGCGCACACCAGGGTCAAAGAATACCTTAAATTCATTCGGGAATAGCAGGCGGGTAAAGCAATACTGCCTTCGCAGGCAGTCCTCTTGTTTTTTGTTAAATTTTCTAAGCTGATAACTTTTCTTAGGCTTTCTACAGAGGCCGGCGCTCACCTTTCCGTTGTTCATAATTATATCTTAGTGAGGGACGCAACCTTTTTCGTTGCCGATTTCTTTACCGGGGATCGCGCTTCAGATCTCGGCCGCCTTTTGGCGAACCGGGTGTTTAGACTTAAAGACCGGAAGGGATATTTACTTAAGTTCACACTTACTAAAACTTTTCAGGGTGACACATCTTGCCCTTTTGTCTTAGAGCCTTTTACGAGTAATGAGGTCTGTCCTGTTTCCTGGATTGAATATTATTTGTCTGTTTGTCACCTTCTTTCCATCGAATTAGCTGGCGGGTATATGTTTAGGATTACTAACCGCAGTAAAGTTATAAGCTCAAGGCCTTTTCTTGGTTCAGCGGTTAATAACCGTCTGCGCAAACACCTCACAGGGGCTAAGATAGATTGTGGGGAGACCCCCCACAGCTTTAGGCTTGGCCTTTCAAATACCCTTAATATGATGGGTTGCTCTCCGGATGAGATTTCTCGCTATGTAGGATGGAGGAACGGCGATATGGTTAACCATTACAATAAAATGTCTACTATAGCTGCAATACTCGTCACAAATCGTTGAAACAGACACCGTTTCTCTCGAATTTTCTGGAAAAATCCTGAGATTTCTACTTCACACTGTTTTCCCAACTGCGATGTGCCTTCTCCCTCCCCAATGTTGAGCCACGCGTGTTTTGAAGCACTAAGACCACTGTGATACCCAAATCAACATTGGGGAAGGGGAAACAGCCACAAGTGTTTTGACGAGTATTGTGGTTCCTCCTCTATCACTAAGCGACTCCTCTCTAGTACCGAGTGCCTTGTTCGGACTCCGATTTCTCATCCTAGCAACCTCCAGTGTGTCTTCTAGTTATGGGTTACTGATGTTTTTCTTGTAATACTATAGGGCTGGTGTATTGGCGGGCCTAGAGTAATGATAGTCATGGGCGGGGGTAGCGATTTAGGAGGCTTCTCAGTAATGGGAGGAAATAAAGAATGGGCTCGAAGTACATTTATTTCGATTTATTCACCACAGTTAAGACACTTCTCTTTTGGCCACTGCTTCTTTGTAACCTATGTGATTCCAGGGAGGGATCAATGCTTAAGGAGGGATCAATGTTTACAACCAACACTGTAAAAACTAGTTATGACTTAGATGATGAAGATCATCCTGTCTACTTTTTTTTTAATCCCGCGAGGATTAGCAAACTAGATATATATTTCATAATTTTGTCAGGTTTACGAATTCACATTTTGATATGTACGATTAATATGGAAGTCATACTTTAATACAGCGAAGCTATCATCTTTTTCTGACAGTGGCTCGAGTGACAGTTGTTTCTGTATTGGTCTAATGTAACCCTTTGCTTGAAGAAGGCATGACTTCAAGTAGGGGACGTTGTAACCTCCAGGAGGAACAAGTAACACTTCAAGCAACTTACAAGAGCCAACAACCAAGCGCATTATTTCAA
>OX421452.1:28293334-28323334 GCA_949126865.1 Montipora capitata
TGACACATGATAACACTCTTGACAGGTGGGCGGCAGACGACTCGTTAAGAAATTGTATCAGGCGTACTTTTTAGCGCCCTGTCTCAAGAAAAGTACGCTTGATCGCAGGTTAAGAGGATCGCAGCTCTGGGAACGAGAATCACAAGACTAGTTCTGTTTCTGCGATTTCGAGTGTTCAACAGTTTACCAGTGGGTAAGTTTTTATTTCTTTTTTTGAACTGATCTATCAGTCGAATGCAATTCTATCAATAGCTGGAACTATTCATCAAGGACACGAACGATTTAGTGACATTTCCAGGGAAAGACAATGCATTTTTATGAGTTTTTCAGTGCTGTTGTGGGCACAGTTAAATACAAGTAAGACTACTGAGTAGTTATGAAGTGCTGCGAAGTGAGTTATAACATTACATAATGAAATCGTTAATATGGAATGTATGGTGGTACGCCTGACCAGGGTCTCATACCTTTGATTGTCAAATATGGAAGAGACCAAATTGAGCCATCACTGTTTAAGTCCTTATCAATAAAGATTTGGTAATGCAAAGACAGGCAAAAATTAACAATAAAAACCGACGTTTCGGTGTCTTCATGACGCCATTGTCAAGGAGAAATAAAAATTACAAAGTTTGCGGCGAGGTGCAACAAGAAATTAGCAAACAGTGTTTGAAGCTAATTATATAAATACGGCGAAGTCCCAAAAGACCTACTGAGGCGTTTCAGCATTCTGAAAAAGTGTAGACATAAGTTCGATTGTTTGGTGAATGAAATGCTTTTCATCTGAGACCTAAAACCCACTCTGAACGTGCAAAGCGATTCAATTCGCGCAAAAGTGTTTATATAATTAGCTTCAAACACTGTATGCTAATTTCTTGTTACACCTCACCGCAAACTTTGTAATTTTTATTTCTCCTTGACAATGGCGTCATGAAGACACCAAAACGTCGGTTTTTATCGTTAATTTTTGCCTGTCTTTACAGTTTAAGTCCGCTAAGAAAATCGAGAAAGCGTTGACCAAGTCAGGAACATGTTACCTGGTGGCTGTAGTCTGCGATTTCTTATTGTTTACACAATTCTGTCGCCTATAAAATTCGTTCGTTTCAAGGTACAAGATGCAAAGATATATCATTCAAATTGCGTTACTGTGTAGTTTACAATGATACCAATTTCAGCATAACATACATACATAACATAATTTATATAGCGCTAACTCCACTAATTGACCAAAGCGCTTTACAATTCATAATATTAAAAAAAAAAATTGAAAAGATCCCAAGATCAGCACTGTCCAATGTACGAAACCGAGTTAAATAATTATGAAAGTAACATGCGTGCTTTGCAAATTGACTTCCATCCGAGACTACGGGTTCAAAAAGTTTTATCGCACTGTCTATTCAAGTTTTCCTTTCATGTTTGGTGTTGTCGTAAAGATCTATCTGTCTACGTTATGAATATCCAAGAATTAAGTCATCATGTTTTAATGTTATAAAAAGCGGTTTCGAAAAACATTTAAGTAAGAAAATTAACGAGAGGAAAGTAACATGACGTTTCGACGACTTCATGTCATCATTGTCGAATGAACAAGTAAAAAATAACGGCAAGGCATATTTATAGTACTGGGATGTGACAAAATTAAATTTGAAACGTTACATGGAAACATTCATGTTAAACAAAAAGAAAGAAAAAGGAAAGAATATATATATACATATTCATGTAAAAAGTTTCGCGCGAATGGAATCCGCTTGCGTATTCAGTTTCGGTTTTTTGTTTTGATCAAAAGCATTTCAAATATCAAGCAATCGAGTTTGCCACGGCATTTCTTGAGGACTTTCTTGCTGACATGTCTTAATGAAGCCCACCCCTCCATTCAATTTACGATGGAAATAGCAAGCAATGATCGATTGCCATTCATTGGCATGGAAATCACCAAAATCGACGGCAGCCTTGAAACCCGTGTTTACAGAAAGAAAACAAATAAAGGGCTCCTTTTGCACTACCAAAGCCATGTTGACAGCCGGTACAAACGGTCACTGCTTAGAACAATATTAGACCGTGCAAAACGCTAGTCGTCTACGCAAGACTTCTTTTCGCAGGAATGTAAGAACTTAAAAGAGATATTTTTAAAATTGAAATATCCCGAGAAGCTCATCGACTCAGCTATCAATCGCATCCAGCATCCTACAGACCCAGTTCAAACACCATCTGACAGAGCTGTTCGTTGCCATTTAAAGATCAGAAATCGGCTGACGTTCTTCGCAGACAACTTGGCGACCTCGGAACGAAAATTAATTAGCAACTGCAGCCAGTGTTCACCATAGGGAGCCCACACAGTGTGTTTGTATGTTCGAAATATAAAGAAATGTATGGGAAATATTGAAGAGTCCTAATATAGTAAACTTACATCGAGAAATGACTATGTTAAAGCTCAAAATAACCTCAGTTGTTGTGTATTGTCATTTCTGCGGCTGAAAATGGTGAATTTGAGCGATTTGGTGGGTTTTCCGTTGACTGTTACTACACGTCCTTAGAAGGAGACAAGGGTGGAAAGCTCATTTTCGACCGCTCCAGCGTCAAGCCGATTTCCACCCAGAAATTAGAATCGCCCGTCTTTCAAATCGAACACCAGATAAACTGAAAGGTTGGCGCTCCACACTGATTGGATGTTGCTAAACAATGCATCCAATCAGTGTGGAGCAACCAGCGTGACGGTTGCTCCTTGGCACACGAAATCCCGGCCGCGGATGCTGGTCGCTTCGAAAGCTGCATTTCTCGAAAATTATTTGGCGGTTAGCGCTTGGATTTTGAATGGATCTTCGATTGAATGGCACGAGAAGAAGCGTCAACCTTTCAGTTTATCTGGTGTTCGATTTGAAAGACGGGCGATTCTAATTTCTGGGTGAAAATCGGCTTGACGCTGGAGCGGTCGAAAATGAGCTTTCCACCCTTGTCTCCTTCTAAGGACGTGTAGTAACAGTCAACGGAAAACCCACCAAATCGCTCAAATTCACCATTTAAAGCCGCAGAAATGACAATACACAACAACTGAGGTTATTTTGAACTTTAACATAGTCATTTCTCGATGTAAGTTTACTATATTAGGACTCTTCAATATTTCCCATACATTTCTTTATATTTCGAACATACAAACACACTGTTTGTGTGGGCTCCCTATGTGTTCACAAGCAAAAAGATCATTGATCATCTGAGAGTCACGGAAGAAAAGCCTTCCCTGATAAACCAGCAAAGTGTAGTATATGAATTCACATGTGATTTGTGCGATGCAAATTATATTGGTTACAGTTGCCGCCATCTCCATCAACGCGTAGAAGAACATAAACATTCCGTAACTGAAAAACATTTCAGGGTCGAGCATGCCTTAACACCTGACAATTTAATTAAAAACTTTAAAGTCCTCAAGGAATGCCGTGGCAAACTCGATTGCTTGATATTTGAAATGCTTTTGTTCAAAAACAAAAACACCGAAACTGAAACGCAAGCGGATTCCATTCGCGCGAAACTTTTTACATGAATATATATATATATATATTCTTTTCTTTTTTTTTTCTTTCTTTTTCTTTAACATGAATGTTTTCATGTAACGTTTCAAATTTAATTTTGTCACATCCCATTACTATAAATATGCCTTGCCGTTATTTTTTACTTGTTCGTTCGACAATGATGACATGAAGTCGTCGAAACGTCATGTTACTTTCCTCTCGTTAATCTTCTTACTTAAATGTTTTAATGTCGCAAGGAAAATCGAGAACGCGTTCACCAACTCAACGACATGTTATTTGGTGACTGTAGTTACAATTGTATTTGTCAGTGTTTAAAAAATTCTGTTGCTTATAAAATGCGTTCCTTTCAAGATACAGGTTTCAAACATATATCATTGAAATTGCTTAACTGTGTAGTTTCCAATGATACCACTTTGAAAGGTTTCCAATCTATCAAACCGTGTAAAATAAATTTTTAAAGAGGCAGCTATATTTAACATGCGTGCTTTGCAAATTGACTTGAATCCGATTTGTTCCAGTGGCTCCATTACAAAGACCAATACTTGGCCATAATTTCATTGTCAGCATGACTTTGGCTCCCTCCCAAAAATTGTTGCTTCTAGGCAAGACATATCTTCAGATGTCATGTTTTTTGGCCATAGAGGATGAATGACAGGCATTGATGTTAGCAACAAAAGCGAACACCTCCCAGCGAGTCCGAAGAGCAGCAACATGACACCAACATGTGGGAAATCATGTGAGCCGAGCACGAGTTTGAATTATGGTCGTGGGGCGTGGGTACAAGTCGTGGGTCGTGGGTGTGGGTATAATTAATAATAATAATATTAATATGAATATTATTAACATGAGTTATATTTAATAGATTACTAATAATAATATAACATAGTTAATATAACATTTATAACATTTGTTATTAATTATGATCTAGTTGACTTACAATTAATAATACATAAATATTATTTTAGCCAAAGAAAAAGTGAAACCAAAGACAAAGTCATTATTTGCAGGATGATGTAATCTCTTAAAATGCGGGTCGTTCCAAGGAGTTTGAGAAGTTATGTTCAGGTTAAACGGTTGAGCAACTCACAAAAAATAATTACACCAAAAAGAGCGAAGTGTTAGCAACCTTTTCAGGTCATGAAAGAAGGTTCCATATAAAACCAGGGTCAGAACACGGCTAATAGCCGTGTTTTTTAATTAAAATTAATTTGTGCTCGCAGGGCATGTTAAAGAGAAATAAATAAAGTATGAAAAGTAAAAGTAAAAGTCTCTCCCTCTGCTGGTAAGTGAAAACAAGGTAGTGTTGATCAATGACATTCAGGCAAAGAACCGATTGCTTCATCATCATCCCCGCGTACCATCTACCCCGCATCTACAAGATAAGCTTATCTTGCAAGATAAGCAGATATATAGATGAAAACGTTGCAACGTTAGTTGCAAGTCTGGAGATGTTGGCTCCAAGGTTTTTCCGCGGCAAGAGAACATAAAACAAGCAACAGCCGGAAATTGCAGGTCTATATATTTTAAATTGATCACAAAGACTGGCATTGCTTACATGAAATTAAAGGAAGAACCGATTACAATCTTAAAATTTCACTTTGTCTGTTTAAATAGCCAGGTCGTTTTCTAAATCATAAAATAAATTAAATATGGAAAATTATTGAAATAAATAAATAAAGAGGTTCTAACAGTTTCAATTTTTTGAATGATTCATTTGTCATTTGACAAAGACCAGACTCGGCAGAGTTGCGAAATCACACCTACTCAAGAAACATACGTTTCATTGTTCGTCGAGATTTATTGCAATTATACTTGACGCATAGTTAGTAGAGGAGACTCTCCTCGACTAACTATGCTTCACGGTAGTACTTTGTGTGCCCGGGTTCGAAGTTCGGATTTTGTCAAGCAGTCATTGTTCAAATTTTCAAAGTCATTTGTTCAAATTCTCTGTCAGCTGGGTCTCTGACACCCACTGGTACCATGTAAACCAGTGCTAGCTGTTCCATGGTCGGGTCGTCGGCGACTAAACTGGCTCCCCCACTCGGCTTCGGTCCTGTGAGGAGGGTGGGGGGGGGGGGGGGGACACCCCGCAGGAATTAAAAAAAAGACCTGTCAAAGGGCGGATGAACTCCACGTGAGCCAACGGCCATCCCCTGCAGCCAGTGCTGGCACCAACGTACTGACCTCGTCATTCCTTGGACCCTGTCAGCCCTGGTCAAGTGTGGCTCGTGTCGCTTGGGCAACACATGAGTCCCCTTCACTGTCCGGGCTCGTACAATGGAGAGGCATCGCCCAGAATGCTATTGTCTTGGCCGACATGTACTTACAGAGCCCAGTTTTTCAATGCGCGGAATAATTATTGTATAAATAAAGATTTCGAAATTCCGACTGCACTCGTTAATGAATCGGTGACTGTCAATCAAAAGATCTAATGTGAAGTAGCAATAGCGCCCTAATTGAAAGGCGGCACACGCTCTTCACAAAGGGTTTTGTCAACAAAGTCGTGTGCAAGAACATTCTCGTTCTTCTTATTTTATTTTTTGACATGTCACACTCGGAATGGTCTGAGTGCGGCAGCCAAATGTTTTCTCACAAAACATTCTTCTTTCTAAGCGCAGCCAAAGTGAACGTGCGGTGCGCAAAACACTTGCCTCTATTTCATTGTTGTCCTTTTTTATCGCTCGACCGGTAAAAGCAATTCATTAGCTAAAGTCTTTCACTCGATCGGTTTCAGGGTAGTCTGCACGTTGGTCGAGAATTTTAAAGACAACACAGGTCTTTTCTATTCGTAAGACGGTGGGGAAAATAAAATAAATGGCATTTCTGTTTGAAACTGAGCCGAGCCAAACAAAAAAGAAAAGGCAAGCGACGCGTAACATTGCTGTCCATTGTTTGTGTGAGATAATTATTCAAAATTCTATCCGTTTTAAATTGATCAAAACATATAAATGGCCCACGCAGTTTCGAGTAATCAGTTGTTAAAAACCACTTGCTGTTTGAGTCTTCGCCATTCCCAAAGAGCTTCTCCGTTTATTCGAAGATAAAATAGGGGGGTCCAAACCACCTATCAATGGCTGGATCATGTTGAGGAACGCAGGATTGACCGGGGATTCTATGAGCTCTGATAAGAGCTCCCGATCAACACGCTGTTTTTCTTGAATGGAACACATTGTTAAAATCGAAATTTCTTAGTTGATCTGAATTTTTTGCTGTGTAAAACAACGTGTTGAAATGAAGCTTTTTGGAGTAAACGTTGCCAATGGTTATCTTTCCAAAATCAGTGGAGCTTGTAATGGGCTAATTTTCGTGCTATTGTTTTGGGAGGCGGAGTTTTGCATATTATTATTACTCGCGGGAGTTTCAAAATCAGTCAACCATTCTCCCGAAAAGCCTCCGAAAGGCAAAGTTGCAGAAGGTTGACGAGTGCGTTCAGAAAACCGCATTTCGATAGTACTTGTAGGTGTCGTAAACCAGCGAAAATTTGCGGGAGCTTTCCTGACATCCGGTACTAACGTTTCCATATGCTGGCCGTAAACTTAACCGATCAGCTCGTCGGAATATTCCGCTTAAAGTACAGCTTCCATACTACAAAGCTCCCAAAATAGTCGATTTTCAAAGCAAATTTGATAATACTTGCAGAGACCTTAAAAAACAAATTTTTGTTCAGAATCATTTATTGATCCTTCCTCTACAAATTCCATATGCTGGTACTTGGCCAGGGGAATTAATATTCCCCTGAATATTAATATTCTTTTATTGTTGTTAACGTTCACTGCAAAGTACCGAGCTGCAAAAAGTACTCAATAAAGGTACATACTGTACAAAGAGGTATAGCCCATTGTATGGAGTACACTCTCCCGTTGTTGTTGTTCGGCAGAAATATTTAGTGACATTCTTCCGTTATGTTGTTATTGAAACAAGTTAAGCTTTCGCATGCCCCTTCGAAAGGATTTGTGACCATTTTACCCGAAAAAAAATATATAAGAAGGAGTCTTTATTAGTACGTGATTAAAAGTACTAGATCACGTTCACATACTGCATAAATGCTTAAAAATAGGCCTAGAAATAATGTAACAGGATATTACTTTAATTCAATTGGTAAGTTATATTTGAATATATGACTGTTTAAAGTGTTCTGTAATAACTTTCGGCCACTGACTTTGAGGTTTCCTAAGCTGTCTTGAAGAATCGTCAACAGTAGGCATTAACGGCCTAAGTGGATGGTTAGTAAGCTTCCTCACTTTTTGACAAAAATTCTTGTCACTTTTTTACAACAAATAACAATTTTTTTAGCTGTGTAGAGCAGTATTTTCTCGTAAAGGATCTGGTTAGGAACCGTTGTACTGTACAAAGTTCTGCTGGTGATGAGCCATAGATAGAAAGACCGTACGTAATTTTTGGCAAGACTATTGAATGAAAAAGCCTGTTGATATCATCTTGATTGAAACCTTTCTGTCTAAGATTCACGTTTCAAACAATCTGAAATAGCCATCTCACGAAACGAAGGTAAAACGTGTTAAATTACTAGTTGGAATGGAGAGACCTGGGACCCATAATGATGTAATGTAGTCACCGTCATGTTTCTACACGTAGTCTTGCTTTGAGACGCTAACTCGATATTTTTGTGAAATGAAGAGAAACTAACGGTTCAAATCACGTTTCGTGAAATAATAAAAAAAGTCATGTCGCAATTTCCATGAAAAAAAATGTGATTCACCGTTCACAGCTATGTAACCAACTCTTATTTTACGAGGAAAAACTAACCATGTCACGATACACTCTAACAAAGGGCCTCTCACAGATCACAATAATAACAATAATTAATTATTAGTAGTAGTCTAGACTAGTCTAGTCGCATCCTCGTCTCGAAGAGGCGAGGGTTAGAGCTGGGGATTTGGGCAGGATCTTGTATGACTGTGTAGCCCGATCCTGGAGTGGCAGTCTCTGTCGCAGGTGGAGCAGACGTACCTTGTGAAAACGCTTGCAGAGGCTGCGCGTTCTTTCCTTGCCGCTCTCTTGCCTGTAGCCTGCACTCTAGCATTCGCTACCGCCTTTGAAACCCCCGCTTTGACACTCTGCCGCCATGTATCTCGGTGTTTGGTGATGTCCTCCCATGCACTGGTGTCGATTAGTGCAGATTTCAAGTCTCGCTTGATGACGTCCTTGTAGGACAGCAATGGTCGACCCACGCGATGGACGTCCTCCCGCAGTTTTCCATAAGAGATTACTCTTGGCAGGCGGTCAGGCTCCATTCAATGTGCATGGCCAAGCCACCGAAGGTGTCGCTGAATGAGCAGTGATGGCATGCTCAGTGAGCCAGCGTGCTCCAGGACCTCGGTGTTGGTGGCTTTGTCCTGCCAACTGATGTGCAGCAGGCGCCGAAGGCAGCGGAGGTGGAATCCGTAGAGTCGCCGCTCTTGTCTGGCATAGGTCGTCCACGACTCGCTGCCATATAGGAGAGTCAACAGGACACAAGCTTGGTAGACGCACATCTTGGTCCTTTTGCTCAACAGGTCATTGCCCCACACTCGCGTGTTGAGTTTGGCCATGACAGCAGCTGCTTTGACGACCCTGCAGCTGATCTCAGCATCGAGCGAAGTCGAGCTTGATACGGTGGAGCCCAAGTAGGTGAAGATGTCCACAACCTCCAGCTCCGTGTTGTCGATGGTGATGACTGGGGGGGACTCAGCACCTTGCGCCAGGATGTTGGTCTTCCTGAGGCTGATCGTTAGCCCAAACTCCTTGCAGGTGTGGGACAGCTTGTCTACAAGATGTTGGAGGCCCTCCTCGCTGTGGGATGATAAAGCAGCGTTGTCTGCAAACAGCAGCTCCCGTATGAGTACCACATAAGTTTTGGTTTTGGCACGGAGTCTGGCTATGTTGAAGTGTTTGCCGTCTCACCTCGTCCGGACGTAGACACCTTCTGTATAGTCTATAAAGGCATACTGGAGCATCATCGAGAAGAAAATACCAAACAGGGTTGGAGCAAGGACACAGCCCTGCTTTACTCCACTGCTGACTGGGAACACATTGGAGGTGGCCCCATCGAAGCAGCCATCATCATGGTGGCCCGCCATCATGAAGCAGCCATCATCATGGTGGCCCGCCATCATAATGGCGGCCAAATAAAATATTCTTTTGTTTTAATGCTAATAAGCCCTTCTAGCCTCGCTAGGACGAGCAAATTTCAAAAGAATGTTTCTTTCAAAATGAGGGCAGTAGGTCTAATTAACAAAAGAATGTAAATGTGGCCGCCATTTATGAAAGTGGGCTATGTCCTGGTGAAAGGAGGTGATGATCGCCAGGAGCTTTGGAGGGCAGCCAATCTTCTAGAGGATCTTGAAGAGCCCGCTTCTGCTCACCAAGTCAAAAGCTTAGGTGAGGTCCATGAAGGCGAGGAACAATGGCTGCTGCTGCTCTTGACACTTCTCCTACAGCTGACAGAGGGAGAAGATCATGTCCACTGTGGACCTCCCGGCTCTGAAGCCACACTGTGACTCAGGGTAGACTTGCAAAGGAAGGCTATGCAGGCGGGTCAAGATGACCCAAATGAAGACTTTGCCAACGATGCTCAGAAGAGAGATGCCGCGATAGTTGTTGCAATCACTACGGTCGCCCTTGTTCTTGTACAGGGTGACTATGTTGGTATCAATAATGCCTTGAGGGATGTGACCTTGCTCCCAGCACAAGCAGAGGAGCTCATGAAGCGGTTGCGGGATGGTTTGCTTCCCATGCTTCAAAACTTCTGGCGGGATATCGTCCTTCTCCGGTGCCTTGCCACAGGAGAGACCGGCATCATGAAGCAGCCATCATCATGGTGGCCCGCCATCATAATGGCGGCCAAATAAAATATTCTTTTGTTTTAATGCTAATAAGCCCTTCTAGCCTCGCTAGGACGAGCAAATTTCAAAAGAATGTTTCTTTCAAAATGAGGGCAGTAGGTCTAATTAACAAAAGAATGTAAATGTGGCCGCCATTTATGAAAGTGGGCTATGTCCTGGTGAAAGGAGGTGATGATCGCCAGGAGCTTTGGAGGGCAGCCAATCTTCTAGAGGATCTTGAAGAGCCCGCTTCTGCTCACCAAGTCAAAAGCTTAGGTGAGGTCCATGAAGGCGAGGAACAATGGCTGCTGCTGCTCTTGACACTTCTCCTACAGCTGACAGAGGGAGAAGATCATGTCCACTGTGGACCTCCCGGCTCTGAAGCCACACTGTGACTCAGGGTAGACTTGCGAAGGAAGGCTCTGCAGGCGGGTCAAGATGACCCAAATGAAGACTTTGCCAACGATGCTCAGAAGAGAGATGCCGCGATAGTTGTTGCAATCACTACGGTCGCCCTTGTTCTTGTACAGGGTGACTATGTTGGTATCAATCATGCCTTGAGGGATGTGACCTTGCTCCCAGCACAAGCAGAGGAGCTCATGAAGCGGTTGCGGGATGGTTTGCTTCCCATGCTTCAAAACTTCTGGCGGGATATCGTCCTTCTCCGGTGCCTTGCCACAGGAGAGACCGTTGATGGCTATGCTGAGCTGTCCCAGTGTCGGCGTGTTGTCAAGCTCCTCTATGACTGGCAACCCAGGCAGGGCATTGAGAGCTGTGTCTGTGACGATGTTCAGGGTTGAGCAGAGCTCGAGATAATGCTCCACCCAACGCTGCAGCTGCATGCTCTGATCAGTGATGACCTCGCCAGTCTTTGATTTGAGCGAGGCTGTTTTGATGCCCTCATACATCCCCTTTGAGTGGCCACAGTCCACTGCTAGCTGGATTTTGGCGCATAGGTTCTGCCAGTACTTGTTGGTACAGCAGCGGGCGGTCTGCTGGGCTGCTCGGAAGGTGTTGCGTGTGCTTGGGGAAGGGTTCTGCTTGTGATCCAGCATCGCTTTCCTCTTGGCCCCAGTGACTGGCTGCATTTCTTCTTCCCAGCAAGCCTCGAACCAGTCAGCATTCTTGCGTTCTTTCTTGCCAAATGCAGCCATGGCTGAGTCGTAGATGGCAACATGGAGGTGAGACCATTTGGCATCCGGGTTGCTGGTTGTTGGTTGCGCAGCAAGTATCTTCTGGAAGCTGTCAGCGAAGCTCTGAGCCTTAACGGGGTTGGAGGTGCCACAGGTGTTAATGAGGGGGCGACGCCTGGTCTTGCCGTGGGGGATATTTCTGGGCTTCAGCCTGACCTTGCTTGCAACGAGCGAGTGGTCCATGTCACAGTCATCGCTGTGATAGCTTCTTGTGTGGAGGACACTGCTGAGGTCCGCTCTCCTAGTGATGATGAGGTCTAGCTGGTGTCAGGGGCGGGACCGAGGGTGTCTTCGAGACACTTTGTGCAACTCCTTACACTTAAAGTAGTTGTTGGTGATGCAGAGGCCATGGTGACAGCAGAGTTTGAGCAACCTCTGCCCGTTCTCATTCATCCTTCCGACGCCGAAGTGCCCGAGGCAGGTAGGCCTTGCTTGCCAGTCGGTCCTAATGCAAGCGTTGATATCGCTCCTCATAGAATTGATCCTTGGCTTCTGAGATGGAGGTCAGTCTTGGCGTAGGCAGACATGATGTTCACAAAGCCCGCCTACGTTTTCATGCGAAGGGCAAGGATTCTCAATGACCCTCCGGAGGGGGTTTCTGTGGCGGCAATCAGTGAGATCCTCACCGCAAAACCCATGCCGCACTGCCCCCGCTCATCCTGGGACAGGCCTTGCCAGACGAAGGTGTAGTCTCTTTCCATAAGTGACCCACTGTCGGCCAGCCGGGTTTCCTGGAGACAGGCAACGTCGATGTTGAGTCGTGCCAGCTCCTTGTGGATGATAGCGGTCTTGCAGGAGTCATCTGTTAGCTGAAGGTCAGTGGAGAGACTAGGGCACATGGTGCGAATGTTCCAGTTTGCTTGGCGCAAGTACGTGCTCGCTTGTCGGGAGGGTCCCCTGAGCTCTATGCACCCAGTAGAGCCTCGTCCCGTGTTGTGCCGGAGTCATTGCGACACTGCTGGAGTGCTCTCTCCAGTTTGCGCTAAGGCCTGAGCGGGAAGATAAAGAGACGCTGGGCTACCCATATGACAGTGTCCACCTCTCGGTGTAACTGGCTGGGTCCAAGGGAAAGGAAGAACCAATACAACTTGGGGCTAGTTCCACTGCAGAAGCTGCCGGAAGGAAGTGCTGAGCACCTGCCATCCGCCTTAGAGGCTCCACTCCGGAATTGTTCTCGAGGTTTACTCCTGAAGCCTTCCTGAGATCGGGTATAGCCGCAAGGCAGTGGAGGTTTGAAATTGTGCCAGGGTCTTGCGACACTGCCGGAGTGCCCTCTCCAGTTTGTGGTAAGGCCTAAGGGGAAAGATAAGGAGACGCTGGGCTGCCCATATGACAGTGTCCACCTCTCGGTGTAACTGCCTGGGTCCAAGGGAAAGGAAGAACCAATACAACTTAGGGCTACGTCCACTGCAGAAGCTGCCGGAAGGAAGTGCTGAGCACCTGCCATCCGCCTTAGAGGCTCCACTCCGGATTTGTTCTCGAGGTTTACTCCTGAAGCCTTCCTGAGATTAGGTATAGCCGCAAGGCAGTGGAGGTTTGAAATTGTGCCGGAGTCTTGCGACACTGCTGGAGTGCCCTCTCCAGTTTGTGCTAAGGCCTAAGCGGAAAGATAAGGAGACGCTGGGCTGCCCATATGACAGTGTCCCCCTCTTGGTGTAACTGGCTGGGTCCAAGGGAAAGGAAGAACCAATACAACTTAGGGCTAGTTCCACTGCAGAAGCTGCCGAAAGGAAGTGCTGAGCACCTGCCATCCGCCTTAGAGGCTCCACTCCGGATTTGTTCTCGAGGTTTACTCCTGAAGCCTTCCTGAGATCAGGTATAGCGGCAAGACAGGGGAGGTTGAAATCAGGGTTTACCTTCCCCTAGATGGGCTGCCTTCACAGGCTGAGAGCCCCATCTACCTTGGGCAGCTGGTTTTAAGGCGCCAGTGGCTTCGCCTTCGCCTCTTCTCCTGTCGGTGGTGCCAGTTCCGCCACGTGGAGGCCAGAAGTTGGATTTAGCTGACAGAGGCTCTTAGAGTCACACGCCATTGGGAGCATTTCGAGAGGTAGTGAGAGCTCAGCCTCACAACCCACTCCCCGTCTATAACAGCCTTACGGACCCAGTACTATTAATATTATTGATATTATTAAAAATTAACTATTAACCATCAATTTTGAACTATTACCCACACCCGCACCCACGACTTGTACCCACACCCAGACCCACGACCCACGACCATTACTCAAACTCGCGGAGCACGCACATATCCACAACTACTGCCGCTGATCCGACATACTGCATATACTCAAAATCATCCTCACGAAAAGAATTTGGTTAAAAATTACATGATTAAACGAGACTTACCTGTAAGTTGAAGTTTGATCGAGATTCTACCTTGTCATCAGTACGGAACAAAAGAGCCACATGAGATGTGCATGCACATTTCCAGTCAGTCTTCGAAGTGAGTGGTACAGGAAAAAAGGAACGAAGGAGAAGGGAGGGAGGTAAATTGGATTGTCATGGTTAATGAATTAATGATAAATCCCAGAATAACCAGCACCTAAGAGGGAATGAAACTGGATTTCTCACGGTGGACAACCAGACCCAACTTATCAAGTGAGACTGTGGTGTCTATAACGTTTTTGACACAATCGTCGTAAGTCTGACGTTGTAAATAAAGGTCATCCAGGTATGCAATAGATATGTCCTTGCTTGTGTAAAGTGGCTAAAGGGGGTTTCGGAATTTTAGTGAACTGGCGGGGGGCACACGACAACCCATTGGATGCTATGAAACAATTGGGTGTGACCAACGTAGTTATGGTCTGAAGAGAGTCCATCTTAAAATGATGATGGGTCACAAACTCATTAAAACTTTTTAGGTTAAGTATTAGCCTAAATGTTCCATCCTTCTTAGGAAGCAAGAAAATGTCTGATACAATCTGACCCGGAGAGTATTTCACTTTCATGATAACCCCTTTTTGGATCAATTTTTGTATTTCCTGGTGAACAACAGAATACTCGTGCTCATTAAAGGCGTGGCCAGGAAGCCTATGTTGATTAGGGATGGCCGTAATCAATATACTTTTTATAGTACTGGACAAACCTTTAAAATCAAATCACATATTACTTGTGAAACCCCTAATGTAATTTATATGATTCAGTGCACTAAATGTAATCTTCAGTACATCGGAGAGACCAAACATCGTCTTAAAGACCGCTTAAATGAACATAGGCGACCTATTATAAACCCCTTTTGTAGTTATACCCCCACTGCGGTTTCACGACACTTCCTGACCAGTGGTCACGCGGAGGATCACATGATCCTCATACCGCTCGAACGACTGCACACTAGCCGTGACTCCATCAGAAAGGCTCGTGAGGCATTCCTCATACACAGAGGAAAAACACTGGAGCCTGCAGGCCTTAACAGAAGAGATGAAATGTAATTTAGTTTAGCTACCTTTTAATTTTCTTTTGTTTCTTTTATCTTGTTATCATGTATTATTCTCTTTCCTCTTTTTTATGCATTTCCGTTTTTATTAATTTTACACATCACGTAGCCTTTTTATGTCATTTCCGGTAAATATAAAGATCTTGTAACAAGCATTTATCCATTCAATAAACCTGAAGAAGGCTGGTGTTGGCCAGCCGAAATATTGTAACAACGCCTATGTTCACGTTGTCTTGACCAACCTTTGCAGTATATTTTCCATTTTAAAAGTTTTTTTGGTGTGGTCACGATCTATTTTGATCCAACGTAGAGCAAGTTTTGATCGTACACGGTTTTTGCAGTGGCTTAATCCTTAAAAAGTTATACAACTCAATACTGGCTCCCAAAACATCAAACAAAATTACACGATCATCGGTAAGATCTTTCCATGCGGCAAAATGAGCAGCGACTCGCCCCGCCTTAAAGTTGTGTCAACAGTCATGTAAATAACTTAAAAGGCGAGGCAGAAATGTAGCAAAATCACTCACCTAATCTCTTATTGCTAACAGTTGGTCAATTATTTGTTTTCGTTGCGCTGAGGCTTTTTCTTTCTGTGGGATCTGTGTTGACCTTTCCATAAGAAATCTCTTTTAGGTCCTTTATTATAACGCTCCTGGTGGCCGGAACGGTGGCTCCCTGTATAGGGCGTCGATGTGAAGAGTGACCCACAGAGTGACTAATTTTGCTAGATTCCCTAGCATCCCGCAGCTGTTTGGCGAGCTCATCCCCGAATAAATATTGGCTAGTCAGGGTACTTCAGCACTGCAGATGGTATTCAAATGTAAGTTGGTTCCATATTTCGGGGGTTGACTTTTGTGCCTTTGATGTCTACACAGTTTTCAGGTCGCTTATATTTAACAAGGAAATTTGTCAACTTGTCTGAAGAGAGTTTCTTCCCCCAACGTTTTGTGGCTATGTCTGCCAGTTGCTGCATGATTTTGTCGCCGGTGGCGTCATCATCCTCGAAACCATTTGCAATATCTTGGAGGATCTTAGCCTCCGGGACGGGAGTTTCCCGTGCTTGACCAGTGGCCGATGATTGCTGGGTGAGCAGTTTTAGGTCTTCATCATCCTGCGCATGAAGGCTTAAATCGTCGTCCGATGGAGTATTTTCTCGTGCTCTTTTAGAATTTGAGCGGCGAGGTTGATGTTCATGTTCTGACTCGGACTCATCAGTGTCGGAGGGAGGAGCGGCCGATCTTTTTCGACCGCTGGGCCTGCAATCTTCGCAAAACTTGGCTAAAGGCCTGCCATCTGGCCCATTGTTTGATCAATGTTCTTTAAAGAATTTAGAATGTGTTTGTTCGTAGCCATATCCATCGCAGAAGCCGTTCCCGGCGCATCGATGGGGATAACCGATGGTTTGGTGACGATTCGCCTTCAGCGCTCATCTTCAACTGGGAAAACCCAGAACTATAAAACAAAACGAATAAATACAGGAAAGGGACGACTCCTACCTTCGCTGTTGCCCGCAAGAAGCAAGGAAAACGGAATTTGTTGAAGATTTGCAATGAAAAAGGCAGGAAAACACTCACGAGTAACACACTAGACTAGTGAAACGCTCACTGTGACTTCGTAGTGACGTAGACTGATGGCAAGTTAGAATCGAGTTCTTTGTGGCATTCATAAAGGGCCCAGACCTCACACGGTCTGTCGAAATTAGTGTTGCTCCTCGTTAAGGCTCGCAGCAACAATTTTGATGAGATGTTAAAGCACCTAGAAGTGACTTCAAAACAATTCACAATGGCTTTACCTTTTAGATACTTAGATATCCTGATAATATACAGTTTTAAATATGTTATATAGGTTCTAAAATTAATAAGTGATTTCCATGTGTTCTTGTTCTCTCCAAGAAATGTTAATTTATAAGACAAACAAAATTAATCACAGATATGTGGAATTACCGTCGTTACTTCTGACCAATTTTCTAGTTCATGTTACTTGTTGAACTCCAAAAAGCAACATAACATAACCATATACATTTCGCTCTTAGTGTTCACACAATGACCAAAGTCCAGAGCACAAAGAAATGAAAATACCGTGAACATCGCAGAGGCTGTACAAATCGTTAGCGATGTAATTTTAAAAACCTCCCACGTAATTTTAGTTGAGTTTTGCAATACTTTTTGTAAATGTATGGTTGTGCAAATAAAGCTTCTTGTCGTTGCTGTTGTATTTCGTTCGTCCCCTCGCAGCACTTAACTTGCTATTAGCAACCCCTAGTTTACTATATAAGGAGTTACGTTTATGCTAACGTTGGCCGGTAGCACTTATATTTCAACAGAATTAACTATGAGAGGGTAATGTGAAGTGCTATTTTCTACCCATGTAAACCATGTGAGCGTTAGCCCTACTAATGGAAATGGACCCACTCAAGGACAGAGAAAAACTCTGACCAGGGTGGGAATCGAACCCACGACCTTCGGGTTAGAGCAGGTCGTGGGAATTGAAGATGTTAAATTCACGGCAATGAATATGTACAAGTACAAGGGGTTACGTTTATGCAAACGTGACCAAGCTATGACGTATTCTTGGGTTTCACTCACGTGATCAACAGCCATGTTTTTCAACAAAAAGATGTTAGCATAATGATAGCTTTCAATTCCCGGAGGATTGGACACCAATATGGCCGCCATTTCATTGTTTGGGGACACCAACATGGCGGCCGTGACGTTATGTGAAATCCAAGAATAAAGCTGAAAAGGTTTATTACTTGGCTTAGGCCTGTCAGATCATCTTGAAATTCTTACGCGAGGCTAGTGAGCCCTGGATTTTTATGTGCTGCAAGACACATTTGTTTTTACTTTTTGAGTAATGTGTTCTTGGCCGCTGTAACGGGTTAATTCTCCTACGATAATCGTCATCGCTGTCGTGTTTGTCCTTGACCTTGTTTAAAAAGTCTTCAACAGAAAGTTTTGGTTAGCTTTTTGTTCTCGAAGATTGGTGTTTTTCAAGTACGTTGTTGTTCATTTCGAAAGTCTCTTGAAATTGGGTTAGCGGTGTAGAAATATGTTTACTCTCCCATGCGTACCGATAGGTTATTTAAGAGCATTTACTTAGAGCTGAGTTAGAAACAGAGACAGAGACTCAGCGAGTGAAATAAGAGTTCCTTATCAGACTCCTGGTGCCTCCCGTTTGCGCTTGGTGTTCGAGCTAGTTTACCCCAATAGCCCAACACATTTAATACGTGAAGCATTTAGCAACGAAGATTTAGCGTCTAATGAACCAAAAGGTGTTGGTGACAAGGTTGCGAAAGTTTTGGCAAACGTTATCGCCCTTCCATGTTCGACTTAATCACGTGATTCTTGCGCTGTTCATTCGAATGCTTAGTGGCAAACGGTGAGACAAGGTTACGTATGTTTAAGGCTAGACCGGTGCTATCGACTGGGAAAAAAAGAAAGAAGCATTAGGAAAACATACTAAGCTATTTATCAGATAGCGATTTATGCATTCGAATAATCAAGGTTAGGTGTCCAGCTAAATGATGTTCTAGACATCTCACTTTGATTGATGATTAAGTTTCAGCACAAGAACGGTGAAATGGCGTTTGGTGTAAAGTTGGTAGTGGTGTTGGCCATGTTAATCCAGATTGCTCGGTCGGGTCCACTGGCCTATGGAATTTGCCAGACAGGATGTAACGCCGTCTGGGTAGCCTGTGTGGCAGCAGCTGGTGGTACGGCAGGTGTATCTACAGGAGGTGTGGGAGTTCCAGCTGCTATTCTGGCATGCAATGCTGCCCAAGGTACCTGCATGGCTGCATGTATTGCTGCTGGTTTAGCACCAACGCCTTAGTTATCGGAGAGGAGGATTGGCATATTTTTTTCTTTTCCTTGAATTGAGAAATGTCTACAGTAGCGTTTGATTTTAGCGAAGCTTGTAAGGTCTGCTGGAACATTGTTTTTTTGTTTTGGGATTGTTATTAAACAATAGAAGGGATTGTTAAAAACGTTAAGTAGAATGTCCTTAATCAGAGCGATTTACAGTAAAGCCTTTATGAACTTGTTGAGTATTGTATGTGACATCAATGTTTCTGTACAACTTGCTTATTAAACAAATGGAAGCGTATCCAGATAATTTTATTAAACTGGGAAAGCCTACGATTGGACATGGCGACATTTTCTTCTCAAATGATCTTTTTCACTTGACCTTAAAATTCTTATCATTGAAAAAGAATAGTTTTAACAGCACAGACAACCTGGTAAGTATTCTTTCAGAAACATGTCAAATGCAGTGGACCGATCACATTTGCTAATGTAACAAAATTCAAATTTTCCATTTATTTGGCGTTTAAAGCACTTTTCCTGGCCTTTTCTTCGTATACCACTTTGTTGTTATTGTACACCTCAAGCAGTGTGTGGTCAGCGGCGCTTGCCAACTCAGGACGAATGAGTAGAGCGAATACTCCACTCAAAACATCTTGAACACAGCGGGTTGGTAACCAGCTTTCGTCGGTCAGAAATCCCAGGCACAAGTGACCATTTGACGGGCTCACATTCACGTGATATATTGGAGACAGAAAACGAACCTGGGGTGAAAAAAAAATGGTAGGCACATGACATCACTCGCTTCGTCTTTTACATGTAAAACATAATGGTTATGTTAAATTTGATAACCTCGTGTACTTGATGCTTTCCCCACGAGAAAAACGTAGAAATCATGAATTCATAGCGAATTTTTGAAAGTGTTAATTTCGATAATGAATTGATTTTAGGTATCAACAAAATATTCACCTATTTTACACAATGTTTTTTCGTTTAAAATCGGTCATGTAACCATAGATAAAGATGCAATTGTTTAGGAATATTAAGAATTACTTACCGTCGGAGGCCCAAGAGGATAATTTTCACTAGATAATGGTGAAATTAAGAGTCAAGGATACAAAGTTGGTGTAAATTTTAAATCAGGACTCCTATATTTAGCTTAATTGAAATGGACTTAGCCATATCCAGTTGCAAATTTGTTTAACAAAACAAACAATGCGACCCCTTCTATGATATGTGGTTGATGAATTAAATATTGCCTTCGCCCATTTTCGGCGTACTTGTTAAGCTATAGGTTTGTGATTTTCTGCCCTCAACAACTTTGGCAACGGGGTAGAGATAATTGGACTTGTTAGTACTTACGGCAGATCGCGCCGAAGAGAGATTGGATTGCAGAATGCCGTTGAAGAAGTAGATGCGATTTGCGAATTGTATTTGTACAACGCCTTTTATAGACTAATCTGACTCTGTTAGATATCTATAACCGTCAATACTGAGTGTGAATTGAACTTTTTCTTAAGAAATGGTTTTTGTTTTCCTACTGTGCAAACAAGGGAATATTGTAGAATATCTTAAAGTAGGGAGTGACGACGAATGGCAGGACGACGACAGCCGGAAGTAAATTCGTGATGCTTTGAATGCATTGCGTATGTCAGTCTCAGTCAAGCCGTCGTCGGGCATACGTCGACGACTGAATCTTGAGTGAGTGGGCGTTCTCCTGAAAACGTAAGTAATTTAACCCGTTTAAACTCGCGAAAACTCTGTGTATACCCTGGCTTTATTCGGTATGAATTGTTTGATTCCTTATTGGTTGATAAAGCCTGTTTTTATCGGATTTTGTTATTTATAAGTTATTCTGTGAATACGCCACTGACGAGTGTATTTTTCCAGGAAATCCAACGTGGCTTCTTTGCAAGACACTACGAAGAAAGGGCAAGTATCAGGGCTTTGTAGATGCCATTCCTCGGTACTTTGCCAATAACTTACATCAGCTATTAGTGAAGTAAATTGTTGCTTAAGGTTGCTAAAAAATTGGCCCTAAAGTTCTATTTTTCTAACATCGAACAGGAACAAACATTTTCAGTGGTCAAGGGAGCACGATGTCATCATGTGTCGTGAAGTTCTTGTCTCGGACTCGGAACCGTTTAATTTCAAACCGAGGAGCCCAGAAAGGGGAAAGGTTTGGGACGCTATTGCTCAGCGGCTGAATGCCATTGACCAGCCAACGTTCAGAGTCTCCCCCAGAGCTGTCCGTGTACAAAATCTGATAGCCACGGCAATACATTTTAAACCTACTAACCAACTTCAGATTTGTGACTACAAAAAAAAAAAACAAAAACAAACAAACAAACAGTGTATATACTTGTGGCACGTTTACTGAAAAACTAAGTTAAATGAGTTCTTTTGGGAAAAAAACTCTTGTACAGGTCAGAACTTAATCAGTTTCATAACTTTTTTATTGATGTTGAACTCATGTCAAAATGAACATCAACATTGCATTGTCTATCGTTTTATAGTTGTAGCAACTGTAAAGAAGTCAAGAAAATTCTTCTGCTTTGAGTGTTGTTCCTTACCCTTCATCTTCTATTGTTGGGAAAGCAAGCCAAGACGCCCACATAGACCTTATTCATAAATGGCGGTCACATTTATAATTCTTTTGTCCAAGTGCAAATTAGCCTACCAAGCCTCGATACCATACAATGAATTGAAAAGAATTCTTGCTCTAAAGTGAGGCTTGGTAGGCTAATTTTCACTTGGACAAAAGAATTATAAATGTGACCGCCATTTATGAATAAGGTCTATACTTTCTTGTTATTTTAATACCAAGCAGTGGGGCTTTACAGCTAGGTGAAAAATAATAAGGATCGCCTAGCTGTCAAAAATCTCACAGCCCCACTGCTCCAACAAGAGAACAAATTGTTTGTTCTGAACTATCATGTAAGACACATGTACATATCTTTATATGTAGGTTTTAAGCATAGTGCAATTTCATACTACATTAGTACTCTTCAAGGATTCGTGGGCTGACTTGATGTCTGGTTTCCATACAGACTGGTGAGAGCATTCAAGAGAAGAACAGAAACAACATGCATTTTCCCCACACCATGTAGCATTAGCTTCAAATTCCATGAACTTAAAAGAGGTTACAACATCGCCAAACAGCCAATCTACAAAACCTCTTCTAATCATAGCAGCATTATATTGTTCCATCTGGTGAGTGAGAGCACCAAACTTGAAGGGACCTTGCAGGTTGATTCGTAATGGAAAGGCAGGATCTCCATAGAGACAGAAGGGTTGGCGTGCAGGATTAAATGCAAAGTGCTAAAGGCTGTCCAGCAACCTTGAATCAGCCAACATACCAGAGAAATTTCTAATCATTTTTAATTACAAATTATAACTAAGACTGACTAATCTAATTACAGTACATAATTGATAGTACAATTGATATGACAGAATTGATAATGTAGATAAACAGTATTACAAATAGTAGTGCAAATAATAATAATAGAGCGGTTTTCAAATGAGTGTCGTAAAACCAAAACCAAAGTAATTACTTTGGCCAATCAAAAAGGACGGAGACAATCCAGTAAACCAATCAAAACTCGAAGTAATTACACGTAGCGGACACAAAGCGCGGGAAAATGTGCACTCGCGAGACATGATTGGTTTTGGTTTCACTTCTGATTGGTTGAAAAGTGGCGCGAAAACTTTGAACCAATCTCTGAGTGAAGTAATGCAAAACCAAAGCAATTCGCTAATTATCTTAAACACTCAATTGAAAACCGCTCTAATAATAATAATAATAATAATAATAATAATAATAATAATAATAATAATAATAATAAGTTTTTATAGAAATCAGTTTTTCCTAAACAGACTGAAACTGGACATGAATAGGCGATGTATAGAGAGATAACCTGTAAGTAAATATATTTTTTCCCTTACCAACTGGGCCATAAAGGTTTCATATTAGACCATTAGGTATTGTAACGCTTTGAAACTTCAACGCATGCACTCTCTTGTGGCCATTGTAAACTGTGCGCTGGTTTGCTTCTGGACGTGTTATAGGCCGAACAGTTCCATCAATGAATCCAAAGCAATTTGCTAAAGGAGAACCCTTGGATACAATTGCATCGACGTACGTCTGAAGTTTAACTGGACCTAAAATGTTGTGGTTCCATTGTCTAACCTTGTGGGCATGATGACTGTATACGTGGTCCAACAGCTGGTCTGTCACCATGCTGAGAATTGGTACTGGTTTAGCAAACCTTTGTATCATATCCCCATATCTACATGGATAGGACAATCGCCTTAAAAGAATACAGAGACCCTCGATACCGTCACAAATAGATCTAAACAAGAACAACAACAATTTCTTATTGTCGATATAGAAAAGCTTATATTCTATACAAATACAAGTAAATAAGTTGTCATTTTCATTGCTTCAGGTCTTGAAAAAACACTTCCAACTTTGCTTGTTTAATATTTACCTTTGTTCGCATTCACTGGTGGCAGGAATTTGAATGACATCGGAAAGCGCCACGATATCTCTTTTTCTAAATCTGAATTCAGCCAAGCACTCAGATTCATCGACTTCTTCAAGGTCAAAATCAGGGTAACCGTCAAGCGTGGTACGGAACATCTGGGTTTCTCGAGAAATATTGCTCATACAGTAATATGAATTCTTCATCATCGATCACAACATCATTTTGCATGAGGAGAAGAAGAGTCCGCATATCTCTAAACGACGGCATACCGTAAAATTCCGGTTATAAGTCCTGGGCTTATACAACTTCATAAGGGGTTTTGGGTGGGCTTATAAACGGAGGGGCTTATATCCGTTTCGAAATGAGCCACAGCAGAGTTGATGGAAATACGTTTTTAATTTACTAATTTTAATTGAACTTTCAAGCCTCGTTATAAATCGAATACATTTCAATTTTAGGAACAAAATCAAAACTTAACAACGTGAACGTAACCGGAACGCAACAAACCGCAAGCTCAGAGTTCACTGATCTTCACTGTCATTGTTTAAAATTTTAATGTCCAGTTCACGGCGGCGAGGCTTCCTGCACTTTATTCTCTCTGTTATTATTGCTCCGTAATCTTTCCTAATTTTGTTTTTGAAGTAGAACAGGGTTCTGCAAGAGTACTTAATATTAAGAAAACAAGGAAAACTAGAAGGGAGGGCTTATAACCGTAGTCGTTTGGGGCTTTTGCTTAAGTTTTTATTTTTCCCCCCGAGAACGAAACCCGCTACCCAGTCTTTTACAGACATGACGTCATAATTCCGTCGTCGTCGTCTCATTCGTCGTCGATGCTTAAGCTCCCTAGTGTCCGACATACATAGACGCCGGATTTTGGGGCGCTACTGGGTGCCTGATTACATGGAGAATTTCAGATCCGGGCTGAGATTTCAGCCCGGGTTCTGAAAGAAATCTTCTTGAAACTGATGAAAGTGGGGATTACATGGAAAAAGTTTCAGCCCCAGCCCGGCCAAACGGGCTGAAAAATACGCAAAAAGTCCATGTAATCGAAATGAAATTTCAGCCCGGGCTGAAAAAGGAACGTGAGCATGCGCATCAATTGTGTTTGCGCATCTCAGTAAATTTTCTCACGCAAATTTGCGTTTTGCGCCCGGGCTGAAATTCATCATGTAATCGCAACAAAATTTCAGCCCGAACGGCGTATCGAAATTTCAGCCGGGGCTGAAACTCACCATGTAATCGGGCCCTGGGGCTCAGTTTGTTGAATGCTTTCGTCAAGAGAACATGTAGTCTCGCGTCCGATTACATGGCCCGATTACATGGCGAGTTTCAGCCCGGGCTGAAATCTCGCTCCGCCCTCCGGGCTGAAATTTTGTTGCGATTACATGATGAATTTCAGCCCGGGCGCAAAACGCAAATTTACTGAGATGCGCAAACACAATTGATGCGCATGCTCACGTTCCTTTTTCAGCCCTGGCTGACATTTCATTTCGATTACATGGACTTTTTGTGTATTTTTCAGCCCGCTTGGCCGGCCCGGGCTGAAACGTTTTCCATGTAATCGCCACTTTCATTTCAAGAAGATTTCTTTCAGAACCCGGGCTGAAATCTTAGCCTGGCTATTAAACTGGGCTGAAATTGTCCATGTAATCAGGCCCTTAGTACAGTTTGCGGTTAATGCGAAAAGAAAATCTCAAGACTTTCGCTGTTGTCTGCCTAATAGGAAATCCACTTAATACAGTTTTTTTTATCTGAAGCGGAAGGAACCTATTATAATACAGTACGTTGGGTTAAAGAAAGAAGCTAGTAAGGATACGGTAAATAAACTTGAACTTTGAACAGTCCTCCTGAAAATTAAAAAAAGCATAACAATTTGTTGATGCTAATGGTTTAAAGAAAAGCATGAAATAACCTAACATACTTGTCAAATGAACCGGGGCATTACCTAAAAATGTAATATGTAGAAAATGATCTGGGACTTAGTTGGTTTTTCTTCTATTCGCTCTGTTATTGGTCTTGAAAACTCACACCAGTCTCTCAACCGATCAGATGCAAAACTAAAGGAAATCTCGCCTTGGTCACTCGCGTTACGAACAATCACGGCCCTCACTTCACACGGCCAGAGTTCTTATTGGCTCTTTGTGATTGCTATTATTGGCCGTTTTGATCCCTAAGGTTTTGACCGGTTTGCGGACGCTCAATCGCGAAGTGCTCTATTCCAGGTCGTCAAATGCAGATGAGCTTAGTTTATGAGTTTGTGGAGAAGTTGGATTGGCGATTGTCCAATAATTATCAATTGAGTGAGATTAATATGATTAAAACCGCAAGTCAGGACAAAAATAAAATATCACAAGTGGTCAATGAAAAATAAAAATCAAGAGAAATTTTTGAGTGGCATGCATGAAAACGCGAGCTGCCAGGTCGCGATTGCCTTCAGTTTTGCCTCTGATTGGTGGAGGAGGTGGCTATCTTTAGATTTTTCAATGATTTTTTAGACCATTCACAAAGCTCAGTAAAGCAAAAATAATGTAATCCGAGATTGCCTTCGACAGTCAATGGATAATTGTTTGGATTTAAACTTACATATCAACTTGAAATCAATTAAGATACAAAAGGTAAATCTTTGATGTGAGTAGTAGTTTGTCTCAGTAGTAGTTAGCTGGCAATTACCATCATAATAGGAGTCTTTAGGTCCCGGTACAACAGCCTCCCATAACTGAAGACTGTCAGATGGAAGTGTCTATTCGATTCCATGAGGCTTCATGGACTGCAATTGTTTTAGCTCCTTCTGTACCCTATGTTACAAATAATAATTTGAGCGCCTAAAAAGTACTCATTCAACAGCTGAGTTTCTTTCATGAGCGCTAACTATTAAAACAAAAATTTCATCGCCTACAAGTCCAATTCGACTAACAGACTTGGAAAATGAAACAAAGCCAGGAGAAAATTTCAGGAACTGTAGTTTCGGTCACGTGATGGACATACGAGATATTAGGAGAGCGGGAGAGTGCTATTAGTGATGTTTTGAGCTTAAATGTGGCTTGAATGCGGTCATTATTTATTGTTAATTAAGCACAGAATACAACATTAGCGACGAGGACGGGATTGCCCTTAGGGTAAGAACGGCGTGATGACACCAAATTACGAGTTTGGAGGACTTTTGCCCTTCGATTGCAAAGGTGCTATTACATCGGTAGCGCCTCGTTGGAAAAAATGAAAAAGGCGTTTGAATATTGTATCCTCGCAAAAGGAATTAATATATAGATTTAGCCGAGCCTAAAAGCGGAGCTCCCGGCTTGTTTATTCTTACTGGCTGTAGAATTAGTGAAAATAAAAGCTTTGGAATTGTCCGCGTTTTGGTTTTCCCGGATATTTCTTAATTACGTCATTTTCTTCGCTGCCTAACGAGTGAATTCCACGGCTAATTTCACCCGAAAAACCGACTGATCGCATGAATCACGAAGGGATGAGCGCGATATATATCGATTTTCCAGCGAAATTTACTGTCGAATTCACCAGTTACGCAATTAATTTTTCTTGAATCGCAAGAGTTTAAAAAGAAAACAAGCAAATCCTCAGCAAGCGAACGGAAAAGGAAAGAAGCCATTTCAGAGTCGACTGTCAAAAGCCAGCGAATAGGAATCACGCTAAAATTAGAAATCACAGACACTATAGCTTTTGCTTTGTCGATTCAAGGTCAAACAAGGACTTTTATTGATATACTTTATTTATTCCGCTTTATCTCTGAAAACGAAATTATTTACATTTTGATGTATTTTATTGAAACACGCCAGCTTGGCTTAGAACCAGAATCGGCTAGAAAGGACAAACTTCAAACAAGATCTCCAACAAATTTCCTGTTCGTACGTGCTCTAAACAAACTACATGTATTGCGATTACATGTTTATAACATAAAGGCAAAATTTTCTTTTCACTGTCGAGGCACATCGAAAAAAAGTTAGGCAAACGGAGTAAAAAACCTCTTGTTCGCTCGCATTTTAAAGTCAAACAAACCAGCAAACAGATCAATTATTTCTGTCCATAAAGAATACAGATGATTGTTATTTAATTCCAGTTGAGGATAAAAATTCGAGTTTCATTCCTGAACAAAGGAAAAAACGACTAAGCCACTTTTTAAAAATATGCATCCACTTGAAATAACTCATCTGTAGAAATAACAAACGGTTTAGTATCCAAGAGAAGAATTTGTGGAGAAACTTAAGCTATTACTGGTGTACCGTTTTGTCGTTCTCGTTCTCTTTCTCGCTTCTTTCGTTTCTGTTCTTCTGTCATAGGCCGTCCAGGCATCTTGCAACCTTAGTAGATTCAAAATTAAAAATCTCAAGATAAGGCTTATGCCAAAAATTGCAATTAAGAGCAAAAAGCAGCACTAAGCAAATTAAAAATAAACACACAGCTTTAAGTTTATATCCCTCCAATGCTTGACTTGAATAACTACGTAGCCACCAGTGTGTCGTGACCACAGCTATATTATGTCAAGCCTGGATTGAAACCAGCGAAAAATGCAACAAGAAAATATTTTCCAAACCGTACCTGAACACGAAAAGCATCCACTGTCAAGAGCTTTTGTAAATGTACCATGGCCGTGTAGCCGCGTCGAGCCTCAGAAAGAGCGCGAAAAATTAAGCGTCGTTTATGCAACACAGCGGTCAAACGTCTGCGCATGTGCAAGCGTTGGAGTGGCGAAAAGGTGGCCAAAATGGGCTTAAGTTGTGACACTCAAGTCGCCTCACTGGAGTTAAAAACGACCACACAAGCGAGTAAGTCTGTACATATTTTTTTATTGAGACATACAGTAGCCACATGTAGAAGTGATGTCAAACAGTACTTCAGACTAAAGCAATAACAGCTGATCGTACGATGTATTCGATTTAGCATGGTCTATAATACTAAGGCACTCATGCATGAGAAGAGACGGCATTGGAAATCACTGTAAGTTACACGTAAAGAAAGGTGAAATGCCGTGCTCTTCTCGTGATTTGATTGAGAAGCTGTGTAAATATTACATCATTCATATCGGCCTTAAAGCTTACATACAATTCTTGAGTGCATAGGCATGATTTATAAGTTAACTTATTTTGCAACAGAAATGCTGAATGCTGTCCTCTTTTTTCATTTTAAGAAATGAAAAGTTCTTTCGATCTATCGTGTTTTATTTTGTTTAAGTAATGCTTCTGTGTAGTTGTATTGTTTTTGTTTTGAAGTACCTGTTATTTCCAGAGATGTTCTCATATTTGTTCAACACTTGAACTCCACCATTCTTCCTTTTGTAAGAGGTTTTAAGTAATGCTAATTTATCTCTTCTGAAATTCGTTCTGTACACTGCACTGTACATGCAAAATAACTGGTCTTTAGTCACAGAAATGTTACAAATGTAAGAGAACATAAGTTGTGTTGTAATGGCAATTCTTGTTTAATTTTTGCTGGACATGCTTAGCTTCTCTTCCTAATATGTCAGACCTAGCAACTATGGCACCATGAGGGAAATGGAAGTGACTGTCAGGACAAACGGTTTTCCATCTCGAGCAACAAACCAGATGGAACTGCTTTCAGGGATAAAATAGGATGCAATGTAGCATATCACAGTGAACATGCTAATTTATTACCAGATTTATGGATTTCAAGATACTGAAATGTACATACCGTCGCACTGTTCTCTGTATTATGCTCCACAATTATTAAATTTGTGAAAATTTCTCATTGCCAAAAGCGATCAAGATTTAATGCTTACGCAGTAACACAAGGCAGTAGATCATATAGAAAACAAAGGAATTTTTACTGTTATTTTCAAGATTATTATTATTCTTTTACTGTTGTTGTTATTATTATTATTATTATTATTATTATTATTATTATTATTATTACTATTATTATTATTATTATTACTATTATTATTATTATTATTATTATTGAATTGTCTCTTAATTTAGACTCACTACAGGCATGATTAAAATGAAGGGCTCAAGAAAGGAAATACATAATATATTATTATTCACACTACACCTGAACTGTTTGATTTGCTTCTGTATATTGTTTGCCCTCATTTGTGGGCATTGTGCAGCAAGAGGACTAAGAAATGACTTGTGATGGTTTTTAAGACCTTTGGTGAAAATTTCTTACAGGTGACATTTTACGATACCACCTTTACATTAAAGTCTCCCTTCCTTCGCATACCAGATAATCTAAAGTTGTCAAAAGTGACGCATATGGCATCTGCTCTTCTCGATGTTCACCAGTACATACCAGCTGTTGCAAAATCCAGTGCAAAGTATCTCCACAGTGCTGATGCATGTAGAGACCCAAGTCTTTTTGCAAAGGACATGTAAATTATCTGTCATCTATGCAAACATGAAAATTTATTTTAGATTTTTCGGATGTACCCTTTTATTGGTTCAAATTAATTCATGTTTATTCACAACTGAAATATGCTATTATGTGAAGTAGGGCAACTGTGCCTTGTTCTTGGAGGTACCCTCTGTCTTGTGGCAGTCTGGAGTCCGACTCCAGACTGTCACAAGACAAAGTATTGTTTTAAAGACAGCTTTAAACAATCCAGGTACTTGAAGCTCTGTAAACTTCCTCATGGCACTCACTTCCTACAAGGGCAAACCACTGTTTTAATAATGACTACCAACTGCCATCTGAAATCTTTCAATCAATTCTCCAATTGAAGGCTCTAAAATAATGATACTAAATCATGATTTAAAAAAAGTTCCAGTTTTACACTCTG
>OX421452.1:28338334-28348334 GCA_949126865.1 Montipora capitata
ATCCATTCAAGTCAATATGCAAACATCAGTACGGAAATAGTATAATAGCTAAATCGCCATTAATATTATTTTCTTTGGCGTTAAATCATGCTTCTAGATGAATTTTCATGAGCTTACTGAGCTCAAAGTGAAAGGAGATGACAATTTAATCGCGCATTGAAGTTTCACTCTTCGTAAATCACTTGCTGAGTAAATGTCTCGTTTAATTGTGCTTCAGTTGGCAAAGTTTCCTGGCTTGGCCCTGTTTCTCCAATTCAAGATAAAATGTTATCAAAATGGAGAGATAAGGGCAGATTATTACTTATTATTTACCATTTTAGTGCGATGATTTTAACTATTGAAAATTTGGTAGATTCATTGGATCAAATTTAGCACTTTGTTTGCTAATACACTGCAAGTGAGTACTGTCACGGTATTGCGCAGTGGACAAATCTGTTTCGTAAGGTACTAGTACTGCCGATATGTTTTTGGTCAACTCTCACACCAAAACAGTCAGGTTATGGATTTTCCTTGTTAGCTTTCATTCCCTTTCATTCTAATTCTGTCAAAGATTAGGTTCGTGCGTATTTTCCAAACAGATTTTTGAACGGTTTTTTACGAACGGAAAATTAAAATGGGAACCGAGAACATTTTTCGGGTGGATATAAATACGCAATTGTGATCCAAGATAGCTTGGATATCTTGATCTTTGTACAACTCATTGTAGATCTGCAACTCAGATCATAAGACTTTACTTAATGGGGCCGTGCTCGGTGAATGAAATCTGTTTTCAATGAGATTTGGAGGACATATAGTCGCGCTGATTCTCCGAATAATCGTGTTAAAATTACTTTGCTTACCTTTGCAAAGTGCAACTTTCTCTGGATCTAGTAGAGATTTGTGGCTTTGATTATCTTTTCCCTTCTTTACAACCTCCAATGCTTGTCAATCATGAGTTTGCCAGTTCTTCGGTTGAAAAGTTAACACTGATGTTATGGTAGTAGTTTCTTAAAAAGGAATAGTGCCATTAAGTGGCCCTTTTGATGTGCTTTTCGAATCAGTGCGCGCAATGCAGTCCGATCCACGAGCTCTCAACGTCACACTGGATTGACTGGAGCAATTAAACTTTCTTTTAAATTGCCTTTTCTTCTTGTCTGCACTCTCTTCTACTGTTAACGAATAATTTCGATTTTAACTTAAAACCGCCAAAAATTGTAGAACCAATCAGTTGCCAATCAGTAATCATGTGGTCATGTAACGGTAGTGTTGCGCAAGAAAATCAGTGATGACGTGACATGGAGATTTCTTACACCATAATCATTGTATATCTAGTTGTTCAACCACCTCTTTGGTTGAATTTCAAAGACACATTTGTTTAACTGAACGACTATTAGTTTTCACCTAACTGAGCGACAGACCGTCAGAGCCTGGCTACAGAATGCGAGCAGAGACATAAGTAATCCTGATCTAACTCAAGTTGCACCTCTTTAATCTGATATTATTGAACCGGGTGGACAGGTCATGATCTTTACAAGGGATTTCGAAATTCAAACCATTGATTGTGGCCGTTGCTCCGATATAAGAGGCCCTGTTAGGGGTAAATTCCGACAAGCGACATGGCCTTGAACCGGCGACATGATAGCCACGAACTGGCGACGACCGACAGACTATTACAACGAATTAGCGAAAGCGACACAAATGTCAAGACTGACAGACAGCGAATTTCAGAATTGTGAATGTTCTGCGGACTGCGGAACATTTGCGCGTACACAATTCGTCGTAATTACTTAATAATGATCATTGTTAACAATAATCGCCAATTATGGCTAATAAGGGTCCAATAAAGGCGAACAGAAATACATCTCATTTTACTGCTGTTTTGATTGTTCATTTCATGTGATTGACGTATTCAGTGCATCACTCCCTTTGAGGACAATTCCGCTTTGCGTATCATGTTCTCCCTGCATGGCCCACGTGCGTACTCCATCAGTCTGTCAGAGAGATACGTTTTTGTCTATTGATAGCGTTCATCTCGGTGTTCCAAATCGTAAGCGAGTTATTGAAATACATCACTATCAGAGTCATAAGCGAGTCGTCGGAGTGCCGAACTTGTGCACGGTCAGAGTCACGTGACGGGTCTGTTCAACATCAGAGACCGCGCTATTGTTTAACCCTTTGAAGTTTGTCGAGTTTCATAACCAGTCCCCTCTACTAACTATGATTTTTCACAGACCTTTCGCATGTCTTGCGGATAATGAATGGTCGATAATATCCTTCCTCCTGGGTTGTTATAGTTACAGAAAAGCACAGTCTGACAACTAAATCAGAGTTGAACTCGGAAGAAACATTAGACTCTTGCACTACCAGAATTGTAGAAACGCTATTATAGCTCGATTGCTTTGCCAGATTAGGCCTTTATTCACTTGTATAGTTTACTAGATGGAATTTCATTGACGTCAACAACTATTCCAAGTAGTCTGAATAGGTATTAAACATTAAAAAAGGTCTCAAAACCCTGGGCTTAAAAGTACTAAAGATAGAGGCCGTATGTTCCGTTGGCGTCGTTCCAGAGAATGGGGATTGTCAGAGGGGCAACGAGCTAAAATTTATTAATGAAATTCCGACAGGCGACACAAGAATGTTCCGAAATTGCGACATAGCTAGCTGTGAAATTCAGACGGAGGACATGGGCACCCCCCCTAACAGGGCCTCATATAAATACTTTTTTTTCACGCACTGTGACTGAACTGAATAAGATGATCAGGTCAAATGTTCGGGGAACCTTATTTGTCATCTAGGCAAAATATATTTCCTCTTGTCTCAACGCTATTCTTAAAAGACTTAAAAGGGCACAACTACGCAAAACTACTCATGTCAGACTATTTATCGTCAGTAAAATCTGCCAAAGCTTTCGTCTCGCATTTCAGAGAGCAGTTCAATAGGCAATTTTCACGATCGCGTCATTTCTTCTTGACTACAACTACCACAATTCAGTTTGTTTTTCTTTTCATATTTAAATTTTGTATTCCCAGTGGGGTAAAAATAACAATAGCTCTAATTAACATAAGACAAGCGAAACCTGAAGGATTCTGGTACTTGTAGTCATATGGCGTCATCATGCAAATGTCCTGTTATTTTGAGTTGTTCAGTGGTCATCTAAAATTTTAGCGCCAAGGATTTCGAGGAGGAAATTTTGCATATGAAGTATTAGCTTGTGACAATTCTCATCCTTCTGCAAATTAGTACTATATCCACTAGTATCGTTAAATTATTTCTCCAGACATTCTTCATACATGCGGCAAGTTTAGTAATGATTCTATTACAGACTTGGCTCAAATCTCAGGTATATTTATAAACAAGCGTTTGCTCTGCGGTGACTGATCCCACGTCAGTGTTTATTTTCGATGTCTTCCTTTTTTCACACACCCACAAATCGGCGATGTTCCAGAAAATTAAAGATTGTGTAAAGGCTGCTTGCAGCCTGCAGTATAATTATAATCGTACGAATAATAGGAGGTGAGATATATAACAATGTAAATGCCCTTTATTTGCTTTTGACAGCATTTTCAAAACTCACAAATCTGAAAGATCAGCTTAAAATTCAAAACGAGGCCACCCTGCCCATATGCGCCGGCGCCCTTTAGCAACCTCGCCTTTTTGTGGAGCATAACAACTGGTGGCTAACAATCTGAAAAGAAATTAGAACATCAACATTAATATACATAAATGGGAAAGTGGTGGGAGGGAAATTACGTTGATGTATCTCGCCTCCTATTATTTGTACAATTATAATTATACTGCAGGCTGCAAGCAGCCTTTGCATAATCTTCAATTGTACATCATAATACTCATCTCGATATAACAATGTATGTTCAAAGCTTCAAGATCCTTGCTGAACTACAGCGCTAGATAAAACAGAGCGACCAACACGAGCGTTCCAAACCGGACGGTAATAAAACGTTTTGAAAGTGGTCTCCTTGGTCCAGTCAGCTAGAAGGACTATTTCTGGAATAGAGATGCCTGCTCTTAGTGCTGCAGAGGTAGCTGCTCCACGCGTGGAGTGAGCCTTGAACACTTGACTGTCAATACCAGCTTCCAACAGACAATTCTTAACCCAATGACAAAGGGTAGCAGAACTCACAGGCTTATATGGGTTATTAACCGAGAGAAATAACTTGTTTGGTTCAGAAACTGATTCTGGCCTAAAAGCCCGTGTTCGCATTTCATACTCTCTAAGACATGAATATGGACAAAGCAACTTAGTTTCTGGGAAACTAGAATGAAAGAAGGACGTTAAAGGTTTTCCAACCCGAACCGTTTTAGTAAGTTCTGGGAGATTGAAAGAAACTCCTTCAGGGTGAAAATGTTTGAACCGTAAATAATGGGCTACTAATTCTGAGCCCCTCTCTGCAGAAGTAATAGCGAGCAAAAATGCCAGCTTTCTGCTAAGTTGCTTTAATGAGAGTTGCTCATTAGGACCCAAACTTTCCAAATAACTCGTAACTGAGCTAACATCCCATGTATATGTGTATCTCGGTGCTGGTGGACGGGAATTGAAAATCCCTTTTAATAGCTGAACTACAAGGGGATGCTCTCCAACATTGTAAACCCTCAATTTGACGGTGTGTTGCAGACAGAGCTGAGCGATAGACATTCAAAGTACGATACTCCAGGCCTGCCTCAAATTGACTGGCCAGGAAGTTTAACACTGAATCTAAAGACGCTGAAAGGGGATTGACTTGTCGTTCACAACACCAACAAGTGCACTTTCTCCATCCTGAAGAATCCGTTTTTTCTGTACTTGTTCTCCATGCAGCCAGAAGCAGTCTTTGAGCGGGCTGTGAAACTGTTGAACCTTCATATCGACTCCTGAGACTAGCCATGCGGCTAGTTGAAGGTGGACAAGAGGATTTAGATCCTTCCCTTGTCTCAGCAGTCCTGGGAAAGATGGGAGTAACATGGGATTGTCTACCGACATTTCTAATAACAACGTGTACCACGGTTGAGTTTCCCATACTGAAGCCACAATTGTCAACTGAGAGACTGACTGCCGCAGACCTTGCCTCAGACACCGCCCTATTAGGGCAAAGGGAGGGAATGCATATCCCCTGAGCTGGCTCCCATCCAGAGTAAAGGCATCCACTGCCTCTGCCTCTGGATCTGGCTTCCACCTTACAAACCTGGGTAGTTGTGCTGTCAGTCGGCTTGCAAAAAGATCTGTTGTGAAGGGGCCCCACTTGTTGCTGATGCCCGGGATTCGAAATCGGCCACAATGTTTAATCGTCCGGGCAAGTGGGGTGCTTCGACTGTTATGGACCGTTCTAGACACCATTGCCATAGGTCGAAGGCTAGGCTTGACAGGACCACTGATGTGGGCCCACCCATTTTGTTTATAAAACTTATTGCTGTTGTATTGTCCATCATTAGTTTTACATGGATATTGCACTTGTTTCTTAGGAATGATTTCAGGGCAAACCCGGCTGCTAGAAGTTCTAGACAGTTTATGTGTAATAACCTTTCTGACTGAGACCAAAGGCCTCTGGGCTGAAACTTTCCACAGCATGCTCCCCATCCCATTGTGGAAGCATCTGTCTCGATTGTCAATTGAGGAGGGCTCTGTAAAATTGCTCTCCCGTTCCAAGCAGAAAGATGGTGTCTCCACCATTTTAGTTCTTCGAGTGCTTCCGCAGTCCAGCATACTTGGGACTCGTAGAACCCATGAAGAGCTAGACTGCGCTTTTTGACTGCTTGGATGTGACGATAATGAAGGGGTGCTGGGAATACTGCCTGGATCGAAGCACTTAGTTTCCCTAGGAGCCGAGCGAGCTCTCTTATCGTGATGTCTGGGTTTTCCAGAACTTTCTGACATACCTTTTACTTTGTCCAATGGAAGGCTGATGTTTAGCGTAATTGAATTTATACGGAAACCTAGAAACTCTATTGACTGTGTAGGGTTTAGTTGGGATTTTTGGTAATTCACCAGAAATCCTAACATTTCTAGAAGTGTGACCGTCAAGGTGACATGATACGACAGAGTTTCTTTGGTAGCCATCAGTAAAAAATCGTCCAAATAAATGATTAGACGAATTCCCTGCCTCCTCAACAGGCCTATCACCGGTTTTACAATCTTGGTAAAGACCCTGGGGGCACTTACTATTCCAAATGGGAGGCATGCAAACTCCCACTGAGTACCCTTCCGAAGAAACCTGAGGACATTTTGATGGCCTTTCCAAATTGGAACTGTAAAGTAGACGTCCTTCAAGTCGATCTTCGCCATGAAATCGTTTGGTTTTAGTAGGTCTTTGAGCATATGTATGCCCTCCATTTTGAAATGGTCGTATTTTATAAATTGATTTAACTGGCGGAGGTTGAAGACTGGTCTTTGTCCGCCTCCCTTTTTGGGGATCACAAACAGGTTGCTAAAGAATCCTGTGTTGTAATCGTGTTCTGAAACCAGATGGACTACCTGTGTTTGAATTAGCTCTCTTAATTCTTTGTCTATCAAAAGTTCGCCCTCTGCAGACACTTGGTGAGAGGGAAGAAAATCCTGGTGTGGTGTGATTGTAAAGGGGATATGGTACCCTGAAATAGCTGAAAGTACCCAAGGGTCGTTTGTAACTACTTGCCAGTTTTCTACAAAGAATTGTAATCGACCTGCTATGGGCAGGTGGTTGGCCTCTACCGAAGAAAGGCCTAAACTGCTCAAAACAACTTTACTTTTGGAAAGGTTAAGTTCTCTTTTACTGGTAACATGCTTGTATTTGAGTGGCTTGCGACTACTACTGGAAACTTTGGGGTGGAACAGAGTTCTGACCTGGTTGAGCAGCCGGGAATTTCCCCCTGCTCCGGCCCCGGCCTCTCAGTGTAATATGAGCTTCTCCCTCTGGTTGGAAAGCCTGGTTGGTGATTTGACCATCTTCCAGGAAACTGACCCCCTCGCCCTGGCCTGAATTGGGAGGAGGTCCCTCTCCCAAAAAAACTGCGTGTTTGACTTCCTGGGGGCCGCCTTAGAAAGGATCTTCACAGTTTCATTCCTTTACTTCACCTTTTCTTCAAAGGATGGACCAAACAGGTTTTTTCCTGCATCTGGGAATGGCTCAGAAGCTAAGGAGCTCATTTGAGGGTTCAGCTTATCCAACACCTGTTTCCTTCTTTGAACTTTATACTGGGCATTCGCAGACCCCAGTAAAGTGAGGGCCTTGGACAAACATGTATACAGGCCATCTACATCTTGTGTTGGTAAAGTAATGGAACCTGAATCATCCTCGATTTCCTGCCACGAGGAGATGTGTTCAAAGGCCATACTTAATGGGCCAACAATATCCAAGAGCTGGTCTTGGTGTTTCTTTGCTTCTTTATCAACTCCTTTCACTCCAGTAACAAGGGAGCCTAAGTAGTCGTCAAGAACTGGAGTAAATACTGACTCCACATTGGGACGAGGAAACTCTTTTGTCGTTTGTTTCCGGTCGTACACAGATAGCGGCCTATCTGCAAACAAAACGTCTAGAAAACTAGACAGTTCCTCGGACGCGTCCCAACGCCCAGCGGGAATTGTAATATCATCACTGAAATCCTCGTTTGCACTTGACAACTTTGCTTTCTTCGAGGGCGGGTCACTGTTTTCAACACGACCCTTATTTAAGCCTTGTGTTGACCCGGCGGCTGACCGGACAGATAAAGAAGCATTTGAGCCTTGTGTTGACCCGGGAAAGACCAAACAGAGAAAGAGAGTTTGAACTGGTGTTCAAAGTTTGTGAGCTCGCTGCGGTGCCCTCGAGGTTTTTCTTTGCTAGTGTTTCGTGAATCATATTAGGCAGCATCGCCACTAATTGGCTCTGAATCGCTTGTGAAATAACCTCTACTGTATTACAATGTAACTCTCTCAGAAATCATAGATTTACCTTGAGATGACTCAGGATTCTTCTCGATTACTGGGATATCAGCTGCCGAAGAATCTTCACTTGTTGCTGCCATGTTGAGCGATGCAAAAAGGCGAGGTTGCTAGAGGGCGCCGGCGCAAATGGACAGGATGGCCTCGTTTTGAATTTTAAGCTGATCTTTCAGATTTGTGAATTTTGAAATGCTGTCATTGAAGGAAATAAAGGGCATTTACATTGTTACATTGTGGGAGGCGCGGTGGCCTCATGGTTAGTTCGCTCGACTCCGGATCGAGTGGTCCGGGTTCGGGTCCTGGCCAGGGACATTGTGTTGTGTTCTTGGGCAAGACACTTAACTCTCACTGTGCCTTTCTCCACCCAGGTGTATACATAAATGGGTACTGGCGAAATGCTGGGGGTAACCCTGCGATGGACTAGCATCCCATCCAGGGGGGAGTAGAAATACTCCTAGTCGCTTCATGCGACCTAGTCCTGCCAAGGAAACCGGAGATAAGCGCCGGCCTGATGGGCCTTCTGGCTCGTAAGCAGCACGACCAACATTGTTATATCGAGACGAGTATTATGATGTACAATTGGCGCTAAGAGTGTTAAAATTATTGGGCTAGCCTTATTCTCGTCTTTGCGATCGCTAAGTACTGCATAAGAGGAATCATTGGGCCGTAAGCTTTCATAGACACTAAAAAATTTCGAAGATCGGGTTTGTGTCCTTTAAAAGTCCCAGAATTCAAGATATGCACATGCAGTCCTTCGCACTGGGAAATCCAATGACTGTGACGACACACCGCCAAAATACGGTTCTTGTTTGGTCAGTTGCTGGGTTAGAGAATTATTTCTCGTGACCAAAAAATATATTTTGTGTCATTTTTGGCTTATGTTTGGTTGACAGGACAAACCTAACAAGATACTTATTTTTTAAGGCTCGCGTTTGTCTAACCGGAGGCTCACACTTAACCTAACAACAGACATACAGTTAAACCCTAACCCTCAATTTGGCTAACCCTAAGCCTAAGGTTGGTTTTTAGGCCAAGTTTTAGCCAAATTGAAGGTTTTGGGTTACTTTCAAAAAGGTAAAACAATGATTTGCAACGGGTGACCTGTGGAATGTGACCTGTGTTTTAGACCCGCCGAAGCGCAGGCTATGGTCTCATTTGCCATCCTACGGTCTGCTTCACTCTGCTCGAGAGGAACATGAACAAAAAGATGATATGTTGGTTGGAATGGTGAAGTTTTATGTGTATTTTTATTTATACATTATGTAGAGACTTTACGAGTCATTGTCATATCATTAGCATTACCATCACCATTCCCCTACCATTATCATCACAACAAGCATTTTAATTATCGTTACTATTATCTATTATCATTCTCATCATTGTCATTTTCAGTATTATTATTGATGTCATCAGTGTTATTATATTGTTATTATCATTTCTTTTGCTATTTTCATTGTAGTTGAAATGATATCAGTATTTTTAGTAAGTCATGCAGCTCAAGATATACGCTCACAAGGCATTTTGTTTTTTTTTTACAGGATGCCACGATTGCAAGATTATATGCGTTGTTGAATGAAAAGAATGGTATACCAGTTGATGAACAACGCTTGATATTTAGTGGAAAGGAAATCAGGATCACAGATGAAAGCAATAAGCAGACACGCCTGTCAACATACGGAATAGAAAAAGGGTCCACATTGTTTCTTGTTTTACGTTTGCATGGCGGATCTGGGAAAGTGCTGGATGATGATGTGGAACTTAGCGATGCCCCAGATATGATCACATGCGACGATGATCCAGAAAACAAAAGAGCCAAGATGCCTTGCGGGCATGCTATTAGTAGGTTATATGAAGATTAACCCTTTCACTTCCTAGATGTCATTAGTAATTCTCCTCCTTACTGTCTGCCATACAATTCTTAGTTTGAAGAATTTGGGTTGCAGTACTTATGGATACGGTACTTACATCACTCTTTCGATACAATAAATATTTATTACACACATTTTTCTACTTGCACTTCTTACAAAGTAACTTTGTAAACAAACACACATATTTGGAGGCACATTATTTACAAAAAAAGAGAGAGAATGTATTCACAAATATTACTGAATTTCTTGAAGCGACCCAAAA
>OX421452.1:28353334-28363334 GCA_949126865.1 Montipora capitata
TAAAATGTTCCCACGGTTACAATTCCACATCGAAATCAATTGACAGAGATTAAACTTTTATTTCAACCCAACAACAAAGTAATAGCAGCCCTGCGAGCGACATAAGGCGGTAGTTTGTCTACTCGATCGGGACCGAAAAACATTTTCGGCAGGTGGATTTCTTAGCAATGTTGCACGGTTGAACTTTTTAACGACACATATTTTATCCCCCCTGGGTCCCGGCATGACTGCATTGTCTCGCTTGTTCAACCGCAGTCGCGCCTCCTTCGTGTTGACAAACTTCAAAAACACATTCAAAAAAATGTGTCGGTGACAAACTACGGTCTAGGACCCCAGTTCGGGCTCAGTTTGTTAATGCGGGCAGGGTTACAAAGCCGGTTACAAAGTTCAACCGCTCTTGAGAATTTACTGGGCAACCTTTGGATTTTATTATACCGTTGACAATCGAGAAATTGAAAACGGCTCAAATCGCGTCGAATCTAAAAAGATCCACACAGGGAGGAAGGGACGCACAATGGTATAATTATCTTCTCAAGTTTTTTATCGGGATTCCCATGCAAATCCTTATATTTTAATTTGTTGGCTTTCCCTCGCACTGACCTTGGGGCGCCTGTGAACTTTCACGACTCCCTAGTGCGTGTTTTAGCCTTTCAGTTTTGTAATTTGGCTATCACGAGTATATCCTTGATTGACCGCCCTCTTTTGTAACATATAAGGGGCCGGTTTTTGTAGATTTCTTTGAGCAATGGTTGTAGCTCTATTAAATGCCAGTGTTTCATAGGGATTTGTTTTAAGTACGTTACTGATGGGTGGTATTGGGTTTGGGTGGTAATGAAAGGCAAGATTCGTTTGCTCTCTTGTGGTTTTTGAAGGAGTGCCAGTTTCCTGTTTTTAAATTGCACTTCTGAGAGGATCCTTTGAACAAGATTCTCGGGATAACCTCTTTCACGTAGGTGTGATTTAAAATTCTAGATGAGCTTTCCAAATGTTTTTTAGACGAGTTTGTTCTGAGAAGTCTCAGAGCCTTGATAAAGCCTTTTTTGACTCCCGGTGCGTGCCACGACGAGACGTGCGTTCATTGAAATGTTTCAGTAGGTTTGAAGTGCGTGCCGCACTGAATTTCTCTTGAACCTTTCGCCTTCGTAAATGTTTGTATCCAGAAATGTCGTTTCTGCATCTGAAATTTCAGCTGTTAATTTAATTGTGGGGTGGTGTTTGTTTGCTTGTTCAATGAACTGCATTATCTCTTCTCTGTTAAAGGAGGGAAAATGTGTCGTTTACGTATCGTTTCCCAACGAACGGTTTTAGTGCGCTTTGGTTTTAAATGTTTGTTTTAACCTCAGCCATGAAGATATGTGGCAAAGGTGACTGCCATTTTTGTACCCCATGTCTGTTCCACGGGTTTGTTGGTAGTGTTGACCACGTGACCATTGTCCTCGCCGTTTGTAACGCCTGCTTTTCGCAGTTTGCCATTTTTAGCTTGACGGGAAGTGTTTTTATGCTAATTAGGAAGGTTTGGAAGAGAAGTATTCTTGTTAATGATCGCATACATTAGCACAAAGAACATATAAACAGATTCAATTACTACTAATAATGGACAATCACGCATCATTTCGGTTTCAAAACTGTGATTGCGAATGCTACAATTAAGGTCAATTGGATCATGAAGGTTGGTAGAAAAGACTAACAGGGCTTAGTAAATTTTCGGCTCCGACTATTGCATTTCTAGCTTTTTGATTGGCTAAAAAACTCCGACTATGAGCCAATAGTCGAAGTTTTACGTCATATGGAAAATAGTGCGCCAAGATGCTCTTTCCGGACGCTTTGTAAAATTGTGGAAATAAAAATCGGCGGCAAAACCCTGTTTGAGAATTTACTAAAACAATTATTCCATTCGCCCTTGTTGGATATGAAGTGATTACAACCAACTCGCGCTACGCGCTTGTTGGTTATTTTATCACTTCATATCCAACTCGGGATCATGGAATAATTGTTATGTATTCTAAATCAACTGTAGTTGTAATTGGCTGCGGCCGCACTTAGGGAGTCAACCAGGTTAAACTTTAAATTACTCGGTTAAAAAATTCCCTGAACTTAACCGGATTAAAAGAAAAGAAGCAGTGTTAACTTTTAATAGTGACCGGACTTGCAGAACTTGAAAGGTTTAACGCAACTGGTATGACGTAATAACATGAACAATGCCGGACATAAGAGATCATTTTATCATTTGCTCTACATATCTTCTTCATACGCTAATTACAAGGCGTTCTCAGTTCGGGCGGTCCTTGTTTCATCTGATGCAGTTTACGCAGGTTTCTATTGCTGCTTTGAGTAACATGCTGCTGATTTTGCGTAGAAGAGAGAACCTTATTCACCGCCGTCGAAATCGTGCGCAAGTTTAGGTGTACCCTGGTTTGAAGAAGTTGGTGGATTGTCGACGTCAACCCGCCTTAAAGTACCCGGTGAGGTGGTTTAAAAATATCTAGCCCGGTTAAGAAAATGTATCGTTTTTGCGTTAATTTGCATAATCCGCTTAAAAGCCAGTTAACACCGAAGAGACGCGGCTGCATTCATAACTTTTTAAAACCGGTTTATATAAATTAACTAATTGGATATAACCCGGTTAAGTACCCTAGTGCGGCCGCAGCCATTGACCACAACGTTTGGTCATCATGTTTTGGCGTCATGACCGGGACCGGGATTGCCCGATAAAAACGTTCCGGATTTCGGGATTAAGGGAAACTTTTGGTCGGGATAGCGGGATTGAAGAACCCTATTGGGGACCCTCTTTGTACTAGCCACATGTACCTTATAGGCACCCATTTTTCTATCCTGCAGTCGGCGCTTCGTTTTGCCGATGTAGAAGTCATCGCAGTCCCAACAACTTGTCTTGTAAACAACCTTCGACCTTTGGGAATAATTCAAGCGATCTTTGCAGGCAAAGAAATATTTGATTCGCCGAGTGTTAAGAAAAATAACTTTGAGCTACTTTGAGATTTTTTTTTTTTGCGGCCTTATGCGCAACAGAGCGCGAAGAGGATAGGTGAGGTGAGGTGACTTTGAGATTTAATAACGATGGAATAAAACTTATTTACTCAAGATTTAAGACATTTAGAGAACTGGTTACTCTCTGAACCTAAATAAGGTAACAAAATGATAAAATCTTTCTTTGGGACGATAGAGATGGGGATGTTGGGTTTGCTTCTGTTTTTCTTTAGAACATCGTTAATTTATTTAAATGTGATTATTCTTTGAGGGAATCCATTTTGAAAAAGGGGGTTTCGTAAATCCTTGAGAGCAGATTGAAGTAACGAAGGAGTAAAAAAAGAGCAAATTCGGAAGCAACGATAAGTGAGAGTGCGGATGACTGAGATTGCGAGGAGTGAATGAGTTCCATTTGGTGTAGAGACGAGTCAGTATTTTTTTTCCGATAGATGTAAGTTCTGAAGGCGTTATGAGGGCAACGTTTGACGAGAACATCTAAAAAAGGAATCTCGCCGTTCTCCTCAAATTCGATGGTGAATTTTATGTCGTTGAGGCAAGTGTTGAGGTGTTGTAGAAATTTGGATGCAGAAATGACATCGTCAAACAAGGCAAAGGTGTCATCGATGCAGTGACTAAGACTTAATTCAATACATTTCGGTGAGTCATTTATGACATCTCTGCTGGATCATTTTTCGCTGTCGCAACAAGAAAATTTTTTCAGGTTTTGAGAGCACATGGTCGGTTTTGAGTTTAGGGTTTTGTTCTTCGCTGTGATTGTCAGACAATATTTGAAATGATTTCCGTACAGGTCCCTACTTCATTATGCATGCTATTGTTTTGTAGAACAATACGTATACCCAAGAGAATCGAATATATACATGGCTAATTTGTACTTACGGGATGAATGAAAATGGATCTCATTTCTCTCTCTCTCTCTCTCTTCTTTCCCCACATCGCCCACACCGTTACTCGTTTTCGTCCCAGCTTTCCTCTTTCTATCCCTTCGTCTTGTCCTTTTTTCCAGATCTCGCTCGGCTTTTTCTGCCATTTTATCTCATAATATGTCACTCGCAGCTTGAACTTGAACTCCGACCCACTTTAAACCTCTGGATTACTTGTTCCTGTCCTTGACCACTGAGCTAACGTGTCAAGTTGCTAATTCATACCTTGAAAATGATATTTATTTTGAATTCTGGCTGACTATTTACATAACAATGATACGCAATTATATACACGTACCGCACCGAGCACCTACAATCGAACTTACACTCGTAGATTACCGTTCAGAGATCCCTGTTTTACTACTCTTGAAACAACCTATCCCTTTAATAATGCTAACCGTAACCCTAATTACGACTAAAGGCACTGTTTAGGCTTAAGGTTAGTCCCTGTGATAGTTTTAGGTTTTCCAGTATTGCTGTGAACTGTGACTTGCTTTTCCTTCATGCCCCGTGCGTGTGGCACACTTATTACAAGTTCACTGCGTGGAGGAGTGTACCACGCTTACAGTCTGATTGGTGCATCTTTCATGGGAAACTTTAATGCACGAGTTCATTGCAATTAAAATCGTTACATGTGTCCCTTCTTTTGCAGCAAACTTGTGTCTTCGTAATAATCAAGATGGCTACCAAAGTAAAAGCGTCAGCAGAGGGAGATTTGAACATTTGGAAATTGTCCCTGCTTTATAGCCTATCCCGAGCGGTGTATATATTGGTGCAAAGAAAACAATTTACTTTCGTCTTCCGTGTCCAAAACCCGTGTGGGAACGCAGTCACTTGGTAAAGACAAAGTGCATCGGGAGATGGATCTTTTTCGCGATGCTCAAGAAAAAACTGCAATGTATAACCTTCAATCCGCCAGAACACATAATTTTCTGACAGTAAACTTTCCTTGTAAAAATATTAGTCCGGCTTAACTGCAGAATACCCTGCCATTTTAAAGCTGCACCTCCGAAAATGCTGGATACGAGGATACGCAGTCAAAAGTTGCACCCCTCCCCAGGTAAACTTTTAACTATATTGAGAAGTGGATACGCGGATACGTGGATACGCAGTGGAAAACATGGATACCCGGATACGTGGATAAGCGGACATCACACATGGGAACTGGATACCAACTTCGTGTAACATACTTCAAAATGCTCTGTAGTATATGCATGGATATGTGGATACGCGGATACGCAGTGGAAAATACTTCACGTATTGTTTCAGTGATTAGGCCAAAGCACTTTCGTAGAATTTTAGCTTTCATTTTACGCTTCGGTTAACTACAATTTTTCACGAGATCGTGTGAAGAAGAAAGCACTCGTTTACTGATTAAGCCTAAGCGCTCGTTTCAGTGATTAGGCCAGAGCACTCTCGTAGAATTTTAGCTTTCATTTTACGCTTCGATTAACTACACTTTTTCACGACATCGTGTGAAGAAGAAAGCACTCGTTTACTGATTAAGCCTAAGCGCTCGTTTCAGTGATTAGGACTAAGCAATCTCGTAGAATTTTAGCTTTCATTTTACGCTTCGGTTCACTACAATTTTTCACGACATCGTGTGAAGAAGAAAGCACTCGTTTACTGATTAAGCCTAAGCGCTCGTTTCAGTGATTAGGACTAAGCAATCTCGTAGAATTTTAGCTTTCATTTTACGCTTCGGTTCACTACAATTTTTCACGAGATCGTTACTTGGGGAGGGGTGGTATTTTCGACTGCGTATCCGCGTATCCGCGTATCCACTTCACAATATACCTAGAAGTTCACTTGGGGAGGGGTGGTATTTTCGACTGCGTATCCGCGTATCCACTTCACAATATGCCTAGAGGTTTACTTGGGGAGGAGTGGTATTTTCGACTGCGTATCCGCGTATCCGCGTATCCACTTCACAACATACTACTTAGAAGTTTAAGAAATGAATGAAGGGGTAGTTTCTAAAGAAACTGTGGTGCTGCGTCGGTGGGGAAGTAGCGAATCGATTCGCTCTGACGAAGGGCTAACGCTCGAAACGTCAGCTTTTAGAATCTCTGTACGGTGGCCAATTTACATTATCAACTCCGTTGATAAAACCAAATTTTTGTATACTTAGAAGTTTACTTGGGGAGGGGTACTACTTTCGACTGGGTATCCGCGTATCCAGCCTTTTCAGAGGTGCAGCTTCAAAATGGCAGGGTATTCTGCAGTTACTCCAATAGCCCTAGCTACCTGTTGCCGGAAAGTTTAAAATTGCCTACAAGACAAGGGCTAATATCATCTCACAGTTAACCATAATGGTAAAATAATGGTAATTATTTATATAGCGCGTTTTCTATTAACATATTCAAATGCGCTTTACAAGCAAGGGATCTATGAGTGAGATCGGACATCAGCATATATAGGCGCCGCTGGCAGCCGCTATCAGTCCATTAGCGATCTCACCCAGCACATGAATGAATGAAATGAGGCCTCACCACAACACCGGGAGCTCCATGCCCTACCATCGCCTAAACGGTCGTCGACCCAGACAAACTGAGCCCACAGCAAGGCATTGAAAAGACATGTTGGGGAGTAAAACAAAGTATGCTTCGTACGGGAGCATCCATGGATCTCTACCAAAGTTATTTACTTGAAAGTATCATTGAGCATATTGCCGATCTCTACAAAGTGCGATAAATCGCAAAAGCCCACTAAATGCACCGTTCGTGATCCTGAATACAGGAAAGGAAGAAAACATACACTTTGCAGTGTCTCGGCGAATTCAAATTCATTAAATTTTCTATGACAGTACTTTTATTTGGTCTGTTTGTTATGTTTGAGCCCGGGGGGGGGGGGGGGGGGGGTACTCCCTCATAAGGCCTTAATGGGGACGTGCGGCCAGCCAGGGTATGTTTTTCGGGATTTTTGTCTTGAACAGGGTATCGAATTTATCATTTTTGTCTTAATCAGGGTAACGATTTATCAATTTTTGTCTTAAACTGGGTTAAATGTCTTAAACAGAGTATCAAAAATCGGAATTCTGTCTTAAAATGGGTAGGAAAATTAGCGATATTTGTCTTAAACAGGGTCACGGTATGAGGGGCCGCGCCGTACCTCCCCACCCAGGGATATATCTGAACCCTATTACAACCATTGCTTGAAACTCTACTTCTTTCGCTTATTCTAAAATTGAAAAACGGGTAAAATTGCAGGAAAAGTGCCGAAATTGCCGGAAAAATGTTCGATTTTCCGTATTTCAGTCAGAAGTTCGACCGATTTTTTCAAAGTTCATGTAACTGCCAAAAGCACCAAAACTATCTAGTCACGTCTTTCCAACACCACGTAATCCATGTCAAACTAATATTTATTCAACCTCGTTCCCAGGGTCTACTCCGCTTTCAAGATGTCGCCATCTTGAAAGCGGAGTAGACCCTGGGAACGAGGTTGATATTTATTTACAAAGATAGTACAAACAACGTGGATTGAAAGTTACAGCAAATGCAATTAGCTACGTAAAGCAACAGTGAAACGATAAAAGACAACAGAATGAACTAACCGAAAACGATGATACTTACATTGTTAGGACCATAAACTTATACCAAGGATAACTTAAACTGCTTGAAGCGAACTTGGACTGCCTAACAGCTAACTGCACGTAGCACGACTTCGATTACCGAGAAAAGAAGAGAGCCAAAGTGGAAAAAAACACAGGTTTATATACGAAGAAACTAAATTATGCAAAACGAGAAAACTAAAGGTGTAAATGGCGAGCGAAAGAAACGATTGTGCGAAAACTTAAAAAAAAAGAGAACGGAAACAAGACACGCTAACCAGCAGGCTACGAAAAAGCTTATGAGGCGGAGAAACAAACTAATTTGACACAAACAGAACAGCAATAAAGAAAACACGCTAAGATCTTACAGTCCATATGGAAAAAACCTCTAAGAAGAAAGAACAAAGCGCCACAGTCCCAAAGGACGTCTAATGTTATCGCTATTGCTTTCTTAAAACAAAGGAGCGTATGCATAATGAAGTAGGGACCTGTGCGGAAATCTTGCCCAATATTTTATTCGTTATTAGCGGAACAAGATACGAAAAACTTGTAAGTATCGATCGATCTTGACTTAGCCCTTTGTCATTTGGTCTTCATTTTGCAATTGCTTTATTCAGCGGAATTTATGCATTTTTTATTTCAGTGAATCGTAGTTCGTGTAATAAAGAGAGTTTACAGTTTAGCGTATATCGAGTTTATCTTGTTGCCGCTTTCTCGTAGTGGAGATTGGGTTCCTACAATTGACATGATATCTAAACCAAACGGAAGGTCGATTGCTGCGAGCAATCGCTGCTTCATGCTCTTGGTTGATTGCGATTGATTCAAGCAAGCCCATCGCCCCTATCTCTACCGTCCCAAAGAAAGATTTTATCATTTTGTTACCTTATTTAGGTTCAGAGAGTAACCAGATCTCTAAACGCCTTAAATCTTGTGTAAATAAGTTTTATTCTATCGCTAATGTCAAAGTTACTCGGCGAATCAAATATTTCTTTGCCTACAAAGATCGCTTGAATCGTTCCCAAAGGTCGAAGGTTGTTTACAAGGCAAGTTGCACTAAGGTCGCTCAGCAATTCCAAATCAACGGTCGAGGACGAAAAAAAAATGCCTCTGGTCGCCCGACCCCAGAACCTCATTTCCCTGTCATCAAATTGGGACAGAATTTGTCCTAGTTCCCTGATTGGACATTACTTTCGAGGGAGTTTCTGATTGGACAAATCGAAAAACCGGGTCTCAACACAGCTGTTACGACAAGCAGCGTTGCGTGACTTCGGCCCGTTTTAAACACGTTCAACAATAAAGTTTCGCTCTGAGGGAAAAGAAATTTCATCAAATAAATCAAGCTTACGCACCTAAAATCAATACAACATCGTTTAAATTGCTCCAGAATTATTAAAGCTGTTGAAATGAATAGCCATCGCTGTAATCGCAATTTTCAGGAATGTTTGTAAATGATGTGTTTCATTGCGTCCCGTGGGAAGCAGTCTCAACTTGGCGGCCAAAACTGGTTTGACGAGAAATCTGAACTGTCTCTTCGCGTGGAAATGAAGCTCTGGGGTCGTGAGACCAGAGGAATTTTTTTTCGTCCTCGACCGTTGATTTGGAATCGCTGAGCGTTCTCTCCGACCTTGAAAAAAAATTCCTCTGGCACCCAGGGTAGGAGGACGAACTCACCTTGGTTGGTGATTATGAACACGAGGGACGCGATGGTATTTCATTGCCTTTTCTGTCTTCTTTAGACTTTTTCCCAGTCTTGTTACCGCATCCAACAGCCAATTGTCGAATTTCGAGAGAAAACTGTAAAAATATATCACTCTTGAATTGATGAATCACTGAAAGCTCTTATATATACCTTCAATGATGGAACACCAACATGGCGGACAGTAAGGGTTGCTAAGCAACAGTGACATATCGGATAAAAATAGTAAAGTGAGTGAAAACGCTCTATACGCCATTGTTTACTTTGACCTTCAGAATATGTCTCCGTTCCAGCAGAACGCAGACAATGAATTTCACGTTCAAATTGCTTCCTACCTTGTTCTCGGCTTCGCTTGAATCCGCCATTTTTGTGGCTTTTAGCCACGTGCCCAGAAGGTTATACTCGTGATGACAGGACTTATGGCTACCGGTACTGCCATAATTTATTTTATTTATTTTATTTATATATCTCGTTATCTCCGTGGCAGAAAAATTATGCTTCCTATTACCCTGACCTGATCTATGACCTGACCTGTGACCTGACCTGCGACCTGTGACATATGTTTTAGACCCGCCGCAAAATAAATGTATATTGCCAGACAACTGAGATGTGATTTCAGTAACCACAGATGCATTCAAGGCGTTCTATTCCTTCAATGTTTGTTAAACCCATACAGAATTCAGTGTTGTACGTAAATAGTAAAACTCACTTTGCATTTGATATCCGACGGCGAAAGATGCAATTGTTGTAGAAGACCATTGGGGCCCGTACGCACTAGGCTGACAAAATTTGTTTGACTCAACCAAAAATCTCCGCCAAATTTTCAAT
>OX421452.1:28370834-28373334 GCA_949126865.1 Montipora capitata
ACAAGTCATAACGACAAAATGTAGAGTCAAATAGAAGTCTACAACACGAGATATTCCCAAGCGGTCTCCCGTCGAAGTACTACTCTCACCCTATAGGATTTGACTACGGGGATCGGACGAGACCCGGTTTTTTGCCTGTGGTATGGTCGTAGACGGAAGAAAGCCCGTTCTTGTTGTGTGTTTTGAGCGGGCAAATTGAACGGATGAAATCCCACTGTTGCCTTTAGCTGTTATCGTTCTTTGACATCGCACTGGGAATAGGATTGGTGCAAAAGCAAAGCATCATGTTTCTCCTTCAAAAATTCCTTTCAACATCCGGGACTTGAGGAAACAAACTTTGCCCGATTCGATGGAATGTGGCGTCCTAAAGCTCGAATTCTGACAAGTTTGGTAAGCGCGAGTGCAAACTCAATGCCCAAACAAAAGAAACGAACACTAGCCATAAAGACAAAAATGGAGTCAAATAGAAGTCTACAACACGAGATATTCCCAAGTGTCTCCTGTCGAAGCACGACTCTCGCCCTATAGGGTTTGACTGCGGGGATCGGACGGGACCCTAATTTTTTCCCGTGGTATGGTCGTAGACGGAAGAAACTCAAAAATTTCTTGTCGTGTGTTTTGAGCCTGTCGACCAAAGAGAGCAAGTTTAAATTGCTGTTGTCTTTCCTTCTCCTCGTTCTTGTTATCGTGTTTTGACTTCCCATTCGGAATCTAATTGGTGAAAATGTTTCTCGTTCAAAAATTCCTCTCAACATTCGGGACTTCGCTCCGTCCATAGGCAGGATCAAAGCAAAAAACAACAACAACAACAACCTCAATCCACAAAGCCGAGTTTTCAGTTCTAAGCACACGCATAAGGGTTTCACATGCTCAGTTCTTTTAAGTGCACATCTTCCGAACGGAAACCATTATGATACTTCAATCTCAGATTTTCCATTTTAACTAATGAGCACCAACCACAAAATGAATTGGCAACCAGTAATGCTTAGAAACTTTATTTCCAAATACCTTATTCAGCTATCATCCGCACAGATTTAAAAAATCTCTTTATCCACCTTATCATTAAATTTGACAGAATTTTAGGAAGGGGTAACTTTCTTTGGCTTTGAGACAGAAACTGTACAATGTATTATGATTAAGAACATGGGATGCTTTTGATAAACTTCCATCCACTGTCAGTAAAAATGAGAGCAATTTACTGTGTCATGTTCAGTATAACCTATGAAAAGCACTACGCTTAAGGAAAAGAAAAAATCGATGTTTAATTTGCAATCCCAACATGGTCACAAAACACATATCGTAAGGCACATATCGTGATAGGAAGATAATGATATCATCTTGATTCTTTTCGTCTAAAAAACGGCAGTCTGTACGAATTTTAGATATAGGTCAACTTTCAATTTTAGCAGACTGTAGCGAGAGGGAACATCTGCAATAAAACAATCTCTTCAAAATAAGTTATATATATTAAATCTTTTTAAAATAGAATATCTCTTGATGGGGGCAATTAAAACTGTACAAAATTATCGGTTACTCAATTTTTAAGTGCTTATAATTTCCTTCCGAAATGCATCTCTTTGAAACAGCAATTCAATTTCTTTCACAGCCCATCGCTTGCTTGCATCTTGTGCAATTAATCAACAACTCATTAGGACGATCCCTCCTTTTGTTGGCCATGTGCTAGATAACAAAACTGTAGGTCTTTATGATAACTATGTATTTACTGTACAATTGATGAAATATTTAATACTAATTGGGTAACAAAATTTTATACGCATGTCAAAAAATGCAGCCAGTTTGCTATTTGCTAGACATCCACCCAATGGACATTCATCACTAATAAACGCGACTCTTAAGCCTCATTTGTCTTCATCATGTCATGAAATTTTTGTTGTCATTTTTTACTTTTTCAAGTCGATGGCCACTCATTTGACATTAGGTAAATGTATTCTTAGATCAAGAACCTTCAGTGCATCTTCAGGAGTTAGTCTGTAAACTCCAGTGTCTTGTAATGCTACGCTTGACGAAGGATCACCCTCCCTCTCATTTTCAGTAGTCTCAGATGACTTGAGCAAATCTCTTAACAGCACAGCAGATCCTGGCAGGAGGTTCAATAAGATACAGGCTTCCTTGACTCTGAACAGAAAGAAAAGAACTCCTTTAAGATATAACAATGTGTTACAACGAGAAGATAAGGCATTTCTCGATATAACACAACCACATGATGAAACAACATGACTCGAACACCACAATTGACCTACATGTACATGTACATCAGCAATAAGGTTAGCCATCTTGCAAACATTAAGTTGTTTTGTCAAACTAAAATGGTTTAGGGATAGTATTTCCCTCCCCACAAGGGACAAGAACTTTTCTGTTGCCTATAACGGTTAGGTTCGAACTGCAAATGACTTCACTAGATGATAACAGGAACAATAATTTGAACTACATCGCGAAAACTCCAGACTGCAAAAATTGTATTTTGGAGCGCTAAACACCT
>OX421452.1:28378334-28383334 GCA_949126865.1 Montipora capitata
ATGTATATTTTTGTTGTTTGTAATTGTTAGTTATTTGGAAATTGTGGTCGATATACTATTTATTGTATAAGACTCCAAATAAATGTGCCGATGTAAAGGGTATGGTTTTCAAGCAGTTTACTCCAGGATAGAGTATATAAATCATAGCCTTTTGGTCTAGAATAGGGTATCATTTTTCACGAAACTGACCAGTCGGTTGAAGATTTTATCAAGACTAAGGAAACCAGAAATTCCCACTCAAAAATATAAAAAAAATCAAATCAGCAAAGTTTAAGTTTACGTAACTCAGTCTCAACAGTGTCAATAAATGGCTATCATGAAACACCTCTGAATATTATTAACTGTCAAGAATCGGAATTTAGACGGAAATCGGTGGGAGTTTACTCTAGTATAGGGTAGCAAAATTCAGCTGAACTAACTCTGGTATAGGCTAAGGGTTCCAGGGTCCCAGCAGCACATCCCCACCCAGAAATTCCTAAAGTGCCCCCCCCCCCCCACCCCCGGGCTAACTTGCAAGCATACAAGAATACTACAATGGCGACCATTTTGGAATAAGGTGTAAGGTGTCAAATCAAAACTTGACATCCAAAGTAAGATTCCCCCCCACTTCCCCACCCCCGGGCTAACTTGCAAGCATACAAGAATACTACAATGGCGACCATTTTGGAATAAGGTGTAAGGTGTCAAATCAAAACTTGACATCCAAAGTAAGATTTTCCAGGTATGAAGGACAGTCACCAACAACAGTCCCTCCCACGACCACACTTACCACAACCATCTTCAAGGGCACCCAACGTCAATTTTCGGAAAATATCTGTTCGGAAAACGATTTGAGATCTAGAATTTTCGGAACATTTGTTGTAAAATTTCTTGCTTGCCTGCCTGTCCTACGATTTTCCAACATCTGAAAAATGGTATAAATGCCCATTTTAAACAGATTTTTACCCTAAAAAGGTCAAAAAAGGTCACCTAGAATTTTCGGGAGCCTTTTTTCTGGCTGAAATTTTCGAAAAGGTAAGTTTTGATCCCGACAATTTTCGCATCACTAGACTTTCAGCTAGGAAATCCGAATAGATGAAAAATTTTTTGGGGATAAAAACATGCCTATATCTACCGTTTAATACCAAAAAAACGTTTAACAATGCTATGTTTAAGTAGTTTTGAACTATATTCTCGTTGGGAGCCCCTGCATCTTACCTTAAGATAATAATACATTTACGATAATAATGTTGAACAATAATAATATTATTAACCTCTTCAAATATAAACTTGTTGAGGGCTTGTGACAGATCTTTCCATAGTATGTTAAAGATACTGCCTGCTAGCTGCTCCTGAAGAATTTGTAACCTTCCTTTCAAAAACAGCATCATCTCACAAGCAGACGAGGACAAAGACATGATAAGAACATCTTTTGGAGGAGGAAATGTGTGCCATCTGTCAAGACAAAATAATAAATTATTGCAGTAATGTACATTACTATACCAGTTGACTTGTAATAAATTATCATACATAACAATGTGACTAAGAAAATTAATACTAAACATTTGCATCCTGCCCTCACTTATAATTAAGTGAGTCTTTGAAGCAGACATTCGTAGCAATGAGATTGGTTGTACCCGACAGAGGGCGCAACAGTGAAATCAAATGTACTGAAAACAAGGAATTTCGCTGTAAAATGTTACGCAACCCATTGATTTTACTATGTCGAATGACAGATCATTTTACTCATCAATGGGGACACATGTACCGGTATGTGTGATGTTTGTTGGGAAGACAAAAAATGTGCGCAATTCCTTGTAGCCAGAATAATTAACAACTACTCACCTCACTGGAGGTGGTTAGTGGTGAATACCCACCACTTGCCACTGACACTGAGGTGAATAGTTGTTTCAGTATAATTATACTAAAACAGTGAGATAATATAACACAAAAGGATGATTTTAACTCAATAATTACCATGTTTTCGGGTGCAAATCCCACATGAGTTTGTCGGAGATGAATACATGTAGCAAAGGATATTATGAGTTTGAGTGGCCAATCAGAGCATGCCTTCAACGGTATCCACTGTTTCAGTATAATACTAACAATGGTTTAAATACCTTACATGTACATGTGCTGTTGTGGTAACCATGGATACCAAATGAAGGAAATACTGTAAACCATGCTATTTCCCTTCAAATTAAACAAATTACCGGTACTTTAGGCTTGATTGACTGTGGCCACCTAATATAATTATTATAATTGCAAACTTACTTTTCCTTTTTGTAGGGCTTGCTCAACATGCAGAATCCTTGTAAAACATCCTTTCTGATGACATAGATCATGTGTTCTTTCAAATCTTTTAAAGATTGTAAAGGTACATGAAATATGCTTCCCACTGCTGCCAATTCCTCTTCTTCTCTTTTACCATCTAGTGGAGGGCACTCTGCATTTGCACTGTTCATATACTTTGTAGAAACTATGCATGAAGCCTGATGTTGATGAAGTTTGAGAAAAAGCTGAAAAGAAGATAATACACTTATTAAGACACTCAGATAAAATGAAAAAAAAGACACTTTGCCTCATCCAACACATCTAAAAAAAAACTTTAATTTGGATCCAACAAAAGTCGGCAACCAGCAAAACCCCAAAAGCTAGTTGTGTGCCCCTTTATGAAACACACACGGAAAAAAAAACAAGCTAAAGAAAAATTACACAAATTAATGAACACTGGATACAGGTACACATTTTCCATCAGACAATAACGTAAAGATACATGTAAACTGCAATGAAGTTGTATAAGTACAGCACACATGGGATGCACCAGGATATACTGTAGCAACTCTTTCAATACATTGCAAAAGTGCTCCATATGCCAATTTAGATCCAAGCAGTATATCAGACAAACATATTTTAATGGCCTGGCTCCCATGAGTCATCTATAGATCAGTGGTAGCTGTAGACCATCCAGACTAGTAATTGGAAGGTCATAGTTTTCAATTCTTCAAAGGAGCACTCAAAAAGGAGTCAACCATAAAACAACTTAATGAAAATTGTTGATTGATTTCATCTTTGACAACAATGAACTAAAATGTCGATAAAAAACACAAACAAGCAAAACTCAGAGAAAAAAGACAAGTACCGGTGTACTACATACCACCTGCTCATTCCATTCTTGGAGAATAGTCTCAACGTAGTTAGCAGCATTTAAAACCGAACAGTAATGAGGTCCAGTGGGCGTATAGGAATTTTCAACTTCTTTACGAGTCAGTCTGTTAATAAAACTCTCAAGAAGAGAGAGCTGCACATCTAAAAATAGTTCTTGGTGGCAAATATCTGGTAAATTTATATAACGATCTGAAAAGGACATAAAAGGACCAGAGTTTAGGTAACCAAGTTGAAATACTGCAATCATTTTTAATTGGCTGTATAAACTACACCCTTTACTGTAAATACAAATTACCAATCTCCTAAATGCATTTTTTTTTGTACAAGATCCATACACTATTCATAGATACGAAAAACTTCATCTCTTCTCGAATTTATTAAAGTATTTAGAGATGCTGGTTAATATCTTTGAGAAAAATAAAAGCATTTAAGAAAAAAATTAGCAAAATAAGTGTTACACAACATTTCAATGTCACCTTGACATCTTTTTCAAGTGACAAAAAGAATCTTTAACCTGACTAATTCATATGGTGTGAGGTGATAGGAATGCTTAACATAATAGTGTCAAAGAGGGTAAAAGTAAAGAATCCGATCCCACCAACGCGTTGGCCAACACGTCGGCCAATATGTGTCGGTCGACTGTCGGTTGTTTGTTTGTTCACTTTTTGTTTTTGAAAAAGGAAAAGTTGTCTCCTGTTTAATAAACTTCATCAATGAAGTTTGGACATACCAGTCATCACTGAGAGAAGAATCATAAAAGCCTCTGCACACTCTGGTGTCCGTGTGTCATCTGCACTGACCACATCTTTATACTTAGTAGACCAAGCTGATGATGAAGACAGAACTAACTCCAGATTTGACGAAGCAGCTGGAAAGGAAGACAAGTTAGAAACGTAACTTGTAAATTGTGAAGCTCTAGAAACAAGCAGGTGCATAATAATATATTTATTCCACAATCTGTATAAAAGAAGAAACTGTTTGAGTGAGGCCTTGATGTGTTGTTGAAAACTTTATTCCTAGCTTTGGTGAATGCTTCTTGTAGGAATAAAGAACTCAAAGCTCAAGGCCTCACTCAAGCAGTTTAATTCTTCTATGTATACAATGTTGATGTTTATATAATAAGTTCAGTAATGCACACATTTGGATTTGTTCTCTCCTATAATGTATTAGATTGAGGACAGAAGCATTGCTGATGTCATCATTAAAAACTCTTAATTCTTTATTATATATTTAACATAATGATACAGATTCCATGTTGCTGTGCATCTGTTTGGTAAATGATCACAGAAGACGTCAAAATGTGGTATGGACATCAGTGACACACTTGAATATGTGCCATTTTTTTGTTCGTACCACATTACTGAAGAGGCGCACAGCAACATGGAATCTACAGTACATGTAAATGTATCTGTTGAGATGCTAAAGGACAACATAAACTGCACAAAAGGCCCATATTAAAGGATGAATTACCACATCATTGCATGATTAATTACTGCACATGAGGTAAGACCAAGTTAGATGAAGTGCTCACATTTTTTTTCAAGTTCCACCCATCTTCGTATACAAGCATCATTTGTTAGGATGTGTAAACAATAATTATTGTGTTCACTTGACTGGTAGCCATGAACTAAAAGCAGCTCCTTGTTGAACAACAGTAATTCGTCAATCAAGTGAGAAAATAAATTGTCATCATCAAAAACTTGAGGAATGCTGTGCTCTAGTTTCTTCCCAATAATTTCAAGCAGGCCAGAAATAAATTCAGTCTGAGGAAAAAACAAAAGGATATACAAGTATTTTAAAAATATTCATTACCCATTATTGATGTGGCATAATTTCTATTTTTGATTGCTTTC
>OX421452.1:28388334-28400834 GCA_949126865.1 Montipora capitata
CAGATAATTAATTTAGAGTGCAGGCAAATGTTATTCGTCATGCCACAGAGAAAATTAGATTCTTTCTTTCAACTACCAAGTAAGGAGTGTAGAAGATCATCAAAATGCTCACTGGTGAAGAGGACAATGAAAAGGACAATGCAGCAAGCAAGCTCAAAAAGCTATTTCATAGAAGAAAGACCGTGTTTTCCCGGCATGACTATTCCAGTGATGGAGGGTAGGGCGTAAGGGGTAGGGGGTGAGGGGTGGGGGGTGAAGGTTATTATAGCTGATAACCGTAGACTTAAACACTATGCTTTAGATAATGACTTGGCCTAAAGTTAGCATTTTTGTAAAGGTTGGGTTGTTTCAGCTACAGTACCCTTCACCCCCTACCCCAAATCCCCCACCCCCGGAATAGTCATGCCACGACTTTCAGAGTGAATGGCGATCAAAGTACACATGGCTTGCCTATGATGCCGACAAAAAGATCACAATCTGTAAGATTTGTCTCAGGGCAAACAAATCAAATGCATTTACAATAATTATTGTCAAAGGGCCACCATTGCAAGAGTTCCAACGTGCCTTGATGAAGTGGACTGGTGAGAAACCACGAAGGATGTTTTCCACCATAGTCATGGAGCTGATTAGTAACTTTGTCCCACTTAAGCTCCTGCAGGGCCCCTATTTTTTAGGAAAGGGGGCACTGGGACTCCCTAAGACAAAATCCTGGTGAGAACACTGTATTGTACATGTACATGTAAAAAGCTGCCGTTCAAAGTTTACTGATGGAAAAAGAAGAATATGAACATTAACCAAGCGGATACAGTAAGTGTCCAATCTTTCAAAGAAATGATGCCATATACTGTATAATAATAAACAACTTACTAACCTCACTGGCTAGGAACGTTACTGGGTAATATTGGCCCTCCGCCGTTTTTATACAGACCGAGCACTGAATACTCCCTGGCCCTCAACCTCACACTAGGTTAGTAAGAGGATAATAAATCACTTGTGCATAAACTTCACATGAAACTAAACACACCTTTTTCCTTACCCTAGAAATTGTAAGGTCATAAGGAATCCATATTATTATCAATCATAGAGAATAAAATTTAATGTACGTGCAATTCCAAGTAAATGCATTGTGTCTACAGCTGTACATTTATAATACAGGCAACAAATGCAAAGAAACATTTACTTATAATATTTCGATATAAATCTATATACTAGACACAATGCATTTACTCGGAATTATACATCTATTCTCCATCTTTTAAAATTATCAGCAGGTAATGGATTTTTTTTAAATGTAAAAAAGACGATACTATCAAGAGAATAGGCAAAGTTCTCTACTGGGTTTTAACCCAATTTTCAAAGATGATACAGATTTATATCGAAATGTTATAAGTAACCATTTCTCTGCATTGGTTGCCTGTATTACAGACACAATGCATTTGCTCAGAATTACATTTATTCTCTACCTTTTAAAATCATTAGCAGGTAATGGATTATCAATCATCATTCCATTGGGTTTCGACAAAACACTGACCCCCGGTCAACTGACCCCCTTACTGACCCCCTACTGACCCCCTATAAAATCAATGGGAAAATGAATACTGCTTACTTAAGCCTCAACAACCCCTTTTAACAGCATTGTTCAACAGTATTTAAGTCTAAGCACCCATTTTAAAAAGGTTAGCTTACATGAAGTAATCGGCCATCACAACAATAATCGAAAACTAACCTTTTTAAAATGGGTGCTTAGACTTGAATACTGTTGAACAATGCCGTTCAAAAAGGGTTGTTGAGGCTTAAGTAAGCAGGATTCATTTTCCCATTGATTTTATAGTGGGTCAGTAGGGGGGTCAGTAAGGGGGTCAGTTGACCGGGGGTCAGTGTTTTGTCGAAACCCCATTCCATTTTTTAATTAGTAACACAAGCAATTGAAAAAATGCTCTAAAATAGTATTTCATTAAGGATACAAGTTCTGCAGTTTAAGCAGCAGAATAAATACATTCTCAAGTTTTCTGTAATCATCAGATGAAGTGGATAATGGAGGAGCAGTTGAGAGGGAAGTGAATGGCCATTTTAATGCTTTCATGATCTCATCAAATTCACTGTAAAAACAAAACAAGGCAATTCTTGTCATAATATAAATATAGTAGATGGAAGAATAATTATTAATGTCTTCATTACAGATGCATTATGCACAAATAATACAATTATTAACAATTTCATCACATCAGAGCTGTACCCACAGGTTTAAAGTACATGTACATGTACAAGTCACTCTGTCATTACAAAACCTTCGCCAACGCAATTAACGTAGGCTTCAGTAGGCCTAAAAATAATGTTTAGGCTTAAGGTTAGCCAATTGGAAGGTTTTGGGTTGCTTTAGTTCTGTAGGTACATTTGGGTAAAACAAAGACCTGCAACAAAGAAATCCATCGGGGAGAGAACTCGTGGGTTTTCTCGCTAAGTAGAAGGAACAAGGTAATTTTCCTAACATGCTGTGTTTTCTTCTCCACGACTTTTGCTGTTCAGTCTTTTTTTGGTTACAACACAGAATTGATCGAAGTATCAGAAACCTTTTCCATTCCAACATTTAGTATGGAATGCTCAGGGTTTGCTGAGCTATCAAGTGCTTAGTATTCCAACTGACCAACTTGAAAACAAGAGACAATTCAAATGTGTTAACTTTGTGTTAAAGCTGCTGGAGCTGTACCTAACTCTGGGTTATTAAACTTGGGCTGTCAATGTTACAGAATAGTAAAGATTGGTTTTAGGCAATTGCTAAGCACAGTAAATCAAGTACATGTACATGTACAAATTATTTTTCAACCAAAATATAAATTTGGCTTGGCAAATGCCAAAGCAAAAATCAATTAGTCATAATAATAAATCTAAATTTCGAACAGGGTTCGTACACTTTTTCAGAACAAAATATTGAAGGACTTTCAAGGGCCAGATCTTGAAATTTCAAGGACCTCTTTTTTATTTACGTCAAAGAATTTACCCATGGAAATAGTCTGACAGTACAATAATTATTCTTGCTCATTTTCCATAACGAATATGCGTCAAAATAATGCAAAGGCACTGGTAACCATTCTGGACCCCACAACTCATCATGTTTGTATGACATGACTTGAGCAGCTGATTATTTTTACTGAAGTTTTCAAAGATTAAAAATGTGGGTCAGAAAAAATTCAAGGACTTTCAAGAACCCGGAATGAAGAGCAGAGATTTTCGAGGACTTTCAAGGCCTTGAAAATGTACTCTCCAAATTCAAGGGTTTTCAAGACATGTACCATGTTCTTGCCTAAGTGTCATGAGTACCGAGTAGTGAGTAACACCATTAATTTTCATAGTTAGAAACACTGAACATGAGTCAAGATCAAGCAACAATACCTTGCTAATTTGTTTAAAAGTATCTTCTGCCAATGCAGCAGCATTTCATTTACAAACTTGGTTAAGTTACAGCAGGAAGAATTTTGTAATAAGCATGCCAGTTCTGATAGAACAGACAACTGCTCCACAGCCCAAGTTATCTGGCCATTTTCCATAAACTGGTGGATCTCACAGCTGTTAATTACAAAGACAACATTTATAACACAATTATTATTATTATTATTATTATTATTATTATTATTATTATTATTATTATTATTATTATTATTATTATTATTGCTTTGATGATCCATACAATGTTTTTGAAATTCATCTTTAATCAAGACATGTTTTGGATGAAACATCATCCATCGTCAGTTGTACAATGAGAAATAAACTAAAGTTGAGCAATAAATAGTGTAACAAAGTGAGATATAACATGAATAATTAAGGATGAAGGCGAGAACAGAACAACCACGAAACAAAACAGAAAAAAACAGACTATTTAAGCTAAGAAAAGAAACTAATTAGTATGAAAGGGATAAATTAAGATGTTTGACTTGGGAATTTAAAGATGGCTGCTCCCAAAGGATATGCATGGCTTCTTTAATTTTCAATTGGAAACGTGTGGAAGCAGAGTCGAGGATTTTAAAACAGTCTTCTGAACACCGGGAGCGACAATTTTCAAAACCTCTCAAGTGCTTAAATATGTGGGAATGTTTGTCGGAGGCGAGATGTTCACGGATGCGAGTGGCGAAGTGTCTATTGGTTTCACTAATATAACAGGCATTACAGCCTGCACATGAAAACTTGTAAATGACTCGCAATCATAAACCCGCAGGGATAGGATCCTTCGCCCCAAACCAACTCCTGATTTTAAACGGGGTGAACACCAACTTAATTTCCAGGTCACTGCAAAATGTGTTGACTAATTTCTTAATTCTGCATTGTGATATGATGGAAAAGGGACCGATGTACGGTAATTTAAAATACAAACAAAAATTTAAAATCAGGAGTTGGTTTGGGGCGAAGGATGGATCATCAAAGCGATATCTTACTTCGTGCTGCTACGAAGTTTCGGTATTATTATTATTATTATTATTATTATTATTATTATTATTATTATTATTATTACTATTATTATTATTATTAAAACTCATGCAGAGCATACTAGCTCATCTTTTTTACACAGCCCTGAAAAAAAATGAAAATTTATAAGCTCAAGTCAATTCCAAACAGTTTAATTCATACCAAATGTACATGTCTCATACCATTACTTAATGTGTACTCAACAGAATATTGCATCCTGATTGGTCAATGATGAATGTATACATGTAAATAGGTTGCAGAGTGCAATACAGAAGTTGCTATGGAAACACAGTGATGGGAGTTATTTTTTTGAGTATACAATAAATAAAAAATCGTATGAACTTGCTCGTGCATTTTGTGATTATGAAACTTCTCAAATTGCACTCTCCTCTATGGTAAACTTTCACCCATGCCCAAAAGTCACAAAATAGTCTCATGTTCATAATTTCCTATACTTATAAAATGAAAGACTCAAAAAAATGACAAATACCATTATCTTAGTATTTACCTGACTGATTCAATCTTCTGTATCCAACTCACATATGCTCGGAATCTCTCAACCTCTATTATCTGACTTACTAAACATGACAATTTTTCTGTCAAAGGTTGAAGTTTTTGAAGGTGACTATTTACTTTGGTGGTGAGAATTTCATGTTCTTGCTGAAGACTTTTGATCTCTTTCATAGCTGAGGAACCTTGATCAAGTACATTTTCAATCTTACTGGGTATTTTGCACTGGGCATCTTGTAGCTAGGAAACAAACAAAAGTCATAATCTTACATGATAGTACATGTAAATAACTTTGCAATTTGGACTTGAATCTGAAAAGCAGATTTGGCCTAGTTACACACAATGTAGTTAGCCTTAAAGTATTTCAATCAATTGGGAATTGTGGATCAACACTTAAAGGAAGTTTCAATCGAATTTCTGATCTCCTTGTAAGCAAGTATAAATTTAAAGCAATAAACAAAAGTGCTCAGAGAACTTGAATGATCCTGGAGGAGTTGCTTGGTTAAGGGCTTTCAACTGATAAACAGATTACTCCTCATCTGCATCATCACTCTCGTCATCTTCAGTATTCTTCTGGAACTCATTGTTTTTGATGTTATCCATTTCCTCCATCTCAGATTTAGTGCAGATTTATAGTCATCATCCTTTCTTCCACCCAAACTGGTTTTTTAAAGGATTTCACAGGGATTTCTTGGCAGACGTCAATTCACTGACATGAGGATTCCTTGATGGTTTCATCTATCCAGACAGCGTATACTCAAACACGCCGCTTTAATACCTTCCATGTCACAGACTGCCCCCTGACAACCATTACCTAATTCTACCACTAATTCGGATTGTTCACTGTTAGGTGATGTTTAGACTTATCAGGAACTTCTCATCCTTTCATGTCAAAAGGAGCATGCACACAAATAATACATGTAATTATTAAATGTGGGAAAACCCAGATTCAAGGAATCTTGTTAACCCATTCACTCCTCAGGCATCCCAGGACAGCCCCAGTTGATGAGTAAAATTGTCTCAGTGGCATTAGACAGAGTGAGTCTGTTAAGTCTCACTTCCAGGAGTCAAAGGGTTAAACAAAGATGACAAGTCAAAGGACTACCAGGCCAACATCAACAGCAATGTGAAACAAGCAAGCAAGAGGACGTTGCAGCAACCAATATTAATTCAAGGCTTCCAATAGATGGCTCTATCATTTAAAAAAAAGAGAACTGGTATCAAAGCAAAGCGATTGTCATGAAAATCTGGAGATGTAAGGGAAGAAACAGGTAACTCATCGAAAGAGAGATTCCCTGAAATTTAGCAAGGATGACAACCTCCCAATATTTGGAAAATAGAGTAAACAGGAAACAGGGCAGTAAACTCCCAGAGTTTCAAAATCTGTGAGAGACTTCTGTCTTGGCATGCACTAATAATTATGTTCACTTCTAGCCCCCATTAGTGGCTCAAAAACATTGCATGCATAAGCTCCCTAATAATCTAATAAACACCCCAGGCATCTACTTAATTTTAGGGGTCATAGTGGGGGCGTTAAATAGATACATGTACATGTATGAGGTGTTTATCAGAGATACAATGTACATGTAGGTGTTTATTTTACTTTACTGGTGGTGTAAGATAGGAAACGAGTGTGTGAGTAGACAGAACCAATCTAATCTATGCTAATGCAAAGCCTATACAGTGTAGTTCACGGTTCAGTAACTGTATCAATGTCTTCATCGTCATCTGGGTCAACCATTGCATTGTTGGCCTCTTCGATGTCTGAGTAAGTAATTAGCTGGAAAGGGTTTGGGAGGTTTGGCTCATCCAATACAGAGAGTTGTGCTTGTATTAAACTGCTCCAATCTGGCTTCACAAGGTTGGCCTTTCTTGAAACAATGAATCACTGAATCTTCAGAGCTATCAACTACCAGTTTCAACAGAAAGGACTTGAAAGAATTTGTAATCACATTTTCAGAGATCTGTGACCAGGCGGCTAATTACATGTATTATTCGACAATAGACTTCCTTGATGACCGTCACATGTTTCAAGCTTCTGTGTATTATTGAACACTGACATACATGTACAGTACAACAAGACAAGAGGCCGACCCATTTAGACAAACACTACCTGATGAAGGCTCCTTTTTCTTTAGAGCTTCTAAAATAACTTATAAAAGTCATTAATAATTCATGATGGGAAAACAGAAGGAATGCTTTTTAATCAATATCATTCTGTATGATACATACATGTATTAAATTTTCTCTTCGCTTACAGTGTACATAAACATTTCTTGTCATTTTCCCAGTTAAAATGTCTTGATCGAGTCACCAAAAATACCTACATGTAGTGTACAGTAACACTCAATTCTTGGACAGAGGGCAATTCATTAGACATGGACATGGACATGGACACAATTCATTAGACATGGGGTGTTTACTAGCAGGGAGGTTGAGTAGCTGCGAATAAATTCATCTGGTTGAAGATTCTATTGAGGTGGTAAGTTCAGTGATGCTCTGGGCCTAGTTTTCCAAAAGCCAATTAACTTAATCCAGGATAAGCGTAAACTTATGTTTCACCTTTTCAACTTTTTGGTGAAAGTTTCTTTTGCTTATTTTTGTTTTTCAAGATTGGCTTCCTCTAATGTAAAGTTTTGCTGAATATCAGCATTGAACAGCATTTGAGAGTAGAGAAATAAACTCCTTGGTTAATTTTTAATCTGGGATTAGCATTAATCAGCTTTTGAACAACCAGGCCCTGAGCATCAACGGGGCCTTGTAACAAGATTGTTCCCAGTGTCTCGCAACACCTGGCATTCTTCTAGATGGCAAATATGGGAAAAGAGAAGACACGCACAATAATCCACAATAATCCAGGAAAGGAAAAAGAGATCGGATAGCAAACTAACAGCCCAACAGAACACTATGCATAGAACACAATTCTCAATTTTCATTAATGTCTTATTGAACGTTTCTTGGGCGTGTTCGGGAAAAACGTGAGCACGAAAGCTCTGAGAATGATAAGGCACGATAGGCATGACAAGAACAATTGGCACGGGAACGAAAGGCACGATTTAGACTACAAGGACGATTTTTTTTGCGGTCAGTCAGAGTGACTCTCTCCAGGTTTTGCTCGCATTGAGATACCCACAGCCAGTCACGGTGACTCCGCGAAAGCGACAATGGATCAAGACGTTTTCATAAATAAAAGATTGCACAATCGTAGGGCAAACTTGATCTACTTTGGAGGAGAACTAGGTAAAGTGTGGGGCGAATTCGGTTATATGGGGGCAAACTCGCTACAGGGCGAAACCACCGTAATTCTATGTAAGCTAGTAGATCTTTTTTGTTAATTTATATTCGTTAGGTGGGAAAACAAATTATCACACCCTTTTTTATCCTACACAGTAACCAAGGAAAAGCCTGAAAAATTCTCAGGCTTGAACGGGATTGGAACCCATGTCCTTTGCGATGTCAGTGCTGTGCTCTACCTGACTTAAGCTAACAGGTCAAAATATGATCATTGTACACACAAAGAGGATGTGCACATGAAGAGACAAAATACATAAAACACACAAGACATATATCTGAACTATGCTCGATGCTTAGGTAACCTTCATGCTTTGTAACTGCATGTTGAACTTACATGCACACTGTATCCTGTATCCTGTAACTCCGATTTAGGACGATTGGAGCTACTGTATAGCTTAACATCTATTGTATTCTGATTCGTTCTTCAAAGAACGCCGCCGAATGCTACAATAGGCGTCCTTCTGGGTAAAAATGGGGTTTTTCAAACTTTCCACAGATCGTTAAAGTGCGCATCTTATCCTCGTGGTCCCGTTAATTAAAGGTCGTATTTAAATAAGTCTGATTTCTCTATATCTCACACGTGAAAAGTCGTACGTCAACATTCTCGGACGAAGTTTCCTTACCTCTACTTCCAAACGATTCTTTTTCTCCACAGCATTCTGCAGAAGAGAAAAGACCTTAGAAGCTGTTGCTTTCTCTGTTCCAACCTTCTTGTTGAGGAAATGAGTGACTTCTTTACTCATTTCTAGCTCTACTACAGGTTCGTTCGCCATCTTGGCCCTCTTTGCGTTATTAAGGAGGACTGGAAACAAGTCTTAGTCGTCTTAGTCGGGAAAGAATGCCAAACTCCTCGGTCCCCAACCACGTAAGACACGCTAAATTATTCAGTTTCCCACCATTCAGTCATCCATATACATTTACCTTCATCTATATCTATTTACCTCCATTTATAAAAATTTATCATCATCTGTATTAATATACATTCACTCCTGGTCATTTACCATCATTTACCTTCAATAATATTCATTATTAAAAACTGGATCATTGGATAATGCAATTCGAGAGATTTGATTGACCAAGCCATCATGGGTTCTGAGCCATTATACCATGATCTACAAACACGGCAAGCATATGCGTGATTTTTTGGGCCTTTTTATTTTTATTGTAGTCTAGTTTTCTATATTTTGGGGGCGTTTTTAATAAAACAATTATTCCACTCGCGCTTGTTGGATATGAGATGATTACAGCCAACTCGGAGCTACGCGCCTCGTTGGCTATCTATCATCTCATATCCAACGTGCGCTCATAGAACAATTGTTAATTAACCCTCATATACCTTCATCTTCTTTCAATCACGTTCATTTACCGTCATTTACCTTAATATACCTTCATCAACCTGCCGCATTCGCATTCATTTACCTTAATATACCTTCATTGACGTTCATTTACCTTCAGCTACATTCATTTACCTTCATTTTCCTTCACTCACCTTCATTTACCTTCATCTACCTTGATTCGCCTTCATTCACCTCCATTTACCTTCATTCACGTGTTTCTACCTTCATCTACCTTCATCTTCCTTCATTCACATTCATCTACTTTCATCTACCTTCATTCACGGTCATCAACTGGCATTCACATTCATCTACCCTCATTTGCATTCATTTTTCTTAGTTAATATACCGTTATTCACGTTCATTTACCTTCGTTCACGTTTATTTGCCTCCATATACCTTCATTCACGTTCAGTTACCTTCATCTAGCTACCTCCATCTACCTTCATCGACCTTTATCTACCTTCATATACCTTCATTCACGTTCATTTACCTTCATCTACCTCCATCTACCTTCATCGGCCTTTATCGACCTTCATCTACCTTCATTCATGTTCATCTACCTTCATCTCGTGACCTTCATCTACCTTCATCTTCCTTCATTCACATTCATCTACCTTCAGTTACCTTCGTATACCTTCATCTGACTTTATTCACGTTCATTTACCTTCATCTACCTTCACTTACCTTCATATGCCTTTATTCACGTTCATGTTCACATTAATTTACCTTAATATACCTTCATTCACCTTCATTTACCTTCTGCTACCCACATTTCATTTCATCCGCGTTCATTTATCGTCATTTACCTTTATTCACGTTCATTTACCTTCATGTACCTTCATTTACCTTCACTAACGTCCATTTACCTTCAGGTACCTACGTCTACCTTCATCCGCGTTCATCTACCTTCATCTACCTTCATTCACGTTCATCTACCTTTAATTTTCCTTTATTTACCTTCATCTAGCTTGGTCTACCTTCAATCGCAATCATCTACCCACATCTTCCTTCATCCGCGTTCAATTATCTTCATTTAATAATAATAATAATAATAATAACGTTATCTATATAGCGCTAAAATCCAATAATTGTCCAAAGCGCTTTTACCTTTATTCACGTTCATTTACCTTCATATACCTTCACTAACGTCCATTTACCTTCACCTACCTACATCTACCTTCATTCACGTTCATTTACCTCATAATATACCTCCAGCTACCTTCAGCCACATTTTATTTAATTACCTTCATCTACCTTCATTTACGTTCATTTACCTTCAGCTACCTCCATCTACCAGGGTGTCAAGTGACAAATGACACTCCAAGAAAATAGGAAAATAGGAAAGACAGTGGCCAAAAATAGGAAAAAATAGGAATTCTGATCCCAAAATAGGAACAAAATAGGAAGCTTTCCTTGAATTCTTCCCTCTTGAGAGGGTCTCAATAGGAGGATAGCTTTCACGACTAAGGTTAGAACATTTGCCTTTTCAGGGATAATGATTGTTTAACTTACGTCACGTTTAACTTACATGAAAAACAAAGAAACGTCCCGCGTTGAAAATGAAAGTCTTTTTTTGCTTTTTGGGGTTCTCTGTGTTAGTTAGTAGGGTGTTAGTGCACATTGAAAAAGTAAGTCATTGGTCATCAGAATGCGACTTACATTTTTGTCAAGACCTCCAACTGGGGAGGTCAAGAGAGGATGACGTAAGAGAACGGATCCCCCATACACGGGCCAATGATAGTTTTTTTTTAAATCTAATCTTAGCTACGCAGCTATTCTTAGAGAGGCACCTGATTGGGCAGTTGTAATGAGGCAATGAAATTTTAAATATGCGTAGCGTTGGGAACGAGAACTTAAAATAGCTTTGCAAAACCAAAAATAGATTTTTAAAAACTGTGATGGGCATGGGGGCTGTAAACTATTTCGGATCTAACCGCAATGAAATAGCCTAAACGACACGGATTTAACCAATATTCAATCAACACGTCATGTGCTTTATTTTTATAACACAACTGCGCATGTCTTCCTACAATATTGGTCCGCAAGTCGTCCGCAACGTATACTACATTCCTCCCTTCTTTGAAATACACGTTGATTCAAACAGAATGTAACAAAACGAAATCTAAACACCTAAATGCATCAAAATGTCTTCGAACGTCTTTTGTAGCCGAAGAGATATTGACAATGACAATGATTTGCTATTAGTCTCTCCCCAACTGGGTTTTCAGGACTACTTTTACAATACTTTTGTGGGGGACTTTTAGCCAGACTGCTTGTTACGCAGTTTACAATTATTTTTTTTTTATGGAAGTGAAAGATGCCCCCGTCCAGCTTAGGTTAGACCACAACACCGGGGACTACGTCAGGACGGATCCTATTCAGGACTAACTCGGAAACAAAATCCAAAACATCAACAAACAGTCTAGTTAAATAAGAGTTCCATAAATGCTCTATTCTGGGTTAAGCCTAATGCATCCCAGTACATAATCATGATATCTAGATGGCACTTTCCTCACTCTAGAAGGACGTAAGGAAGGAGTAGAATCACTCTGTGCCAAAGTAGGATCTGCCTGTTTACACTCTGGTGGGTTAACCTTCTCGGATGGTCTGTTGCTCGTGTCTGCGGCTACTTTTAACGCTTGACTTTCCGGGTTAGCTGCCAGATCTCTGCCTCCAGTAGCATCTGATGATTCAGCCATGAGTTTAAGACCCCCACGCTCCAGATATCTTTTGTCATGGGTTACATTTCGTCGGTACTGTACACCATCAGCCTCACTGACGAGAACACTGTTCCCACTGACTTCATCTTCACAGGTAAACGCCTGAAGCTGTGGTAACTTGGTTCTAATCTTCCGGCCAAACAACAGTTCTGCAGGGCTAACCCCAGTTGTTGAATGCGGT
>OX421452.1:28405834-28418334 GCA_949126865.1 Montipora capitata
GCTATAATGATTAAAAACTAAGAGCTTTCGACTGCCCGAACTGCAGTCTTCGATGGGTAAAATGAATGATAAGAAAGCGATGAGAAAATTTGAATAAAAAGCGCCATTGATTTTGAAAACGCGTTAATTATTGACAAAGGCACTTTTAGAACCAGAAAAACATCAGAAGCATGGCATACTAGAGTGACACCTAACGCAGATAACAATTCTTGCCCATTACCTGGGCAAAACAACATTCTTTTTAACAAACATTCATAACCATTTACATTTTTATTATTTCGCAATTCACGCTTTTTATTCAAATTTTCTCATCGCTTTCTTATCATTCGTTTTACCCGTCGAAGACTGCAGTTCCGTCACTCGAAAGCTTGTAGTTTTTAATCATTTTAGCCAGAGATCGATTTTTAAATTTCAAATATGTTTCACCCTAGCTGCGGCCCTTCAATAAAACAACTATTGTTCGAAAACAAAGAGGACGAAATTGAATTGAATTACCTGCCTCCTTAATTCTACAAGGCATTTGCACAAGCATGCAAATAATATTCCAGACTCCTTTGCATGCTACCAATTACGCTGAGAAAGTCTGAGCACGAGTTTTAGATGGTTATCAATCAAACAGGCTTTAAATTATCGAGTTTTGAAGCAAACAACCGTGGACAATCTTCCTGTCGGTGTACGTTCGATCAGTGGGTTGATCTGATTGGCGTATTTACAAGTTGAGAAGCTAAATTTTTTGAGCAACAGCTGATACAACGTAGATTTGATGTTAGTGGTGTACTATATTTCGGCTGGCCAAACCAGCCTTAAAGGGAACCTCTACTAAAACAACAAAATAACTTTGAAGCACAGAACATAATGTTTACAATTAAAATTGTTCAAATCTTTTCAAATGAAAGCGTTTATATTCGAAAAAAATGAATTTCAAAAGCGCTTGTTTTGGCTTTCAAATTTCCCGGGCACCGCCATCTTGAATAATTGTGGCGTGTCGTGGTTGCCCTATTGTTCTGACACAAAGAGCGTTTCTTCTGGAACAATCGAGCAACCACGGCACGTCACAATTATTCAAAATGGCGGCGCCTGGAAAATTTGAAAGCCAAAACAAGCGTTTTTGAAATTCATTTTTTTCAGATACAAACGTTTTCATTGGAAAACGTTTCAACAAAAATAATTGTTAACATTATGTTCTGTGGTTTGAGAAACCAAACCAAACGAAATGAAAACAAAAATGCGCAATACGCCTTAATTTGTCAGAAATTCCCACTTTTTCGTAGCACCGAGTCCAATGGATGCAATCAATCAATCAGTGAATGAAGGAAGATGAAGGTAAACTAAGATAGATGAAGGTAAATGAACACTGACGAAGGTAGATGTAGGTAGGCAAAGGTAAATGGACGCGAATGAGGGTAAATGAAGGTATATGAAGGTAAATGAAGGTAAAAGAAGGTATATTAATGTAAATGAATGTTAATGAAAGTATATGAAGGCATATGAAAGTAAATGAAGGTAGTTGAGGGTAAATGGACGTTAGTGAAGGTAAATGAAGGTACATGAAGATAAATGAACGTGAATAAAGGTAAATGAAGATAAATGAACGGGGACGAAAAAAGATGTGGGTAGTTGAAGGTAAATGAATGTTAATGAAGGTATATGAACGTGAATCATAGTGAAGGTAAGTGAAGGTAGATGAAGATAAATGAACGTGAATAAAGGCAGATGAAAGTAAATGAAGGTATATGAAGGTAAATGAACGTGTGAATAAAGTTAAATGAAAGTAAATGAACGGGGATGAAAAAAGATGTGGGTAGCTGAAGGTAAATGAACGTGAATGAAGGTCCATTAAGCTAAATGAAGGTCAATGAAGGTATATGGATGGAATGAAGGTATATGAGGGTAAGTGAAGGTAGATGAACTGTAAATGAACGTAAATAAAGGCAGATGAAGGTATATGAAGGTATGTTGAGGTGAATGAAGGTAGATGAACGTGAATGAAGGTAAATGAAGGTGAATGAAGGCATATGAACGTAATTGAAGGTAGATGAAGGTAGATGAGGGTAAATAAAGGTAAATGAAGGTAGATGAAGGTAGATGAAGGTAGATGAATGTGAATGAAGGAAGATGAAGGTAGATGAAGATGAATGTACACTGAAGGTAGATGAACGTGAATGACGGTAGATGAAGGTGAATGAGGGTAACTTAAGGTAGATGGTGGTAAATGAACTTGAATGAAGGTAAATGCAAGTTAATGAAGGTAAATGATCCTGAATTAAGGTATATGAAGGCATATGAACGTAATTGAAGGTAGATGGAGGTAGATGAAGGTAAATAAATGTGAGAAATATTAGACATACGTGAATGACGGTATATTAATTAATTAGGGCAAATTAATGTGAATGAAGGTAGATGAAGGTATATGAATGTGAATGCGTGTTGATGACCATGAATGAAGGAAGATGAAGGTAGATCGATGAAGGAAAATGAAGGTAGATGAAACTTAACTAGTTAGAGTGTAATGTGAAGTGCTAGTGTTATACCCCATATGAACCATGTGAGCGTTAGCCCTACTGATGGAAATGGGCCCACATAAGGACAGAGAAAAACTCTGACCAGGGTGGGAATTGAACCCACCACCTTCCGGTTAGATCACCACTGCTCTACCGACTGAGCTACAAGGTCAGACGGGAGCAGGTCGTGGGAACTGAAGATCTTAAAGTCACGGCAATGAACATGTCCAAGTACAATGAAGGGTTACGTTTTTACAAACGTTGGCCGTGTAGCACTTTATATTTCAACAGACTTAACTGATTAGAGTGTAATGTGAAGTGCTAGTGTTGTATTTTGCAAAAACGTAACCCTTAATTGTACTTGGACATGTTCATTGCCGTGACTTTAAGATCTTCAGTTCCCACGGCCTGCTCCCGTCTGACCTTGTAGCTGAGTCGGTAGATGATCTAACCCGAAGGTAATGGGTTCAATTGCCACCCTGGTTAGTAGGGCTAACACTCGCATGGTTCATATGGGGTATAACACTAGCACTTCACATTACACTCTAATCAGTTAAGTCTGTTGAAATATAAAGTGCTACACGGCCAACGTTTGTAAAAACGTAACCCTTCGAAGGTAAATGGAGGCGAATGAAGGAAAATGAAGGTAAATGAACATCAACGAAGGTATATTAAGGTAAACTGATGAATGTGAATGAAGGTAAATGAACGCAAATGAACATGAATAAATGTAGATTAAGGTATATTAAGGTAAATGAACGTGACTGAAGGTAAAGGACGGTAAATGAGCGTGATTAAAGGTAGATGAAGGTATATGAGGCAAATGAAGATGATTGAAGGTACATGAAAGTATATCAGGGTTAATGAATATGATTGAAGGTAGATGAAGGTATATGAGGGCTAATGATTATGATTCAAGGTAGATGAAGGTATATGAGGGTTAATGAATATGATTGAAGGTAAATGATGGTAAATGACCAGGAATGAATGTCTATTAATACAGATGATGATAAATTTTTATAAATGGAGGGAAATAGATATAGATGAAGGTAAATGTATATGGATGACTGAATATTGGGAAATTAAATAATTTAGCCTTTCTTACGTAGTTGGGGACTCGTGGTGGGTATATATACGAGATCTTTGCCTCTTAGTCTAACTTTAAACAGAGTTCTATACTTTCTCAAAGCCCGTTTCCGCTAACAGATAAATAGGTGACTCGCGACTTCGTCCCTCGATTTCGCTCGCTCGCTCTCTTTCGCAGTCGCCTTGTGGCAAGTTTATCAGAGTTCAATCCAAATGCATTCCTGCAAAGCGAAGAAATATACAGCTACTCACCCCTGGTGTAAAACAAGATAACAGTATAAAGCAAATATTGACCCGGTCTAGAAAAGTATCAAACGAAGGTGACAATGATGTACAAATGCGTCATCAACTAGGCCGCCCTTGATACTCCCACCCATGTGCAAAAAAATCAGGTCATCCCACAACAGCCATCCTGTGAATCATACAAGTACAGCTTCTGGCCGAGAACTAATACGGCCGTTGGCAAAAGCCCGATAGGACTGGACCGGACCGGACCAGACCAGACCGGATCGGATCGGATCGTTCGGATCGACAAAACTCGGACCGGAGCAATAACAAAATTCCCGCCAAAAGTACAAACATGAAATCCCTGGGTCATGTCCTTCGGGAAAAAGTTCGTACACGCGTTAGTTTCAATAAAGTCCTAACAAACAATACATCAGAAGAAAGCATGTAGACAGTTTTTTTATGCAAGGGCCAGCTGAACAAAGTACAAGTGCCGGATCCTGGGAGATCTAACCACCAAAATAATTATGCCAGGCTGGTTGTTCAGCTGTGAGGATATATAATTTTTATTTGACCAATATTTCGTCAGGCACGGCCGGCTGAAGAAGTCAGGCCACGCCTAACGAAATATTGGTCAAACAAAAAATATAGATCCTCATGCACAGCCGTACTACCAGCCTTGCATAACAATTTTGTTTTTAGTATCAATAAATGTAAGTTTACGATAAAAAATATAGTTTAAAACCGAGTTTTCCTTTTAGCAAGTGTCAGGAGCTGGTAAGATATGAAACCACCGAGTGTTCTTCTATTGAATTTATCGGGTATCGGATGCCACAGCACGAGCAAAATGACTTCACAGTGTTATTTACGATGGCCCAGGAGGGTCACAGTCCAGTTTGTGACTCGTCACCAGTTCTCTCACAGGTCACAGGTCACAGGATTGCTTTACCAATACAGAAAGTATCCTAAACATTCATAAAAGCTAACCTTAGGCCTAACTTGGCCTAAACAAAAGCTTTTAGGCCGAAGGTTAGCTTTTATGAATGTTTACCATACTTTCTGTATTGGTAAAACAATGACCTGTGACCTGTGACCTGTGAGATAACTGGTGACGACTCACAAAAATAAAACTGGACTGTGACCCTCCTGGGCCATCGTACCTGGGCCATCGCAGTTTAGGCCTAATTAGGCCTAAAGTTAGCTTTTATGATTGTTTAGGATACTTTCTGTATTGGTAAAACAATGACCTGTCACCTGTGAGAGAGCTGGTGACGACTCACAAAATTAAAACTGGACTGTGAATAAAATTAAAACCTGGACTGTGAAATTTAAAACTGGGCTGTGACCCTCCTGGGCCATCGTAATATTCTGATTGGTTGTCTAGAAATCCACAACTAAGGTTGGAGTAGCTAAAAATATGCGAGACGTGTTGTGTAAATGGCCACCACGGGAAAAAATAATTTAAATATAGGAATTTCCCTACATACTTTTGTTGATTGATGCCTTTTGAATAACATTGTGCATTCATTTTGCTCGTGCTGTGGCATCCGATCCGATACCCGATAAATTCAATAGGGGAATCCTCAGTGGTTCGCGTCTTACTGGCTCCGATCCTGACACTTACTAAGAGGAAAACTCGCTTAAAATATGTTTTCATGGTAAACTACATTTACTAAGCTTTCTTCTGATGTATAGTTTGTTAGGATTTTATTGAAAATAACGCGCGTACGAACTTTTTCCCCAAGGACTCCCGCGAAGGTGGCAAGTAACCTTAACTGGTGACCTAGGGATTTTATCTGTCTTCTTTTGGCGGTAATTTTGTTATTGATCCGGTCCGAATTTTGGCGATCCGATCGCGTGCGATCAAGGTTTTGCCAACGGCCAACTATTACTGAGTGGAATAGCTTACCATAAGACTTTTTGTGAAATGATTCAACTACAAAATTCAAAGCCGCCATCTCTAACCACATTTTTTCATACTAATGCTTGTAATTTTTTACTTATTGTATTTTTATCTATTTATTTACTTTCTTATGGAACTTGTGATTATGTCTTCTAGATGTTGCAAGAAAGACAATATACGATGAAATGATATAAATGTAAAACGAACTTGTCCTTTCTTGTTCACGTTACTGTTTCTCCTTATTCAGTGTGCAATTTTATGGACTAGGGTTGAGGGTTTGGTTTATTTAAATTTACACATTATCGAATAAAAATGAATACCAATGTGTTTACAAATGTAGACGAAAATGAGAATGAGCCGCATCGCGTAGAATGCCGAAACACTATTAATTATTCATAATAAAACCGATTGCCCGTCAAATTTGAATACGATCTAGTTTTAAACGGCTTTAATAGACAAAAATGGGCCAACTTTGACCGACCACAAAGTACTAATCTTAATTCCACGCGCATCTTTTTCAAGATTAATGATATATCTATAATTTGCACTTAACAATAGGGACCTTTAGTTCGGAGGAAGAGGACGACTACGAGTGCGAGTTCTCCGAACTGAGCATGCGCATTAGGTTTAGCGGCCGCGGCCGACATTTTTCGAAGTGCGCGTGCTCAGAACGGAAAACTCTCGTACTCCTAGTGGTCCTCGTCCTCCAATCCAAAGGTCCCTAATGATAAGGACTAGCCCTTTCTACTTAAAAGTGTACAAATTCGGTCATTTTTAGTATGAAGTTCATTGTCAGCAGCAATTTTCGAGAAATGCTGACTGTTTTCCCAATTTCCACGCACGGCAAATGGTACATGGGGTTTACCTGGATCAGAAGCCGTTTTAGTTTTAAAATGTTGTCAACGGGAACCTTTATCCCTTTAAGTTTGAAAATTGGTAGTCGTGCTTTCATTTGAAAATGGGGCGTTCCCGTTAGGTTAGATTTCCTTAAATGGAGATCCGTTGTTACTCCTAAATCTTTGAATTCATTGACAATCTCCAAGGTGGTACTGTTAATGGAATAGCTTGACTCGTAGAGTTGTTTTTTCATTGCTACCCTCGTGATTCTACATCTCTTGACATTGAGGTCCATGGAATAAGGATACTCTAGTGGTGGAGATTATCCAGGTCCTGTTGAAGCAAAGCTTGATCGCTAGAATCGACAATGACCCTTGAAAATCGTCCGCACAGAGTGTGTGATCTTTGTGTTGAATTCGCACATTTCTTGTCAAACCGTTATAACACTTGAAAAAAAAGAAAACTAACAAAAACAAAAACCCGGTATCTTGCCATCATTTGACACAGATGCTTCACTGTTTTGCGAGTAAACATGCCTCGGTAACTTGACCACGGCGCCTGCTGAATTCGATGTCACTTTCGATTTTGCGATTTACAATAACAAAATTGCAAAAATCTCCCAAAATGTTTTTCGCTGAGGGTAACTTTTTATATTAGCGGTTCAAAATTAATGTTGTTGTCATGTCGTAAATTTTGTTGCTGATGGCAAAATATTTATTCTTGACAACCGTCCTGAAAACTTCCTTCTGCCCTTCCTAAAAACTGTGAATCAATATTTATTTACTTTTGCATCAATATTTGTTTTGCATAAGGCATGCTAACAAAATCTGTACCTTGCTTAGTGGTATATATTTTAGGTCACCCATCCAGATACTAACCCCGCCAGATAGGGGATTTACTTAAGTGCACTTTTGTATTACAAAGCTGCCAGAGGCTCAAAGTGCACGCTTAAACTTGTGGTGAAAAGAAGTTGTGAGGCAACTTGAAAATGATCAACTTGTCAGCCTAGAAGCCAATGTTTCTCGATTCCCTTTTATTTTCTTCAATCTTTCTGGGTGTAGTTCTTTGCTAGTAACCACATGTCTTCTCAGGGGGCTATTTACCTAAGACTTCTACCATGGCACCACAATGATATACAATACCAGAACAATATCGTGTACTATTAGAGCTACAAATTGCGCAAAGAAAACTTGAATTTCCTGGAAGACAAAACGCAGCTCAGATGACAATATGGAATGAAGTGCTGTGTTACTGCACTACCACACGTACGCTATGCGTGCCTAATTTTTCTAAAGATGACATGATGAATTTTTTCTTTCTGACAAATTATTAAAAGGCTGGTAGCCAGGTTTTTAACCTCAGAAAAAGATCTGTTTAGTCGTATAAACGTGTGAGCCAAAGGGCCTCTGCTGGCAAGACTTCTGGGTGACCCCTTAAATGGTCTTAATGACCCCCGACTTGAAAAAATTGCCTGGAACGCTGCAGTTCAATACCACCCAATTCAGCCCCTCCTGTTTTTGAGTAACACGTACCACGGGCAACCCAGTGGACGCTCATGGAGCGTCTAATTGTTATGTGTTTTTGAGGCTGTTGAGGGATATAAACGAGATATTTGCACGTGGTCACTGATCTAAGTAGTATCCTTGTGAACAAACACTCCCTTCTTTTCTGGGATTCTAGGGATATCTGTTCTGCTGGAAGTATCCTAAAATCCATTTTTGCTGGAATAAAGTTTTTTTTTTTTTTTAATTTGACACTCAAGTGGAATTTACAAGTGAAATCATCTTGCAAATATGATAAGTATTGATGTCTTCAGTTTAAGTATCCTTCGCATCGTGTCGTTAGTGTTTTTAAAAAACACTTCCATAAAGGGCTAGCAATTTAAATTCCTTTGTTTTATTTTAATTACACCTGCCCGCTGCCCACATTTTGACTTAGAAATATTCTTGTGAAATTTGCTCGTCGTAGCGAAGGTAGAAGGCTTATTAGCATTAAATCAGAGAATATTGTGCTTGGCCTCCATGATGAAAGAGGTCTATAGCGAGCTGAATCACACTACTTCTGTAACCAATCACCCACGGGATTAGCAGCCACGCTGTTTAACCGGAAGAAAGAAATCCTTCGCATGAGAAGAGAGAGCCATTATCAGAGGCTTGGCTTGGGACACAACCTTAACTCGACAAAAACCCAAACTGTTAGAGGTCACTTTAATAATGCTCATGCGCAATAAAATCTGACGTCAGAAGGTCACTTTCACTGTCTGACTGGAATGACATAGCAGACATTTGTTGTTTTATCGCATTAAAACAAGAACTGGAGAAAAAAAATACGCGTGTTTTCACGAAAATACATGCTGCAGATCATTAAAATGCACTCGCTTTCAGGCGTAAATCAGAAGTTGTGGAAACTCGTCAAGCTGTGGATATCATTATTTTCACCGTCTTATCGTTCACAAATACGCCATGTGCGCGCATACATGTGACACCTCAGTGCCCCTGGCTCCCTTCTCCTTAGGTGCTTTCATTTGCTTCTTTAAAGTGGTACAATGATAAAGAAATCAAATCTTTTTTTTCCTTGGATTTCAAAACTATGTTAACTAAACACTAAGTGATCAAAGTGTTAAGCCTTAAATACACTTGTTTATTTAACTGAAATTTTCCTATTTAAAGATCCGCCATTAAGCAAACACGCTGTCAAAATCCAGAAAATCTGAAGGTGAAAAGAAAGTGATTTTTAATCATAGTACCACTTAAAGCAAATTATCCTTCGTCTTCACATGAAGTCACCTCCACTATGTTCGTGTCCCATATAAATCGTCCTCGTCCAAATTTCTTCTGAATGAACTTTTAAAGTTCGAAAGACCATCGACCATCGCAGTTTGATAAACAACTTAATTTAATCAAGCAGCTGCTATAAAATTTTAGCATATAATATTTCACATGTAATTCCACATAAACCAAGTGTTTTCGGCCCTTTCTTCAAGTTAAGTAATTCTTATACAGTTGCAGATTTTTGCAGCCCCCCCCCCCCCCCCCCATAGGCACTTTGAACAACACCGTAATACTCTTTGTCTGCCTTCCAAAATGTTGCATAAGCATTGTTTTTCTTTTCTCTCAAAAAAGCGATCGCACGGGCCGAAATCCCGGGATGACTCGTTTGGTACGACGCTCCAGCGCCACGTCTGGAGGTACTGCATATTTTTCTCGTGTCGTCTTCAAACATTCCGTCAGCGCATGCGTGCGTAAATGTTCAGCCTCTCCGATACCTACAATACTAGACATATTTAGTTGGAACACTTAGCGAATGGTCAGAATCATCGTGTTACAAGATCGTAGCTTATACCACAATACCACATCCCCCTTCCCCCAATTCAATGTTGTGTGAGAATTTTTCGGGCGACTACTAGTAGTTGTGGAAATCAACATTGGAGGAAGGGGGAAGCGGGGATGGGTGTTCCAACAAATGTGACGAGTATTGTATTTGCTTCAAGGAAATTGGCAAATCTGTAGAGCTGTAGATCAGAAGTCAAGTCTCTTTAGAAAAGAAGTAAACTTGTTACTAAGATAAACGGAATGTCTCTTCGCATGCTTTGTATTTAAAAAGGTGGGCAGTTGGTCTGAACATGATGATAATCAAGGAATATGTGTTGGAGAGTTTTTAGAGGGCCAAATAATTATAAATACTATCTGGTGTGTAAAGGAACATCTTCAGTATGCTGTGTACCGCATTTCCATGTAAAGTAGTTGACACTGTGTACTTTGATTAACGTAGCGTACACATGACATCGGGGGCTTTAAGTATTATCGAGACGAGAATCGAGCGAAATAAGGGCGATCTTCCTTGCACTGGTACTGATGTTGGCATTTGAAGGCGTGACAACGGTTAGCGAAGGGAATAAAGCTAGAGAGGTGGGGTCGCTGACGTTTTGTGAGGTTCGGTTAATAATATATCGAGTGGTGCCGATGTGGAGCTGGTACCAACTCAAGAAGAATTTACAGGATGATTAAATGAAAATGGACTTAATGTATGCAAATTGCAATTGAGGAGTGATTGTCAACGATTCACCGTGCGATTCACCAGATACTTTAGCTCGATATGTAACGGGGAAAGAGTCACCGGGCATAAGAACCATCCTATCCCGAGGTTGTAATCTAAACTAGTTTGTAAATGTGAAATCGAAAAAATCCCGTAACATTTCCTGCTATTGCGGCACGGTTCACCATGGTAAATCGTTTGTTTAAAGAAATGAACTGTTTATCTTTCAGCTCACCGACGGTTCACCATGGTGAACCGTTGAGATTCACGATTCCAAACCATGTCATCACAGATCAGTGATGGCAAAAGTCTAATTACGTTGTCATATTTTCAAGCCTATACATTTCTTCCTTATAACAAGCATTAGAGGGGCAGAATTTGGAAAGCATTCATTGATTTATTTCACCATTGTGCACACATAAATTAACCTAATTAATGAGGCTAAACAGTGGTATGGTCAAAAGTCGGGTATGACAAACAATGGACTCGTTTTGCACTTTAACAGGGAAATTACAGACTTGTCGTTTTTCATTAATTAATAACAGGTGTCGTTTTCATTAGCCTTATATTTTCAGGGTTTCAGCTTGAGTTTTTCAAAAGCAGAGTACCAACCATTGCCGATGAACTGTTCGTTTGCTACAACTGATTTTAATAGTCAGTCCTATCGCAGAAAGAAACGTCTTCAGGGGCCATAATATATTTGCAAAGCCATTCTGACTCCTTGGTATATGAAATATGTCAATCAACGCTGACCGTTGCACTTGATAATCATGTCAGTCCGTCTGGGAATAGAGCCTATTAAAGTGTTCAGAGGACAAAATGTACTTATCACACCAGTTTGGAACTGTTGGAATATTGCACGGCGGCGTATATTGCATCGCACGGCTTCATACCAACGCACACCAATACTCAGACAATATTGTAGCCTACCAAAAATATTAAGATGCTGGTTAACTTTTGACAAGGAGTTGAGATTTCGGTTGATTCTACAGGGGCATAAACGTAACGTAAGAACCGTGCGTGTCTGGTCTTCTCGAGACAGAGGTGAGAGATGATTTCATGCAGAGTGGAACGCCTAAATTGCTCTGTTGTGAACATGGCGGTTCACAGCACCAGTGAAGTCGTCTCTCTGGCCTTTCTGTGGACGAATTCCAGGACCTACCTGTAATATATTAAGTACCCTATAGTACATATTGTGTTAGTACCCAGAGTGCATTGCTGTAATAAAGTTGTGTTGAAGCGGCCATGTTGTGTGTGCCTCGTGGTCCGAGTTAAATCACAGAATATTACATTTTTGGCGACGAGGATCGGTCGTTTTTCCATCTCAATTGATAGTGCATGGTTTTTGGACAACGCTGTGTGTGTTGTGGCGTACAAGATGACCAGCACTAACACGAGTGGCCTATTTGGGCGTGTTGGTGAATTCAACGTTGAACGTGAAACGTTCAGTGCGTACGTCGAGAGGATGGAAATGTTCTTTACAGCCAACAACATTGTGGAGACAACGGGAGAGGGAAGCGCTGCCGCCAACCAACTGGTAGCAAACAGGAAACGTGCAATTTTCCTTACAGAAGTGGGACCGGAGGTGTATTCAACGCTCAGTAATTTGTTGGCGCCCGCAAAGCCTAAGGACACGCTCTTTACTGACATTGTTCGAATCTTGGAGAAGCACTACAACCCGAAACCGCTTGAAATTGCTCAGAGTTTCCATTTTGGTACCCGAAATCAAAAATCTGAGGAGTCAGTTAGTGATTATGTGTTGGCCTTGAAGAAACTAGCCGTCCATTGTAATTATGGCGAGTACTTGAATCGGGCGTTACGAGACCGATTCGTGTGTGGACTGAACAACCCGAAGATCCAAAACAAACTATTGAACACAGAAGATCTAACGTTTGAAAAGGCTTGCAGCATTG
>OX421452.1:28435834-28440834 GCA_949126865.1 Montipora capitata
TTTTCGAAGTACCAGCGTTGACGTCTATCAGTGACGCACGCTTAGGAGAAAGAGAGTGGAAAGGAAACTACTTACACGAAACCTTTGGCTTTTCAGCGACTGCTTAAGTAACGTTTGTAAGTGCAATGATCTCAAAGGCTGAAATTCTTCTTTCCGCACTTCATATATGTCTTTCATGAGTGTAGTGTTCATGCTGACATTCCCTCCTGGTTTATTGCGAACTCACAAAATGCCCAACTCCCACCTGGCCTTTCCGCTCAATTCTTAGAGCACTGAACCGATATCACCGAGGTCCAGGCCAGCATGGGTACAAATTCCGTTCAAGCCTGTATTTTCACCCTTTCCTTCCGTTACTACCTCAGTAACGTTCGTTAATTCAATAATGTAGAAACTTAATGTGCTTAACCTCCTTATAGGATAGGGGAGAAATCCGGTCGTTATATGGGACCAGTTGTGGCGACTAGATTTATCGCGGGAGAAAAGCACAAGCCACTACGTGCAAACAGGCTTGCGTGCACAGTACTTACTATTAATTAATTAAAGCCTCCGATTTAACCAGTTCACCCCTGTGATCACTTGTCTTTCTTTTTTAAGAAATCACAATACATTAGAATAACACACTTTACGAAACATGCAATCGCTTTGCTTGATAGAGCGGTTTTCAATTGAGTGTCGTCAAACAAATACCAAAAGTAATTGCTTCGACGAATCACAGCAGCTGCAAACAGTGCAATGAACCAATCCAAATTCGTAGCAATTCCATGCAAGTTGCTAAAAGCGCGGGAAAAATCGGTTTTCCTCTTAACGGTTGATAAACTGGCGCGAGATTTTTAAACCAATCACCAAGTGTAGCAATTACAATCGCGTAATTACTCTCGACAGTCATATGAAAACTTCTCTAAAGAGACCATCACACTATTGATTACACAGATATTGTTGGCCAAAATTAGGAAGGTGATTTCATCGCTGCGACTAAGCTGCAGAGAGATTAGCAACGATTGACGCCAAATTTGAGACATACACGACACTGGTTTGCTTCAAGAGCAGTTGCTCAAGACCAGGCTAATTCTGACAATTTACCTTGTATGATTTTAAATTGGAAAGGATACTTCAACACATATTTTCGTGGCTAGCCTGACATAATATTTTTCGTCGAAACAAACGCATGTCAGGCTCGCCACGAAAATATTCATTGAACATTGAAATAACCTTGTATGACATCTAAAATAGGTTTAGGAGGCCCCCTACGATATGAAGAGATTGATGGCGAATTAGAACACCCTGTGCGCGAAACCAGACGGTTAAAATTAGCCATGGAAAAGGTTAAAGGAGTTCACGGGTTCAAGTCCCCCTTCGACCACCGACTGACTGGAATTGCTCTGAAGTATCCTTTACAATTTAAAATTGAGTTTTGGCATGTGATGCAATTGGGAATCCTTATGAGCTCAACACTAACAACGAGGAGCCCAGTACCCCTTGGTTGAATATTCGTTTTCTCAAACCCAATTATCTTTAGATGTCAGACTATTGATAGATCGAGCCTGAGCTGAGAAAAGATGTTATTTAATTAGGCTACCTTGATAATCACCTACCTGAAAGAGACCTGAAAGAAACCCATCTTTGCCATGCCACATTAGCAAGATCTTCCCGGATAATAATAATAATAATAATAATAATAATAATAATAATAATAATAATAATAATAATAATAATAATAATAATAATAATAATAATAATAATAATAATAATAATAATAATAATAATAATAATAATAATAATAATAATAATAATAGAAACAGCACTTATAAATACACGGCGTGTAAAAGCAGCTAAAAAGCTGATGTGGCCGTGTCAATCTTATAAAAATGATATTTACATAAAAAATGCGAAGAATAGAGCTCTTCTGTTGAGGGAGAGAAGAGCTCTGGGGAACCCTGAAACAAAGTGTCTTCTAATTGGATTTCGTGAATAACACTGAATCAAAAGAGTCTCTAATCCGTGCATTCATATTAGCACGAGTAGTGAGCAGGCGCCGTAAGGTTGAAATATAGCCAATTTTTGGCTATAAGAACCCTACGACGCATCTTCTCCTATACATAGAGTTTCTCAGAGCCTTGGTTCGATCCGAGGCTCTGGTGACGAGAATAGAAAAAACTAAAAATAGTCATTAGTAACGTCAACAAAAGAAAAAGTCATCATCGCTTGAAGGTTTCATGTTTGAATCGAGCGATATTTCATTTAAAATACTTTTGACTGCGTGATATTTTCAATTTGTTAAACTCCTTGCAAACTAACGAGTCATCTAACAGATTCCATAATCTGCGACCTGCGATATTTAACCAGTGGAAAAAGCTATTTAAGGTTGGGATAGGTGTTATCGAGATTATGGACGTTACTTTTTCTTTGGAGCGGATTCAGCTACCATCACAACTGGAAAATTTAAGGTTCTTCGGAATCCGCTCCTGAAAATTTCCAACTTCCCAGGGAGTTTCACCTTGGCCTGCGATCACTCTTCAGTAATAAAAAAATGGGATCATTGAGTTCGTTTTCGAGAGATAAGCGTTTAAAGACAAAATAAGGGTTGCTTTTAGATGACTCTTCTGATGCTAAGGTAGCCTTCAACGTCAAAATTAGTGCACTTCGTTCAATAATAACTGGTGTTCAGCCATATCGAAAGAGCACTGGTACCAAAGGTCCTTACCCTAACTGTCCAGATCATCAATATCTAAAAAAATTGTGTTTTCACCTGTGACTTGTACATTGATTTAACATCTTCCAAGTCCATCCTCAGTTCATCACATTCTTCAGCTTTTTCACCGTACATCTGCAACACAGCATTATGACGCTGCTCCAGTTCCTGAAAAAAAAAAAGAAAGCAAAGCCACCACTTGTTTGTAATGTACTCCTACTACATTTGTTGAAATGTGTACATGTATCCTGCAAATTATCCGTCGTGAGTTACCTTGTGTCGTACTTGTAGTTCATTTAACAACCCACTGTTTCTCTCAAAATTTTCCATCCTTGATGTCAAATGGGTTAAATCTTCTGTCAGTGAATCACGCGTCTTTTGCAGAGATTGAATTTCTTCCTTTGGTAATTAAAGGACATTCAAATATGAAAATAATTTATGATTAATAATTTAATCACTAATTTGCTACAAGCAATCTGAAATTGATTGAAGAGGTGGGAAGATCTGATGCAGACTGAGGCCGTAGGAATCAGAGTCCCAGGACAACGAACAGAATCTAGAACAGTCGCATTATTGGTGGTCATGTGAAACATTGAAATGTCACAGAAACGTAAGCCATCAATTACTGAAGGAGATTAAGCATGAAATTTAAAAGAAGATTTTGAGGACTATGGTCTGTTTTATCACGGAAGCTGACGTCTGGTCGATCAACAAGAACACAATTTCTTTTTTTTTTAGAAATTGAACACATTTACAAACTTCCTTATCCACCTGGAATTATCGGAGTACTGAATATGGTGGGTATTAAGAATAATTGTATGATAACGATAATTGAGAATACTTCTGGAGATCTACTTTTAGGGTGGGTGGGTACAATTTATTGCCTATCTAGTTTGATTCACGTTTTGTTTTGTTACTTCGTTGCTTTTCCTTGCGTACCTGTAAAAGCTCAATTTCGCCATCCTTTTGTTTGACATGAGCCTGCAGTCGTTCCACCATAGCGGTACTACCCGCGACGAATCCTCTGGATAAACCATCAATAATGCTACTGCTGCTGTTCTGCCGCAAAAGTGGACTGTGGGGGGAGGACTCGTGGAGGTCATCCTATAACAACCACAATGACATTACGAGATAAATATCGGAATCCACACGATTTCATGTGCAACTTTGAAAGAGGCGGGCTGGTTCATTTTGCGGTCTTTGATAAATATGCGTGGGGGTTCATCTCAAACTGAACGTTAATCGGTCTTTTCTTATCAACGGCATTTTTCAAAATTCTGCGAATAAAACGAAGGTGAATCACTAGTCACAACGCAAGTCACTAGAGAGCTCATTGAGTCACGGACGCCAATCGGAGTTAAATATTTCGGATGCCAGGACAGTGATCTCTCCCAGATTTTCAAACTAATCGTCTCTACCAGCGAAAAGATATTTACAATATTAATGTGGTAGTGTGAAGACAAGTTAAACAGGAAAACAATTCACTTCCGGTTACCGTCCGTGGCTCATAAACGTGGCGTGGTTAAGCTCCCTATTGTCTTGTTGGTAACATCATGATTTATTTGTGCAAGTGAGTTGTACCTGACGATTTGTACCTGACTAAAATGTTTCTCATTATTAAGATGAATGGCAAACATGTTGCGCCATTTTTATCTGGAGAAAAGTTGCCACCTTCCTCGTAGTTCAATTCATGTTACGGACGGTTTGAAAAGCAATTAAGCACCGAAAAGTACATTGGGACGACGCCAAATGAAGAACAGACAGACCCAGGCCTCTTACTGACTCGGTCGCGGAGCAAATCACTACCAATTTTGCTAACTTGTACAGTGAATGTGAGCGAAATTCCGAGAAAAAATTGAGAAAACCTGTTTTCGAGAAGAAAAAAAGATTGATCTGAACAACGACAAACATTTTAGGCTTGCCGCATACAATACGAGATCACCATTGACTAGCTATTGGTTATTTCCTTTGTCTATTTTTAAATTAGAATGTATTCAAGTAGGGTTGTCACAGTGGCGAGAGCACTCGCCTTCAGTTTTGGTCGTCAACTCTACTCAGGGAGGTTTTTCTCTGGGTAAATATATTTTCAATGTTGACTCGGGTATAGTCGGAAAAAAAAAAAGAAAAAAAAAGAAAAAAACAAGTGCTCGTTTGCAATTCCGATTACTAGTAAGTTTTAAGTCTTCTAGCGCTGCGGCGCTAATTGGGGACATTGTACATAGAAATCAAATCATTTGTTGGTTTTTGAGGAGAGGGCAAAACCGGAGTACCTAGAGAAAAACGTCTCGGAGCAGAGTAGTGAATCAACAAA
>OX421452.1:28455834-28475834 GCA_949126865.1 Montipora capitata
TATTTCAGCCATTTTAAAGAAACTTCCTCTTCCAAGGAGTAATGAATTTCTAGATAGAGCGAAGATCATGTTTAAAACGTATGACAAGAATATCAAGTGAAACTATGATCCTCTAAGTTATGAACGCAATTTTAGCAAATGCGTAGAGAGGCCTCAAAAAATTTCAAGGCTTCAACGGGGTTTGAACGCCGTGACCTCGCGATACCGGTGCGACGCTCTAACCAACTGAGGTATGAAGCCACTGATGTTGGGAGCTGGTCATTCGTGGACTCAAGTGTGCCGGCCATGATGAATGAGCCAATGAACGAAATTATATACGAGATGAATCATATATTGAACGGTGGATATCAAATCAAGTGAAACTATAATCCTCCCAGTGATGAACGCAATTTTAGCAATTGCGTAGAGAGCCTAAAAAATTCAGGACTTCAATGGGGTTTGAACCAGTGACCTTGCGATAGCGGTGCAACACTCTAACCAACTGAGCTATGAAACCACTAACGTTGGCAGCAGGTCATTTGTGGATTCAAGTGTTCCTGTGATGAATGAAGCAATGAACGAAATTATATATGAGATGAATCATATATTGAATTGTATTTCAACTACAACTCAACCCCAAGCAAAACCAAATAAGAATCGCCGAATTTATTCGAAACTTACAAGAACTTACATAACACGCCAACTGCATATATTATAACTTTATATATTATAACTAAAACGCATTACAATTAACACATATCGTAACATCCTCCCTTCACACGCAGAGAAAACAAAAAAAAAGCAATATGTTCTCAAACGTCATGCCGAAACAGAGTCACTTTCCCTAAACGCTAACAGCTCTTAAAATGACAATTTTGAAGTTCTATTTGTGAGTCACAAAGTCCCTAAAACGACTAGGTGGTCTGACCAGTCTTCCGCTCTGTGTACGAACTTCAGCATTATCCAGCAACACTTGCTCTCTGGATGTTCAGAGGGCTCATCCTTACTGGCCATAGCGTTTGTACCCATGCATAGATCATTGCATGCCTTACTGGGCTGATCTTTATGAACTGCAATGGTAGCTGTTTGCTTGGGCTGGTTAACACTTGACGTCGCCACAGGTTCCATTGCTGGCTGGTCATCGGTCATTAAGGACAAAAGCTCTTCCACAGCTAAAGGGTTACCATCTTCTGCGGAACGTTTCAGGTGTCTCCGATTTCTGACATAAAACTGACCACTGGACTCTACAATATACGACCTTCTACCCAAAGGCTTCACAACCTTAGCTTTCTTCCGAGTTTTCTCGTTCAGCCAAAGGTTGCACGCGAACGACATCATTCTTTCAAAGGTGAGGTAGATCCTTTGCTGATCTGTCATAATAGAACTATCCTTCTCTAGAGTGTCCTCTGGCAAGCTTGGTTTCTCTAAGTTGCTAAAAGTGGGAAGGTTTGTCTATGTTCTTCTACTTAGCAGGCGCTGGGCCGGACTGGTAACAAAACCTTCCTGTGGAGTGTTACGATGGGCCAGTAGCGCCAGATAGGGGTCAGTTCCGGATTGTGCAGACTTTTAAGGATCGTTTTTGCTTCCTTGACAGCTGACTCAGCTTTACCATTGGACTGATGCTGGTAGGTACTCGTTGTCACGTGCTTGAACCCGTACTCTTTGGTAAACGATCTAAATTCTCGACTTGTTTATTGTGAACCACAATCTGAAATCACTTGGTCTGGAATTCCATATCGTGCCATATGCGCCTTCAGCTTCTTGATTACAGTGGTATCTTTGAGATCATATAACCTGTCAACTTAAAAAAAAACGGAGAAGTAATCAACAGTCACCAAGTAATCTTTATGGTCTAACTCAAACTGGTCTGTGGAAATTTTCGCCCAAGGCCGATCATGACGAACTAGGGTCTCCTTCTGCTGCCTGGTAATGTATGCACCACACGTTTTGCACTTGGATGTAAAATCTTTAACGTCACTTTTCATGTTTGGCCAGTAAATCGTCTCTCTTGCATGTCTTAGCGTTGATTCTATTCCTTGATGACTGGAATGCAGACTGTAACAGGCACTTTCGAAGCGTCTTGGGCACTACAAGCCTGTCACCCCTAAAAAGCAATCCTGACCTACTACCTCATTACGGATATCAAAGTACAATACCACCGCTGGAGGAAGCTTTCTTTTGTCCACTGGCCACCCGAATTGGACAACAGCTTTCACAGCTTGCAAAACTTCATCATTGTTAGTCTCCACGCACAACATCGCTGCTTTTGTGCTCACTCACAAGCAGATGATTTACTTCTTGGATGTCTTGCTCTGCTTTAAGATCCTCTTCAAAACTAGATCTGGCCAACAAGATGTGCTCTCCGAGCTTCTGAGACGTTTCTGACAACTTAGGAAAATGTCGACTCAGGGTGTCTGCAATGTGCAACTCTTTTCCTCTCTTGTATCACAGGTCTAGATCATATTGTTACAGCTTTAAAATCATTTTCTGCAATCTCGTCGGAGCAGAGACCAACGGCTTATTGAAGATTGTCCCCAAGGGTTTATAGTCTGATTCAACAGTTACTGATCTTCCATAGGTAAATTAGTGAAGCCTCTTAGTTGCAAACACAATCACTACAAGTTTCTTCTCTATTTGTGCGTCCTTTCGTTCTGCTGGAGTCAGGGCCCTGTCTGCATAAGCTAGCAGTCTGTCATCTTGGAGTAAAGCGGCTCCAAGACCCCCTTCACTGGCATCGCACTGAATCACCAGGTCTTTCTCTCGTTCATAGTACTTCAGCAGTGGTGGAGCTGTCACCATCTCCTTGATCCTACTAAATGCTCTGTCATGAATTTCGTCCCAGACGAATTCTAGATTCCTTTGGGTAAGCTGTCTGAGAGGCTTGAGACTTCGGACAGCCTGGGCAGGAACTTTGCAAGGTAGCCTACAGTACCCATAATGTCCTGAACACCTGAAACATCAGTCAGCCTCTCCATACTAAGAACTGCATCAACCTTGGCCGGGTCTGCCTTCACCCCGTCAGAATTAAGAAGATGTCACATATTGGGAACTTCTGTCTGCTTAGAGGCCATTTTCTTTTTGTTCAGTTTAATGTTTTTCTCTTGGCACCTTTTCAACAACCTTCTAATTTTCACATCATGATCAGCTATCACTTCCCGCATCGTGTCTCCAATTCCAGCCACAAGGATGTTATCCGCTACTGGATACACACCAGCAAGGCTTTCAACCGCCTCATGTACGTGCAGTTGGAATATTTCACTGGCGGGCGAAATCCCAAAGAGCATACAATTCCATTTATACCTGCCAAAGGGTGTGGCAAAGGTTGTCAGAACAGAACTCTCCTCTCCAAGCTTTATCTGCCAATAACCATCCTCGCAATCAACTCTCGTGAAAGCTAAGATGTCTTCAATAACTGGCATTGGGAAATGACATCTAGTTTTAATGCTTTGTTTAAGGGTTTTGGGAGCAAGAACTCAGCTGTCAATGCACCATCTCTTTTAACTGTACAGATGTCATTGGCCGTTTCGCCAACAGGATTCAGAAAAAGCGTAATTTTTCAGATGTTTGTCACGATGTGCGGAGTTCGAAATAAAAGAAAACGAGAAAACAGGCTTCTCGAGTGTCATCGTGACTTCTCCATTTCAAAGTATCATGCTCATCTTGCACAACAGCGAAGGTTACTTTGTACTTCTTTTTATCCCCAGGTTTAGTCAGTTAAACCTTACACTTCCCAAGAGGTTTGAGAGTAGAGGAATATTGTACATATTGAGGACTTGCTTGGTTAGTGTGATTCTGTTCACACATTTTGTTCCCTTGATAGCACTCAACTTAAGGACGTCACATGTTGTGCCAGTGTTGACTCAAAAATCAATTTCAGCCCCACGTTTAATTTTCATCTTGGAAGGGACCAGAGTCTATAAAGCGTGCACAGACTCAATTTCGGGCGACAATTGGACTGTAAAGAGAGATTTGCCAAAGTCACTGAAGTAGTCCCCTAACACCTTGTGAACCAAAATGAATGAAGGGGGTAGTTTCTAAAGAAACTGTGGTGCTGCGTCGGTGGGGAAGTAGTATACAAAAATTTGGTTTATCAACAGAGTTGATAATGTAAATTGGCCACTGTACAGAGATTCTAAACAAGCTGACGTGTCGAGCGTTAGCCCTTAGTCAGAGCGAATCGAGGAATTGTGGGTTATGTGTAATTTTTTTATAGTAGAGTGGGAGCTACGCTATTGGTGGTAACATGGCAACGTGAAAAATAGGAATACATTAGTTGAATGAAAAGCGTTCATTAATACCGTGAGGATTAAGGGTGCCGATTTGGAAGATGAATTTTTGTTCCAGATTCTTGCGGCTTTCCGTCGTACCTAGATGTAAGGAAAGGCCGCAGATAGCCATACGTTTTTTGGAGTGGTTAGGGATATTAAAATGACGAGCGACTGCGACTGGATTAGATGCATCCCTGTCATTCTTTTCAACATCGCGAAGATGTTCGCGGAATCGTTTGCCTAGTCGTCTACCTGTCTTGCCAATGTATATTTTATTGCATAACGTACAGGTTATGCAATAAATGACATTTGTGGAGGTACATGTGAAAGATCGCTTAAGTCCCGATATCTTGCTAGTGTTAAGAATGAAAAGACAAGTTTTGCGTCGTAAGCGCACACATTTTAAAGTGCCGGGTTGCTCGTTAGTTTTGAGCGCGCTTCTAACTAAAAAGTTGCCTACGTTTTTTTGAATGAAGTAAGTGGAGATTGCGAAAAGATTCTACCAGTCTCGGGATCATTTTGGAGTAATTTAAAATTATTAAGAATGATACTTTTGACTGCGTGATTATGAGGATGGAAAGTGAGGGTGATGTGACGTTTGTAGTGCTGACTGTCGATCAAATTGTTGTAAGTTATCTTTTTCCTTTTCCCACACTTAGCAGTAACTTAGCTTTCCGTTTAGCCACTCTCATTTTCGCCAAAACTAGGTTTTGTAGTCACATCAACTTCATCGGCCGTTGCCTCAATTCTAAAGTCATTCCTAAAGGATTTCGCTCAAACTTTCATGCTTCTACATTCTCTCACTCGAATCAATACCTTCACCAAATTCGATGCGCGCAAAATTCTTTTTCACGTCATATTATGCGGATCAAAATTAGAGCTATGTGCCAAAAACGTAACGTACTTGACAAACAAATTCTTCAGTGCCGATCCGCACTTTCCAAAATCTGTCCAGTAGTTTTATTACAATCGATTCGCGCTAAAATCCGTGAACTTAATTCTGGACTGTTTGACCATTTACTACAAACCGACTCTAAAACTCCAACAACTAGACCCTCCGCGAGGGTACACTGGGTTACACTTTGGCTCACAGGTCCTCACACGTTCGTTCGACGAAACAGATCCTTTTCTGAGGTTAAAAACCGGGCTACCGGCCTATTAATTAATCATTTGGCAGAAAGAAGAAATTCCTGTCCTCTTTAAAAAAAATTGACACGCATTGCTTACGTGTGGTAGTGAAGTAACACAGCGATTTATTCCATAATGTCAACTGAGCTGTGTGTTGTCTTCGAGGAGATTCAAGTTGTCCTTGCGTAATATGTAGCTCTAACAGTGCACGATATTGTTTTGGTATTGTCTATCATTGTAGTGCCATGGTAGAAGTCTTGGGTAAATAGCCTGAGAAGACATGTGGTTACTAGCAAAGCACTGAACCCAGAAAGATTGAAGAAAATAAAAGGGAATCGAGAAACATTGGCTTCTGCACTGACATGTTGATCATGCAACTTCTTTCCACCACAAGTGTAAGCGTGCACTGACAGCATCTGTCAGATTTGTAAACAAAAACGAAAGCTGAAGTCAAGCGCTGTCCGGCGGGGTTAGTATTTGGATGGGCGACCTAAGAAATATACCACTCAGTAACAGAAGGAAAGGACCGAAAATTCTATTTAAATGCTTTCAAATGCGAACCAAGCAAGATACAGATTTTGTTAGCTTGCTTTATGCAAAACAAATATTGATGTAAAAGTAAATAAATATGGATACACAGTTTTTAAGAAGAGCAGAAGGAAGTTTCAGGACGGTCGATCGAGAATAAAATATGTTGCCATCGGTAACAAAATTTACAACATGAAAACAACATTAATTTTGAACCACGAATATAAAAAGTTACCTACAGCGAAAAACATTTTGGGAGATTTTAGCTGTCTTGTTGTAATTGTACTTTTGGCTGCACCGAGTAAATCGCACATCGAATTCAGCGGGCGCAGTGATCAAGTTACCGCGGCATGTTTACTCGCGAAACAGTGAAGCATCTGTGTCAAATGATGCCAAGACACCGGGTTTTTGTTTTTGTTAGTTTTCTTTTTCTTTCAATTGTTATAAATTTTGACAAGAAATGTGCGAATTCAACACAAAGATCACAATCGCCCAACTCTCAGAGGTTGACCATTGTTTCTGGAAAATCAAAAATTTACTCTCCAAGACAAGGTTATTTATCACCAGGTAATTCCATCGTTTTGGTAATAGCAGCTACTTTATTATTCATCAGCGTCACAATCTTTTGCCGATTTTGGGGGTCATTTTGTTGAAACTCAAGCACGCTTCCAACAGACCTGTTTATTTTCGTGACTTACTCGTTACCACAAAAATTCTCCCCGTATCACATTTCAACACATGTATGCAAATTTGCTAAGCTCGAAAATTACACAACATGATAAATTTACAAAAGCTGGAAATTTCACAGAAATATTTTCCAGCGAAACATTTATTGAAACAAGCAACATATTTGCTATAAGAGGCAAGAAACCCTTCCTATTTCAGTTGCGTGCGTGCAAGCGAAACACACAATCACAAAGCATAAATTTCTGACAGTTCACATCAAACCCTTTTCGAAAGAACCTTGACCGTTAATAATAAAGCACAAAAGAGACAACAAGCTTTCATTCAAATAATTTTTCACTGTCACATTTTCAATTTTTTTTAACCTTTGAAGAGTTGAGTACAAAATGAATGTTACTTGCCAGACAAACAGGGAAACTTTAAATAGATGCGACTTCAGTAAACACTGTGAGACACACAACAGAGATCACAGATCTACTTGTGGTGTTCGATTCGTTCTCTGTCTTTGTTGAACCCGTAAGTTACCAATGAAATTTCCATTTGGTTTCAGTGTTCTACGTAACACCACCTTGGCGAAATATTAGAAGTACAGCTCATTGTGATTTCGGCTCGACGGGCGAAAGATTCACGCTGTCGAAGTCCATTACTCGTCGCTTCTAAGATTCCAGATCTTTGTTTCACCGCCTGTCTTGACGTTCCATTCTTGAGCTCCATATGGGTATATTTTCTTTAAAGATGTACTAAAACGCCATTCGCGTTACAATGACTTTGGACGCCATTACAGGTTAATTGTGCAGAGCAAGCTACGCATTACCCCAGCCCCCTCAAACCTAACAAAATACGCACAGAAGACTCTATGCACAAAGACACCACTTAGCAGGGGAGTGACAGGCAAGACTTTTCCCGACACGGAAAATAACAAAAAAACCCACGAAATGAAACCGAGATTCCGACTGGGTTTGGCAACCCAGTAATTAATAGGTCCGCAAATTACCAATGACACTACATTGCATAGGCATAATACCGTAGTTACAATTCCAGAAAACCTTCCGCTTACTGACTCAGAGAAATCTGTTCTCAGTAAGGGCCTTAATTTTGTCCCTATTACCAAACGCACCAACGAATTTCCTATTAAGCAAGATGTTGAAAAATTCCTTCGCCGCGTTCAGTCTAAATGGACAATTTACCTCTTTAGATTTTTTCACCAAAAAATGCCGTCACGAAATTCACAAACTTAAATTCCATCGTAACACTAAATTTCCCAAACTTTCCTGGGAAGAGTGGGCAGCGCTTAAAAATCTTAGTAAACGCAATGACATAGTTGTCAAATCGGCCGACAGAGGCGGCGCGGTAGTTGTTTGGCGGTCGGACTGGTAGAAACTTTTCGCAACCTCCACTTATTTCATTCAAACGCGACAAAAACGTAGGCAACTTTTTAGTTAGAAGCACGCTGAAAACTAACGAGCAACCCGGCACTTTCAAATGTGCGCGCTCACGATGCAAAACTTGTCTTTTTATTCTCAACACTAGCAAGATATCGGGACCTACGCGATCTGTTAAGATCACCGATCGTTTCACATGTACCTCCGCAAATGTCATTTATTGCATAACCTGTACGTTATGCAATAAATTATACATTGGCGAGACAAGTAGACGACTACGCATCGCGATGTTGAGAAGAATGACAAGGATGTATCTAAGCCAGTCGCTCGTCATTTTAATCTCCCTAACCACTCCAAAAACACACATGGCTATCTGCGGCATTTCCCTACATCTAGGTACGACGGAAAGCCGCAAAAATCTGGAACAAAAATTCATCTTCCAAATCGGCACCATTAATCCTCACGGTATGAACGAAAGTTTTTCATTTAACTAATGTATTCCTATTTTTCACGTTGCCATGTTACCACCAATAGCGTAGCTCCTACTCTACTATAAAAACTACACATAACCCACAATTCCTCGATTTGCTCTGACGAAGGGCTAACGCTCGAAACGTCAGCTTTCAGAATCTCTGTACGGTGGCCAATTTACATTATCAACTCCGTTGATAAACCAAACCTTGTGAACCGGATTTGCAAAGGCCACATTTTTTATTACTAATGTGCTGCATGCACACTCTTGCAAAACGATTCCTTCTACCACATTTTCCTCATGTTTTGCCATACGCAGGACATTCCCCCCCTTGAACTTGCGAGCTCCACCGCAGTATTAACACTTTTTGGAACTCCTTTGCGTCACGCATTCCCAATTTCCTTTCGTTACGCTGTCTTAAAGCATGTATTTCATTCGTTTTCGATACTGCTGCGAGATCCTTTAAATGCTGAGCAGTCGTCTTCCCACTTTTGCAAAGGTCGATCGCCATTCTTGCAATAGCTTATTTCTTAGGGTGGCCTCTCTAACACCAAACACAATACGATCTCGAAGTAATGAATCTTGTAAACATTGAAAAAAATTACTAAATTGCTAAAATTGCATTCATAACTGCAAGGATCATAGTTTCACTTGATTTCTTTATCCACAGTTCAATATATGATTAATCTCATGTATCATTTCGTTCACAGAAGAATGTGTCAGATAACCATGACAACAGGGTATTGAAAGGGGGTGGGAAATTAAAAAAAAACTGGGAACAAGGTTAATGTCACCATTTTGCCTAACAGTTGAACAGTGAGACATGAGAAAGCAAGGTTATGCAATGAAAGTTCATGATTCGTCTGGTTCAGTTGTATCTAAGAATTGACTCACTACTATTGGTTTAGATACAAAATAATTAGCAGTTCTTTTTCTCCAGACATTTTGATATGATTTACCTCAAGGATCCTTCAATTTAAAATTCATTTCTTTACCTGCACTGCACTATCCTTTGATGCATTTTCCTTGTGCAAGTCAGCCAATTGTCTGTAAATGGAATTATAGCGCAATATGTGGCAATCAGCGTGTTTGAACACTAGTTTTTATTGTAGCCTCATTCTTTTCAAGATGTTAATGCCATTATAAACACACAGTCTTTCCAAAAACACTCACAAGAACCATAGGACCTCTCAGATCAATTCTCCTTAAACTGTTTTTTCTTCACAAAACCCTTTTAGGTTTCTTTCTTGTTTTCAATTTGTGTTGTTCAAGTCATTAAATCCATGCTTTAGATAAAGAAGGTTGCAGTTTGGAGATGAAAATCCAATTATAAATTTTTACCCTGCAGTGTCTACACAATTTATACAATCTCATTGTTACTCACTTGTAGGCATTATCAAGTGCAGTTTGCATACTTCTCAGCTTCGCATTGCCATCATCTAATTCTGACTAAGAGAATATAAAGATTGCTTAATCATGACATTGATTTTCCCTTACCGGAGATCATTCAGAGCGGATATCAGTGCATTGAAATTGCTTACTTACGTTAAGTTTTGCAACTTTCTCCTCTTGTTTCTCAACATAAGAATTCAGTTTAGTGATCGCCTCTGAAAAAAACAAAGGCTTGCACTTTAGACTGTTGAACCCATGAAAAGATCTTGATGTCTTGACATTGGTTTTGGTATGAATGCCTAAGTTTACCAAAGAATTTCCTTTGCTTTAAACTGTACACCAAGTGGTCTAAAGCCATCCAAACTAAAGCGAAATTTGTGGGCAAAATCGTCCAGCATTCATTTGTTTTACTTTTTTGAGATGATTATTTTTTATCATTAGGGGGATCTCAGTTTAAATCCTTGCAAATAAATAAATGTAGCAGATTGATGTCCCAAAACTCTGCAAAATGACCATTAAAATCAGGAACAGCTTAATTTAAACTACAGAAAAAAGCTAAATTTCAAGAGAAAAAGAAAATGATTATGAATAAAAGCGTGCAAGATCAATGGGTCAAGCAGTAAGAGCCTCTTTCAGTGAACACTATTTTCTGAATTTATCATGCATTTCCTGCTTCAAAAGCCTGGTAAACTGACTTACTCAAATGTATCCAATGCTACATATACTAAAGAGGTCAACTAATGTTTGTCCTCAATGAACTTTGAGTAGCTTTTTGGTTAGAGCTATAATTTTCCATTTTAAGCTGAAATAATTGATGGACCTATTTGAAAATGACAGGTGATGGTCCACCAATAATACTATTACTATTATTATGTCAGTTGTTGATGAAAATTAACTATCATGTTAAAAAAGGTGTTCCCATTGGCAGCTGAGGAACAGCCAACATTTTCATATTCTTGACAATACTGTAGATTTCAGAGCAAAATATAGAGCTCCTGCAGTCTACTGCACTTATTTTTCAGAGTTTTCAGAGTGAAAGACTTAAAATGCAGTAAAAAAAAAAAACAATGAGTGGTGATAGGTATTTGTCTAAGCTTTTGGGTTGCAGGGTCGTTTATGTTGAAAACACACCTGAAGGATCAATTGGCTATTAGAGGGGTGTGGAGGATAATTCTAGACCATTAAAGACAAATCCACTTCCCTGTATGAGCATGATTTGAATTGGAAGCTTTGACATGACAGCCCAGTTCCCTCTTAAACCAAATGCAACCTGCTACCTTTATGCACCCTTTCATCACACAAAAAAAAAAACTCAGAAAGAAATACACAGTGTATTCCATTGGCTCAGTGGAAAATGCATTGTATACTTAAGCATGGGGTGATGTAGCTGAAACCAATACTGAGTGTTGCCTCCTTAATTCACAAAAGTTATTTTGGAAATGGTTAAAACTGTAGAAGATATGTAATATGACTTGTATAACATAACAAATTATAAGGCGTTTAGTACTTGACCCTTAATTCATGCAGTGGTACAAAACTTTACAATGTACCTGCTTGCTTTCTTTCATTGGCTTCCTTCACTTCTAGGATTTCATTGAGTCTTGTGTTTTCAGATGTCAATACTTCTACATCTTCGCTATTGCACAATAAATCAGGAAAAGGTGGAATACAATGAAAACAAAATAATTCATTGTAGTTAAATACTATACATGTACCGGTAATTTTGACAAAACCAATACAAAGTAGCATTTATATAATTTAAGCTAGAGGAAGGAGACAAATAAAGTTAAAATTAGTTTTTACCTATTTTTCTTCATTATTGCTTCATTCTCTTTATCTTTGGCTCTTAACTTCTTAATAGCATTGTTTACTTGAAGTTCCTGCTTTGACAATTTTTCCCCTAAAATGAATTTTAAACATTGTATGAGAGGAGTGGAAGAGAGGAAGGAGAAGAGAATACACATACATTATATACATCTTATTCGATGGTTTAACATAATATAATATGCGCAGATATTTTTGGGAGTTGCGTTGCAGGGGCGAGGAAAAATACAAGCAATGAGCAAAATGTCTGCGAATATTATACTGTTAAACCATTGAATAAGATATTTATTTATTCCACATCAAAAAAGGTGTTATTTTGCTTCAATTTTATTTGGTAAAAGTGTTTAAAAAATGCATCATCTGTCCTTCAGGGTGCATGAGAATGATGTAAACAGCACAAAAAGCCAGCGAAATGTCCTTTATTTCATTGGATAAATGAAATGACAAGTGACAAGTTAAATTCTCAGGCTTTCCATCATGTTGAAAACAATTTCTTTCATTGAGGAAAACTCACATTTTATCTGTATTTGCTCTGTTCTAAACCGGTCAAACCAGGACACTACAGTGTATTACCGTCTCATATATTTTGTGTGTTTACTTGACCAAATATGATTGACTGGTGTAATAGTGGAATAATAAGGTGAGAGATTGCACTGCAGATCAATTTTAATAGACACAGTGAGTCAAGATTACCGTTTGGATTTTAAATACCTAAATAACCCCTTTCAATCCTAAGAGTGAGACTTATAGATTTTGTTCTGTGTAACACAAGACACTTTTACTTGTCAATTGGGGCAACTTCACAGACAAATGGGTTAAGGGGAGCACTAAGTTCCTCAAAAGCCACATCTGCCCGACAATGGTGACTGAGAAGTGGATTTTCAGTATTCCTTTAAAAGAGAAAACTGAGAATCAAAGCTCTTTTTTTAGCACTCCTGTATGCAGCTGCATAGGGCAAATACAAACTTCTAACTCAGGTGCATGTACAGTAGTTCATTTTTTAGTTCTCTTGATGAGTCTTCCTTGTACGTTTAAAATGGTATCAAGTATTTTACTACACTACACACTTCATTTAGCTTTCATTGCATGTATGTAGTGCACATTTCAAAATGTAACTAAAGGTACATCTCAAACTTGATTGAGTATAGAAAAGAGAAATAAAATAGTCTAAATATCACTTCAACCCAGCCTTTGCTCTTATTGCCTGACTGTCAATTGACAGCCCAAAGCACTGAAAGTTCATTGAGTAGACTAGTGCCATGTCAATTACCTTCCTCTAGTAATTGAGCTATTTGGTCGTCTTTTTGTTTGAGAAGCTCTGTGAACTCTTCAATCTGTTGTTCATTCCTAAAAGAAAATGCAGAAATGACAAAATCTGGAACACCTATTCAGAAACTTTGTTTCTAGCAATATCTATGTGCTCCTTGACTTTAATTGATCTTGCACACTACCTATCAGTTTTAATAGTTAATCAATGCACAAGTCATTGCATTAAAAAGGCCAGAATCCTGAGATGCAAATTTACCGGTATATGTTTTCATACTACCGGTATGTCTTAACATTATAATAGGGCCGAAGAGGGCAACAGGCTTGACATTTCAACTCCTACGAAACAAACAAAGTTACGAAACAGCAAAAGCATACCACAGGAAAATGACAACAGTTTCCTGGCCTGCCTTACCTTTCAATGCAACATTAGCTATGATTGTATGTGGTTATTTTATAAGCAAAGTTAACTTGGAATGGTCTGCTGGTCAGCGGTTATTGACTTTGCGCATGCACTGTCACTGTTGCAAGCCTGCAAATATTTTTTTGCGTCAGGCATGCGTCAGGCTTGGGACAAGGTTTGACCTGACATGCAGCCACCCTGGTCAGACAAAAAAAAAATTAACACTTGTTAAGGGGGAGGCCTGTGGCAGACCACTCTAATTGTCCGGTGTCTCATTTTCATCATCTCGCTTTCCTTTTTTTTTTAATTTTTAAAAACGTTTTCAAATGGTTCAAATCTTTTGCATTGTCTGAAGCCGTTAGCAGCCAAAACATGGTAGCCTGCTATTTGATTGACAGGAAAATCCTTGTGTTTCGTAATTTAACATCAGACCTGAAAGTATTTCTGCTCTAGCATGATCGGAATCATGTGCCAGGTCTAATGAAGTAAAATCACTTGACGTCAAGTCAAGATTCATGTGGGAAGACACAGTCGCTTTCGGAGGAGTTTTAAGAAAATCTTTCAAGGTTCCATTCAAATGTCTGAAGTTCCACGGGGAAATAACTACTCTTCTCCGCAAGTCGAAGTATTAATAAAGAATCGAAATAGCCGCAGGTGATGGTCACGCATGACACGGTTCGGGCAAATGGAACACTTTGAGAAACAAAACTCCTTGGAACATCCACCAGATTTACATACGATACGCTACTCAGTGAACCCAACTCCCGTAATAGTATTTCTTGGTGACCAATCGAAGCTACCGGTAATACAAGCTTTTAAATTTAATGTTTGAAATATTCACATGCACATGTATTTTCAGTGTATCACACACAGAAAATCACTGGAGCATGGAAATAATGCGACATAACTTACGAGGCACAGTATTTATTTTAAGCAAGTTGGAACAAAAACGTTTAAGATGGAATGAATTTTTCATAAAGCACTTTTCTGTCACGATGATTATAGTTAAGTTGATTTTGTCTTAACTATATTCAGTTCACTTATGAAATTTCCTTCTTTTGCATTAAACAGTGTTTTAAAATCTACAGAGACATTGTTGTTATTTAATCAATAAATCTCAACAGAGTTTTCATCATAGCGATCTTGACTTGACAAAGGAAGGATACATCTTCGACATTGTAATTTGAACAAAATAATTGGCATCTAGATGGTTTCCACAGTGACATCATCAAATTACAAAATGAAAATCCCGAGGTCTTCTGAATTTTTATCTAAACGAGGGTTGAAGACGAGCTACTGGTAGAAATAAATACTTTTTCCAGTTCCGTAACCTCTTTTGTTTTGAAAATACAGCATTTTGAATTTCCGAATTGTCACCTTGCGTGACACCATGATACAGAGCTGGTTGAAAAACATGTCTCTTCCTATGATTCTCAGATGTTTGAACGTTTCAGGTAAATAACGAGACATGTTCATACACATGTAATTTAGCTCATGCACGAAAGTAAGTGCTTTTGTGGCAAAGCAAACTCTTGATGTATTCATTGATTACTGGCCGCCATCTTGGTGGACCAAAGACCGTCCGCTAACATGGCGGCATCGTGTGAAACGCTTAGCCAAGTTAATAACTCAGAAACGATGTACCGCACAGAACCTAAGAATTGAAGAGGTGGTTTATATGTTTGTCTTTACAACATTTCAAGATGTTGGCTTCTTTCATTGAACGGTTTCGAATTTGCTTTTTTGTTTTGTGACAATGAAAATAAACAAAACATGTGCACACTGCCCAATGCTGTTTTGACAATATTGTTGCTTTCGTTTTGCTGTTCTATTCTAATGTTGTTGCTTTGTTTTTTTGTCATTCTAGTCGAACAAAATACATTTGTACAAATCCTCTACTTTAGTTATTGAAGTCGCGGTGAGGAATGCAATTCAAGTCCCTGAAAATTCGTTGTGAAACTGGTCATAAAATCTTATCAGATCCATGAAAACACAAACAATATGCATTTGTGGAACAGTACCCTTGTTGATTCTGCAGTGCATTGTAATGTTATTTAATTTAAATCAATGTAAATGAAACACCTCACATTTTCTGCGTAGCGTTGATCGTAAGATGACGTGAAACCAAAGGTGCAAATGAAAACAAATCAAAATGAAACTTTGCCATTATGCTTTACAGCCATATTAAAAGGCCACCTTTGCATTTGGCTTTCTGGAGTGAAAATACATTTTCTTATTTTGCATTGAAACAGAAGACCCCGGTCAGCCTTTCCGGTCAGACTGATTGTTTGTCAGTCAGAACCTCAATTTTACCGGACAAAATTTATGTCCGATGACCGGCGCTTATTTCCAGGCTTGCTGTTGTTTGCACTTGTGCTTGCCGTTTCCTCGGGGTTTACCGCCAATTGATTTCGCTTTTTCTATTTCCAGTTACTGCCTTTACTCAGAATCACCTGACCTTTGCCTTTTTTGTCGTCCTCTTTGCTAGTTTGTTTTTTCAAGATGTCTAAATTGACGTGTAACAGTGCTCAGGGATGGCATGTTGCCTGTCACATCTTCCACTTGTACTTCCTTGGCTCCTTCAGTCGCTTCGCCTGAGGTTTTTGTGGGTTCATCGATTATCTGTTAGTTCAATGCAGTGTGCTAATGATGGAGTTTTGTCAGCCTTGGATGGACAAACCCACCACCTTTTACAGACTGGCTCCGCTTTTCTGTGGTCTCCAGCGAGTTCATCGATGGCCAACGTGGCTCATCAGTCGACGGGAGAGCCGAGCAACTCAGGTATGTTGGCTCCTTTGGGTGTTCCCTCGTTTGTTTCATCCTTTGGTGCACTGCTGTCTGCTTCTGCACCAACTCAATCGACTGTAACCACAAACTCAGTCAGTTTGCCTGAGGTTTTTCACTCCTCTCATAATGCTCCTCCTTTGAATCAGCCGTTCGTGGTGGGCCACCGCTACTTGTTCATCCCATACAAAGTAGTTGCCCAAGTAATTGCAGGAAAATATATAAATATGAAGGATTTGCTTCCTGAGAACATCTTGGTCCAAGAACCAGAACCCCAGCTGCTAATGGACGGTCATTTGGTATTTTCATCCATAGACAAGAAACCCAAACAGTAAATTGTAGACATCACGACGTGGATCAAGGCCTTCACAATGTATTCATTGATTCTGGGCTCCTATTTCCCAAACTGTTGGTTTGATTTGCTTAAGTACAAATTGCTCATTCTTCACATGTACTGTCAATTCAGTAGAAGTATGCGGATAAATTATGACCGGAAATTTTGAGAATTTGCTGCTGCAGAACGATGTACCACATGGTCAGTGATGAATGTTCAGCTGCATAATTTCCACACAGCTGGGGCACATGTGTGTCCTCACATGTCCGCCTCCAACTCATCTAGAATTCAAGAGGCCAGGGGTAGCGTAGTCTACCCTCCAAGAAGAATAAAGGCTCAGCTTATTTGCACTCTGCAGTCATTGATGCATACCTCAGTAACAAAGTAAGATTGTGTCGGGTGGCGGCACCATTTGATGTCCCTTCTTGTTACCCTTTACAGATTAGCAGCTTTGGTGTTATCCCAAAGAAAGGACAATGGGACAGTGGCGACTGATATTTGACCTGTCTTTCCCATTTGGTCACAGCGTAAATGATGAGATTGATCTCGATTCTTGCTCTCTGCAGCAAGTCAAAGTGGCTGACTTTGTTAGTGTGTTAACCAAGTTTGGGAAGGGGGCCTTATCTAAGTTTGATATTCAGAGTGTCTACAGGTCAGTTACCCTCCAAGCACCCTTGGTATGTTGTGTGCTTGGAGCAAATATTTTGGGAGGTTGTCCAGTGCTTAGGTTGCCATGGTTACCTCTTGCCAATTTGCTACAACAAGTTGCAAAAATAGTGGAGACACTTCACCTTCTTGGGGCGTTATTAATTTCCCTATTATCTCTCACACTGCAGCCCCCCTCCCCCCCTTATCAGTGTTGCTAGCGAGACAAAAAAATGTTGGGAACTTAAGCAGTCAACATTGAAAGGGGGAGAGTGGAGAGGAAGTGGGAAAGGTTTAAATTCTAGATACGCCAAGTATTGGAAGTTTGAAAAGGTGTTTTTTAATGAAAGTGTCTCAACAATTTTGCAACTTGTTGTCTGAGTTGGTTGTCACTGTATTGGCGTACGGTCACTTTGTTTATCGGAACGGGAAGGCGTCTATCGTTTGCATTTAATATGGTGTTTCCAAAAAAGAGGGTTTAATTCTCTGATCTGCTGTGAATGGAAAATGGCCAGCAATAAACTGGATTTTGGCAGGGTTTCGGTATGACGTAATTTGAAGGCATTTCAGTGCTTTCTGTGAGTCAAGTCGAACATACACATAATTTGGTACACGAAAAGGTGTGATTTCCATCCTTTCGCTTTTTAAAGTACGCTAGAAATATCCTGGAACCGATTTCGAAATAATTTGCCTTAAACACCTATATTTCGGTCGACACATGACATCTAAAGCACGCGCAACATGTACGAAATTAGCTGTTGTTTACGAATGAGAAACAGACATAACCTCTCCTTTAACTGTGATCGCATGCCATTTAAAGGGAACATCCACTTTCCGAAAAATCAATTCTTAGCAAACATTGTTATACAAAGATACATTTTCATAGAAGTTCATTCGTAACATTACTTATTGCTTTCGGGCTGGTCTGCTGCCAGAAAAGGGATCGGTAACGCTTACTAGCAAGTCTTCTAAGTGACGTGTCGGGTACAGGCTAATTCCATGTTCTTTGGAATGACTGACTGAGCACAATGATCAAAAGAAAGCACCCGATTGTGTTAAATCCTTTGCGAGATTTGTTTTACAATGAGATACAAAAGTGAACAAATTTGTACCGGCTACACATTATGACATTTATATGAAACGGTCTACACGGTCTACCACAACTTTTCACTGAGAAAATAATATGATATCATATTTCTTGCTGTTGCGATGGTAGACCATGCTTGGATGGTAGACCGTTGGTAAATGGGATAGACGATATGTACAGGATTTCTAATTGTGTGAGCTTTATTACGAATCACCTGGTAATGTATTGGATTGATTAGAAAAGAAAGTACTAGTTGAATTGTGCTGTTTCCTCGAAGATACGATTTTCAACTGTAACGCCACCATCCCGGTTGACGTCACCAAGAAACACAATAAATGGTATTGTGTTACATAATACGAGGCATGTGTAACTTTCAGAGCATCAGATCTGCAGTGCAAAATACTTTGCTCGCTTTAGTATTTGGTACGGAGTCTTCTGTTAGCGATGATAAGTCCAAAAACTCGAAAATCGATGCTACCGTATGTCAATAATTAATATCCTTTCGTGTTTGGTACAATGTGCTTTGCACTTCGCGTGCAAACTTCTGAAATGTTTCAGAGCTTATGCGATATTTAATGATTGTTTCTTTAGTTCCTGCTTTTCTACGTTGAAACGTTTCCCTATAGGATTCAAATCCGGACTGGCAAAATTATTGCAATCAATCAGACAACAAGTTGCAAAAATAGTGGAGACACTTCACCTTCTTGGGGCGTTATTAATTTCCCTATTATCTCTCACACTGCAGCCCCCCTCCCCCCCTTATCAGTGTTGCTAGCGAGACAAAAAAATGTTGGGAACTTAAGCAGTCAACATTGAAAGGGGGAGAGTGGAGAGGAAGTGGGAAAGGTTTAAATTCTAGATACGCCAAGTATTGGAAGTTTGAAAAGGTGTTTTTTAATGAAAGTGTCTCAACAATTTTGCAACTTGTTGTCTGAGTTGGTTGTCACTGTATTGGCGTACGGTCACTTTGTTTATCGGAACGGGAAGGCGTCTATCGTTTGCATTTAATATGGTGTTTCCAAAAAAGAGGGTTTAATTCTCTGATCTGCTGTGAATGGAAAATGGCCAGCAATAAACTGGATTTTGGCAGGGTTTCGGTATGACGTAATTTGAAGGCATTTCAGTGCTTTCTGTGAGTCAAGTCGAACATACACATAATTTGGTACACGAAAAGGTGTGATTTCCATCCTTTCGCTTTTTAAAGTACGCTAGAAATATCCTGGAACCGATTTCGAAATAATTTGCCTTAAACACCTATATTTCGGTCGACACATGACATCTAAAGCACGCGCAACATGTACGAAATTAGCTGTTGTTTACGAATGAGAAACAGACATAACCTCTCCTTTAACTGTGATCGCATGCCATTTAAAGGGAACATCCACTTTCCGAAAAATCAATTCTTAGCAAACATTGTTATACAAAGATACATTTTCATAGAAGTTCATTCGTAACATTACTTATTGCTTTCGGGCTGGTCTGCTGCCAGAAAAGGGATCGGTAACGCTTACTAGCAAGTCTTCTAAGTGACGTGTCGGGTACAGGCTAATTCCATGTTCTTTGGAATGACTGACTGAGCACAATGATCAAAAGAAAGCACCCGATTGTGTTAAATCCTTTGCGAGATTTGTTTTACAATGAGATACAAAAGTGAACAAATTTGTACCGGCTACACATTATGACATTTATATGAAACGGTCTACACGGTCTACCACAACTTTTCACTGAGAAAATAATATGATATCATATTTCTTGCTGTTGCGATGGTAGACCATGCTTGGATGGTAGACCGTTGGTAAATGGGATAGACGATATGTACAGGAT
>OX421452.1:28485834-28500834 GCA_949126865.1 Montipora capitata
GGGATTAGAATTGTGTCATAGATAGCTGCTAATTCGTAACCATTGTCTCTGTTTAACGCCGGTTTCGTAAGTTTAATTTGAATAGCTTCTTTTATCCTGCGTTTGAAGGTGTTAACTTCGGTTGTCATTCAAACCTTGAAGGAGTGGCGCAAAGAAGAGAGAATCCCTAATTATCTTTACCATCAACTGTACCCCACAGCAGAGAATGTCCCAAAGTTCTACGGGCTACTCAAGATTCACAAGAAAGACGTACCGCTACGGCCAATAGTTTCGAGCATTGGTAGCGTGATGTACGATACTGCCAAGTTCCTTGTTAAGATTATGAAACCTCTTGTTGGCCTCAACAGTCATCACATCGTCAACAGTGAAGACTTTGTCAACAAGATTGCAGAACTTGAAGTACCCCCTGGACAGAAACTCGTTTCATACGATGTTTCCTCACTGTTTACCAGCATTCCGATCAATGAAGCCATTCCAGTTGTCAGAGCCAAACTGGAAAGTGACCAGAGCTTACTGGATAGATGCCCGTTAGATATCGCCCAATTATCTGTTCTACTAGAGATGTGCCTCTCGAGAACATACTTCACATTCCAGGGTGAATTCTACAAACAAAAGAAAGGAGCCGCCATGGGGTCTCCAATTTCCCCGGTAGTGGCCAATCTTTACATGGAACAGTTCGAGAGCAGAGCTCTGGACACCAGTTGCGTGGCGAGCGTCACGACATCGTGACCAGTCTACTCAAGTGATAACATGACACATGCCGAAGGTTAGTGGCGTCATCACTTCGATTCTGCTTCATTCTGGCGACGTGCTCTTTTTGTCGCCAAAAATTCCAAAGAGGAAAACACGAAGGAGGAGAATGTGAAGGTTTTAAAGAGTTTAAAAATATTAAAACAAGCTTGAGGCAAATGATTGACCAGCCTCTTGGTGAAACCTGATGCGCTAATGGAAACATTTTTGAAGCGTCGTTCAGTGGTTCGCGTTTCTTTGAGCAATATCGTTGGCTCTTGTCTGCAGAATCCGTAGGCTCAAATGCGACTGCTTGCTCCATTCTTGGGAAGACTCGGAAACCGAATCTTCTTTCCTGCGTGTGCTAATTGTCTGGTTGCCGTTGTTGATAGCACGAGATTCGTGCACTGCAAGTGGGCTGAAGTCGGTGCACATGAGGCGCTCACAGAAAAAAGGATAGTAAATTATTATAGATGGAATGCGATTCTTACTACAAGACAATTTTTACCCACCTGCTATGTAAAAAGGAAAGGCAAAAGGTAAGTTTGCTGATGAATTGATCATTTTGACACAGTGGGTTGGAAGACGTGCACCCTAATCTTCGCATTTCATATAATAGAACAGGTAATTTATTCATTCAAATACAACTAAATTAGCGTACTTTTCAGCGTACGAAATGCAGTAATTGAAGCGCAACAGAGCCGTTTGTTTAAACGCGTTAAAAATCTGTTTAAACGCATACAAAATGCGTTTCCACGCATTTCGACGAACGCGATTAAACGCGTTAAAACGTTGTTTTCTAAATTCACCTTAATCCCCCTTTTCCCAAATAGGGTCACATATGTGTAATAAATTCCAAAAGCCTTTATCGGTTCATTAGGCCATTTAATCCCAAAAGGCTAGGCCTTGCAGTTCCTTGAAGAACCTATCCACATAGCTTCCATTTTGAAATAGTTAATCTTTAAGCCAGAGACAATCTTGAAATCATCTAATAGCCTAAAAAGAGCAGTAGCAGAGCTTGTGTCAGCTAGTATTGCTGTCGTATCATCTGCATATTGAAGAATTTTTGTCTCCTCACTCCCAACAGAGATACCTTTTATCTTTATTTTGTCGAATTGCAATTCAGATTACTGGTTACTACTGATTTAACCCAGTCTGCACAGTAGACTTGCCCGATAGAAGTACTATAGTTGAAAAAGGAAATTAAAGGCAACTTCATGTTGTGGTTAACAAGTCTCCTTTTGCATTATGTTTGTCAAATCCTGTTCTGCCACCAGAATAATTAAGTTAAAAGTGGTCCCAAAATAATTCACTGTAATTCCTGCTAGCTTTCAGGCAGTTATCATCATTAAAAAGCAGCAGATATAAACTAGCCAGTGGATGCAACAGCACTTCCAAGTTATGAAAAAGCACTTTTGTTTTTATGTTAGCATCTGACTACAAGGAACTTGTATTCAGACCATTAATCAAAATTGACCCTTAAAGTTAATTTAGTTTGCTGGCAAAAATGCATGGTTACCATTAAAAATGAAAGATGTCATGGTGTTACAAGTGTTGTTGAGAAAAAATGGATACACAATGCCCTATTCACATCTCTTAAAAAACAAACAAGACCTAAAATAAATAATAATTATTTCTTTGTCTTGTCCAAGGCAAATATAACATTTTTAACCAGAGTTGTCAGTATTAAATATATACTGTGAACAAAAGATGGACTAGCCTACCTCACAAAGTGCAGAAAAGGGTGGCTTAGTTGCCTTCAAGAAAAGGCTGGTATCTGGTGACAACCAAATGTCAAAAATAGTGAAAAGGAAAAACTGTAAACAGGTTTAACTGTTACAGCTGAATTGCAGTTTATTGCAATGAAGTGACTTAATATTGGGTCCATTATTATTAATATTGATTTGAATTTGGAGATTTGGATGATGCCATACCATTAAAAGCTAGATACTCAACAATTTAACATTAGTTTTAGACTTAAAACAGGAAGCATAAATTTCCATATTCCCTCTAGGGAATTATTTACATTTTCAACAAACCTTCTTAAAATATTAGTTGTCTCTTGTAGATGAACATTGTCTTTACTAAGTTGAACCAACTTATTTTCACGAACTTCCACAACATGTTGAAGATTCCTGACTTCCTAAAAGACAATAGAAAAAAAGCCTCTGTTACAAGCCTAGGAAGGCCCATCAGGCCAGCGCTTATCTCCAGTTTCCGTAGCATGAAGCAACTAGGAGTATTTCTACTCCCCCCTGGATGGGATGCTAGTCCATCACAGGGTTACCCCCAGCATTTTCGCCGGTGCCCATTTATACACCTGGGTGGAGAGAGGCGCAGTGAGAGTAAAGTATCTTGCCGAAGAACACAACATAATGTCCCCAGCCAGGACCCGAACCTGGACCACTCAATCCGGAGTCGAGCACTCTGACCATGAGACCACCGGGCCTCCCGCTGAAAGACAATACTAGTGCGATGAAAACCAGTTTTAATCCAAGGTGTCACAAAGTGTGTCAAAGATGAGGAGAAATGACAAGAAAAGCCTCTTTCAAATACAACCCAGGAAGGCATTAAATTCCTTACAGTTTGTGCCCTAACAGAGCAATACTTATAATGTCCTCTGGTTTGTGCTGTGAATGTTAAAACAGTGCAGATTACAATCCAGTAGTAATGCATCTTCCAATGTTTGCAATTAAGCATATTGGCTTGATGTAAAAGGGAGTTGAGATATTATTGTAATAATCACAATGATGCAAAACAGTACACACACAAATGCAGTACATGCACTCACAGAAGTAGTAAAACTAAGAGACTGGGTTAAAATTTGCACTCTGTTTATCATAATGGCATCTTCATTTCAATTTTCCATTGTTCTCACACTTGACAATGCGGGTTGGCACCTGGGCTTTGTTGGTGCATTCTGACTTACTTATCTTAATTCTCTTTATAGGAATTCATAGAACTTTTTCACAATTTCTGCATTTTGGTATATAATCGATTTTTGTGATTGTTTAAATAAGATATTGTATCTCTTGGTGGTTTGCTGTCAAAGAATACATGTATTTCTTGCTCCAGTAAGTAACATTTAAAACCATGTTCTTTCCCAAGTCATATATTAAATAAGTTGGAGACCAAAATTTATGATCTGGCGACCAAATTTTTCCCATTAGTCGCCAGCTGGCACCCAAGCAAAACAGTTAATTATTTCGAGCCCTGCTATTTGCAGAAACTCAAGAGTTATTATTATTATTATTTATTATTATTATTATTATTATTATTATTATTATTATTATTATTATTATTATCTTTATAATAATAATTATTATTATTATCATTGTTATTGTTATTATTATCATCATCGTCATTACATATTATGAATTTGGGGGTTCAAAAATTCTTTTAAGTTAGGTCAGCTTTCAGCTTCAGAGTTCCAAATTGCAACAAAATGACAAATTAAACTAAAACTCATGGAATCTAAAAAGAATTTAAACTAGACAAATATTTAACTACCATATAATCAAACTGAGTACTTACAGTTTGCAATTCTTTGATTTCATTCGTTAACTGATCAATATTCTCAGTGGAATTTTCTTCTACATCATGCTTCCTTTTTTCTATTTCTTCTGGTACCACAACACTTTCTGGATATGGAAAACAACACTAAATTACTTGCCCAACCAATATCAATAAAAAAAATAAAAATAAAATTAAAATATGAGTTTCTTTCAAACATAAAAACATGATACACTAAGTTAAAGCTCTCATTTTTTAAAACCCTGCCACTTCTAACATGTCTTGCACATCTACCTGTACATACGTGTATACTGTACCCTTGGACTTATGGCTGTTTTTGCTTAGGTGGCCTCATACACCATATAAGCCTTTTTGAAACACTACTACGAGAATGACCACTGGAGAATTTTCTGGAGAATTCAGACTACATGAGTCATAAGGGTACAGTATACACCTATGTACAGGTAGATGTGTAAGACATGTTTGAAGTGGCGAGGTTTTAAAAAATGTTGTTTTTCAAACAGAGATGATAACACTAGGAACTCTGTGTCTTGCTCTTCTTGAGTAGTGAGTGAGATCTTTAATGTGCATCAGAGTTTTATGAACAAGGGTTGTGACACAGGGCCTCCAGTTTACAGTCCTCATCCGAGAAGACTTAAAGTCTAACCATTTGCAGAAGTCATTTACAAAGGCAGCACTTTCTGCTCACAGTCATTTCCTGGGTCTTGGTCGGCTGGGGTTCAAATTCAGTTTTTTCTACAATGAATATGTTGTGTTTGAAAATTTTCTTGTTTTAAAATTTTTCAAACCAGTTCACTTATGATTTTTCTTTGCCTTAAATACATGTATTCATTATCATATGATTCGAAACAGAGGAAAAGCAACAATACACTGTAATTGAATAAGTTTGAATTAATTTTACATTATAAGCACAAGTACAAAAAAATATTAATGCATTGGCTACCAGTTAGGAAAAATTCTATGAGACTGACCATTTATCATTGCTGGATGCTGTGTTTCCTCGACCAAACTCGACACCTGTCCTGAATTTTCCAATTTCTTGAAGTCGTCTAATTGTTTTCCTTGTTTAACATCATAATCTGGCTGTACAATCACTTCTGTTTCACTTGCTGCAGTTCCATCATTTCCCTCAAAGTCACTTAATGACACAATTATGTTAACTTTATGCAACTCCTCTTGGAGTTCAATGCCATCATTTAAATTTGTCTCTTCAGTTTTTGATTCTTTATGTAGCCATTTGTTTGAATGACAGTTTGGTGTTGAACTAGCCATGGGTGTGACATCATGAATTCTTTGTGGGTCAGCATATTCTGTCAAAAGTTCATGAGGATTGTCAGATGTGGAAAGACCTTGAGTAACAACAGTATCCACACCAGGAGACCCATGGTTCCTAGGTGTTGCTAAATTGTTACATGTAATTGAAGTGTAATAGATGTCCTCATTGCTTTGTGAATCATCAATAGAACCTTTATTTTCAATTGTCTCAAGTCTGTTTTCTGCCATGTTTTCTGATTCCACAGACTGTTTTACTGCACAAGATGTTACAGTGTATGTTTCTGGGATTTTATATTGTCTACTGCTCACAAATGGTGGATCTTTATGATCAATAGAAGGAACTGGTTTTTCTTTTTCCCCATTTACGCTACTTGCGTTCATAGAACTATGAACCGTGTCACTGTCATTTGCAAGAACATTTATATTAGGTTCTTCGCTTTGACCTTTGCTAGTTTCCTCATCAGAGTTAATTTTTGTAGACTTCAAATCCAATCCAAGATTGCTTGCAGCAGGTGTAGTTGACTCTTGTGGGTTATCTTCTCCTACCTCAGAGATATCAAATGAACCAGACTGTTTAGTTTTATCAGGTGTATCTTCACTTCCTGTAACTCTTTCTTTTAATAAATCAGCATAAGAACCTGACATATGTAAACTGTTTGGCGATTTTGAAGTCTCTTTAAAATCAATGCCATCACTTTTTTCCTTCTCAGATTCTGTTGCAGAGAAAATTTCTTCCCTGTCTGTTGCATTATTCAAACTTTCACTCTTCTTTCTGATGCCACTTTCTCTACCTTTTCTTCCCCCAACTGTACCACTTACTCTGGGGCTAGGTTTTCTTCCAGTAACTCTATGGCTTGATGTGTTGGAGTCGTTGTTTGTGGTTGCTGTTGACAAAGAGTCACCGAGAAATGATGACCAGAAAGAACTTCCTTCAGTACTGTTGTTTTCCTTTGAATTAAGAACACCTGATGATGATTTTCTGGAAGAGTTCAACAGTGCAGTCATTGAAGAAGAAGAGGATGAATTTCTTGTCAATGAACTCTTATTTGAGGAATCAGGGGATACTGAAGGAGATGGTGATTCTTGTTTGCTTGCACCTGTCACAAAACAAATAAAAGTAATAAATTAATAATTATTATGACCTTTTATCATCTTAGATGGACCACTACGAAAACCACCAATCTGTGGATTGGGACTGAATTACCGAGTCACTACCCCGCCCACTTTCGTTCAACATTTTGATGAAATTCCTTTCCCACAGTCTTTAAGGTGTAGTGGAACAACTACAACAACATGGAAAGATATGATTTTAAAGTCACGGGTCCCGGGGCGAAATGGATCAAATTGCATTTCGGTATGAAACACCAAGTGAACGCAGAAGTATTTTCGGAAGCTTGAAAACAACAAAACACAACAGCTAGAGTTGGTAAGGAGAAAAGAACATGAACTTTCAGAACTTGACCTGTCCTTTAAGCCCACCATCAAAATCGCTTTGCTCAAATTGCCATACTCCTGGTCACAATAAGATGATGTGTTTTGGTGTCTATTTGCAAAAATATTAAAAGGCACCCTGAAGAAGACAAGCAGATTAATTTAAGGCCATACAGTCCAACCTGAAAGCTGCGAAATCACAGTTGAAGACATTGGAAGAAGATATCTCCACCAAAACAGAAAGTTTGGCCTCAAGTCTCAACATGTATGCTGCCAAAGCCCAAGCACACTTAATTAACAGTGATTAAATTAAGTACTTGCGGGAAACTACAGCTGGCAACAAAGTCCCTAACTGGCTCATCTTAAATACGGAAATCAGAAAGTTGGAAAGAATTTGCCATGGTAAAGTTCTGCCCAAAAGCCGAATGTAACAGTTGCTGAAGGAGGACGATGAAAACTTTGCGATCACCCAAGCACAAACTGGGCATTCAACCAACCTGTAAAGCAACTTTGGGAGCAAAAAGGAATCTGTTTTCTGGGAAAGGGGGCGTCCTACATGTATCTAACCAAAGGGAACGCAGTGGTGAGGGAAGCGGTTATGAAAGTTATCAAACACATGCTTCCACCCCATCTGTCCCTGATGTGCCAACAACTTCAGAGGAAGAAAGATGTTATCTTAAGATGGGTTTAAAGGAAAGTTTGAAGACATGCCCTCCTTTGGTTGTGCAGCAAGACATCGAGTCGCCCGGTGATTACGGTCTTACATTGTTGTTTGAAGAAGCTCAACTGATCTGTAACTGATAGGTGCGCAGTCTTGTTGTTTGTAACTCACTGTAGGTCGAGGACATACTTCTCTGCAACAGGACCCATGTCATCTTGTTGCATGTGCTTTACTCCCACTCAATGACACTTTACTTTTCATTTTCTTTTCAAAGAAGTCCTTCCAAATTTTTTGACTGTGCAAGGCTGCAAATAACGGCCGCTCAACAGACAATTGTCCGGTCAAAAATAGGTTTTGTCCGGTCAAATCCTTAGATGACCAGACAATTTGTCCAATCATTTACGCTGTTAGGGAAAAAATTTAGAGTTTCAAGTTTTAAATATTTAAAGGTTCAATATTATTGGCATTTGTGAAAAAGAAGGGCAAAAGACGGATATTTAACTACCAGACCAAGAACTTTTAATAAATGATTCGTATAGTCATAGAATTTCCGGCTATCGTTGCAAATTTTCGCTTTGTCATTCACCAAGTCGTCACTGTAAATTAGCGGGTCTTACAGATGTGTACCGTTCACGGGTGTGAATTACTTTATTATTAATCTGTGTGGGTTTTGTAAACATGATGTGAGAAGGACAACAAAACCTCTCAGTGTCGGGGAAAGGGTCATGGCACCCTTTGTCTTCATGAAAATTTAAGTGTGAAAATAACAATGACAAGAAAGCAAGTTAAGATTCATTTCTCTACTTGTCGACATTTCTGTGTGAATCACTTAAGCTATAAATACTGCGACTGACTAAACATTCTATTTTCCAGGGAAACAAACCTTTTTAGCAGTAAATTCACATGACAACATGTTAAACTTTACCTAGCCTATATACGCGATTCATCTCAAACGATTAACTGCAGGTTTCAGCTAAACTACAGAATACAGGGCCACTTATGGTTACATGTTAAATAGAATGTCTCGGCGGCTCGCCGGTCAAGAAGAATGAGTGTATGCGGCTTGACAGCTCGGCGGCTCGCCAGTCAAGAAGAATGAGTGTATGCAGCTCGATGGCTAGTCACTTACAGCCTAAGCACTCTTAGCTCTCATTTTACGGTTCGGTTAATTACACTTTTTACGACATCGTTTGAAGAATATAGCTCGCGTTTACTGATTAAGCCTAAGCGCTTGTTTCCGTGATTAGGTCGAAACACTCTTAGCTTTCATTTTAAGGTTTCTAGTCACTTACGGCCTAAGCACTCTTAGCTCTCATTTTACGGTTCGGTTAAGTACACTTTTTACGACATTGTTTGAAGAATATAGTACTTGTTTACTGATTAAGCCTAAGCGCTTGTTTCAGTGATTAGGTCCACGCACTCTTTTCAGTCTTTTAAAATTTTAGCTTTCAATTTACAGTTTGGTTAACTACACTTTTTATCAGATCGTCTGAAGAATATAGCACTCGTTTACTAATTAAGCCTAAGCGCTTGTTTCAGTGATTAGGTCGAAGCACTCTTGGCTTTCATTTTACGGTTTCATTAAGTACACTTTTTACGAGCCGTCGAGCCATTCAAATACTCACTAAGGCCACTGCCGAGCCGGCGAGCCACTGAGCCACCCTCTAATATATCTACCACGTACTTAAGGCACTAAAACCACTGCCAAGCCACCGAGCCACTCTCTTATATATTTACCACATTCTTTAAGCACTAAGGCCACTGCCGAGCCCACGAGCCACCGAGCCACTCACTTATATATCTACCTCGTTCTTAAGGCACTAAAACCACTGGCGAGCCAGCGAGCCGCCAAGCCACTCTCTAATATATGTACCACGTTCTTAAAGCATTAAGGCCACTGCCGAGCCGGCGAGCAGCCGAGCCACTCTCTTATATATCTACCGCGTTCTTCAAGCACTAAGGCCACTGCCGAGCCAGCAAGCAGCCGAGCCACTCTCTTATATATCTACCTCGTTCTTAAGGCACTAAAACCACTGGCGAGCCAGCGAGCCACCAAGCCACCCTCTAATATATCTACCACGTTCTTCAAGCATTAAGGCCACTGCCGAGCCCACGAGCAGCCGAGCCACTCTCTTATATATCTATCTTGTTCTTAAGGCACTAAAACCACTGGCGAGCTGGCGAGCTGGCGAGCTGGCGAGCCACCGAGCCACTCTCTAATATACGTACCACGTTCTTAAAGCATTAAGGCCACTGCCGAGCCGGCGAGCAGCCGAGCCACTCTCTTATATATCTACCGCGTTCTTCAAGCAGTAAGGCCACTGCCGAGCCGGTGAGCAGCCGAGCCACTCTCTTATATATCTGCCTCGTTCTTAAGGCACTAAAACCACTGGCGAGCCAGCGAGCCACCGAGCCACCCTCTAATATATCTACCACGTTCTTCAAGCATTAAGGCCACTGCCGAGCCCACGAGCAGCCGAGCCACTCTCTTATATATCTATCTTGTTCTTAAGGCACTAAAACCACTGGCGAGCCGGCAAGCCACCAAGCCACTCTCTGATATATGTACCATGTTTTTAAAGCATTAAGGCCACTGCCAAGGCAGCAAGCAGCCGACACTCTCTTATATATGTACCACATTTTTAAAGCATTAAGGCGACTGCCGAGCCCACAAGCAGCCAAGCCACTCTCTTATATATCTATCTTGTTCTTAAGGCACTAAAACCACTGGCGAGCCGGCAAGCCACCGAGCTACTCTCTTATATATCTACCACGTTCTTCAAGCACTAAGGCCAGTGCCGAGCAAGCGAGCCACCGAGCCACCCTCTAATATATCTACCAAGTACTTAAGGCACTAAAACCACTGCTGAGCCACCGAGCCACTCTCTTATATATTTACCATGTTCTTCAAGCACTAAGGCCACTGCCGAGCTGGCGAGCCGCCACGCCACTCTCTTATATATCTACCTTGTTCTAAAGGCACCAAAACCACTGGCGAGCCGGCAAGCCACTTGAGTGACATACCTTCAAAAGTGGCCCTGTATTCTGTAGTTGCTCAGATTTCATTGTGTTACGTGTCACGCATGATGCGTGGGTCGTTTAATAAAATATTTGAAAAATGCAGTAACTTTAGATCAAAAAGGCTCAAAGGGAAGAAATCAATCATCACTTCCTGCACGCCCCTTAGTTAGCTTGTGTTACGATGAAAATCAACTAGTTTGCAAGCCTCAGTCAATTTCATCACCTTCATAACTAACCGTAAAGAAGACGTAGAACTGAAGTAGTAGTACGCACAAATGTGATACTGATTTTGCTGTACCATGCGTTCCACTTTTCCTGCATTGAGATCGATGCTCACGTAAAACTAAAACTAACAATAAATGCTTTGAAAATGTACTTGTTTCAAATTTAAACATCATGTGAAGAGGGGAGGGAGCACTTTTATAGGGATAAGACGTAATCGATGTTTGGCCGGCCAAAAATGGAATATGTCCGAGCAAAAATAGGTTTGACCAGACAATTTGACCGGCGCCAGCTGGGAAATTAATTGCCGCTCTGCTGTGTCATTTTTAACTCTGTTTTCTTTGGAAATCGCAGAAAAACTTCCCACAAAGAAACTCGTGGTGAAGTCTCCCCCTTTTTAGATAATGTCTTGTATAATATTCCTTCTCAAGTCTTTTCCGAGGGCTTTTCCACGATTATACAGCCTTCCACACGTGCTCAGTTTTGCCATGGCGTCAAAAACAACACCTCTCAAGAATTTGAACTATTTACAAGCAAAAGTGGGCGGGGCAGAGACAAATTCCCCCCCATTCCACAGATCAGTGGTTCTCATAGTATACTGATAAAAATCTTAAGAAGCCACTGCATAATAAACATGGTGCTAACATCTGCTGATTAACAATGGCAGTACTCTACACTGTATGGAAAATGGGTGCAGCTGGCACCTTTAGCCAGCATACTGCTATAACTGCATTGAAAATCTCCCACCTTGAACGTTTGTTAAAGAGCCCCTATATCCTCAACATGCAAGGACCACAAAAAAACTTGCGTATCCAGCAGTATTGGCCACTATCATAGTTCATCCGTATGTTTCAAGTAGAGCATGTGAGACTAAATGAAAAGACTAATTTCTATTGTATGCAATCAGGGCTAAAAGTAAAGTCAAGTGCTTGAAGGCCAGCCAGGCCACTTCCCTTGAATTCTCAGTTGCCCAGGACATAATTAACTGGCCAAGGATTGCCATTAGTTGTATTTACATGAATGCAAGTCTCTCAGATTTTAAAAGGGCTTTAAGGGTGGCTCACACACTACAGTACTGCTCAGAGATAAGCTAACAACCAAACGAGTTTCAAACTAGTCTTCGACTAGTTTGCATTTGACTTTCAAGGCGTTTGCGTTTGCGTTGAACACAAACGCAAACGCAAACGCGTTGACCAAAGTCATTAACTTTCGGGAATATTTGCATCACAAAATGTTCAATGATGAGTTTGAAAAGTAATGTCACAAAATAAAACACAGTCTAGTCATCTGAAAATGCAAAGTTCGGCTTGCAACCTATTAAAAACAAAAAGGTGAATGTTTTCGGATTCCACAGATTAATCTGCTGAATATCTTCCCACTCTAATCAAGTGCAAGACAACTTGACAAGAAACATCGCGACGAATCAGCCATCGTAGCTCACTGAGAAATTTGATCTGAACTGAACATCTGCAGAATGTGGAAAGCGTATAAAAAAATATGTACTACATCTATAGGGAGTCTTTCCGTCGCAACACGTGCCGCTTTGCTGAAAGATTTTTTAGTTTCGCCGCAAAACAATCAAAATTGCCCCATAAGGTACCCAATTACTGATCAAAAATTATTTCAGAGTTTTGTAATGGCAGAGAATCTGTTTCACGGTAGTTCCTAACCAATAACGTACCAGTCAAAACTGATTTTGTGATCATGCATTATCCAGTGCATGTTGTATCAAGGACGTGACACAAGTTCTTTTCAATTAGTTTGAAAAAAGATTGGGAGAAACAAAAGCCAGTCAACCAATGCATTCGCTCTAAGGACTCTTCTTAATCACTCTAAATCGACTGCTTACGAAGAGTTACTTAACACCGCACGTATTAAAAGCTTGGAACATCGACGCATAGAACAAGCACTTATACTCATATACAAAAGTATTTATGGCCAGGCACCGAACTGCATTCGGGAAATGTTTATCCTGCCTAGCAACGGTTACAGCCTACGGGGCCATCTTAAGGTTGTTATTCCAAGACCAACCTCATCTTATATGCAACATTCTTTCACGTACCAGGCTAGTAAACAATGGAACAATCTACCAGACAAAATAAGGATTTCGGAATAACTGGTGTGAGCCACCTTAACTAGTATCAACACTTGAAAGTTTATCTGTCAGTAAATCACTAAAATGTCACTTTTCAGAATTTTAAGTTGGCTGAAGAACATTGCGAATGCTTCTGAGTCGAACTGTGGTCCATTGTCATCAATGACCTGATCAAGACATCCATGTCTTGCGAAAACGCTCTTGAGCTTAAGAGCCACGGACGCTGCTAGAGTGTTGTCAAGTTTGTCTATCTCCCAGTAATTGCTGAAATAATTGAATTTGATTAGGATGTCCTTGTTGTCAAAATGTGAAGAGGTCGATGGTGATCTTCTTCTCCCATGGTCTAGAGGGTGTCTCTACCCCGGCATCAAAGACTTGGCTAACTTCGTACTTTCGACACATTTTGTATGCTGCTATCATTTCTTTGATGTCTGCATTCATTCCTGGCCAGGAGATACATTCTCAAGCTTGTCGCAAACAGGATTCGGCTCCCATCCCACCGCTGCCACCATGTTTCAATATGCTCCGTTAGGTGCTTAAGGACAGTGCCTACTAGGTAATTCAAAGATAGTTTTGCCCCGGTTTATGTCTATGCAGGAAATGTAGGTCTTAACAAGTATTATTGAAATCCAAAAAGAAAATTGGAGGTAACCATGCAGTTTTCAAAGATAATTCATCAATAATATTGTAAACAGCTTTAAAATACAAAGCAATGTATGGCATTCTTTCTCAAATTGAAGCTTACTTATCTCTCAAAAATTCATGGTTACCCCCAATTTTCTTTTTGGATACCAAGAGTACTTCCTAAGATCTACCTTCTCCACAGGTAACCCAGGCTCACTGTGTGTGCCACATACTAGGTAAATATAGAGAACATTTATGAGGCGAAGTTTAGTTCTGGAAATTTGCAAGAAAATGGAAATAAAAATCGATGAAACTTACCATGTGGTGAGCTGTTGTTGTCTTTAATACGTACACGAAGTTTCGGGAAAAATGGTCCCCGTTCACCTTCCTTCATAGTATAGTGACAAGGTAGGAGACTGAAGCCAGCGTCGGGACTCCGATCGACCCAAAACAAGCATGATTTGTTTCGTGAAAATCGAATCCAGTCGCTAAATGAACATGCCAGGCTCGCGGAACATGAATTTCTCTAAACCATGAATCCACTGAAGCATCTCCAGGTAGCAACGCGAAGCCACCAGACTCCATAAAACTTGTAAGTTAACCTGCTAAAATGGCGGCCAGAAAGCATTGTCCTCGCGAAGTGTCCAATTCAAAATGGCACTGAACGCTGGACACCTGGTGACGAGTATAATAAGTTCTGGAGGGGGGGGGAGTCCCAAATTGCTAAAAACAAAACTCACTGAGCAATCTGGGACTCCCCTTCCTCCAGGGGGACATAAATTCCCCTCGTCACCGGCCGTCCCGAGTTCAGTGCCATTTTGAATTGGACACTTCGCGAGGACAACGCTTTCTGGCAGACATTTTAGCAGGTTAACTTACAAGTTTTACGGAGTCTGGTGGCTTCGCGTTGCTACCTGGAGATGCTTCAGTGGATTCATGGTTTAGAGAAATTCATGTTCCACAAGCCTGGCACGTTCATTTAGCGACTGGATTCGATTTTCACGAAAAAAATCGTGCTTGTTTTGGGTCGATCGGAGTCCCGACGCTGGCTTCAGTCTCCTACCTTGTCACTATACTATGAAGGAAGGTGAACGGGGACCATTTTTCCCGAAACTTCGTGTACGTATTAAAGACAACAACAGCTCACCACATGGTAAGTTTCATCGATTTTTATTTCCATTTTCTTGCAAATTTCCAGACCTAAACTTCGCCTCATATGTTCGCTATATTTACCTATGTGGCACACACAGGGAGCCTGGGTTACCTTTGCCTTCTCAAGGTATTTTTAAACCACGCAAAAATGTTGCTGTATTAGTAAGCATCTCCGATAGGAAACCCGAGTATCTCGAGATGCACAGAACGTATTCACAATAACAATAGTAGGCACCATCCTTAATAGGACCTCACA
>OX421452.1:28505834-28510834 GCA_949126865.1 Montipora capitata
TTTTGCATGGTGATTAAGCCAAGTCTCACTGTTTACATGCAAGCTTGTATCATTCAACTCATGAAACTTAAACAATTAATTGCAATCAGTTTGAATGGTGCAATGAACAATTATTTGTCTCAGGGGTAGGCAGAGACCACTGTATGCATACAAATGGTCTTCAGTGGGGATCTTAGTTCTTATAATTATGTAATAAGCGAATGGGATTCCCTGCTGGCCATTTTTCATTTACACCACACTTTTTGCATGGATACGAGATCTCATGCCATGGAGTCACATGGGAAAGTCAAGTCACATGGTAAGCTGGGTATGTTGCCGAACACTTTCATGCTATCAAAAGAAGGAAAGAGATGTTTTACGAGAATCTGCGCAGCGTTTTATAAATGGCCAAAATGTCCAAGCAACTACAAACAGCACAACTGCTACAGTAAGGTCTTCCGGTGGGTGAGATCAAGCGAGTGCTACCATGAGTCAGAACACAGGTGGCCCAGACACCTTCAACAGCACTACAGCCAAAACAGGTCTGCTTTGACTGCAAGGGATCAAGAGTCTGTCTTGACTCAGGGTGCTGGTAGCCAGGAAATTTCCAAGAATGTGTGGGAAGAACACAGGAGGATCAACTACCTCAAGAAGCCGGCCAGTTGGGGGAAGTAGTGGAAGGGCCAGAAGACAAATCACATCATACTCGCCATACCAGTTCAATAGAAAGGGAACATGAACAAAAGGCTTTGTTTGTCTTGTTTTTAGTGATCTAGATCAGCTCTGCTCCACCACAGGCACCCCAAGCTCAGTGTGAGCATGGCCGACAAAAATATAAGATTCGTATGGGAATCCCGATAAAAAGCTTAAGAAGATAATTATATGAAAAACTTCTCAATTAAAAAGCCTAACCTTATTGCCAACGTGGGTAACTTCCTTCCTGTGTGGTTATTTTCCAGATCCGACGTGATTTGATCCATTTCACGATTTCGTGGTTGTCAATGGTTATAATAAAATCCCAAGGCTGGAGACTAAATTCCCAGGTGCCACCAATTTGAGTCAAATATTCCTGGATAAAATATACAAAATTGAGAAATGGCTCAAATCACGTCGGATCTGGAAAATAACCACACAGGAAGGAAGTTACCCATGTTGGCAATACGGTTAGGCTTTTTAATTGAGAATTTTTTCATATAATTATCTTCTTTAGCTTTTTAGCGGGATTCCCATACAAATCCTTATATTTTTGTCGGCCATACTCACACTGAGCTCGGGGCGCCTGTTCCTCTACCAGTAAAAGAATTACACTAGCATTAAATGATCTCGCTTCCATTGTGATGGAAATGTACCAGAGGTGCACAAGATTATCATGGATGCGTTTCCCTCTCTCCAGCAGGCTGGCGGTTACGAGGTCCTTAGAACTGCGGATGGTAGGTCTAAGGACCTGGCCTTCCACTATTCTTGGTCAGGCCAATGGTTTGGTATGACCCCTACAGATAGATCTTTTGCTCAAGGAGGAGTTTGCAGAAGGCTGCTGCATGCCCAAAGGTTTGCAAATTATTGAATCACTAAAAATACCTAATAAGAAATATTGTTGTCGTCATTGCTGACGTCATTGTTACATTTTTTTCTCTTTAACATACAAATTTGCTTGCATCATGCTTTTTGGAAAAATTTGACTTTAAAATTTAAAAGAAATGTTTAAAATTAGGTTATATATCCGCAGTTGTAAGCATTTTGTTTCTATTAAATCAGCAAAGGCACAGCTATAAAAAGATGCCACTGGCTGGAAAACAAGACCTAAACAACTCATATATTCTTTGTATAATCTTGAATTTTTGATACCCCCAGTGCAGCTGCAATATCTGAGATACTGAAGTCATAGTCAAGCATGTATTCCACCAGTTGAAATTTTGGTTTTCCATCTAAACCAGTGTGACTAGCATCAACAATTTGGTGGCCAGGGCTTGGTCACCTCTCGTTCACACAGTCCAACAACAAAGCAACCTCTGCTATAGACTGCCAGAAATGAGAATACATCGGTTCACACCAAAATGCACTGCATGCTATGTAATGGAAAACGCAAATTGACAAAATTTACAATTTCCTTGATAAATCCTGAGTCTAGCAAAACAAATCTTTGTAGTCTGTCGTGTCAGCACCCCACCCTGCATGAAAGTGTTTGGCAAGATACCCAGCTTACCAGCTAACCATCATGTGACTTGACTTTCCAACGTGTCTTCATGGCGCAATGTAATATCGCGTTCGTTAGTGTGGTGTAAATGAAAAATTGGCTGGCAGTTAATCCTATTGGCGTGTAACATAAGAACTAAGATTCCCACATTCAACCGTTCAAATGCATGCAGTGGTATCTGCCAACTCCTGAGCCAAATAATACCGGTAATTGTTCATTTTGCCATTCAAACTGAATGCAACTGATTGTTTGAGTTAAACAAAATAAGAAGTTGGATGATACAAGCTTGCATGTAGTCTTAATTAATTATGATCCCAAAAAAGTGCCATAGGTTTGTGAAAGGATAAAAAGTATACTCATATGGTCAGTCTGTTTAAAATTTACAGTAGCCAAACCGCGATAAATAACACCCTGGGTCCATGCAGGGTTTTTTCTCACCTGTGTCTCAAGTGATGTCTAGGAGCCGGACAGGACTTTGAAAACACTCCATATCCAGCAGTCCATTAATTTCTCAATTTTGTGTCAATCTTCGTGAAATCTTCAATTTATTCAATGCCATCTTTGTTTATAGGCTCTTTGATCTGCTGCAACAGTTTGAGAACTGTTCTGGTCTACGAATAAACCAATCTAGTCAGAAATACTTTGGCTGGGATCATTGCGTCAGAGAGAGGATTCCATTCTAAAATTAAAATTAAATGATGAGACTGCATACACCTTGGGTGTATATTTTTCATATGATGAAGAACTTGCCACTAAAAGAAACTTCTTTGAAAAGTTGCCTAAACTTAAAAAAGACACTAAACATTTGGTTGTCTCGAGACATATCTAAATATAGTCAAAACGTTGGCAATATCTAAACTAACTTTTATCTGCAGTGTGTTAGACACCCCAAAAGGGTTTACAGATAAGGTTAATAACATAATATTTGATTACATATGGAAGTACAAGAATCCAAAACTTAAAAAAAACACTATCATCAAAAATAATTATGGATGACTTAATATGTTCGATTTTACGTTATTCGATAACGCGTTAAAGATAGTTTGGGTAAAGCACTTATGCGCTAACGATGAAAGACCATGGAAATTTATTCCACTATCCTTACTTTCCAATGTTGGTGGCAGTCTTCTTTTCCAGTGTATTTCGTCAAGTCGTCTGTTTTAGTATTGTATTGTAAAGTAGTGCATGTATAGGTAGTGTAAGTATAATTAGCAAGTATATTGTAAGCGTAAAGCTTAGACCAAGTGTAATATTAGTAGCGTAAGTAGTGTAAGTGTTGGAAATTAATAAAATAAAAATAAAAATAAAAATAAAAAAATCTTTGTTTAGGCCATTGACTCTCGGGGGTTCCACATTGACAAGTAAAATCATCTGGCGGGTTCAGGCTGGTTTGGGTGTCAAAGGGTTAGACAGCCGTCAATTGTGTTGATCCATTTCTGTGAACACCATATTCTGTACAACAATAACATGAAATTACTGAATTTAAGGTTTTGATGAAAATGTGAGCATTCAACAGTCAATCACACTTCCTCCATCTTCAGAATCATATGTACCAAATTGTACAACGTGAACAAGATTGAATAATAATTTTATTGTTACATTTTACAGAAAGATTTTCAATTATAACATAGCTATTTTCATTCCTTAATTTAACTCCCAATTCTTGGAAAGCATGTATCTCTCTCTCTTCCCCCTCCCCCTAAAAGAAAGATTTTACAGTTTCTGTTGTTCCATATATTCTCTTTATTTCATTATAGAGCTTGGGTCAGGTTCGTTTAAGAGGAATTGAAGCCATCTCAAAGAATGCAGCATGTTTTCCTGCAATAGGTGTAATGCCTTTCACACCAGGCATTCTCGGGGTAAGGTATGCATATCAACCTAAAAGCAAACAGCAAAAGAAAGGCAATGTTGTGCCAAGCTACAGAATTGGTGTCACCCAGTCATGGGACTCACAACATACAGGTAGGGAAACTTCTTGATCAGTGTATCACGAGTACTGCAACAAAGCTCGCTATTCTGGACCCGGTTGTTCAAAAGCCGATTAACGCTAATCCCAGATTAAAAATTAACCAAGGAGTTTATTTCTCTACTCCCAAATGCCGTTCAACTCTGATATTCTGCAAAAATGTACATTAGAAGAAGTCAATCTTGAAAAACAAAAATAAGCAAAACAAACTTTCACCAAAAAGTTGAAAACATGAAACAAAAGTTTATGCTAATCCTGGATTAAATTAATCGGCTTTCGAACAACCGGGCCCTAAATATTGAACTGAAAACCATTGAAACCATGAGTTTTTAAGGTGTACACATCAACGTGTACCATCACCTTGGATGAGCATGAGGAAACGCAATGTTTATTGCATTTGCACAATTAATGCGCTGCGTGTGAAGAAGTCAGTCATAGTATGGGCTCCTGTAGGCTTCTTGTTTACCGTGGTGTCATAGCTTTGTGTACAAACCGGCAGTCAGATATCAGGATTTAATTTAATTTACAAGTATGGACCTAGGATTGGAAAGTCACAGAAAGACACACGAAGGACATCTGTCTTCTCTTTGAAATGAGGAGAAATAGTAGCAGTCATGACAACCAACATTTTCAATGTAGTTTGAGGGTGTCTGCTTTGACAAGTCTAACCAGTATTGACCATGTTGTGAGATTTGTCTTTATTCTAAAATGCTCCCAATTTTTTGTAGGGAGCCTGAGAGGAAGTTACTGGGCATCTGAAAGATTGTTGGATGATATAATGATTCGTAAATTTGTGGACGGTGTCATGCATGGCTTTGTACAATCTGAAGTGGTCATCAAACGGAAAGCAAATCGGATCAG
>OX421452.1:28515834-28518334 GCA_949126865.1 Montipora capitata
AACACTGCCGATAAAAGGAAAAAACTGGACAAACTATTGAAGTGTTTTTTTTGTCAATAATCTGTTGTAGGGAAATATTTCTTTTACTCAGAGTAAGGTTGAGAGAAAGATCGCTCAATTTGACCAACTGCAAAGTACAAATTTTCTTTACAGTCTGTCTTTAGTTGGGATGTAAGCTTACACACAAAAATTGACAGGAAACAAATTTCGGTTTTCGTTTTGTCAATTGTAAGAAAATTCTAAATTTGTCCGCTAGTGGACAGGCCCTTAACGTACCTTTTTCTGAAAAGAGTTTTGTCGCAAGCATTTGCTCTGAATGACAGACGACCAAGGCTGACCAAGTTTCACAGCAAAAGCCATGGTCGTATGTGGTCAGACAATCACCGCAAAAGTTTCACACCAGAGCTGGTGGAAAGTTTCACAGAAAAAGCCATGTTCGTGTGTCGTCAGACAATCACCGCAAAAGTTTCACACCAGAACTGGTGCAAAGTTTCACAGCAAATGCCATGGTCGTATGTGGTCAGACAATCACCGCAAAAGTTTCACACCAGAACTGGTGCAAAGTTTCACAGCAAAAGTCATGGTCGTGTGTCGTTAGACAATCACCGCAAAAATTTCACACCAGAACTGGTGCAAGGTTTCACAGCAAAAGCCATGGTCGTGTGTCGTCAGACAATCACCGCAAAAGTTTCACACCAGAACTGGTGCAAAGTTTCACAGCAAAAGCCATGGTCGTATGTGGTCAGACAATCACCGCAAAAGTTTCACACCAGAACTGGTGCAAAGTTTCACAGCAAAAGCCATGGTCGTGTGTCTTCAGACAATCACCGCAAAAGTTTCACACCAGAACTGGTGCAAAGTTTCACAGCAAATGCCATGGTCGTATGTGGTCAGACAATCACCGCAAAAGTTTCACACCAGAACTGGTGCAAAGTTTCACAGCAAAAGCCATGGTCGTGTGTCGTCAGACAATCACCGCAAAAGTTTCACACCAGAACTGGTGCAAAGTTTCACAGCAAAAGCCATGGTCGTGTGTCGTCAGACAATCACCGCAAAAGTTTCACTCCAGAACTGGTGCAAGGTTTCACAGCAAAAGCCATGGTCGTGTATCGTCAGACAATCACCGCAAAAGTTTCACACCAGAACTAGTGCAAAGTTTCACAGCAAAAGCCATGGTCGTATGTGGTCAGACAATCACCGCAAAAGTTTCACACCAGAACTGGTGCAAAGTTTCACAGCAAAAGCCATGGTCGTATGTGGTCAGACAATCACCGCAAAAGTTTCACACCAGAACTGGTGCAAAGTTTCACAGCAAAAGCCATGGTCGTATGTGGTCAGACAATCACCGCAAAAGTTTCACACCAGAACTGGTGCAAAGTTTCACAGCAAAAGCCATGGTCGTATGTGGTCAGACAATCACCGCAAAAGTTTCACACCAGAACTGGTGCAAAGTTTCACAGCAAAAGCCATGGTCGTATGTGGTCAGACAATCACCGCAAAAGTTTCACACCAGAACTGGTGCAAAGTTTCACAGCAAAAGCCATGGTCGTATGTGGTCAGACAATCACCGCAAAAGTTTCACACCAGAACTGGTGCAAAGTTTCACAGCAAAAGCCATGGTCGTATGTGGTCAGACAATCACCGCAAAAGTTTCACACCAGAACTGGTGCAAAGTTTCACAGCAAAAGCCATGGTCGTATGTGGTCAGACAATCACCGCAAAAGTTTCACACCAGAACTGGTGCAAAGTTTCACAGCAAAAGCCATGGTCGTATGTGGTCAGACAATCACCGCAAAAGTTTCACACCAGAACTGGTGCAAAGTTTCACAGCAAAAGCCATGGTCGTGTGTCGTCAGACAATCACCGCAAAAGTTTCACACCAGAACTGGTGCAAAGTTTCACAGCAAAAGCCATGGTCGTATGTGGTCACACAATCACCGCAATAGTTTCACACCAGAACTGGTGCAAAGTTTCACAGCAAAAGCCATGGTCGTACGTCTTGACACAATCGTTGTCGTGGTCAGCCTTGGTCGTCTGTCAATCAGAGCAAATGCTTGCGACAAAACTCTTTTCAGAAAAAAGTACGTTAAGGGCCTGTCCACTAGCGGACAAATTTAGAATTTTCTTACAATTGACAAAACGAAAACCGAAATTTGTTTCCTGTCAATTTTTATGTGTAAGCTTACATCCCAACTAAAGACAGACTGTAAAGAAAATTTGTACTTTGCAGTTGGTCAAATTGAGCGATCTTTCTCTCAACCTTACTCTGAGTAAAAGAAACATTCCTCTACAACAGATTATTGACAAAAAAAAAACACTTCAATAGTTTGTCCAGTTTTTGCCTTTTGTCGGCAGTGTTTTTGAAAAAATTCTTCATGCGGAACTTTGTGAAGACGCGACAGACCATCCCGCGGCATTTGAGCTTTGGTGATGACAGAATCTTTGTCAAAATAAAGAAGTCTTACGCTATTGCGAATAGACTAACGATCTTAATATCCTA
>OX421452.1:28525834-28530834 GCA_949126865.1 Montipora capitata
GGCAAAGCTCATGACTAATAATTGTAGCAATCTAGCCAAAGAATAGTATATATTTAGTTCTAACTTGTCAGTGAGTTTTTGGTTTCTTCTAGCTGTGATGCCCCCAAAAAACAAAATAATAACCAAACTGCAAATTTATTTTGATGAGTAGAAAAGGAAAACTATAAGGGGTGATGACTGCAAAGAATGCTATTGTACTTAATAAAATCTATCAGTGAAGATTTTGTTATGGCTCTTTCAATAAAAGTACCTTAATTATGTTACTTTTCACTTTTACTGTTGCAAATCACTGACACCTGCATGCATGATAAATGTGTTTGTTTTAATACTACCCTGTATTTTTCTGTGCATTTCCTTTTATTTGATGATAATTCCTATTCAATGAGTCCCATTACATAAGAGATTAAAAAAAACAACAAACTTGCAAAATATTTGTCATAGTGAAACCAAATACCAAGAATAAAATTGTTTTTTTGGTTGTTCTGTGCATACCTTATGATATGGGAACAGTACTAGCAACCTTCAAATTTGGCTTCAAGTACAAGACTGAGTGAGCAAAACCACACTTCTCTAAAATTAGTTCTTTGAAAAATCACATCTATTTTGACCACTTCTTGAAATTAAATCCTTCTTATGAACTTGAAAGAAACAGCAAAGGAATGGAGTGATTGACGTGACTATAGTTTGAATTTTATACTCAGAGTAATATAAGAGTGACCACAAGTTACCCCATAGTTAAAAAGAGAAACAATTTTACTTAGTATTAATTTTTAATTTTCTCAAGTAACTACACCTCTTCAATGCTGAAAGAAACAGACTGTACAGAATCTCGAAAGATTAATTATTGATACCACACCAGCAAATTTACACAGTCAGAAGTTAAAAAAAAAAAGATAAATGCTGCCAAGCAATAACTACTCATATTCCACCTTCCATCGGGTCCAGCTGCCTTCTTCAGTACAAAACCATGCTAAGGAAGGGGAAAAAAAGCAAAAAAAGCACATCATCAGATCAGATAAACTGTATAGTGAACATTTTCGCCACCACCTACAAGGAGAAAAAATGAATAACCTCTGGCTTCTCAAAGTTCTAAAAACCTATTGGGTCTGAAAAAAAAATTGCGTGTTTGTCATCTTGAGCTCTTGCCCTTTGCAATGATACTTCCTATGGCTGATGATGACATTTGAAACATCGAAACATGTTCCTAAAAGTCAAAAGTGTGGGTTTATTTTTGAAAATATTAGTAACACTTGTGCAACCAAGACAATTCAAAACAGGAATGCTTTAAAAAACTGACACCTCAAACCTATGACAAGACCTTAAATGAAGGGAATGCCTTCATAAGCAATCATGCAGACAATTTTATTACTTGTTTCAAAATTCGGTAGGATAACATCATAGAAAATAATTGCATGTTGCAGAACATACAATTCAATATCTGTTGATGCAAAAGAGGGTTTTCTTCAACAATATTATCAACGCTTTTGCAACCAATTTTGAATACTTGAAGATAATAGATAGACAGAGACAGATTGATAGCCCACTTTTGTACTCCTTCAAGCTAGTTAGAGACGTACATGGGATGACAATCACAGAAGATGGAATTTATACTTCATTATAAGGCAAATGCAAGAGCAGTAAAGCTTAACTAGTTCATGAGTACCTTGGCCAGAGTTTGGAAGCCAAGACAACCTACAATCCATACTGGCGTTTCTCAGCTTTCCAACTGCACTTTTCATGATTCTGCAGAAACTCGCCTTCAAACACCACTCCCAAACTACAGTACATTTTGGCTTCCATCAATCAATTTTTCAAAGGCGATCCAAACGCGGTTTTCAAAAGTTGAGCCAAAACCATCACAAAGGTACCATATTAGCCTAGTCTATTGAATAGTATAGTTGGTAAGACAAATATTATTAATAAATGTCTTGCTGACGATGCTCAAAATGAGACGAGTGGGATAATTGCAGGTTGTGGAATAATACACACCAAGAAATCAGTTACTTTTTAGTCAATGATTGACCTTTTCTTGGACCTTTACTTTGAAATCCATCAATTATCATCTTTGGTTTCCCACAGTAAGAAACTTAAGAAACATGATACTCTACTTTTCAAATTGATTTACAGAAGACAAAAGGCTGGTGGGTTTCTGCAAAATCATGAAAAATGCTGTAACAACAGAGTCAATATGACCATTATGCAATGTTTGAACATGCCACTTTCCATGGCAAGAACTATTGTTGTGATAGAAACCACCGAATGTCCTGTGAGCTGGCAGTGTTAAAAAAAGCCAATTATTGTGTTAGATCCAGAGGACTCCTATTTGGTAGAACTAAGTCACCTTCCAGTTTTCATACATGTAGCTCTAAAAACTGGGATACGTAGCTTTCTTAATTGGGATGCTTGTGAATAGAGCAGACACACCGTATGATACAAGTTTCTGCCCAAGGGGTACTTCAAGTATGCAGTTTTGTCGCTAAAATATTCAATGTTGATAATGTGATGACGATTGTGACCAAACCGATATCTAATTATTTACTATAGGCAAGGAACTTGGTGGAGTATTTCATCACACTATGCAATGCTGACAAATTTAGGCATCTTCAATGGAATTCAAACCCACGACCTCTGCAATGCCCGTGCAATCATCCACCAACTGCTATGAAGCCACTCAGTTGGGAGCAGATCAAAACGTTTTTAGACTCGTGTTCCAGTGAAAGGAACGATGAATGAATCCTCTAACATACATTTATATCAAAACAAACCTTAAAAAACACAGAACAGTATACAAGTACCACATCCATTGTGAACAATGTGACAAAGACTTTATACAATGTACATAAAACTTCCAATAGTATCAATTTTATTAGAGACTAGAACTAAGGAACATCCACAACACCGAATTTGTCAGCTACATGACTGTATTTAAAACAGAAGTCCATGACCTTGAAGCGTTTAACTCTGGTTCAGAGCTGGGGTTTTAACAACAACAATTCTTTATTCTAGATCTAAAAAAATTATAACTTACAGAGCTTTAGCCCACAATTACATGTAGTGAGGGCTATTCGAGGTGGGCAAAAGAGAAAAAAAGAAAATTTAAAAGTCACATAAATGTTGTATCCAAAGAACAAATCTAGAAGAAATATAGTTTGTCGTGTGGTTTATAGCCAGAGTGAGACAGGGAGGCGGACTGTACTCAATACTGGGAGTAACATACAGTGTTATGATTTTTGCGAATTGTACTCAAGTATCAGAAATTACATATATACACACATACATACATACATACATTAAGCACTTAATGACTGGCCCCAAGGGAAACTGTTTCCTGTGCAGCCAGTCATTAAGTATTTTGTTATACCTCCCAACTCAAAATAGAACAATACACAGATTTTTACACGGAATTTGCCGCTGTTTCAAAGGTGCACGACCTGATTACGTGTGAGTCAAAAGTTCAAGTTGTTGTTTCCCTAGGGAGTTAGTGAGTTTTGACCCATGACACGTGACAAATTCTCCTCCAATTGGAAAACATATTTGAGTTGGGAGGTACTACAAACTTTATTGACTTTCCCCAATGGGGCTTTTCAAAGACAATAATTATCCTAAATAAATACAACATGCAATACAATATATAACGCACAATATACAATACATAATATAAATCTTAAAATTATCGCGTATCTTATTAATTAGGCAGTGCTTAAAACACGTGTGGAATTACAAATCTTAAATGAGTGCTTGACCACTTCTTGATCAGAGTGCCTAAAAGGCAGCGGACGTCCCAACTCTGGCTCTCGACTTTCTTTGAATTTTATGCTTTGGATGCCATCTATATATCATCACTTGTCTTTTTAAAGTTATCCTACGCACAGAATGGCAAGAATAAATGCTAGTTCCTGTCTTAGAGCTATTTCAACGTCAATTCCACCGAAGCCTTTGTCCACGGGTCTTTGGCATTGTTTGGTCAAGCTTGGAATTTCGAGGAAAAGGCCTACTCGGCGGGGATGCAGAGCAGGCCAGCAGAAAACAAGACCATTCCAAAGAACAAACCATGTATTCCCGTCCAACCAAGATTTGGATGAAAAAACTTGCTGTACGAACTCTAATGGCGATCTTGAACAACATTTGCATAATTCTCCATCATTGACACATTCAAGTTAACACCTTATCATGTTATCGTTCAAACACCACCGGTGTCTCTGATCTGCCATCCTTGGCAAATTCTCTACAACCCTGCTCGTGTGATCCCAATTCAGTTTTACGACAGCAAAGTACTAATTGTGCACAATAAACAATCTATCTCATCTAGTTTTTAAAAGGGGAATGTGCAACGTTTGGCAGTTTCTGCTGACGTCCTCTCGCTAGATAAATTGGGAGGAGAGACCTTTTGGAGCTCGTCCTGTCATACATTTGAAGGTCATTATGGCATCGCATCATGTAGTTTACTTGCCACTGGGAGCCAATTGAGTTCTTTAAGAAGAGGTGTAACATGGTTGTATTTACACATGCCACAAACAATGCAACAGGCGAAGTTCTGTATGCTCTGTAATTTCGTTATGTTGTGCTTGGAGGCACTCGACCATACAGTTGAACAATAAAACAGTTCACTAAAAAGTAAAGAGTTAATAATCGTAAGAGGAGTATGTTTGTTAAAAATATGTTTGATACGGTTAACTTGACTAAGATGATGGATACAGGAAGATACACTTTTAGTTACGTGTCCGTCAAAGGTTAAATTAGAGTCTAAAAAAATTTAATACACCTAAGTCCTTAACAGTTTTGACAGGGAAGAGTTCCTTTCCCATGAAGTGGAGTGGAGTAGAAAGGGTCCTAACTTTGAGCGTATTTGTCTGCAGCCAAACAACATCAGTTTTGCTTTACTATGGCTCAATAAAAGGTAGTTATTAGAGCACCATTCAGCAATTTGAATAAGGACCTTGTTCAAATCGGTTACAGTATGCACCATATCTTTTAGTTGAAAAAGGATGATGAGCATCGTA
>OX421452.1:28535834-28540834 GCA_949126865.1 Montipora capitata
GTGCGAGAAGTGGAAAAACCAGGATCGAGTATGTCCATCTCGTTCATTAATTTTGTACAGCTGCAGTGGTCTACCGTTTATCAAAGTTAATAAGTATAAATGGTCTGCAAGAAAATAGTTTGTAAGGAAGGGTAGCAAATTCGCAATTGACATTTTGTCTTGGAGATGGTGATGGTGACTCAATAGAAATTCTCTGCCGCCAAATGGCAAATTGTGGTTGCCCTTAAATAGCCATTAATGTCATTGGGATTCAAACTTAGGTCATCTTTGCCACCTTCCATAACCCATGAAATATAAAAATCTTCCTCAAATTTCTTGGCATCTTTTTTGTCTCCACTTTGTATTAAAGTACAGAAAGATTGCAGCTTCCCCTCCGACACTATTCATGGCTAAAATGGAAAACACACGGCACTGTGTGCCCACAATGCAGAAAGTGGCAGCTTGCAATATTGTGGAGGTAGTTTAACGGGAAAACACCTTTCATTTTTATTTCAAAAACATTGGCATTACAAAAAGTAAGAGTGAGAAAGCTGTTGGCAAATGGCTCTGAACTTAATTGTTAATCAGTTTCTCTGGACATAAAAGTTAACAATAACAATGCAAATAGCAGTGCAATGGTAAGTCACCCGCTGGCGACCAGTTGCGAAATTCTAGTCGCTAGTGCTCAATTTTTAGTTGCATTGGCGACCAGGAAGGCAGAATTTCGGACCCTTAATGGCGGAGGGGGCAGTTCAGGATTCAATGGGTTAATACAGTGTTTGAAACAATGCCACTGTGAGAAAATGTAAGTGTCCTGGCCCTAGTTGTGCAAAGGCTAGATGATAATGATAATAATAATAATAACAATTCATACATTTATATAATGCCTAAAAGCTCTAAGGCACTTAGCAATAAATACAAAGTAGAACATTAAAAATAAAATAAAAGCCAAAGAGAGTCAATCAGAACAAAAATGACTTTTAAAAAAAATATGTTCAAGACTGTTTAAAAGCATCAACACTTGTGGATCCCTTTATGTGCTCTTGAAGGCTATTCCATATCTTTGGGGCACTAAATTAAAAGGCTCGATCCTTTAATTGTATTAGATGCATTTAATTGGTGGATAAGTCACAGTGTCCTGTGAAGGCCCTCATGTACAGCAAGCTCGATAAAGGCACTTGTCCTGTTGGTCGACCGAAATTGCGTTACAAGGACACCTGTAAAAGTGTTCTTAAGTCTGGAAGAATCTTAGATCGATGGCAAGATTTGGTTGTCGACCAACCACTCTGGAGAAGAACCATTGGAAATGTTTGTGGAATTGTGAATGCAAATCGAATTGCAACTTACCAACGACAAAAGGAGCACCAAGCTCGAAAGAAAGCTATAAGTGGAGATTGATTAAATAGAATTTATTTTATTATGTATATTCTAGTGTTTTACCCGTATCGGGTCTAGGCGTATTATTATTATTTATTTTAAGTCACAGTACATCAGTTTCAGTCTGTGCAAAGATTTTGGGTTTTGTTTACTTAACTAAGAATATGTGCACTGCAAGCACATCTAAGTAAAGGTGTGTAATAATAAATAATGATAAAGTGTATAAAAATCTTGGTCAAGGAGTATATTTTATTCGTCTGCTCAAGATCGTAACTAATCCACTGGGTTAAATTCCTTATTGTTTGAAGCTAGGATCTTCCACCTATGAACAAGAAATTTGATGTTGTTTTTTTTATTTATGTAGAGATTCACAAGAAGGAAGTTGTGGAAGCTGTAACAATAATTGAAACTCCTCCCATGATGGTGGTTGGTGTTGTTGGTTACATTGAAACTCCAAGGGGTCTCCGTGTCCTTAAAACTATTTGGGCTGAGCATATTAGTGAGGACTGTAAGCGCCGCTTTTACAAGAACTGGTAAGTGTTTATTTGTGTGTGCTTTTAGATTTTTTGAAACTTGATTGCATGCAAAAGAGAGAATTGCTTCTGAAAAATGAGTGAGGATTTTCAGTAAAAAATGGAAAGGAAGATCTTTTTAAAAAAAACAATTATTTAAACATTGCAAATAATTAGTTACCCTGTGAGCGGAGTCCCTTTGATCTTCCTAGATACAGTACCACTCAAATGTAAGTTACCACCCTTGTGCGCATTGCATGCTACAGGAATGGTGTTGCTCGCTAAGCGAATCGCTGTCGCACACTACAGGAATCGCTTTAGTGCAAATTAATTATTAAAAAGAAATTTATAAGTACATCAACTCGAGGATTGCACGCAATCTTAATTGGCCTTTTTGGATTTGTTTGTGGAAGCCCCAGACACATAACAGACATGCATTTTAGCAGACATGAAGGCATCTAGTCATTGTGGACTGAAAAGTCGACATACAGCTCGTTGGTGTGCACAAATAAAAAGGACTGTTAACTTTGCTCTCAGGAAACACGGAAAGGTGAAATATTAGCAGTTTGGCAAGGGAAGAGATATAGTACAGTTGTCGTTTAGACCAACATTTCTGACCTCTCACGTGAAAATGTTCCTTAGAAAAGTCGTGTGAAGAACCGAATGCACGGCAAGCTCACGGGTTGTGAAATCGTTCTCACAACTGAAACAAACAATCAAACAACTGCAGGATGTTTTTTGAACAGGTGAGCTCACAAACTGAACGGGCCAAAGAAATCTTTAAATGAGTAACCTTCACAACTGAACAGCTGAAAGCTTTTTTTAACAGATAGAGTTGAATGGCTTAAAGATGGTGCCTACTATTGTTATTGCGCATACATTCCGCGCATCTCGAGATACTCGGATTTCATATGGGTTGTGCTTATTAATATAGGGATATTTTTGCACGGTTTAAAACTATCCGGAGAAAGTAGATCTTAGTAAGTACTCTTAGAATCCAAAGAGAAAATTGAGGGTAACCATGCATTTTTGAGAGATAATTAAGCTTCAATTTGAGAAAGAACGCCATACATTGCTTTGTATTTTAAAGCTTTTTACAAATATTATTCATCAATTATCTTTGAAAGAAGTGTGGTTGCCCCCAATTTTCTTTTTGGATTTCAATAACACTTGTTAAGATCTACATTTTCTGCATAATCATAAACCGGGGCAAAAATACCTTTGAATTAGTAGGCACCGTCCTTAAGAATGAATGACTGATCTCGTGAACAAGGCTCTTATTGACTCTGATTACACGGCTAACATAAACAGTCTATTGAGAACTCCACCGTAACGGAATTTGGAAAAAGCAGCAATATCTAATCTGAAATCAAAATCGAAAATTTTATAAAAAAGTGCCAATACTGTGTTGTTATCGTGAGTAAAGCAAAACATTTTCGCTGGAGAAAACAGTGTGTCACTTGCATCAGTGCGTAAACAATGTCCTGTCGCGCTACTTTTTGAAAATTGCATAACACAGTAAGTTAATGAAATTCTGGCTGTTTGCCACTTGAAGAAGGCGAATATACTTCCACAACATTTATTCAAAGAATGACACCGACACATCACACAGAGTGAAAAGTCTTTAATGACAGCAACCTCATCTAAACTCCAGTTTCCTCAATGGTTGGCAAAACGACCGGATTCCATTAAACAAAGAGCACACAGTATTCTTTTGAGGTTTCCGTTGGATTCTCACTGCCAATTCTCATCTCCTGATGCCTTAGAAATAGACAGGGCACCACCACTTTGAATGGTGTAAATCACGGGATTCTGGGGTGTTTTGAAAAGACAGCATGAAACCTCAAGGAAAAAAATCTCCGATAATTTTTTTTAAAATTCCCATTCTTCCGCACACAAGAGGAACTGCGAGGCAGTTTGCTCAGCTCTTTCCTCACTGTGTGCGGCAGGCTTAAGCCTATTCTGTTGAAGAATTTGGCGTGAGTAGCATGTCTGGAGTGTGTTAAATGAAATAAAAGAGTAAATCGTGCTTGTAGTGTGTTGTTTTCCCCGACGTTGAGCCACTTTCATACTTAAAGATGCAAGATTCACTAACGGGTCAAAGATTTTCCCAGAACCACGATGGGTATTCATGGCAGGCAAGCGTGTCTGCTGACTTTTAAAATTTGCATACCGAATGGTGCGCCATGACATTCGGAAAATTGTGACACATCCGGCTTGAACAGGCGCTTCAGAACTTTAAAACAAAATCTTATTGGCCTTAGCTACCCCTTATTTATGGTAAATAAAATTTCAGAAAACATTTGTCATTGAAAGAATCAAGACAACAACAACAGTTCTGATCAATGTATCACAAATAGTTGTGTTACTTTGAAGCTACTCGTATTCGTGAGAATTATTATTATCACGGTTCTCCAGCAGCTTCTTTTCTGTCTTGCAGTGTTAACCTTCCCATTATTACTTAAAGTGTTGTTAAAAGACTTCAGTTTTACAACAGTGTTGTGATGTTCGTAAGGTGGTGGCCCGTGGAAGTGCAAGGCTTGATAGTCTCCTGTTGCTTGAGTTGTTCAAATGACAAACAATGGTTGCAAGCCAACTCAAAATTCGTTCAAACTGCTAGCAATATTTTTGCTTCCTCTCTGGAATGACCAGAGCTGTTCTCACGGGTACCTGTTATTTTCGAGCGACTGCTTGAGGAAAGCAAACGACTTGCAATTCCAATCTCATGAGTCACTATTACTTAAGAACGACTCCTGAACTCATGAGAAGGACTTCCCTTTCAGTTCTCATGGCGACTTCACAGCTACTTCACGGCTTCACGCCTTAGAACGACTAGTCGTTAGGAACGTTTTCGCGTGAGAGGTCACATTTGTTTTTGTTTTTCTCAAATTAAAACTCCAGTCTACCCGACACGTGATGGGAGGAAACTTTAAATTTATTTACCCGACAACTTGCTGAGAATTTTGGCTGGCATCACTGATGCTTACCAAGATTAACCTCGTTTCCATGTGATCTGCAGGGTCAGGTCTGTGATCATAAATGTGACCTTCCACGGGAAAATGTACACTAACGCTAAACCGTTAAATTGACCGAAGCGTTAGATATCCGTTAGTCGTCCGTTAGAAGTTTACA
>OX421452.1:28563156-28565656 GCA_949126865.1 Montipora capitata
AGTGTTGCATAGAGCAGACCGTTCACAGGCAGTTGAGTGTTTCCAGGACCGCATAGAGCCTGGGATATCTTGGTTAATTCAACATCTTGTAGCCGCTGGACATCATCGCTAAGAACTGTTACTGCCGCCTCCTTGTCACGCTTGAAGCATGTTGTACGACCATTCACTCCTTTCTGTGCAGACCAATATATCTTATCACAGCCGATCTCACCGAGGAAGTGTATGTCTCTCTCCTCTTCTTCTTCTATTGCATGTACCTTTCTCGGATAAGGTTTCTTGCTGAGACAGACGGACTGAAAATGTCCCTTTTTGTTGCAGTTACTACAAATAGTGTCTCTAGCAGGGCAATACTTCCTGTCGTGGTTCTGACGTCCACACCAAAAACAGGGACGGCCATTCTTAGAGGGCTCTTTTATGAATCCCTCCTTTCGTTTACGTGCAGGTTGGTTGTGTGTTGCTTGTTGTTTGTTGTGAGAGCGCGGCTGACTGACGTAATCAACTTTGTTTTGAGTTTCTGCCCCATGGACGATGGTTTGATTTTGTTGTCTTGCTTCGGCTTGTCGGCTCATGCGGGCAGCATCCGCAAGAGTGAGGTCAGATTTAGCTTGCAGGTGGTCAGATAGTGTATCATCGAGGACTCCGAGTCCAACAGTAATTCTGTCTCTTATAAGATCATCTTTCAGGGTTCCGTACTCACAATTTTCGGCAAGGCGGTATAAGTCTTGAATAAAGGTGTCCACGGATTTACCGCAGTTTTGTATTCGTCGATTGAACCGTGCTTGTTCGACGATAACATTGCGGCGGGCTGTAAAATAACCATTGAGGGCAGTTTTGACTTCGTCGAAGGAAGCGGGTGTTTCGTTTATGCTTAGCGTTTTGACGATGTCATCTGCACAATCCCCCACTGCATAGAGAAATGTTCCAACCTGTTCCTGGTTTGATTTGTTTTGAAGATCAGAAGCGATCCTATAGCTCTCAAAATGTCGAAGCCATTTGGGCCACCGCCACATGTCTGCTTGATTCGGGTTGTTTGCTCCTTGTAACTTGCTCGGGAGCGGGAGAGAGTTTATACAAAGCATGCCATGAACTGCCCTTCCTATTCATTACTCGTCCACTTCGGGTCTGCGGGAGCAGTCGTTTAACTCGTCTTTCTTTAAGTATTCTTCGACTGCGGGACCAAGGGAGCAGCAAATTCAACTTAGGCTCTGACTGATTCTGTTTGATAGCTAGAAATTAGACGATCGGCGATGATACAAACTGAAAAAAAAAAAGTTCCCAGGGCTCTTCGGTTCGCTTCATAAAGTAATCGCGCCTGGCACTGCAACATTTTCCCCCATCGGATAGCCATCTGGACTCACCTGCTAAATTAACACGCGACTGATATGCGTCCGACAGTTGACCGATATACCACCGACAGTTGACCGATATATCACCGACAGTTGACCGATATACCACCAACAGTTGACCGATATACAACCTACATATGACCGATACTCGGTCGGGGTGCGTCTACGGAATATCCACCGATACTCGGCAGATAGTCTACCGCTCTCTCGAACCGACCATTGACCGACCATCGACCGACTATTGACCGATATATCGGTCAATATATCGGTCAACTCTACCTACAGTAAACATGATCCAGCTCAACTTCACATCTCCACCGTTCAGGCTTATCTAGTTTTACTTCGAGCTGTTCCCTTTCGGCTGGATCATAAAGGAAACGTTTTTACCGCTTAGTTATTGATGCAGGTTTTTTTTCCCGTGTTTCAGTTAACAAGTTTAACAAGTTGTTGTTTGTATTTCTTCTTTGTTTCCTCACCATCCACCTCACTGGGACCTCCGACAATCTGAAGTTTGGAGATGGGGTGAACAAATGAACTCAAAACACTGCTATCCGTATTGTTCTACTTACTGTAAGCAATGAACCAATTTAGGTATGGGATAAGCCACAGAAATTCTTATCAAAATATTTTACTCCAGAGAATAGAACCATAAATTTCTGACGTTTACTTTGGATGATAATTTTTGTTGGCTTCATTAAAGGTGAGGCAATGAGACTGCTTAGATCTGCTTGGGACTAACTCTTTAAAAATAACATTTGAACCAACCTTAATTACACGTTTTTTTTGGGTGGGTCTTCGTTTTCGAGGTCTTCTGTCTTCGGTCTTCGATTGCAGGGTCTTCGTTTTCGATACTACCCTTGCGTAACTAGTTACTGAGACGTTCACGTCAAGGAAAGGAACATTGGTGGGAGAGTGTGAGCTGGTGAATTTTATGGTAGGGTGAATGCTGTTGAGATAGTCGATGAAAATGTTTAGCTTCACGGGACTTTCAATCCAGATCATAAAAATGTCATCGATGTATTTCAACCAAGTATGGGGTTGAAATGGGACGTTCCTTATAGCATTTTTTTCGAAATGCCCAAGGAAAAGATTAGCAAAAGAGGGGGCCATTTTAGTGCTGTGGATTTGAAGGTTTAATTTCAAAAGGAAGGACA
>OX421452.1:28568156-28590656 GCA_949126865.1 Montipora capitata
CATGTAAAAGAAGTGTAGCATTTAACGCAGTAAAAGGTTTAATTTACATCTGAAATGTTATCTAATCAGAATCTGTTGGTTATAGGCGTATCATGTGCATGCCAAGATATTCCAATCATGAGAAAGTCAAGAGTCTGGGATTCTTTCTGCAGTGTAATCCAGAGACAGAAACGCTGTATGTTTGCTTTACCTTGTTTAATTTAATAAGAGTATGTGACATGATGTTGTATGTACATGGACATTTTATTCAAGGGTTGTTTTTTGCAACAAGGGGACATCTGAGGTACTCTGAAAGCGCATTCTTCTTGGATGTATTCTGTATACTGGTCGTAACTTTTAGAAAAGTTAATCTGGTATGAGTATTTTGTACTGTAAATTCCTAACCGGTATAGCAATGAAAGAATACAGTTCCAAAAGCTTGCAACCCAAAATTGGAACTGCTGATGTGTCATTGGATAGGCTTTCAAATAATTATATTATTATTGGAAGTTTATGATATTTCAGAGGGTTATTAGTTTGATTTCCTCATGAGGTCGCTTGACCTTGTCAAGGTTCTTCTTGGTAGAAAAATTTCAAATGTTTTAGATACCGGTATTATTACACATAATTATTATACTTTACTAATTATTTCGTATTTGCTTGTGGTAGATCATGGTCTTGTCAGGCCTCAGCAAGGTTGACTCTTGTACATCAGCAGGAAGGTGGTGAGGACTTCACGAGAAGTGAGTATATGATAAATAATTCTGTTGTGTTTTGGGTGGTGCTGGAAAAGTGTTAGATTATTTTAGGTGGTAAATAGTGGGATTTACTCTTGCGAGAGATGATATGCTAGTTTCTTAGTAATATGGTAAGGGCACAACTGAAACTTCCAGGGAGGATTTGAACCTATGACCTCTTTAACACCACTCAGATGCTCCATCTATCAAGCAGTGCAACTCCTTGGGGATTAGGTCAGCTGCCAAACTGGTCTGCAGGTTAATAATTAACAATTATTCTTTGAAATCGAGGTCCGAGGTAAATATTCTGCCACTTTTTACCGCCTTTGGTGGGCGACCAGCCCTACAAGAGAGAATTACTCCGAGTGAAACAAATTTTTGGCGTGAAGATTGTTTAATTTTCAGCAATAATTATCTGGAAAAACGAAGTCAAACATGGGTTTGCAAAAGTATGAACTCTTCTCTAAACTTTGAAAACTTTCAGGCCAAATTCAGGCCCTTCTTTGTCTTCTGTAGCACAGCATCATTTTGTATTCTCAATATTTCCGATTCATAAATGCTGGCGAGTTTACGCCGGCCATTTTGTTTTGTTTGGATCAAGCATTATTCACTCCAAAGGGAGTGAATAATGCTCAATTACTCCGAGATAGCGAACCAATCAGATTTCTTGAAACACCAAGACCACTGAGTGACTATATACTAATTATTATTATCATTAATTATCATTATACTTTTTTTCTCTGTGCACTGGGTGATCTTACTTGCTTACCTCAAAATCCTTGTTGTTCTAAACTACATGTATGTGGTTGTTTTAGAGTACCGGTAATGAAGTGCTGATTTTGATGTCAGATTGTTCTAACCACGTACACTATTTAAGTTCTTTATTACACTTCCCAATGATCCAACTACAGTATACCTGTACAAATGTAACTCCAGCATCTACTCATTTCCCATGTTCTACATACATGTATTGGCAATTCCACTTTTAAGCTCCAGTTGGTTTTCAACTTTCTTATGTATATGTTCTTTCTTATAAATTCTGTTATCTCCTGGTATCTGCACAGCTGTGTCATCAGTGGTTCACTTTTGCTCCTGTTGGTTACCATAGCAATGTCAGGTCATGTACATGTAGCTTCTAAATCAACAGTATGATCACACTGGACATTATCCTCTTCACCATCATCACTGTCATTGTTACACTTTTTTTCTTTTTTATATAGTAGCAAGCCTTGCCAAATTTGCTTATTAGTTGACACATGCAGCTTTGATAAATTAGTTATGGTTGTGCACAGTCACTTATTCAAAAGCCAATTTAAACATTTACAACTGTGGTGCAGAGTTACATGTAAGTAAGAAAAGTGTCTGTTGACATATGCAGTAATTTTATTACTCCTTTCTCTGCAGAAATTTCTCATCTGTTTTTTGCAAAGGAAAATGACTGGGGATTTAGTCATTTTGTTGCATGGAATGTAAGTCACTTTACTTCAACTTTAGATTCTGGTATTGAACTCTCAAAAATACCTGTATACATGTACCATCTTCATTGGTCACTGTGGCTCAGTATTGATGGCTTCTTTTAGACTTGAGAATTTATATTAAGAAGTAAAAATTCACCCACAAATTTATGTCATTTTTGTAGGTCATTTACATACATCATTCTCTTCAGTTTGCAAGGTGTGAAAAAGCACATCAGTGGATGTAATAATGATTATCTCATGATACTGACTTTTTTTCGACAGTGGGCATGAGGTGGTTATTTCCAGGGTTGTTGGTGGCACATTACTTGATTGAAGCTTTCAACTAATACCAACTCCTAAAGACTGCAAATAGGTTTGACTCAAACCCCACTCAAGATATATCATGAATCATACTGGGGCATGAAAGATATTCTACTGCATGTTTCAATAGTACTGTCAGTCCGCATCTCAGGAAGAATGCTGAACAAGTTAATATATTAAAATAAAAAGTTAAAGAAATGCCAGTCAAATGTCTCAACAATGAGACAAAAAGGAAAGTAAAATTTATATGCTAATAGGTTAATCTCAACTCACCACAGAGTATGTACCCAGCTACTCACTTGTAAATTACAATGGAATTATGGTCACATTACATTTTCTTTTTGTTTTTGATCAATTCAGGATGCCCTTGATGCAAACAAGGGTTTTATTAAAGATGACACAATTATTTTGGAAGTGCAGGTAGCAGCAGAAGCACCACATGGTGTTGCGTAAGTATGTGATTAAATTTCTAGGGCTTGAAGAGATTGTGGGACATGCAATGTAAAGAGAGTTTTAAAGATGTCACAAACTGTGGGTACGTTTTATAATACCTTCACAATACCAAAGTGCTGTTATCATAACTGAAAGAGTACAGTATTACAGTCAATGCTGGTGGGAAAATTGGAACTGTAATGGCAGAAGCTCAAAATCCTTTTTAAAAGATGTGTAAAATGTAAGGCTTTTGTTTAAGGTGGCTCACTACAGTTTTCTGAAGAAAAAGACCAAGATTTTAAAATCGGTGAAATTAAAGCAACAGGATGTCTCTTCTGAAGTGTTAGACACTGCAATTGATGTAGAATATAATTTTACCTAACAAACAAATGCAACTCGGGAACTCAAATGCTAAATGTAGTGACCGAGCTCCTAGAGGGGGGACTGGAAACTAGACATTTCAAAGGCCTTTTTCTCAAAAACTAGCCGTAGGACCCCTCCTCAGAATTTCAGGATTTCCGTAGCGAGAAAAATAATCATGTATAGAAATAAATAGTTAAATATGTCATACAGGTTTTTCGCAAATGGCAAAAAGGTTGATTTTCGTCCATTTTGATAATAAATGAAAAACTGTCTGATAGATCTTTTTAAAAAACTGTTCATGGTTTCATCTTCATATTGTTTTAACCCTGGTCGTATTGCTAGGTTTTGAGAAAAAGGCCTTTTAAGTGTCTAGTTTCCAGTCCCCCCTCCGGGAGCTTGGTCACTATATTTAGCATTTTCCCCTGGTTTGCATTTATTTGTTAGGTAAAATTACATTTTTTCTTCGGAAAACTGTATTAAGCCACCTTAAACCCTTGTGTGGTAGCTGTGTACATAATGTAAGACATACAAATATATAAAAAATGTGAACATCAAGTTTGAATTTTATCCATGTAGGTGGGATTCCAAAAAACACACTGGATTTGTGGGACTGAAGAATCAAGGAGCTACTTGTTACATGAACTCCTTGTTACAAACTCTGTACTTTACAAATAAACTGAGGAAGGTGAGTATTTTTCCTATAATAAATCTGGGCCATTTTTCCTCTCCTCACTATAGAATCAGGTTGAACACCAGGACCATCACTCATGTTTTCCAAAATTTGTCTTGGTTTGATCATTAATTTTTTGTTAATTTTTTTGTTAAATAAGCCATGTTGCTCCCTAGTCGTATTTTGAACGTTCACTAAGATTGACCATGAATGAGTGTTCCAGGATCAAGACAGGGCTTATGTAAAAACCTGATACATGTAAATGAAGAAGATCATAAGAAAAACTATGAAACATTTGTTGAGATCCACTGATTTTAATAGGTACCAGATTACTCTAAAAATCTTTAGATTCCCAATAACATTGTGGCCCCATACCTTATCTGCACCCACCCTGCGAGCAGAGCCTCCTTTTGTCTTTTTCTTTACTGCATGAGGAGGAGAAAAGTAGGCTCTGCCCAAATTGCGTCAACTCTTTGAAGCCGCCGCAGCCCGAACTTCTGGACTAGTCAATCTTGTTTTCTCTCGTCAAACCGGTTTTTCCAGTGCGAGCGTCAATTTAGTAACAAAACCGATGGTTATAAGTGAGCCTGCTGTACCATGAAAAACCAAGATGGTGGCGAGATCTGGCATATTAGGCTTGGGTTCGAGACTGCATCCTGGCAACATGGAGCGCATACTCAATAAAGATCTTACTCGATTCATGCAGAGTCTTTCTCGAGAACGCCAAAATCGAGCAAGCAAAAGAAAGGCTCTGCTAGCAGGGTGATCTGCACCCTGATGTGGACAGTAATAATTTTTTTAGGTTTTTTTGTTCCAACAATTCCATGGTAAGTAGAATGCTAGTACATGTTCATGTACAGTTACATGTGAGTGCTTTTGTAAGCAAGGGCACCAACTTGCATCAAATAAAGTTTTTTCACAATAATTGTGAAGAAGAAGACAATTGGGGAAGAAGACAACTGATAACCACCATAACTGTCCAATGTACGTGTATGTTTTTTGTTTGCTCATTTACCTCATGGACTACTTATAGGCTGTGTACCAGATGCCTACAGAAAATGATGACCCAAATAGGAGTGTAGCATTTGCCTTGCAAAGAACATTCTATGAGCTTCAGCACAGGTATTTGCATTGTATCAACTTTCGTATAACAAAATTAACTTTCTTTGTTTACCTCCACACTACATTGGTTTTGATTTTGAACATTTTTGTGGGTAGTGCACTGTAAGTACAGTACCCTTATTGTCATCACGGCTGTCTGAGTGAGTGAGTGTACGATTGTAGGCCTGCAGCGTGTGCATGAATTATGAAACTAATGCACTTAGTCTATTTTTTTGACTGTCAACAATTAATGTCCATCGTACAGTTATTCTGTTTGCTCCCCACTTGTCTTTTTTTTCTTTTACTTTGCAAGAGCAATGGTCCACCTCAACAATGCCATTAATATGTTCTTGCCTAGAGTGCTTGTGGGCTTTGTGAGTCAACACCCATTTAGCCTAACTGCACCCTTTGGAGATTCCATCACTATTCCTCCCAGGAATAAAATAAGATTCGAAAAAAGCCTTTAACAACCAAATACAAAAAAGGTATCAAGTGAAAAGAAAAAGAATTTAAACAGGGATTTTGTGGTGGTCTCCCATCCAAGTACAAACTCCACCAGAATGGGCTTAACTTCGGTGGAAACTTGCATCAAATTTTGCATAATTGGTTATTTAAATTCTGATGTAAATTGTAAAAGAAAAAAAAAATGAAGTGGCAGTCAGTCCTAGAGCATGTGAACTTCGTGAGTCAATACCCACTCAGAAACCGCACTGTTTCGGGGCTCATAGGCTTTGTGAGTCAATACTCGCTTAGCAACAGCACTGTTTTGGGACTCCATTGCCATTCATCAAAAACAGATGACAGAAACAAATTTAATAAGCAAATGAAAAAGAAATTGTGTGAAAAAAAGATAAGATACCTTTGTCAGGAAGATTTCCCAATAGTCTCCCATCCAGGTACCCACCCTATCCCATAGGACATTTTTAAGTGAAGACATCAAACTGTTTGTAATTGGAATGCAAAAACAACACCAAAATGAGATAACACAATACGCAGGAGAAGAAAATTAATTTTGCAAAAATGATTACTACACAATACCAGCCTACTGCACATAACCACATGTATACAATGCATGCCTATTTTTATGAATGACCCAGCCTATGCTATCAACAAGAGCAGATGGCACTAATAATTATTTCTAGTTTTCACATGCATGCCCTCGAGTTTTCAATGGAATTTTTGGATATACAAATTCTAATATCTAAAGAGAAATTGTTAGGTGTGATTCTAGATGACAAGTTGAAGTTCGACTCACATATACACTGAATCACAAATAGTGGCCAACGTGGGTCAAGTTAGCGGCGAAACATGACATCAAGACGTTGTAGGATTTTAACATTTGTTATTTTTGATGAGGGAAGGAGAAAAAGAACGATCAATGTGTGGAAAACTGCATTCTTGCTTCATTAAGTGCTAGAAGGTCATGGGTATTAAAAAATGATGAGCTACGGTTTTGGCTGAAATGTTGGAATGTAAACGTACTAAAGCTCAACCCTGTAAAGAAGTAAATTTTAAACTTTACGGTAAGCTTACAGTGTTCGATCTGGCTTACTTATGTCATCATTTTAAAAAATGAAGTCATCTGTTTGAAATTAAAAAAAGCTCTTGTTTTTCTTTTTGTTGTTATTGCTTTTTTAAGAGTCAAAGAATACATCATTCAAGGGAAATACATTTTTCTTATTGATCAAGTTCTGAATTTGTTGTACACAAAGGGAAAATTTGCCAAGTAGGGTGCGAGTTGTGCTGTTGTTGATTCAAACTCTGGTGAGGTTTCTAAACAACACTGAGGCAAAAATTTCCAAAAGTGGTGGGTGCTCTCAGGTGGAGAAAATACCGCTTTTTACGAAGGTAGAAATGAACAAGTGTATCGAGAAAAGTGGCTAGGAAAACACTTGAGCATCTAAATGTGTTGATATTAAAGTTTGTTCCTATCTTACCTTGAGTATTTTAAAATGTTTATATTATAGTTTAATTTATTCACATCTGTCGTACTGCACTGTCTTGTGGGGAAGTTCATGTACCTACCCGACTAAATCAAATTGTTTACTACTGCTGCAGAAAAGAGTACTAAGGATTATAACACAATCAGGCTCTGCTGGCGAGATCATTGCAGGCACCTGTTTACTAGATTAGCTATACTGAACATTTTTCAAATTACTAAATAACAAATGGGTGAGCTTGTATACAAACATGAAAATAACTTGCGTCCTGAAATTTATGACTCCTATTTCACGAACATCAGAGAGGATCGATATTGTACACGTTGAAGATCAAACCAAAATCTCTTTATACCTTGGCCAAGAACTAATTATGGCAAATTCAGTGTTAGAAAAGACCTTCTATACCGCCTATTTATTTTATTTCTGGGTTTTCACAACATAGTCTGTCATGTCTGCCTGCTATTTAAAATTCATATTAATATCTTGTATCAAATGTTAGATTAGGTGTGTGAACACCATTAACCCTGTGGGTGTTTCCTCACAAACCTCCACATTTCTGGAAAATGTATTAATTTGTATTGTTGTATGTGTGGAAATACAGAAACCTACATTTATGAATCTATGAGGACGAGCATCTTAAGAATAGAATGCACTAGCGATGACAAGCACTTTTATTTTCTCTGTAAGTGCCATCACTGGTTCAGAAAAAAATAACAAACCACCTAATTGTAAGCTAGCAATGTGTATTGTGTCTGGAATTGTTGTGAAACTCCGCTTGTTTGACCCTTGTTCATGCATGGCGTGTAAGACTGGTTATTGTAACCACTCTTTCGCTCTTGCGCTTAAAATTTGGAAATGATCCTTGTTTGAAAGTGAAAATACACAGGATTTGGTCAAAATCCTGAAGAGGCATGCACTAGGAGGCTTTGTTTGACTTTGTCAACAACAGCACAACTCGCACCCTGCTTGGCAATTTTCAGTTTGTGTACAACAAATTCGGATCCGGATCAATAAGTATTATTCGACTCTTTTATTTCTTCAAACAGATGACTTCATTTTATACATAATGACATAAACCTAACCAGGTGTCACAGCGGATTTGGACCCCCCGGTCCAGATTCGCTAGCGGATTTGGACCCCCCTTAAAATAACTATTTGATTAGTATAATATTATGTAATTGCATCATCATCATCATTGCCTGTAGCCCCGTCTGGGGCAAAGGCCACCAATAAGCCAATTGTTGCAGTTCTCCCCACATGTAGCCATTTCTCCTCACGTCGAACGTTCCATGTTCCGATGGTAGTGGTGGTCCTGGGGGGGATGATGGTGGTCGTCGGCCTGGCAGCTTCCAGCTGGTAGACCTGGCTTTCACTGCCAGGCGTCATTGGCCCTGGTGCTAGAGGTCCTTCAACTCCCCAGGCCGTAGTATCACTTGGTATGCATCTTGGCGTTTCTGTAGCAGTGTAATTTTTTTATGAGGTAGGGTTGCTGGCCCCACGCCCAACCCCCAACCTGGAGTGCCAGGGTGCTGTTTTGTCTGACCCCTCACCAATAGACCTACCCAGCATGGTTAGACCTACCAGGAGCACAAGGCTCCCGCTGATACAGCTCTAAGGATCATAAGGGCACACAAGCCTCCCTGCCATGACAAGGCACAGCAGCAAGGATGGCGCAGTGGTGAGAGCACTCGCTTCCCACCGATGTGGCCCAGGTTCAGTTCCCGTAACCGACGCCATAAGTGGGTTGAGTTTGTGTTGGTTCAATTCTCTGCTTGAAGGGTTTTTCTCCGGGTTCTCCGGTTTTCCCTCCTCACCAAAAAAAAAACCAACGTACAGCTGATTCCAGCTGGCTGTAAGCTGTGCTCCAAGGTCACACATGGACCGTATAGCTGCTGCCTGAGGCGCCATTGTATGCTTTCGTTTCGACCTTGTAGAGCTGCGTCGTTGCTGTACTTTGCGACGGCGATTAGCCGCGACAATTATTATTATAATTATACCAAGGAAGGATGTAATTGCATGGGCTCACATAAAGGGTAAAATTATTGTATAATCAATTGAAAGTGAAAGAACTTAAAAAAAACAGTGTATTCAAATATAAGAGTTAAAATTTGCATCTACTTTACGAAATGCCGCAGCAACTTTAAGCAACTTTTACTGAAACTCAAGCCTAACTTTGCTTTTTGTCCTTTCTGAAAATTAATATGAGAATTCACAACTTGACTAGTTTGGTTATAAAAAAGGAAAAATTGTAATCAAGTAAACTTCTAAGAATGTGTCTCCCAACCAAGAGGTGTTACTTCAAAAAGTGGCACCTCCCTTGTGGAAGCGCCGCCCATTCAAACTATCAAATGGAAGAAAAAAACAATGCGTTATGAAAATGCCACAGTGCATGCTTTCAACAACTTTAACTGAAGCTTTAGTCTGACTTTGCTTTTTTTCCCCTTATTTAAAAGATAGCATGTTACCGGTATTTAAGCTTGTGTCAGAAAGGAGTTAAAATTCGCATCTACAAACGTTTATACGAAATGCAGCTGGGAATGCTTTTAAACAACAAATAAACTGACTAAAGTCTTTTCCTCAAGTTTCCCCGATCCAAAGTGTAACTCTGTATCGATAAACAGTTAGATAAATGAGCTGTAATATGGAAGGTCCAAATCCACGAAGGAGGACTAAATCCACACTCCGGGGGTCCAAATCTAGGGGGGTCCACAGGACACTGGATCGAACATTGTAAGGTTATTAAAGTTTTAAATTTAGCTCGTTACAAGTTGAGCTTTAGTACGTAGACCTTAAGCAGAATCATTCCAACATTTCAGCCAAAACCGTAGCTCATCATTTTTTAATACCTACATGTATGACCTTCTGGCCCTTAAAGAAGAACCAGGAATGTAGTTTTCCGCACGCCGATCGTTTATTTTGTCCTTCCCTCCTCGAAAATGCTGAATGTTTTATCCTACAATGCCTCAATGTCATGCGTGGCCGCCATTAATTATTTGTGAATGTGGTGTATATGTAGCAGAAATGTGCCGTAGGGTGGGAGTCCAAATTAATGCTTTGTGCAGGCTGAAGAACATTTTACCTTGTAAAAGGAAAGAAGCCTTGTATCATGCTTTTATTCTATCTCCCTGTGGAAGAAGGAATATTGACAAACTGGAAAGGACAAATGTGCACGCTTTGAAATTTGTGTATAATGATACAACCGCTTTACAATCACCTCCTAGAACATATCGGGTTGTTGACAACGGTATAAAAAGAACCGTCATACATGGGCTATGTTAGTGTCTGTAAACAACATTACTCAAGGCAAAGTACCATTTAGTTTCAATAATCTAGTAAATGTAAAGACAACAGCATATAACCTTCGAGGAAACTTCAAGCTTTCTTTCCTTAAAGTGAACACCACTAGAGATATATATACATTATACGGTAGCAAAGTACTGAAACTCGCAATCTTATGATATTAGTGCTGCTGCTGGCTCAAAGAAGTCCTTTGAAAAGTTGATTTTAGCAATTAGCTAACTTTGTTATAGTTTTATTATAGAGTAAATCATCATCATCATCAATCCAATTTTGATCCGGATTTATCCCCATAAACGGGGGTGGCCGAATTTACCACTCTCCATCTCGCTCAATTCATGACGTCCTTTTTCTCCAAACCAACGCTCTTGCTCTCCTTCTCCACTTGCGTCTTCCACATCTTTCTTTGGTTGTCCTCACTTCCTCTTGCCCTTCACTTCGAACTCCAACACTTTTCTCAGAACATGCCAATCATCCCTCCTTAACACATGCCCATACCATCTCAAGCCATTTGCCTTTGCATCTGAACCACTGTTTCCTTCAATCCCAACATCTCCATCAGGTCCTCTGTCCTCTTTTTCTCCCTCAGTTTTGCACCACACATTGCTCTCACCATTGCTCTCTCAGTCCTTCTCAAAATTGCTATCTGATTTTCCCTCAGACACCATGTCTCACTCCCATATAACATCGCCACTCTTACACAACTCTGATAAACCATTCCTATCACCTTCAGCGAGAACCTTTTTGAGTTCAGCAACTCTCCACATTCCCTGAACTTCACCCAGCCAATTCTTGCTCTTGCTGTCACAGCTGCCTCGCAGCCACCACTTGCATTCACCCTATCCCCCAAATAACAGAAACCTCTCACCGTTTCCACCTCTTCGCACAACTCCTCCACCGGTTCCACTAATCCATCAGCTTGCTTCTTCCATCTTCCACACACAAAATCTCTCCCCAACCTCGAGGTCACACTCTTTACTTTCGTGCATCTTCCATGGATCCATTTCCCACATTTCACACACAACACTGAATTTGCCATTACTCGCTTCCCACAAATACCACATGGATGTACCTTACTCACAGACACTTCACATTCTGCCCCACTCACTAACCTTCAGCCCCTTGCTCTCAAATGCCTCCTTCCATTTCTAGAACTTCTCCCTCAGTCCCTCCATCATCTCACTCATCAAAACCAAGGTATCTGCATACAACATCTGACTCATCAAACCATTTCTCACACTCTGGAACCATATCAACCACGATTGCAAAAAGCAACGGAGACCACACGGATCCCTGGTGCACACCAACTTTTACCTGAAACTCCTCGGACAACTCTAGCCCAACTCTGACTCTTGTCTTTACACCTTCATACAAACTCATCACTGCTCTCACCATTACCGCTGGTATACCTCTCTTCCTCCTTGTCCACTTCAATACCTTTCTTGGAACCCTGTCAAATGCCTTCCCCAGGTCAACGAAGCACATATACAACTTCTCCTCCTTGTAACCTCCTCAAAATGAACAGTGCATCTATCGTTCCTTTGCCTGGCATAAAACCGAATTGCATCTCGTCCACTTTCACCATACACCACAATCCCAACAAGAATAGAGAAAAACTCTGACCAGGGTGGGAATTGAACCCCATGACCTTGACCTTGAGTGGGCCCAATTCCATTAGGAGGGCTAACACTCACATGGTTTACGTGGGTAGAAAATAGCACTTCATGTTACCCTCCAATGGTTAATTCTGTTGTCAAAATATAAGTGCTACGTGGCCAACGTTTGCAAAAACGTAACCCTTCCTTATGTATGTATGTACCTACAGTTGTATGTATGTAACTTAAATGTGTCTTTATTGTTGTTTCAGTGATAAAGCAGTTGGTACAAAAAAACTTACACGGTCATTTGGGTAAGTTGAAGGCAAGGTTTAAACAATCCATGTTGAGTATCATGTTTTCTTTAATACTTATTAGAAAACAGTCCTAAGAAAATACGTGCACTGATTGGTTAAAAATTGTGTTTCTATAACTCTGTGGAGACACAGAACTAGCACGAGCTGTTGACGTAGTGATGGCGCGAGCAAAGAGAATTTACATTTTGATAATTAGAGTTAACAAGTTGTTTTCCTTTGTCTCGTCGCATTGTTTTCTAAAAGAAATAGAAAACCTGTACACCATGTTTCTATCGAGTTATAGAAACACTCGTGAAAGTTTGGGAGAACTCGAAAAAGCTGTGGAAACACTCACCTGCTGCTCGTGTTCCCACAGCATTTCTCGTTCTCCCAAACTTTCATGAGTGTTTCTATAACTTGATAGAAACACGGTACATGTATTCTATTTCTTAATTATACATGTAATAATATACTTAATTGTAATTAATGCAACAAAATTACAAGGGCAGTAGAATTAATCATAGATTGTCCCTTTTAGGTTACTGAGACAACCATGTGCATACATGTATGTTGTGGTTCAATTTGTTTTCTGGTTTATTAACCCATTCGCACCTCAAACACCCCAGGATACCCTGCAATCGTCTGGCATTAGACACAGTAAAATCTATTAAGTCTCACTCTCAGGGGTCAATGGTTAAGGACGGTGCCTACTAATTCAAAGGTATTTTTGCACAGTTTACTTAATGTGCAGGAAAAGCAGATCTTAGCAACTGTTATTGAAATCCAAAATAACCACGCATTTTTCAAAGATAATGAATCAACAATGTTTGTAAAAAGCAAAAGTGCCCCTGTGATAAAAAAAATTACTTCATTTTTTTTTCAGATTTTGAAAGTGTGTTTGCTTAGCATCTGACTGGCAAAATTCTGATCTTTGATTTTATATCCAAAGGCTGTTTACTTTCAGAGTTTTGGATTTCACAGTCCGCCATTACTCGTGTTCAAAACTGACCCATTGGACCTCAGAGGGTAGGATCCAGGGAAAAGTGACTTTGAAGGCTCACTACATGTAGCTTAAAATTTCAGCGTGTGAACACAGCTTATTATATATGCAAAATGCAAGTTTAAAAATCTGAAAGCCCAAAACTCCTGTGCTGCATATTAATTTTGCAGTGTACACACATATTGCATTTTTAAACTAGCAAGCCTTTGACTTCATTTTCTCCTCGATTCAGCTCTCTCAAGAACTTAAAGTTACTAATGGCGGACCATTAATTGAAAAATGCCAGTTAAATCAACAGGTATCTTTTTTAAATCAAGACTTAAAGCTTTGGTCTCTTAGTGTTTAGTTAACATGGTTTTTAAATTCAAAGGAAAATAAGAATTGATTTTTTTGGTCATAGGGGCACTTTAAATTACAAAGCAATATATGGCATTTTTTTTTCCAAAATGGAAGCTTAATTATCTCTGAAAAAATGATGTGTGGTTACCCCCAATTTTCTTTTTGGATACCAAACAACAATAAAGACACGTGTGTAAAGAAACGGCTGAAAATGGTGAATGATCGAAGGAATGGACGTTGCCTCGCTGCTAAATTAGTTTACAATTACGCTATCTTCAGAGAAAATTCACTGTGAGAAACAAAAGAATTTTGTCATTTATTTATTTATTTATTTTAGCAAAAGTAGCAGCAAAGTGGCAACTGCTAACCCTTTTGTTTCGAAAGAGCAAAGGTGACAACAAGTCGCAAATTTGCGACTTCGCCGGATATTTTGGTCGCATAGGGAAAAATTTAGTCGCAAATGCGACTGTATTGGTCGCAATTTCGAGCCCTGTGTATCCCTTTCTTAATAAGAACCACCCATAGGAAACCCAAGTATGCGTAGAACGTGTGCACAATAGCAAAGTAGGCACTGTCCTTAAATGTATTTTATTAGTTTCATTATTTTAAACCATTAAAAGCTTTTAAACACGGCTTTAAATTGTTTCTGAAATGAGTAATAGTAATAATAATAAGGTTATTTAGGTGAGTGCAGTTGCTCTACTAATTGGGGAGAGTACAAATCAACTGAAATCAGAGCAAATCAAATCAAATCAAATGTTGGTTTTTGAGGAAAGGAGAAAACTGGAGTACCTGGAGAAAAACCTCTCGGTGCAGAGTAGACAACCAACAAACTAAACCCACATATGGCGTTGAATGGGTTAATTGATCCCGGGCCACACTGGTGGAAGGCGAGTGCTCTCACCACTGCACCAGCCCTGCACCCCTTAAAGTTTTACTATTGTTTGTTTTCTTACATTTGTCCCAGAAGGATTGTTACTTGGGATGTTGTATATACTTTCTGGTATCAGGCAATTTCAATCTTAAATTTCCATAACATGTATTTATTTTGGTTTATGAAATAAGGATTAAAGGTTGTATTTTCAAGGACTACAATTTGCCAAACAGCACCCAAAAACAAGATGGTACAATTTTGTATACAAAGCGTGGTTATTTGTTGTATATGTAATAAAGTGTTTGCTTAAATTTTAGATGGGAGACGCTTGACAGCTTTATGCAACATGATGTTCAAGAACTCTGTAGAGTGGTAAGATTTGCCACTGTAAAAGACTAATGAAAACACTTTTAGCCACAGCGATTTTTGCCTTAAAAGGTTAAAAATACTACCAAGGCTGCTGCCTAATGGTCGCCCTGTTGCCTGGTGCGCCAGTTACTTGCGAGCACGGGAGACCAAATTTCTGAACGAGTAATTATTGCACTGCCACACGTAGGCATTGTGGGTAAAAGTTAAGAATCCGATCCCACCAACACGTCGGCCAATGCGTCGGTCAACACACCACCAACACACTACCGACACATCAGCCGACACGCTACCGACACGTTGGCCGACACACTACTGACACGTTGGCTGACACACTACCGACGCATTGGCGGACACACTACCGACACGTTGGTCGAAACACTACCGACTCATTGGTCGAAATACTACCGACACGTTGGTCGAAATACTTACTCTTTATAATTTTGTTAGCTCTTTCAGTTGGAAGCAAGACCAACTTCATAAGGAACAACGAAAACGTGATAGGCAAATAGCCGCCATTTTTTAAATGAAACACTAGTACCTAGGTCTTCTCGATGTTTTGAAAAGGGTCGGTTAGCAAAGCGGGGAGTTAATTTGCAAGTCGACCAACATGCTTATTTTTCGTTCATTATAAAGGATTGGGAAGTTTAAACTCTTTATTGATCATTGACTTTTTAATATGTGGTGGCTCCTAAAGGAGCCTTTTTTAATTTCAATTTTACTGTAGTGGAAACTGTTCAGCGATGTCTTTCAGCAACTGCTCAAATGCCGATGAGATGGCAGACTTGGTCCGGCAAAATGGACAGGAAATGGTCACCTACAAAGAGCAGTTGAAAGCCAAAGATGACCGCATTAAGACCCTGGAGCAGCAGCTGCGTACCTTGCAGAACTCAAAACCACCAGCTGCAACAAACCATGAAACTGCTGCTAAGGTCGACCGCAATGACCTTACTGAAATCCATCGACGATACGCGGCAGTGCTCTCTACAATGAATGAGAAGAAGTGTAGCCTGAACAACACGTACAGACTCGCAGGCACAGCACGTAGCACGATTAGAGACTTCCTGGGTATAGCGGAGCTGCGAATAGACCTTTTTACCGATACGGCGGCCATTTTGATTTCTATTGTTTCGAATAGCCATTATGGGATGCCCAGGGGGCAAATACATATTAATTTGCCCCCTGGGCATCCCATAATGTTTTTCGAAACAATAGAAATTAAAATGGCCGCCGTATCGGTAAAAAGGTCTATTGTAAACGAAGTGACATACCAGAGCACCCTGGAGAGGCTGGGAGACCCGAAACTTTCAGTTAAAAGGATCGAGCAGGAGTGCCGAAGGCAGCTGGGCGATCTGTTGCCGTTTGTGAAACAACTTCGCATCGCAACAAAATCGTATCATGTAAATCGGCCCTTAGAAGCCCTGTAAATATAAATGCTGATAAAGATGAAGTCTCGGGTAACATGTTTGCCAGAGTGAAAACTGGGTTCTAATAACACTTGTCGTAATGGGAGCTGGGTTGTAATATCACGAAATACAAGATGGCGGTCAAAAGTAAATTTCTTATTTTCACATAAGGCATTTCCGTTCAGTTTGAAAAAGGTACGTTTAGGTTTTCAACAGTTCAATAAGGCCCAAATGAGTCACCAACATGCCACCGACGCACCACCGACGCATCTTATACGTTATAAGATTAAACAGCGACCAACGCGTCAGCTGACAGTTGACCAACGTGTTGGCCAACGCGTTGGTGGGATCGGATTCTTTTACCGCATTGTGTGCCTATTTTTTAAGCCTGCTTCATTGTCTAAAATTTTTGGAATTTTTGGAAACCAAAACAAATGACATTTAGCTGCAAAAAGCACCTCGGTACACTCAAAGGTATTGTTTGTTGTGAATAGCTAAGGATGGTGAAGATGGAATTGGATTGAAAATTGAAAAAAATTGCCGTCTTGTCCACACTCACAGGGTGTCTCCTAAAGTTGAATATGGATTCATCATCCTGATAAAATTAACTTCCTTTGGTTATCAAGTGAATGTTTATGCATGGGAGCTTAAGAGCCACATTGCATGTTTTATAAGTTACAGCATTATGTAAAAACATGAAAACTACAATCATTATGTCATTACCAATAAATAATTATTATTTGCTTTTCTAGTACCAAGTCATAATTTTTGCAACAAAATTAATGAATTCTCTTTTTACAGCTACTTGACAACATGGAGAGCAAAATGAAAGGAACATGTGTGGAGGTAAGTTCATCAAATCTTTGTGAAGAGATTCTTTATGTACAAGTTTTGATGTTTTCATAAACTTCTGGGGGAAACTTACAAAGACTAGAGGTTTTCAACCGGTTTCGTACTCTCCCATACTGACAAGTCCAGTAATAATTATTTATGAATTTATAGTACTTTTTCACATCTGATAATCAGTTGATGTTACACTGTAGATTCCCCTTTGCATGTTAGGAGAAAGACTTAAAGCATTATTGGTTAGATCTGGATAACAAATAGTGCATTCTCCATGTGAATAAAATTATTATTGTATTGAAATGCGATTACAGCTCGTACTGAGAAGCAGGCCAAGCAACATCACCTGGGTCCAGATTCCTTTTTCTTTTTCAGCATTGTGTTGGTTCTTTAACCCATTGACTCCTGGGGGTTCTCCATTGACGAGTAAAATCATCTGGCATTAGGCAGAGTAAAATACTAAGTATGGCTGGTTTAGGGGTGAATGGGTTAATGTCCTACCAATTTTTCTGAAGACATTATGTGAGACTTTTTAGAAGAACCTTTTTTTTTTCCTAAAATTGAGTTACATTGTTCACTGAGTAGAATTGGTTATTTCCTCATGGAAGCACAACCATACATGACTGTATGCCTATGCATTGGTTGTGAGGTGGTTAACTGGTCAGAAGTTTGTCCATTATATTTTGGTTGTGATGTTGAAAGAATAATGAATGACTGGGATTCACATGAAAGTAAATATTTAAAAAAATATTTTTGATTTACCTTATTCACTTACTTTTGTAGGGCACAATTCCCAGGTTATTGGAAGGGAAAATGCTGGTGGGTAATTGCCTTGTAAAATCCTAATAATATTTAAGTGTTTTTTTTTCTGAATGCCCCAGCAGTGTTATAAAACTGCGAAACTACCTAACTGCTGAAGAATCAGCACTCTCTTGCACCATTGGTTAGGAGGTTTGTACTTGTTTTCACAGCTGCAGTCTTTCTTAACCTTGTGACAATCCTGTCTGGTTTGCTTAATGAATTGGACTTGCATCTTGTAATGACAGTAACAGTTTGATATCTTAAATGAAAGTCATTTTCAGGGACATGTCTGCCTAGTTTATGCTGAATCAATTCACTCTGACAAGGGGCTTTAACCAATCAAAAAGGACGGAGACAATACAGTAAAGCAATCAAAACTTGAAGTAATTACATGTAGCTAGCTGACACAAAGTGTGGGAAAATGTGCACGCACGAGCCACAATTGGTTTTGGTTTCACTTCTGATTGGTTGAAAAAGTGGCATGAGAACTTTGCACCCAGCAATGAGTGAAGTAATGCAAAACCAAAGCAAATCACTAATTACTTTCGACACTCATTTGAAAACTGCTGTATCAACTCGTTTGATAAACCAACCTCATAAATGTGTTTTACACCCTATCTTTGCAGCAACACAGTTTCTTAAGAAAATAACCCTCTCGTGTGTTAAGTATTTATGCTGACTTTTGTCTGTAAATTAGACAACCACGTACAAGTGTATGCTAAGAGTAGTGATCTTGTGGATTGCCTCTTCCAATATTTGCTTCATAATTGTTGGTGTCATTAAAAAGTATTAACTTAAAGTCTTTTCCATTATTTTTTCCTCTTTTTTTTCACAGTCCTATATTAAATGTACAAAGGTGGACTATGTATCACAAAGGTTAGTTCACACAAAATTTGTGATTTTATGTTATACATTTACAAGTACAGTTAGTACCCATTTAAGGGCAGGTTGTCACCCTTTTGTCTAAAAAATCTACATGGGGTTGTGTCTGGTACAAACAACTATGTGTAACTTAGAATAACGGTAATCCTACTACAATTCATGTACTGGTGTAGCTGTGTAGCTACAATTATATAGTTAGTTGTATGAATGAACTTGTATGAACCAACAGTTACAGCTTGTTGCCACCACCATGATCACCATGTTTACTTGAGTGATCTCAAATAATTGCTTGTGACCAAACGTGATTAGAAAGGGCTGTTGCTTTACAAAACAACAGGAAATGGTTGCCCAGTTTTGCATAAAAATAGGGTTTGATTACTAGAAGACTTTCAACTGTGTTTAACTGTATACAAGCATGTTCAACCTCTTTTCATGTCATGCAAGCTGTCAATATTTGAACCATTGCTTATGTTTTTCTCTTAACAATAAAGGGAGGTCAATCCATCTTTCTTGCTGCCATCCTTGTTGTTAACTGTATTAAAATATTCTTTATTCCCTGTGTCTCTTCATCTTAATGGTACAATCATGTACATCTACATGTAGGATGAAAGACAAAGGAAATTAGAAAATTTCTCAATTCAAACGATTTTTAAACTATATAATTATTTCATTTTGAATGACAGCTCACATGTTGTGGTCAAAGAAACATTTTCAGGAGTGTATTTTAAATGTGCAATTTATTTTCAGAGAAGAACCCTTTTATGATATTCAGCTCAATGTGAAGGGCAAGAAAGACAGTAAGTATTGCAATCAGGATCTGGAAGGGGTTTTGCGTGATCTGAGAATTCACCCCAAGACAGAGCGTGAATTGGGAAAACCAAATGGAATACAGCTGGGATTCTTAAACAATATATTAACTGTGACGCATGATCCTTTAAAGTTGTACAGTAGTGCGTGAATTGACATTTCTACTATTATAATGTCATGAACATCGGACGACCCTACACGAATACATGTAACTTGTCTGTCAAGATGGTTCAAACTACACATACAGTAGGTCTTCTGCCATTGTTATGTAACATAATATACCGTATTTACCCGTGTATACATGTAAGTCAACCCCCCATTTTTGATGGCAGAAAAAGAAAAGCAATTTCTTAACTTCTTTCTTAAATGTTCATGGAACACTGATCTTGTATTCTTCGATTTCTGGATATGTGGATACACAAAAAAATCAGGGCCTCAAGCGCTTAATAGTTTTGTGGTTCAGCAGTTGTTGTATAAGGAGAAAGGGATTTAGAGAATAAGTACAACATCACAGAAACAGGCGCGGTGACCTCATGGTTAGTGCGCTCTACTCCAAATCGAGTGGTCTGGGTTCGGGTCCTGGCTGGAGACATTATGTTGTGTTCTTGGGCAAGACACTTTACTCTCACAGTGCCTCTCTCCACCCAGGTGTATAAATGGGTACCGGCAAAGTTAATGCTGGGGATAACCCTGCGATGGACTAGCATCCCATCCAGGGGGAAGTAGAAATACTCCTAGTCGCTTCATGCTTCAGTAACCGATAAGCACTGGCCTTCAAGGCTCGTAGCAGACTTTACTTTTATATTTCCTTCCCATCGCAGGGTCAACTGATAAGACCATCTCTTTCCTGTAGTCATGTGTACAAGTAAAGTCATCACAAAGAAAGCTGATAATCATATGTATACTTGATCAATTCTCCATCCAACTATGTGATACTTGAATTCCCAAAAAGAGTTATGTGATTCATGAATAATTCATAATTCGAGATCTAGACCACCCCCCCCCCCCCCCTTCCCGCCCCTGTTTCCATTGCATTTTGTTGATAATGCACCAAGTTAATGATATTGCAAATGCAGACATCCAGAACAAAACAAAAGGTTTATTCACATGATAGCATGCAACGGACCGTTATTTGTCTAATTAGGACACATGATAAAAGCAGCAGAAATGCATGTTAAATATTAAAACATTTGTATTTTCATAGTTTTTATTTTCTTTATGTTCTTGGTGAAGTTTTTACAAATTTCTATTGTTGTTTCAGTTTATGAGTCTTTCAAAGAGTATATTGCTGTTGAAACTTTAGACGGTGACAACAAATATGATGCAGGAGAGTATGGTCTACAGGTCAGTGCTACTACAGTGTAACTCTCTTTTTCGTGATGAACTATTTGAAATTCATTTCCTTTAAGCGCAGTCTAATAATTTATTGTACAGTAATAATTATATAGTATTACTGTACTAATTATTGGTAATAATGATAATAATAATAACAATGACAATAATTTCTCATTGCTGATTTCTCAGATCACATCTGAAGAATGTGAAGGGTTGTTGTCCACTAATTACGTGAGAGAAGACATAAAAAGTAAACATTTTGCAAAATTGGAGAACATGGCATCTTGTGTCTCTTCTCTTCTCTTCTCTTCTCTTCTCTTCTCATAGCGTGATTTGTTTGTGATATTTGGGATAAATACCACTTGTGATATTTCAAAATTGTCCCAAATTTCACTCACCTAATGGCTCGGGAAATTATGTATAACAATTTCGAAATAGCACTCGTGGTTTTTATGCAAAATATCACTACAGATCATGCTATTACCTTTTGTAATTAATTCGTAACTTGAGGATGAATTAAGTCCATTTGATGTTCGTTTTTTTGGGAGGGGTAGGAGTGACCCTTGTGTTGATATATATTTCTTTAAGGTGATAAGTTTCTCTTTTTTTTGTTAGGAAGCAAAGAAAGGTGTAATTTTTGCCAAGTTTCCACCAGTTCTTCATCTTCAGTTAATGAGATTTCAGTATGATCCCATAACAGACACCAATGTTAAAATAAATGACAGGTTTGTTCTGCCATCTCCTTTCATTTGTGGCATTACAGGGAAGAAACGTTTGATTAATGTTAGTTTAGCTGTCTTTGTTTACTCTTCATTGTTTGAAATGTTTCACCAGATGTGAATTTATGGAGAAGCTCAATTTGAATCAGTTTCTTCAGGATCCCGAAGACCACCTAGGAAATTACACATTACATGCTGTTCTTGTACATAGTGGTGAGTGAAATAAGAACTGAAATAGGGTGGTTACAATTTGTCAAATTTATTCCTTTCACCTGTGAACTGGCCTCCATTAATCACTCACTGAAAAACCATTAACCCATTCACCCCTAAACTGGCCTAAACTGGCCATACTTAGTAGTTTACTCTGTCTAACGCCAGACAATTTTACTTATCAATGGGGAACCCCCAGGAGTCAATGGGTAAATGGGTATGAAACAAGGTTGAAAAGGTATGTTTTAGCATCACAGACACACATAGCTGATATATAACCAACATGTGGTGAGTATTTGACAATACCTGTTGGGCATGCCCCCCCCAGGAAACTTTTAAAATATAAGACTCAGAAACACTGTAAAGTCAGTCTTAGGAGGGAAAGGGTCAACAGAGTTATTCAACAAGAAGCACATTTAATTTGATTGGGATTCTTTGTCATATGTACAGCTTGTTTCCTGGTGCTCAGAATTTTAAAGGGCATATTTTTAGTGTTTTAGAGGAAGACTGGACATATATTTTTGTAGAGAATTCAGCAGTTTTTCATTTTTTTAAAAGTGTGGGCTTGGATGCCTTCTAGTACAGAAGTAAAGTAAAGACTTTCTTTATGGAGAGTAGCAGTAAATAGCTAAGGCTAATAAACTTGTGGCTCTCAAATTTACTACCAGTACGATAATTTACAATATTGAAAAAAAGGTAAAATATGTATTATTGCGTGCAATAAATATTA
>OX421452.1:28595656-28613156 GCA_949126865.1 Montipora capitata
GATAATTAAGCTTGAATTTGGAAAAGAACGCCATACACTGCTTTGTATTTTAAAGCTTTTTACAAATATTGTTGATTAATTATCTTCGAAAAATGCGTGGTTACCCCCAATTTTCTTTTTGGATTTCAATAACACTTGTTAAGATCTGCTTTTCCCACATAAATACCTTTGAATAAGTAGGCACCGTCCTTAAACTTTGTGATCTTCTCATGCACTTCAATAGACGACCAAAATTCATCCGGCGATACAAGAATGATGTACAGTAGCAATGTCCCAGGGATGTTGCTGAGCGTCTGCTACCGGTGAAAATCACCACTTGAGAAAGGGGTGATCGCCGGCTCAATTTTGGCCGTTTAAAAGTCATTCGTTGTGTTAACAAAAAAATTGAATAATTATTGTGTGTTAGTGGCTACCTTCGTACCTTGCAACTCTAATCAAACAAACATTATGTTGCAGGATGACATCACAGTAAAGCACTGCACAAATGCTTATATGTTGGTGTACATAAGAGACAGTGAAATGAGTGAGTATTCAATCTGCATTGGTCGGTATGTGATAAAAAAAGAACCGTGCCACAGTGTCATTTTGAAAGGTAGTAGTGATCCTTGCACTTAACAAGACAATTGATTCAGAAGCAATTGTTGCTCAGTTGGTGGAGCATTGCTCCGGCATTGCAGAGGTCATCCAGTGTTCACCACTGACTTCCTTACTAATTTTCCCTTTGGGCATCCAGTTTTATTTTTTTGGTTACCCGTGGCTTTTTTTTTTTGGTTGCCAACCTTCTAAATACCTGTTGCTCATTAAAACTCAAATGAGGCTGGTAAAAACGTCAATTTTGTGTTCAGTGTGTGTAAATTGGGATTGACAGAGCAGCGTGACTCTTGCTGTGTTTCCATGGTGTTCTAGTAGCCTTCACAGTTTTGCTTTGACAGGCACATCTTTAAGCGATTTTCCTTTTCTATAAGAGATCAAGGAAGATTCCTTGAATTTCTCTCTGTGATTAGGCTGGTTTTGGATTGAATGCCATTTCAAAGTTTTTTGAAATTGCATGAAAAAAGGTAGAATTTTCTTGTGCACTTGTATCGTAGCGCATTTGGCTGCACGAAAACTGGGTTGCATTGTAACATGTATTCCTTTCGCGCTGTGAATAATGGTGGCTACGAACATGTTCCTCCTTCCAATCTGTTTTGAGGTTTGTACATTGCACCAATATGTTTTATATAGAAAAATAAATGACAGCAAAGAAATGTAACTTTGTTTTTTTTTTTTGTTTTTTATTTCATATTTGCGGTGACTACATAATATTAATTACTAGTCACTTTCTTCGTTGCAAATCAAATCGTTCTGCAAAATATTAGTCGAACAAAAATTCTGATTGCCCAATCGGGCAAGTCTTAGAGTTGTTTTACTTGCCCACAGATATATTTCACTTGCCCCGGGCAATTGGGCAAGCGTTAAGAGTTGAACTCTGCATCACAGGTACACTGTACCCCAAGCTCACAGAGAATTGTTGTGTAACAGAAATTTTATAAGGGTTTGTATGGGGAATTTAGCAATCATTATTTAGGGCATTAAAATAGAAATAATATTACATCAGAATTTCTTACCTTGCATCCTTGTCTTATTTATGGTATGTTTTTAAATAGCATTTCTGGCTGTTTCAGTGCAATTCTAGCAAGTTTTGTTTTATTTTGGTTTTAAATTTTCAAATCATTTTTTAAACTGGTTTTTTCTATCAACTTTCTAAAAAAGGGATTTTCCATTTTCTTTTTCTGTGCTGTAGTTAGAAAACAGAGGCATAGTTATTAGGGTTTTCAAAAAGAAATAGACGAAAGAAGCCATGTATTTCTATCCATGTCTTTTCTCCATTCTACTTCTCCTACCCCTCCCTGATCTTCACCAGCGCCTTTATCCTTCCCCACCCTCTCTTCACATATCTATCGCTCTGGTATTCCAGATAGCCCCTCCCCTTTGAATACCACTGATACCTACCCCCTCCACAACTCCACTTGCAGACATATTTCACAAGACTTTTCTGCACACTCACCAGAACTTGAACTTGAACCCTCTACCTTTAGATCTGCTGTCAACATCCACTTGACCACGCAAGCAACTTGTCCAAGTTTCGTAGACTAATTTATTTATTAACATTTTATTATTCATCCGAGGCCACTCTCGGTCAAAAGTTTAATTTATTCACATATGCACATTATGACACCAGAGCCACATGGGTAAAATTTAACAGCTATAAAATGGCTGAGTCACACTAATGCAACTGCGTAAATGAAATTGATTTCTATGGAGAAATAGAGGAATTGAAAAACTACCTAAAGACAAAAGACTCACAAAATAAATTGTTATTTAGAAGATGATTTTTACAACAAGGCTAAACATTTCTTGAAGAAAAAACAGAGAAGCAACTCTGCCTTTCAGGAAACAAGGATTGATCTGAGCCGAAGCAATTAACAAAATATAAACAACATATGATAACTTGAAAGAAATGGGTTTACGGCAGTGGAAAACTCTTCACAAGAAACAGCAAGAAATTAGATCCAAATTGGGAACTGTTTCAAGTCTTGTGCCAAGTCTTGTGATTATTCCAAATAAATTTCCTTTACATCAGCCAGGCCATTTTGCCAAGCTAACCATTTTAAAATGGGTTCTTAGACTTAAATACTGTTTATCAGCACTATTTGAAATGGGTGCTTACCGGTAATTCATTCATCAACCCCAGCTTTTCCCTACCACCCATTCAAACCCTCCCTGTGCCAGTTGAACTTTATCACTATTAACAGAACCATGCATGTGACCTGAATAGTGAATTTCTGATGGTTTTCATACTTATGAACTATTAGTGAATTTACAAGTGCCTTTACATGGGTTAATCATTGATATATGCACAAATGTACTTTACGGGCATTAAGAAATACTGTACAAGGGTATTAAGGTTATTCTTTAATGTTGGAAATAAAATTGTGATTTTTCAGAGGACATTCTAGAGGATGTGGATGAGAGTTCTATTCCTGAGACACTTGTGCAAAGGTTGCAGGAGGAAAAGTTAGTAACTGACTTTGAACCTTTCCAAGTCAATCCTTGGGAACCCTTTATTAGGTAATACTTGTTCTCATGATTGATCTGTGTGCTTTTTTACCAGGAGGCTCGAAGCACAGAGGCGAAAAGAGAGACAGGAGGCACATTTATACATGACTGTGGATGTAAGTGGAATGTTTCAACTTTTCTGCCATTAAATATTAAACGGACGTAATAAAGAATGGCCTTCCATTTGGCAGAAGCACATATAGCATCACTCTGTTTCAACAAACTCTTTCAGAAAAGAGGATTACAAAAGTCGCCTTTAGACTTGGTCATTTGAACTTGGCACTTACTATAGAATTCCCAGTTGCCCAAACTTATCTGGTGTACATTAAAAACTGATTGATGTAATGATTGTAGCACCAATGAATGGCGGAACAGTTCACTTCTAGAGCTTGGTTATCATGACATTTCAGGTTGTCACTGAGGATCAGTTTGCGGGACACCAAGGATCTGATCTCTTTGACACAGAGAAAACCAAACCAAAGTAAGTTACTGAACAGACCTAAATGGTTCAATTGCTGATTGCATCTCTCAACCACGTTTAAAACTCTAAAATTCACATCTCCAACCAACAGCTTCGTTTTTCATTGCTTTCATGCAGTCACAATAGCTTAAACTCATGAGTAGCACATTCATATTCAACAGTCTTCCCAATGTTGATCAATATGATTGAGGGCAGGAAAAAATCCTTCCTTTTTGGATTTTGCCATTTTTCTGGTAGTGGTCAGCAAAATGTTCCTATTCACCACAAAAGAACTTTTCTTTCTCATTATGATATAGTCTTTACACTTTCAAGTGACTCACTACACATCCTGTTATTGCTGAGTGAATGATTTGTTTTCAATATTCAGTGCTAATAGTTATAAGATTGGAAGTGGGCAGTGTTCTAGAGAAATGGTTTTTTGAAATTGAAGATATCAGTTCCACTCTTGAAACATGTGCAAAAATATTCTAGTTCTTTTGAACTGTTGTCAGATTAAAAGGTGGATGTGAACTTTGTGTTGATATACAGTCTTGCTATGATGATCGTTAATTATTCATCATAATTTCACAAGCTTTAAATTTTAACCTAAGTTGAGAATTTAGTTTGGTTCCCACTTTCTTACTTTAACTTATGTTATTCTTTCCTTTTAATTAAGGAGTTTTAAAGTTCTCAAATCAAAAAAACTTCATGAAGTACTGGATATCCTGGCAGAGGGTTTGGTAAGGAAGTAATTGATGTTGTATCTTACCATGGGGCTGGCAAGGTGATTTGTTGTCATTTGAAAACACAGTAAAAAGAAGACATTGTGTATGTTGTCGTTCATAATTTTCCTGGTTCAACATTTTTTAGACCAGTTCAATTTTGATTTTCCTTTGTTTCAGAGTGTGATAATGAATATTAAACAAAGGAAAATCAAAATTGAACTGGTTTGAAAAATAACCACAACATATACAACCAGCAGACTAGAAGGATGACATTTACAACTGTACTTGCTTTTGTAAACAGAGGACATCTTGTCATCTTTTAATTCATAAAAAGAGCTAAAGTACTTTGCATTTTAAGCATTTTGCATGGCTATACCGCATAAGTAATATATCATCTGAAATTGACCTGCCCCCAACTGTTTGGATTCATAGCTCAGTTGGCATAGTATATTGCACCCGCATCGCAGAAGTAATGGGTTCAAGTCCCGTTAGAGCCACCTGAATTTTTCAGGTGTCTGTAAGAGACAATTGCTTACATTGTCCAAAAAAGTGAGAGGATAATTTCTCTCTTTTGTCTATAGCCATAGCCTGCACTTCAGAAATATATATTTCGTTTACCGAGTCCTTTCACTGGAACAAAGGAGTCCAACAAATTGACCTGCTCCCAACTGTGGGGCGTCATAGCTCAGTTGGTAGAGGATTGCAACGGAATCACAGAGGTCATTGGTTTGAATCCCGTTGGGCAACCTGAAATTTTCAGGTGTCTATACTTTTGCTATGGCCGAGCAAGAGCATGCCTCCTTCAGGTCACACTATCCATCATACATGTAGCTGTTTTCAGCTCTTCCACGCTTTCCAATCAGATTATCATTCTATATAAGTGACAACCGGTCTATCCCTGCTCATACGTCCACTCATTTGCTGCCAAAGTACTAGTTTAGATACTCGTTGGCTGCCAAAGTACTAGTACTAATCTATACTAGACAGTATTGCTTAAATTTTCCAGATAAGTGTGAGAATCGTTACTCATTTTTTCGTAAATATTTTCTGTCACACACAATCCCCAATGTACAAGTGATAGATGCAAGACACATTGGAGATCTGTGGCTAGAATTGTTGTTGATACAAGGACAGGCCATACTGAGTTGCCGCTCATATTGTATCATATTGTGAAATTGTGAGAAAGTGGGATAATAAGATTGGTTAATCCAAATTGTTGGATCCAGATTGCAATTTAGACAACGGATTGTACTGTTTTGCTATTGCCAGACGTATACTACCTTACTTTAAGCTGCCATAAGTTAACACAAACTGAGTGGTTCTGTTCTTGTTAGGAAAGTCAAGAGTTCAGTTTGCAAGCTCTGGCAGAAATATATACAACATATTTTACCTTGCAATTGCTGCTCCAAAATTGCTGCTCCAAATTGTGAAGGGGTTTCCCTTTTTATTGCCCCCCCCCCCCCCTCCCCAGCCCTTTCCCTGCCATTAATTATTATGTACTTTGTTTTGTACCTGGAATACAGTGCTGGCTAATGGCTGATGTATGAGTTGTCGCATCTGTCCAAGCACAGTATCAGATCCTTGATATCCCTGTTGGTACCGTTTCACAAAGTGGTGTAGATGATTCATTCATAGTTTTTGATTGTTGATGCAGGGATATCCTGGGAATCAAATCAGACCATGGCCACTTCAGCCAAGAAGCAATGGAACAACAAGACCCAGCTTATTAGACACGGAGGAAAACATGGATAGAACGGTTACTTCAATTGAACTTTAATGGCAGTGTTCTATTTTTTTGTTTGGCAAGTAGTTTGAACAATTTTTCCTAATAATTGTTATATTCTTCCTTGGCAGTTGGCACAGATAGTTGAAGGTAATCAATGGTTTCTGTTTGTGGAGACAGTTGATCCTGGTAAGAGGCTCAAAAACTGAGTATTCTATGAGTAGCTTTTGCACATAACACAACTGTGAATTAGTATTGATAATGTGGAACAATAGAGGGAGGTTGGTTCCCTTTCACCAATTGCAGCCTGATTCTGGTCTGAGGGCTGCTAGTAATGCTCAAACTGAGGAAACAGGTTGTTTTTCGTTGATTGAAAGTGATTTTGAATTCAAAAGTCAGGGTAAAGCACCATTGAGATAAAAACCAACCGGGGTGTTGTTACTAGTGCTACAGTTTCTTTTAAACTTCTAACATTAGCCCTCTGTTCCTAACCCTAAAGTTCTGTCATGAGGGTCCATAAAAACCCATAGACAAAAGGGTGAACAGAAGTGCTTAATTGCTAGCGATTCGTATCTCTTCAGGCATAAATGTATATAATTATTCTAACTGCGTGCTCAATAGGAAAAGGAGAAGTGATCCTCGCACTTATCTCGACGATTTAAGCAATTGTTTCTTATAGACAGCTTAACATGAAAATTCAACATTGCACCGGCATCAAAGAGGTCATGGGTTTAGATCCCGTTGAAGTTACCTGAATGTTTCAGGTGACTATCAGAAACAACAATATCGCTTAATTGTCCAGATAAGGATCACTTCTTCCTCTCTTCTGGCATTCAAACACCTGAAAAGGCAAATGGGGAACGAAACACGAGAATTTAGTTTTATCATAATATGTAAGTTAAGCACCAAAAGAGAGTGTGGCGAACCAACGTTTCGAGCTTTAGCCCTTCTTTGGAGTGAATTGAGATTTCGGTTCATTTACTGTAATAATAATAATCATCATCATCATCATCATCATTATCATCATCATCAGTATTATTATCATCATCATCATTATTATTATTATTATTATTATTATTATTATTATTATTATTATTATTATTATTATTATTATTATTATTATTATTATCTAAGTGTCAATGAATTTAGCGCTAGAGCACTAATTGGGGACACTGAAATCAAATCAAATATTGGTTTTGGTGGAGAGGGGAAAACCGGAGTCAGACCCGGAGAAAAACCTCTCGGTACAGAGTAGAGAACCAACAAACTCAACCCACATATGACGCCGAATCTGGGAATCGAACCGGGGCCACATTGGTGGGAGACGAGTGCTCTCACCACTACGCCATCCCTGCTTCCTGATTATTAATCGACAACGTTAACACATCAAGTGTGATATTCACATCACAGCAAATCGGTTGTTAGTGGTTTGTGTACAGTGTACAAGTTGGAGGAGCTTTAACTTTGCAGAGGGAAAGAACAAGAGAATTCTTCTCACCCGCATCTGTCATCCACAAAACTTCGTAGTTAAAAACTTCATTGTCTAAATCATTTAACCTTCTCCAGAATAATCTACAATGATATTATTGAAGTCCGCCAAGTATTTCTCTGCCACCATTTGTGTCATTCAAATGCGGTAATATCGTAACATAGGTAACTTTCTAGTTAGCAGCGCACTTAAATAGGATAGCCAACCAGGGACTTGTCCTTCGATTTAAAACGTAGACAAAATCTCAGAACCGAGGCGATCCGTCAAAACTACCGACCGAGATCTACAGGGAGAAACTAGGAGACTGTTTTTATGAACATCTTCGAGATGAAGAATGAAGTGACACAGATGCGTCGAAAAAAAATTGCTCACCATCTCAACCTTTTATGACATAACAAATTTATTTTTCAAATGGCCAATCTCCATTCGCACGGAATTAATGAACGCTTTTCAGTCGAGCGCAGTGATCGAGCAGCGACATTCTGGATTCGTGAGAAGGTAGGACGAATTCTCGAATTCACCACTTTTTCCAGAATGCATCGTAATTAGCCAGAATGCACTGCGCCATTGACCAGCTTTTACCAGAATGTATTGCATTTGAGCAGAACGCTGCCAAACACCAGGTTCCGTAAATATTCCATGAAACAAGACATACAACAATTCCAAATCTAGGAAAGTCCTCGCATATAAATCTCATGGCGCAAACTTCTGCCACTAAATGTTTCAGTGTTCAGAAACATAATAGTCAAGTACTATACTTTCTTACACCCATTTTGACAATTCGCTACTTGCACAATCCCATAATACACCTCTACTACCCCTCAAGACTTTTGCATAACCATTGTTTGCAATTTCTCCTGGGACATGAAAATGTCCCAAGAGAAGTCGAAAACAATGCCTATGCAGATTTTTGGGGGGTAAAAGAGGTGTATTATGGGATTTGTGCAAGTGGTGAATTCTGCCAAGTAATCGCCAAACTGCATTTAAGCTTCCATCCATCACACTTCTGAACATTGCAGGGAAGAATGACGTCTCCAATGTATTCAATCTTATAGCTTTACTCCAAGGAAAAGTACCTTGTGCCAGACTCACTTCTATGCACCGTTTCTTTGCTTACCAATGCTACACTCTTTTTTTATAAGAAGATATTTTATAAGAATATCGAGACTGAAATGTGCGAAATTTTAAGGAATACTTTAGGCTGAAAAAAGGATACAATTTTGTGTGTTGAAAATCAGTAAATACAGTGTTTTACTCACGTGATCGGTAACCTTGTTTTTCCACCGAAACAATAGAGCTCAATTCCCGGAGGATTAGTTGGGGACACCAACCAACACTCTATACAATACAATTATAGGTTTTTAAGTTAACCATATAAAATAATTTCTTTCTCTAAACGTAGTTGACCTCGGTGACTGCAACGAAAAGCGAGGGAGCACGTTCACAATGTAACGCGATACAGATCTAGACACAAAACACTTGTAATTGATACCCCAATACATTCTAAAGCGGAAATGTCATTTAAGAACATGAATTCAGCCAAGGCCGGAAAAACAAGATTCAGTGCATGCATCAGTAGAAACAGAATGTTCCGCACCATTACTATCTGTTCGAAACACTAGTTTATTTGTGTATTCATATCATCATGATTCTACCAGCTCCTCCATAAACCCCTGACCACTCAATTTCGCTCCAACGAAGGGCCAACGCCTGAAAGGTGAGCTCGCAAATATTTCTCTTCGGCGGTTAATTTACCTTGTCATCTTGTTTAGTAAAACTAAATTTACTTGAAAAAGATTGCTGCAACAAACTAAATGGTTCCTGAAACCAAGTGCTTAGTTTGAGTGCTATTTACATGTATCATTGACCTTCTCACTCTTTTTCGTACAGAGGATGGAAAAGTATCCTTACCAATCTTTGACAAGACAAGTGAGTTTCTGTGTTTCTTTAAATTTAGGCGGGGTCACCGTCAGTGCCAAGTCTCGTTTAAGTTTGATCAAAAGCAGTGGGTTGTAATATAACCATAGTTAATATACAGGGGAATGGTTATGAAACCCGACAAATTTCTTTGTTGTAGGTTTTTATTCTCTTTTTTTGGCCTTGACCGTGCACAAAACACAATGGTTGTTTACTCCGTACTGAGGAACTAACCAATAGAAACGTGTGGATTACGTAATTCATGCATAGTGTATGAGCGCAAAACAAAAGATTGTGCATGGTCGTGGACTTTCCAACCTAAATCTTCGCATCTTTGTTTGCTCCTTTGATGTTTGCCGAGCTTCCAAACCATTGCCTTCTATTAACTATGATATAATTAAGCCCCCGTTGCACTCCTTCGGATTTGAAGGATAAGGCCTTGATACTTAAGATAAGCTAAAGTTAAGCTAAAGCTAAGTGACCAAGTCACGGGTGTGTCCTCGACGCCATCCCCTTGCAGAAGGCATATTGACCATGAAACAACTTATAGAGTGTTTACGCTCACGTGATCAGTAACTTTGTTTTTCCACCGAAACAAAAGAAAACATTTGCATGATAAAAAAGCTCCATTCCCGGAGGATTAGTTGGGGACTCCAACATATACGCCGTTCTTTTGTTTAGGAAAACCAACATGGCCGCCGTGACGTCACGTGAAAACACTCTATACTGTTAACAAAGATCCACTGGCTTTATGTTCTTAATTATAGATCTTCCTTGCGCATTCCCATTATATCTCTTGGTATTACATTGAATTAAGTGTTGTTCTATTGTAGACGTGCAACATGACAAATTTACTACAACCACTTAAATTTGCACTCTGTCTTCAAGTACTTCATGTATATTCAATTGTAGCGCTGTTGGTCAGTTATCCTTTTTTCCCTGTAATCTTCTCCCGCAGATGATGTCTTGTTATTTTTTAAACTTTACGACCCAACGCAGAAAACACTGGCTTGTGTGTGCCACCTTTATACACCCCTTTTAGCAAAATTTGGTGAGTTAATCCCTGTTTTTTATATAGTTTACAGTAGCATTGTTTTATTGCGTTCAGGTTCATTGTTTCTCTATTGTACTGTATTTTAACAGCCCATGGGAAGTAGCTAAAAGATCTGTATGCCATTTTTTGTGAAAACTTGAACCAGAATACGTGCATATGATTACTGGATTTGTACATTCCCTGCCAAATAACTCCGGCACTCATACGATGGAAATCAAATAAGTTAAATTATGTTTTGCAAATCGAGCTTTGTTGAAAAACATCACACCAAGGTTGTTTTACCATCCATATGCAGACCGTATTTAAGTGAGAATAATAAAATCTTTTGCGTGTTAGCCGGCATACTTGGTATCCTAATCTGAGTACGTTGCATCAGCCTTACTTACAGCAAAATATGTACCCATTTTTTTAACGATTTCAAGCATTTTAGAGACTTTCAAGGTTGTGTCAGAAATAGCTTATCTGAAATCTGCTTTTAGCAGTTCTGGTACGATCGATGAAGGGCACATGTTCTCTTTTATTTGTGTTTTCTTTTCCTCGCAATAACTTATCGGCTTAGCATATTTAGATGCATATAATTAAATTCTCATTCATAATGGCAATGACGTCATCAAGGGTTCGTGAGTATTGACTGAGGTCTAAGTAGCATTCCCCGTATATAATTTCGTTTATTGCTCAATCCTTTTTGTCCGTTGTTAGTTGATGTGATTCCCATGCTGTGTGAGCGAGCAGGCCTGCCTCAGGGAACACCTTTAGCCATGTTTGAGGTAAGAAAACCATGGCAAACACCAAGGTTGCCTTCCTCACTGTCCACTTTCCCTATTCACTTTTTTCACCAATCCCATAATACAGTTCATTTTGGGGGGTATTTGCATTAAAACAATAGATATTCAGTTCACTGAAGCATGATATAGTCCCAAGAGTAAATAACTTGTTTTGTTTTTATGTAAATTCCCCCCCCCCATTCCCCCCCCCCAAAAAAAAAAGTTATTGCATTATGGGATGGTGAAAATAGTCAATTTTGCTGTTACAGTGTCTTAAACGTACATATCATTATCTAACACATCTCCAGGTTTTACAATCACCGTTGATTAACGTACGTATAATACATAATGTAAGAGCAAAGATTACAAGCCATCTTACGTTCAGCCACAGGTTGATATTTAACGTGTGTGCTTTGATTCCCAGGAAGTAAAAGCGACTTACGTGGAACAAATTAAAGACTTAAATGTAACGTTTGAAAGGGTGAGTGGTTTTGCGACGCCCGGTGATCGGAGCATATTTAAATGCAAGACCTTTTCAAAGTAATTTTATTCTTTTTTTTTTTAATTTATTGTATCAAGCAGATACTTTATCCAGGTGAATCCTACGTTACGGCTTAATTGAGTTTCTAGCAGGACCTATCAGCGCTTTTTTACCCCGATCTTTTTGTCCTTTATGTCCATGTAATTGTATTGTCCTCGTGCGTCGTAGTCGGTTCATGAGTTAACGATCTTGGAAACAAAGAGGTTCTGAACAAAGCGCCTACGAACTCGGTTACAGAGGGATTTACATTAGCTGTTTTATACCAATAGGTTTTGTGCATAAACTATTTAACCGTTAACATCTCGTGTTTGTGTTCAAACAGGGGGTTGAAGAAATCATGGATGGAGACATAATATGTTTTCAGAGGTTTGTTATGATTGTTTATTGTGATTCTGCTCCGCAACCCCCTCGAACAGATGCTTTATATGTACCCCGTTCATTAGCAGTCACGGGTATTGGCCATAGTCGTAATAGGCCATTTTCGATATATTAAATATTCAGCTTGAAAGTGAGGCAGTGAGGACAAAGACAATAGAAACACGTGGGAATTAATGTGAAAAATATTTACATATCATCCACTTTCCTTTGTCTTTGTCCTCACTGACTCGCTATCAAGCTGAATTTTAATATATCGAAAAAGGCCTATTGGCAAAGAACGAAAACAAAAAAGCAACATCGATGATCCAGATCCTTTTTTTCTTTTCACCTCTTGAATTTCATTTCTATTTTGTGGTGTTTTGTAGATGCGAGCAAGATGTGATAAGCAATAGTGAATTACCCACTGTAACGGATTATTTCAGGTGGGCGTTGTTTATTGCCAAAATGAATCAACTGAATCCTTGAACTCTGGACGTTTACTGATCAACACTGATCTTCTTTTCCTTTTCTTTTCTTTTCTTAACAGAGATCTTCACAACAGGGTTGAAGTTTTATTTTGTGATAAAAATGTTCCAACAGACCCTGGGTTCTGTGTGAATCTTTCTCTTCGAATGAACTACATGCAGGTACTTTTTTCTTCTAAATGCCTACAAAGCAACGACTTGTAGGAACTTGGTCATTAGCAGTAAATGCCACGAACGGGGGAAGAAATGAGAACAGAAGTGATGGCAAGATCATATTACAAGTTTACTGAAGTAAATTGAATGAGCGGTACAGCATCAGTAATACCACCGACTTTAATAATAGTAATAGTAATAATAATAATAATAATAATAATAATAATAATAATAATAGTATTTAATATTTGTAACAGGCGCAAATTCTATCTAAATATAATCAAATGCGCCTATAAATTCTCAAACAAGTAAACCATAAAATAAAATAAATTACAAATAAACAACATGTGTGAATTTCTTTTATTGTTGTATAGGTTGCCAAAGCTGTGTCGTCGCATCTGGAGATTGATCCAATGATGCTTCAGTTTTTCAAGGGACAGGCGTAAGTGGCTCGGAACTTCTCTTGTGACAGATTTTGGGATTTGACACTTTTTTGCGGGTGGTACAAGTGTCGATTAAATAAGCAGTGGTGGTAGTCATGCAGTTAAAAATGACAACAGTTTTTAGATCAAAACAAAACTTATCTGGAAATGTGAACCAGGTTGACACAGTTTTTAAATTTTTTTGTGCAGCGCAAGAAACTAACTGCGATGTTGTAATGATTCAGCGTTTAAGCGGAACGCGCCCTAACCCTCCGACAAACACGGGAGATCGAGACGAAGCGGTTCGATTTGGCAATGAGAAACGTGCTTAGAACCTAAACTGAAAATACCTAATCAGCAAACGACAGTTCTTACCGAATGTGTGCGATTACAGAGAAACAAGACTTGCGACGGAAACATTCGACGTGACTAAGATGACGAAGTACCAATTTTTCTTTACTGCATTCTGTTACCTTTTGTACATTACTTTAAAATGATTAAACATGTCAATGCGAATTAAGTTTATTAAATACACAATAGGGAGTTTAAGAAACCCGACGGCTACGGCGACGAAAACGTCACTTCAAACTAGTAGTATGAACTATTCTAAGTGTTTCACGATGTTTCCATCTTGTTTATATTAGGGAGCTTTAGCAACGACAACGGCGACGGCAACGAGAACGTCACAAATTTGCATATTTAGTGGGCGAAAACAATAGCTTTGCACGCCCTGCACGTGCGTTTTTCATTTTTGTCCATTTCTTTGCCGTCGTCAGCAAAGCAACAACGTGAAATTACCAAGTTTGAAGTGTCATGGAGAACGTCGGCACCTGGAGATAAATTTTCATTTTTCTCCCCAAAATTAAGCGCCGCTCGTAACGGTTTCATTCCTGAGGGACTGAAACACCTTTGTCATATTAAAAGGCTTGGAATAGTCGCGAAGTGATCGCAATAACGTGAATTTATGTTTTTACATGACGTTCTCGTTGCCATTCCCGTCGTCGTTGCTAAAGCTCCCTATTGTACAATAAGGAGGAAGTATGCTACAACCAGGGACCAGTTTCGTCAAAACCTGAAAATTAGTCATTTTACGTTGTTGCTTTGACGAGTACGGGAGAGAAATGTACAAAAATGCGCGCCGCACGATCATTTTTTCCTCTTTAAGCCAATAATATTACTGCTTCTTGGCGTTTTCGTTGCCGTAGCTGTCGTCGTTTCTTATGTGGTGTCCTATTGGGATCAACCGTTTTTAGTTGGTTGGATTGGTTGGGTTTTTTCGTGTTCTATTCGGAAAAAGAACCGTTTTCGGTTGATTTGGTTGATCAACTTTTTCAACCGGCATCAAACTTGGTTGAAAAAGCATGGGCAGCGACCGCTGTCATTTACGTGGGTCATTTAAAGTCAGCCGCGGGCTCCTGCCGTGTTGCTTTCCCTCGACATGTCAACGCCGAGAAGTCTGGTAATAACTATTCCTAGGAGTTACTGCGTTTCAACCGAAAACGGTTGGAAAAGTGTTTTATTGGGAAACCTCAACCGCTTCAACCTTAACCGGTTGCGTTTGAAACGGTTGATCCCATTAGAACACGACCTTAAACTCCCTATTAAGACAAATACGGTGAAAAAAGTATGGGATTAACATAAATATAGTCCAAAGGGAAGAGAAGCATTTGCAAAGAAATCCATCTGGGAGAGAACTCGTGGGTTTGCTAAGTAGAAGGAACAAGGTAATTTTCCTAACATGCTGTGTTTTCTTCTCTGCGACTTTGCTGTTCAGTCTTTTTTTAGTTACAACACAGAATTGGTGGAAGTATCAGAAACCTTTTCCATTCCACCATTTAGTATGGAATGCTCAGGGTTTGCTCTTGTGCCTATTCAATGCTATATAACGAAGATGATGCCCTGTTTATACCTTAGATATCGCGATGCCCCAGGGAATGCTCTACGATGTACGTACGAAGGAACTCTGCGAGATTTGTTGATATATTACAAACCGCGAGGACCTAAAAAACTTTACTATCAAGTGCTTACTATTCCAATTGACCAACTTGAAAACAAGAGACAATTCAAATGCGTTTGGGTAGCCAACCAGTTCAAGGATGAGAGAGAGCTTGTTCTCTTTCCAAACAAAGATGGAACAGTGTCGGATCTACTCAATGAGGCTCGAGAACAAGTGGATTTACAACCTGACGGCACTGGAAAACTTCGACTTCTAGAGATTATTAGTTCTAAAGTGTTTACCATTGTGGGCAATGATGTGCCACTCGAGCATCTGACCACCCAGGCACAAAGAACGTTCAGAATAGAAGTAAGTTTACATGAAAAATGTTCCCACGTTCTGAAGACATCATGTACAAAAATAACTTGAACGAAGCAATTTAGCTTGATTGGAATCGCCATATATTTCTTTGCTCGTCGGTAGTCTTTATTCTTCAACAAAGTGGGAGCGTGGGGGGTGGTGACTCAAAATTCTAACTGTTTCTAACACGGTGTCATGAACTTTTTCAATGAACGATTAAAATTGTCTGAACGTGTTTCTGTGAACAATTTTAACTGCCATATTTATGGAACTAAAATAATGCTGCTCTTAATAGTAATATATCGACGTCGTTGTAATAGCACTTGCCTTTTCTTTTTACAAATATAATTTATTTGTTTATTTTATGTTTATTTTTATTTTTTCGTTATTTCTTCTTCTGGTTATTACTTATGTATTTGTAATCATAAGAACCTTATCCGGTTATTACCCGTTTATTTGTTTTTGTGTTAATTTTATTTCATTGTATTTGTTGTTTGTAGGTGTAGTATTTTCACTGTCACGCAACAAAAAAATAAAATCGAAAACGTTCAATGAAATAAGCCAAAACTTGGAATGTTGTAGGAGACAAATTCATGAATCACCTCACCTGTTCTGAGGCCTGTGCGGTACATCGTTTCTGAGTTATTTGTCGAAGTGTTTCACGCAACTTTAGAGAGTTTTGTATGGAGCCGCCATGTTGGTGCATCACTGTTGTGCACCAATATGGCGGCCAAGAATCAACACAAACATCTGGGATTCCTTTGGCGATTAAAGCGCTTCTTTTTCGCTCATGCGATAAAATAACACTGTATGATGAACACATCTCCTAGTGTACTTGAAACGCTCGGACTGCTGAGATTCATAAAAGTAAAGTAAATTCTCTGCTTACGAGCCAGAAGGCTCATCAGGCCGGCACTTATCTCCGGTTTCATTAGCATGAAGCGACTAGGAGTATTTCTACTCCCCCCTGGATGGGATGCTAGTCCATCGCAGGGTTACCCCCAGCATTTCGCCGGTACCCATTTATACTCCTGGGTGGAGAGAGGCACCGTGAGAGTAAAGAACACAACACAATGTCCCCAGCCAGGACCCGAACCCGGACCACTCGATCCGGAGTCGAGCACTTTAACCATGAGGCCACCGCGCCTCCCGCTGAGATTCATAGGCATAGCCCCCAGCATTTCGCCGGTACCCATTTATACTCCTGGGTGGAGAGAGGCACCGTGAGAGTAAAGAACACAACACAATGTCCCCAGCCAGGACCCGAACCTGGACCACTCGATCCGGAGTCGAGCACTTTAACCATGAGGCCACCGCGCCTCCCGCTGAGATTCATAGGCATAGCCATTTTATTCAACCAAATAACTTTATGTCATAGTGTCACGCAAGGTGACAATTCGGAAATTCAAAATGCTGTGTTTTCGAAACGAAAGTCGTCATGGAACTGGAAACTTGAAAAAAGAGTTATTCCTAGGTCATCTTCAACATCCTATAGATAAAAATTCAAATCACCTTGCGATTTTAATTTTAGAATTTGATGACGTCATTGTGAAAACCATCTATGAACGTTATTTCGCCCAGCCTGTAAGATAGGCTGTATTATCTGTTTTGTTCCTATCCGACCCTATTAGCAACGCTATTTTTGGGTGTGACTTGTATTAGTATATTCTGTTGTTAAATGTTGTTGTAATAATATGTTAAATGTTCATGTTAAAGGTTGAAAGGTTTTTGTTCACCACGCTGTCACCCTCTTAGTTTGTATGTACAGTCGAAGTAGTTGCTCTGTGCTCTGCTCTTATTTAACTCTACTTTAATTTCGCAACCTTATTATTGTAATTCCTTTTTTGGCGTTATGACTTTTAAACATTGTATTGCTACTCTGCCATTAGTTGTGTCCCTAAAGTGTCATTGCATCACTTGTTGCAGGAAATTCCCGAGGATGAAATAGAGCTCGGTAAAGATGAACTTTTAGTCCCCGTGGCACATTTTAGTAAGGTAAACGCTCTTTTTGCTCA
>OX421452.1:28618156-28623156 GCA_949126865.1 Montipora capitata
ATAATAAACAGCGGCATTTACCCTAAGCTAAAAATAACGCTAACCTTTGCCCTTTACCCTGTTCTTGGAAATAGGTAGTAAATGCTTAGACTTAAAGGGACACTTATACATACATACATACATACTTTATTAGGTTTTCCAAAAAAAAGGCTTTTGAAAACCTATTACAATACGAGATGCTTCCGTGAAGCATACACTGGGTTGCCTGTGGTACGTGCTACAGAAAATCAGAAGGCACTGAATTGTGTGGTATTGAAATACAGCATTCCAGTCTCTGAAGAATAACAAATAAAAGAGAAGCGAGAAACATTGGCTTCTGGGCTGACATGTTGATAATTTTCAAGTTCCCTCACAACTTCTTTTCACCACAAGTGTGCTCTCTGAGCATCTGACAGCTTTGTAATACTAAACTTCACTGAAGTTAAGCCCCGTTCAGCGGGGTTAGTGTTAGGATGGGAGACCAAAACAATAAACCCCTCAAAAAAGGCAGAAGCTTCTGACCGAAAATACTATTAACGCTAACAAATGCGAACTCAGCAAGGTACAGATTTTGTTAGCCCTTCGTCAGAGCGAATCGCTCTGACGAAGGGCTAACGCTCGAAACGTCAGCTTTTAGAATCTCTGTACGGTGGCCAATTCACATTATCAACTCCGTTGATAAAACCAAATTTTTGTATACAGATTTTGTTAGCTTGCTTTATGCAAAACAAATATTGATGAAAAAGCAAATAGCTATTGATACACAGTTTTTAGAAAGAGCAGAAGGAAGTTTCCGGGACGGTCGATCGAGAATAAAATATTTACGACATGAAAACAACATTAATTTTGAACCGTGAATATAGAATATAAAAAGTTACTATCAGCGACAAACATTTTGGGAGATTTTTGCTACGTTCAAGTAAATTGCAAAATCGAAAGTGACATGGCCGGAATTCAGCGGGCGCCGTGATTAAGTTACCGCGGCATGTTAACTCGCCAAACAGTGAAGCATCTGTGTCAAATGATGGCAAGATACCGGGTTTTTGTAAGTTTCTATTTCTGTCAAGTGTTATAAAGTTTGACAATGAAATGAGCGAAGTCAAAACAAAGATCACAATCGCCCAACTCTTGTTTATGCAAAGTCAAAATTTACTCTCCAAGACGCGTACGACGTTATTTATCACCAGGTAATTCCATCATTTTGGAAATAGCAGCTACTTTATTATTCATCTGCGTCACAAGTTTTCACTGATTTTGGGGCTCATTTTGTTGAAACTCAAGCACGCTTCCAACAGGCCTGTGAACCCTTCCTGCTTACAGAGCAATACTAAAAAACTTCTCCCATATCACATTTCAACCTTAAGCTCAAAAATTCAATACACAACATGATATTATAATTCACAAAGGCAGAAAATACCACAGAATCCTTTTCCAGCTAAAAATTTATTGAAACAAACAACATATTTGCTCTTAGAGGCGAAAACCTCTTCCTATTTCATTGCGTGCGTGAAGACAAGAAACTCAATCGTGTCAAATTACCATGTACTTCAGGTAAATACAGCTCACTTTGATTTCGTCTCGACGGGCGATAGATTGTTGTCGAAGTCCAGTACTCGTCGCTTTTGAGATTCCTGCCTAGTTTATCCAACTGACTTTCCATTATTGAGCTCCATAAGGGTATATTTTGTTTAAGGATCCACTAAAACGCCATTCGCGTTACATGACTTTCGACGCCATTGCAGGCTAAGTTAATGATTCTACTGTGTCCACCAGAGAAATCTACGCAGTTCCACTACCCTCTCGATCCTAAGAAAATACGCGCAGAAGGCTCTATGCACAAAGACACCACTTACCAGGGAAGTGACAGGCAAGACTTTTACCGACACGGAAAAAAAAAAAATAAAAATAAAAAAATAAAAATAATAAAACAAACAAACTAAACGCAGACCTCGACTGGCTTTGCCATAGGCAACCCAGTAATAAAAAGTAAAATATAGTAATATATGATATAATATAATTTGAATGATTATAAAATACAACCTGCGAGAACTACGATACTTATTTATTTGTACAGATTACTAAAAAGTCTAGACTTTAGTGCTAATTTAAAGTTCTTTAACGATTTATGTTCTTTCAAATCAGTGTCCAGTGAGTTCCAACACTTCGCGTTGAGTGTCAAAATAGGGTGTGCGTTTAATTAAGGGTGGTTTTCCCTGGTGACGGAATCGGAGTCGGAGTCGTAATAGCGCTTGTAATGTAGTGAAAATCAAATATCGAAGTCAGAAGAAGCAGAAGCGGAAGAACAATCCAATCAACAAGCATGGACGAGAAGGTTGTGGAGTCTGTAAGACTTTTCTCCGTGTTATACGACATGTCGTGCAAGATTTTTAAAAATAAGAACATGAAAAATAATACTTGGCAGGTGGCCAAACAAGCTGAGCTTAAATCAGCTATGTGATGAAAGAAACCAGTAGTACATACGGGACTGATTTGAGGAGGGTTTTTTTTTGGACCCGCGACGCCGCGAAAGTGGCAGAGCGGGGACAGAAAAAAAAACTTCCTCAAATCAGTCCCGTATATTCTACTAAACTATTAAGTCTTGCAAAATAAGGAGAAGAAGAAGCCAAAGAAGAAAATTTTTCTCTGCGTCCACCATGTCACTTTTCATTTCTTTTGTTTTGGCCCCAAAATTTCCACCTTAACGGGGCTCACTTCTGTGAATTGTGATTGGCTTGTTCTTCCACTTCTGCTTCCGACTCCGACAATCTAATCTTCAATGGATCGTAAGCGGAACCGGAAGGCAGTTTTCACTGGGTCGTACGTGCTTACGATTCCGACTCTGATTCCGTCGCTCGTGAAAACGAGCTTTTAGGGTCAATCCTAGACATAAGTGCTTTTGGACGTAAGGCTGCGTCAGCGACAGAGATTTAGCATCACGTTTACTTTAAGTTACTGTTTGTTATAAGAGCATGAACTTTTTCTTATTCTTATCCTTACTTGTCTCTCTCTCACTTTTGAGAAGTTTCCCCGATATCTGCAGATCACAGGCAAGAACCGAGCTTAAATAAAACACTTTTTTCTTTTCAATTTTTGGCACATTGAAGTCGCAAATTTCAGGGTTTCCTTTGCATCAAACGTTAAAAGTTGGCCAAAATCAACCACGCAGCAGTGGCTCATTTGGTTGAGCACCGGGCTGCCATGCGCGAGGGTGTGAGTTCGAATCCGGCCGGAGCAAGACTTGGGGTCCTAAAATAACTGAAGAGAAAGTGCTGCCTTTGTTATCACACTCGCAAATGGTTAGACTCTCAAGTCTTCTCGGGTAATAACTACAAACCGTAGTCCCCCCCTCACGAATATCTTCCTTGTTTTTAAGTTCCCTGTGGGACGTTAAAGAACCCACCAACAAGTCGAGAAGAGGCAGTGTGGCCCAGTGGTTAGGGTGCTTGCCTTGAAGTCCGGAGATCCCGGGTTCAAGATTCGCTCTGACCACTCGTTGAATTTGATCCTGGTTCAACTTCCCAGCCGCACTTGTAAATAGCCAACTGGCTTGCCTCCGGCCAGTTGGGATTCTTAACAGTTGTTATTATTGTGTTCCGTTGTTTCATTGGCCCTGAAAAGCCCCTATGGGGAGTGGTCAATAAAGTATGTATTGTATTGTAGGGGATGAAGTTCCCGGTGCCGTGGCCGTCCTTTGTGAGTGTGTGAGTGGGTGGGTAAAGCAGGCCCAGAATCAGCTGAATGCCTGCCAAAACTTCAACCTGCTCAAACAAATGAATAAATAACGAACAAACAAACAAAGAATTTCGTTTTATTATAGTTCATTTCTTGTCTGTTATCTACCAATATCGAGCAACTTCTCGAGAGAGAGGGGCAACTTTGAATAGGTTAGCTTAAGGTGGCCAAACACAGTTTCCGCGCGCGCTCTTGCTAACGCAATGCAGCGCGCGCGCAAGGATTGCAAAAAAGTAAACATGGCTTCAATAAAGCAATCATTTCATTTGCTCAATGTATCCGCTATCTGTACTATTTTTCCTCATAATTGAACAAAGTGTTTTGATGTTTTAATCTTTTATGAGAAATATATGTTAGAAAAGGTAACGATGCAAAGAACTCCGCAATTCGCAGATTTTTTTTTGTTATCGAAAGAACCCAGTTAAATGCAGCGCATGCGTAGTAAGTTAAAAAATTGCGATTGAATGTGGAATAGCTTTCTTGAAAATTCGCCGATTTCTCGAGAACCACTCGTTAGAATTCAAGGAAATTTGGTATGAAAATACGTTAGGAAATAAGTGACGGGTACTCAAAAAAATTGAACTTTAACAGGAAATTCTAGATATTCCATTGAACCTTCAACGATGGATAATTAAAGATCTCTCTGTCAAGTTATTATTAATATAGTGTTTACTTGTGAGCATCGTTACAAGCTTGTTGCATGCAAATTATAAAGAAAATCTAACGACCGGATTTTCTGCCAATAAACAAAACCGATTTTAAAGGCCTGTTTATATTTAATCATGTTGCCATCGCAACGGCATATACGTCAGCTTAACTATCAAAAAACCGAGGTTCATGTTATTAACTTACTTGCTACCATTTTTGGCGACCAAAGGATCAAGGGTTTTAGAGAAAAAGGTAAATGAAACGTAGGTATCAAAAACTGTGTTCAGTCACCTAAAGGTAATTCCTTTGAAAATGACGTACTATCCAGGTTTCTGTCAAACTTGGCACAATTGATATTAATGCACAGGGCCCGGTTGTTCGAAAGCCGATTAACTTAATACAGGATTAGCGTAAACTTTTGTTTCATGTTTTCAACTTTTTGGTGAAAGTTTCTTTTGCTTATTTTTGTTTTTCACGGTTTACTTCTTCTAATGTAAAGTGTTGCCGAATATCAGCGTTGAACAGCATTTAGGAATAGAGAAATGAACTCCTTCATTATTTTTAATCTGGAATTAGCGTTAATCGGATTTTGAACAACCGGGCCCAGGACATTAAAAAAATGCAGTAAAAAGATGGCGTCA
>OX421452.1:28658156-28673156 GCA_949126865.1 Montipora capitata
CACTTCATAACACAGTTTTCTTGATGATACTGAGCTGAAACTCTCTTCTGAAGTATTTTTTGTTTGATATCAGTTTTTTATAGCAAACTGATATGCTATGTGTTCACTTTCTTTTTATCAACACCTAATGGCACAACATCAACGCAATTTAGTTTCACTGCAGATGAAGAAAGAGTTCTCAAAAAGTTCTCAAAATGATTCAAGGTCATCTTCCTCTTCACTGTGGGAAAAAATAGCATTTTCATCATGCTCTGCAAGTTCCTGCTCAGACTCAGGGTCTGAGAGTGGCTCATAGATTTTCGGTTGTCTTGATTCCCGCTTCTTGTAGGACTTCTTCCTTCTGATTTAATCTTCTTGACTTGCTCGAGTACCATGATAGCACAGCTGAAGTGGCATCATACTCTTCAAGTGGTGGCCCCTCGGCCATAATTGTCAAGATATCTTCCGTGGTTTTCTGTCCTATGGCTGCTCTTTTACCTGTTTTGACTCTCTTTAGGCTACCAAAGAATCTTTGGACAATGGCATTGGATACAGGCAGACAAATGTGCGTGCATTTCAAAAGAATATGAAAAGCTAGATAACTGAAATGCAACGCTACTTTGTACTTACAAAGAGTTAGACTTGTCTCCATGTTCCTGCACAGGAGAAAGACTGAGTTCAACCGCCACTGGTACTGATTTTGTTCTCAATGGAGTGGACTGGAAAAGCTCACGCCGTCCTGAAGAAAATAACACGGCTTTTCTTGAAAAAAGGCAATGTATGTATCTAGCCATAATGAAAAGCGGTATGCCTGAAAACAACTTACTCAAGGTTCTTCGCTGCCGCGAGTCAGCTTGCTGGACACATCTCTTACAAGATTTTGGTTCTTGACGTAATAACATCTCTGCAAACTGGCTGTTTCTTAATCCAAAAATGCCAGTGGTGTCCCTTCTTGCATTCCAAAGATCAAATGTAGCTTCACGAAGCAGAATTCTTCTGGTTTTGCCTGGTACCTTGGACCGTCCACGCTTAGGCAGACGGGAGGTCATGCCACTAGTCGACCAATGCATAGAAAACAATGAAAAATTATCACCGCCAAAAAAATGTACCTGCAAATCTCTTCTATAATAGTTCAACTAACTCTCAATAATAAATATTCACTCAAAAGAAGACTACTTGCGCCGATGCAATGCGATCTCAAAACGACAGTAAAAATTTCAGAATAACGATGGCATTGAAAATGGCCGATTTCACTGCTTACGCGCGCAGTGCATTATGGTTGACTAGGGTCCTTTAAATTTTGTTCATTTGAACTTGGAAAATTATATATACAAAAATGTGAACAATTCAAACGAATATCCTTTGGACAACCATAAAAGCTTTGACTTAGATAGATCACTGAGCAATTTTTATGTCTTCCTTGAATAAAATAGTTAATTTATGGCTTTTGATTTTTTTCTGTCACAAAATCATCAAAAATAACTATTTTTTGTCCACTATTATTAATATCATTAACAGGTATTATTGTATCATTGCTTGTTTTAATGATATCATAACCAACTTGATCACTAACATCTTGAAACAAATTGATTAAATCTTGTTACTTTTGTTGTTCGAGATTTTTAGCATACAAATGTACTTGATCAAAGTATAAAAGAGGTTCTGTGAGCATATGATAAAGAAGATTTGTGTTTCCTCCTCCAGATGGAGAAGCCAAAAGCATTCTAAATGTATCTTTTGGCATATATCCATACAATTGTTTAAAATCTGTTTTTCATTTTTACGATTGTAATTAGGTATTTCCATTTATATAAATTATGTTATATTAAGTTAAATGAAGATAAGTTTAGATAAGTATTTTTATGTAAGTAAATTGTATAAATGGACATAGAACGATTTAAGAAAATTTCTGATGCTAAAATAAAAGCTGGAAAGATGATTAACCAAATAAAGGATGAAATTAAACAGGATATGCAAATTGGTGTAAAAGAGACTTTTCAACCAATAATCAAAGCACAAGAAGAAACAAAGAAAACAATTGATGAAAAGCAAGACAAATTAATTGAACAACTTGACAAGAATCAAAAAGCTCTTGCATCCAATTTGGAAGATATTGCTATGTTGCAATATACATATGAAAAACCAGAAAAAACAACAAAATTACCAGTTGATTATAAACCAAAAATGATGGAATATGTAATAGATTTAGATCATAAATTTGAAAACGGATGAAATAAAACGATTGATTGATTACAAATTAGATATAAATGAATATGATAGTGAAATTGGAAAATTAAAACCAAAAATTAGGACGAGAAAAAGGTTCTTTATCTAAAAAGAGCACCAAATCAAAAAATATTGATAGAATACAAAAACTGACGGAAGCTGAAAAATTGCTTGATAAATATCGGGAAGCTATTCAAGCTACAATAAAAGGAAGTCCATATCTTATTAAAAAAGGCAAAGGAATGTATTATACGCAACCGAAAAGAAATGCTTATAAAATTCAACAAAATGGACAATATGGTGGATTAATGATTGATTTGCCCAAATTATTTGGTCAATTAAAATTAATTGCATCAAAAAATGGGGAAAACGTATTAGATGAAAAAGCTAATTTTGACACCATAGATCTTTAAGATTTAACAGAAAAAAAATACAGTACATTATCTCAAATGCTGTTTGATCAATGAAATAAACTTAGTGAAATTCCAGTACATACATGTAGATCAAGTAAAAAATTTAGCAAAATTGGCTCCAGTGTTGTTTATTACAATAATGTAAATGATTTGTGAGATAAACTTGAATTACTGGGTGGTTCAGTTATTGCAGGAAATAATGCTGTTCAAGCTGAATTTAGTCAAATAGCTCATACATTAAACAAACTAGGTGCTATTGATAATAATGAATTGTCAGGACTTTTGAAAGAATATGTAGCTTAATATTATAAATGAATGAACGAGCTTTACATATTTCATCTATTAATAGAGAAAAAAATTATTAAAAATAAACCAGAAGATTTTATTGTTAAATTTTTTCCTCCTATTATTTAAGTGAAGAAAAAAAATGCGGTATAGCACTTGACAGACTTTCAATGACATTTAGGTGGCATAATATTAATAGTTCTTATGGTAATGGCTCAACATGGGAAACTATTGTCTTTGTTGATGGAATGTACAGTTATGATGATCTCAATTATATTCAATCAGCTCTTTCTCAAAATGGCGATGATAAAGAAGGAATTAATTTAATATTTGTCCTCTCAAGTTATACTGTAGAGTAATTATTGAATTTTAAAAAAACTGGCAATTTGATTTAAGAAATTCTAAATTTAGTGATCTTAATGGTTTTTAGGAAAAAATAATAAAAAGTACTGAATGCAGTGTTAGATTACCAAATATAACTAATAGTATTGATGCATTAGAAATTGGTTGTAGCTTGATTTCTGATAGTTATACTGATCAATGGAAAAGATCTACCGGTAATACAACGGTTCTCCCATCGCATTATTGGTCATATTGGTAAATCACGATTGGTTGTTTTAAATAAAGTGAGGTTGCCTGGTAAGGCAGTTGCATTACGAGCGTATAAATGTTCCAAGTTTCGCTAACGTTGACATATGCAAATTTCACTTGCGGATGAAGTTACCCTCAAGCGGATGTCACGCAATGCTTTGACTTTCGATTACAGTTTATTTCAATTATTTTACCTACTTACGAAATCATCAAAGAATATTTCTAAAGTAAGAAGAATAGCTTCCAGTGTGTAGGAACGAATCAGACACTGCAGGCATATTTACAAGTGCTCAAAAATGTAATTGTGGAAGTACACGGGCAAGCCTGATGGTCTGCGTTGGTTCGTTTCGATCCACTGCCTCTTCACTTTACAATACTTCGTTTTTGAAAAATGAATATATTGGTTGCACGATTTGTGTCAGTTCATGCGCATGGTAAATGTACCTGACGAGTTTTCATACAACAAATGAATGAAGATTTTCATGTTTACTCAATTGTGCCGTGGTGTTGGCTTAATACATCAATAAATGAATAATTGCGTATACCCGTGCGAGTTTTTAGAGCATGTTATATTTTCTCTTTCAATTCTCTTGACATCCTAAACGAGCAAGCAGAATTGCGACCATAATTGACCATTCGTCTGTTGATTATTTTGATGATAAAGTTTCAATTCAGCTTTTGTCACGATAGGAAAGACGCGGTAGTATTCGGAATTCCAGTTTGTTGATATTACAACGCCAACTTTCGAATGAGGCCCCTTTTTACTCTGATAAATTACATGTCCGTGGTCATTTTTGCTAGTTTGTGACTGGGTTTGTGTCTGGGGAACGCATCAGAAACTCGTGTATTTTTTTCAGAACAAGTGAATAAGATCGCGACGTTATTTTTCTACATGCCGAACGATAATGAAGATAATATTTTTTTCGCGGGCCAAGAACATTGAAAGCTTGCTTAAAGTCGACATGAATATTGCGTACAAAGGCTCCGTTAGCGGAATTGTTCATTTCTTCGAGACATAAATCGCTTTCTCGAGTTCTTCTCGCGTTTATGCATATTCCAAAGTCCATCTTTCTCGACTCTCAATTCTCGACTCTCGATTCTCGACTCTCGATTCTCGACTCTCGATTCTCGAGCCTCGATTCTCGCGTCTTGAAACTCGAACGTCTCGACCTTCGCGACGCGAGAATCGAGTTTCGAGGATCGAGTCGAGACTGTCAACTTACCTTTGAGCGGCACTGTAGCTTTGATTCCTACTGATAATTTGACAAGAAACTATCCTTTTGATTTTGAGCCGAAAAGAGCAATTTTGTCACCGACAAATACAAAACTAATCAACGAAGTTAATATTACAGTAAAAGATAATATTGGAAGACCTGTAGTTTTAAACAATATTGATTGGTTCGTGACATTAATTTTACGCGAAGAATAATATATAACTGATTAATATATATGAACAAAAACGAATTTAAAATGACATATGACCAAGAATCAGGTCGTTACATTAAAAAGCATATTTATGGTGAAGGAATATTTACCAACTTAGCAAACAAATTATTTAACAAAACAACAAAAGAATTAGCTGCAAAACCAAGTAAAAAACTAGCTGAAAAGGCTTTAAGAAAAGGATCTGAAAAAGTTGGTGATTTTGCTGGTCAATGGGCTGGTGACAAAATAGTTGGAATTTTAAAGAAAAAAGTGACCTTTTCAATGGAAGATAGCATTATACCAATAGAGGTTGAGCCTGAAATTCAATCAATTTCAACAAATTATAAACCGAAAAAGTCACAACAACTCACAGATTTTGAAATAGCAGAAAGAATTAATAGATTATTAGCTGGTGGCAAACTTATGAGAAAAAGGAAAAACAAAAATTTTGTAATGTATTGATATAAAATGTTTAGAAATCCAAAATACGTTGAACGAATTAAAGACATTTTTCATGAATTAGAAACGCCTTTAGTAACAGCAAATCCTGCTAACTAGTAATAGTTCTCACTAAATCTGTTCCCGGTTTTATGTTATCCCTCAAGGCTATAAAATTTAAATAAAATTCGACTGTGAATAAGGAAACTATCATTTATTCATTTGAAAATTATATTCAGTTGTGTATTGCAGGAATGTAATTTTTTGGGGATTGTTTGCATCGATAGTGAAATGGTGGATATCGAATTAAGTCTTTACATGGTTCATTAAAGTTTGTTGTCAGGTACTTACGTAATTATGAAGAAGTACATAACGGCATTTGAAATGGAAGAATATGTTTTGATAGGTATATTTCATAAGAACTGGATGTTTCTTGAATAGGATGACATTTTAAAGGATTGTTAATAAGAACAGGAACACTTGCAATGTAATTAGTGTTGGTTTTCCTTTTTTTACGTATTGAAAATCAGCATGCTCTTCTCTTGGACAGTATTTCGTTATAAAAATAAGAATGTCACTGAGGAAATATCCTTTAAAAGATATATTGGTACAAAAACTGGAACGTTAATTCATGTGATGTTACTTGAATATGAGGACATGATGATCATTAGTTATAGCAGGAACAGTAACAATGTCATTGGTATTGGTTGTCCTTTTTTACAAAATGAAAATCAGCACGCTCTTCTTTTGGAGAGTATCCTGTTATAAAAAATAGTGTCACAAGGTCAATGTCTACTAGTTCAAGTTCATTTATTCACACTTATTCAACTACAGTACAACAACAAAAAGAGTAAAAAAGAATGAAAACAGAGCTAGCTATACATTGAATTAAACATAACAAAGAAGAAAGTGTGTAGCAGCCAAAGGAGCCAAGCTTTCGAGTTGGCTGCTACCACAGAGCAGTTACAAGTGGGTGGAGGTTATGTAGTGCTTATAGAAACTAGTTATAAAGGTCTGGCTAAGTTAATCACACGTCTAGCTATCACGTAGAGATAGAGAGTATTCTTTTTTAAAACTGTCAAAGGGGAGACACTTAATTTTTATAGGTATTGCTTCCCAGGTCTGTGATGCCACTACGCTAAACCTTGCCAGGCCATAATTAGTTCTAGAAAATGGTCTGTACAGGTTTTGATTAGTGGCGTACCTGGTCTTATAATTATGGACAGCCGAAGCTGGTTGAACTAAATCATAGAGAGCAAGAGGTATATCCTTTTTTCAATATTGTATTTTATGCATGAGAGCGCCAATTTTTAATTTAAAAATTTTCTCTAACTTTAAAATTTCTAATAGTCTAAAGTACGGTGTGGGACTTTCTCTTTTGTTGGCAAAAAAGATGTCGTGAATACAGTTATTTTGACTTATTTTGATTTTATGTAACTTAGTTTGGTAAGCAGTACCCCAGCTCATTATTCCATACGTTAAATACGGATTTATGAGAGTATAATACAGTTGTTTGAGTGTACTCATAGGCATGTAATGCCTAAGCTTAAATAAAATTCCAATATTTTTTGTTATTTTGTTGTTAATGTGCTGGAGCTGAGCATCCCACTTTAGGTGCTCATCAATAAAGACACCCAAGTATTTAATCTGGGACTTTTGTCCTATACTACAAACTGTTATATTGATATTTGTTTTCTTGTTAGGTGAAGTAATTATCATGTAATTTGTCTTCTTAAAATTAATGGATAGCATATTTGCTGCACAAAATTTTAAGACCTTTCCAAGTTCTTCATTAACAACTGATTGTAATTGTTCGGGGTCTTTGGAAGAGTAAAACATATTTGTATCATCTGCAAAAATCCTAAAAGTTAATTCCATCGAGGACCTAGGCAAATCATTAATATACAATAGAAACAGCAGTGGACCTAGTGTGGAGCCTTGAGGCACGCCACATGTGATGTTTTTCAGGCTGGATTCTGGTCTTTATGTCAACCACCTTTGACAACGGAAACACCTGTATATGGTGTTGACAAACTTGCTAAGGCCTATAATTCCACTCTGTGCATGCTGATCGACTGTCATGCTCCACTGAAATCTAAGACTGTGAATGCACGCCCTTCTGTTCCCTGGTACACCACTGAAATAGGGGCTGCTAAACGTCTTCGGAGGAAAGCAGAAAGGCTGTGGCGGAAGACTGGTCGACAAGAAGACCTTCATGTTTTTAAAGCGCAAAGAAACCGTGTAACTTACATAATCAATGCTGCAAAAAAGGACTTCTATACTAACTTTATTGTGGAGAATATTGTGGATCAAGGGAAGTTATTTAAGGCAGCCAAGAAGTTGCTGGCTAAGAAGGAAGTACCGTCTTTTCCTGACTATGAGGATAAATCTGTTCTTGTGAATGATATCGGAAAATTTTTTATCCGCAAAATAGAATCCATCCGCTCGGATATTGACAAGGCCGTCAACTCTTGTGCAAACATGGTCTTACCGGAGGATCCAGAGGTTGGCCCGGAACAGGCACTGTATGCTTTTCATCCTGTCAGTGAGGACGAAGTCCAGAAGCTTGTCCGACAATCTGCAAAAAAGTCTTGTCCACTTGATCCAGCTCCAACATCGCTTGTGGTCTCCTGTCTCGATGTTCTACTGCCGGTTATTACACGCATAATTAACTGTTCCCTTACATCTGGGGATTTTCCTGAGTGCTGGAAGGAGGCGTTAGTTTCCCCTCTACTCAAAAAGTCTGGTGTGATTTCAGAGTTTACTAACCTTAGACCTGTGTCTAATTTGCAGTACATTTCAAAGTTAACGGAACATGCCGTCTTCAATCAAACGCATGCGCATTTGACATCACATGGCTTATATCCTCCATTCCAGTCAGCGTATCGAAAGTGTCACAGCACTGAGACTGCACTTTTAAAAGTGCAAAATGACATCCTAATGAACTTGGATTCTCAACGTGTGACTCTTCTTGTGATGCTGGATTTGAGTGCAGCGTTCGACACAGTTGACCGTGGAGTGTTATTGAATCGCCTCAGTACGAGCTTTGGAGTCAGGGGATCAGCATTGCAGTGGTTTGCACCCTACCTTCTCAATAGCTCTCAGCGCGTGTCTTTTGACCAAAAATTATCGGAGAATTTCAAATTGCAATGTGGTGTTCCTCAAGGATCATGCTTAGGGCCATTACTATTTACTATCTATGCCAGTAAGCTTTTTGAGGTTATTAATAACTATCTACCACAATCGCACGCATACGCAGATGATACTCAGCTCTATCTTTCATTCAATCCTGACTTGGCTTGTTCACAAAATGACGCAGTTGAAGCAATGGTGCAGTGCATACAGGCTATACGATCGTGGATGATCAAGGACAAACTACGCATGAATGATAGTAAGACGGAGTTCATGATTATAGGCACCAGAAAGCAACTGACTAAAGTGAACATTGATGGTCTTACCGTTGGTGAGAGCAGTATAGTTCCCGTAACTTCAGTTAGGAACTTAGGATCATGGTTTGACCAGAACCTGAGTAGGATTCCACACATTAATAAGATATGTAAAGCTGCATCTTTTCATATTTACAATATAAGGCGGATCAGAAAGTACCTCACCATCGATGCCGCACATACGCTTGTTCACCCCATTGTTATTGGCCGCTTAGACTATTGTAATAGTCTTCTTTATAAAGTTTCCGCGATACACATAAGTAAGTTACAACGCATCCAAAATAGTGCTGCCCAGCTTGTATGTTCAACTCCGAGGTTTAATCATATTACACCCGTCTTATTTTCTTTGCACTGGCTACCCGTTACTTACCGTATCGAGTTCAAAATATTAGTTTTAACGTTTAAAGCAATTTATCAACTGGCGCCGTCCTATATCTGTAATCTGGTTCGATTAAAGGATAAATGTAAGTACCAGCTTCGTTCTTCTAAAGAACTACTATTACAGTTGCCCATAAGAAAAACAAAGAAAACGCTGGGAGACAGATCATTCCAAACAGCTGCCCCTGTATTGTGGAACAGCCTGCCTGCGAGTGTTAGAGACATCAATGACTTTTTGGTTTTTAAACGAACTCTAAAGACTTATTTATTTAGGAAGGCTTTTGCCTGTTATTGTTAGATTGACTACTTTTAAAGTTATTAATTCCAAGTATTCTTAATTATATTTTATTGTAATTATTTGGAGTAGTTTTAGTTGTAAGGCGCATTTGATCATATTCAGATGTTAATTTGCGGCTAATAAGTAATAAATTATTATTATTATTATTATTATTATTATTATTATTATTATTATTATTATTATGCATTACCAACTTTGACATATTGTTTACGATTAGTTATATAGTCTGAAAACCATGCATGGGGAAGTCCTCGGATCCCATATTTATACAGTTTTTCTAAAAGAATATGGTGGTTAATTGTATCGAAGGCCTTGGGAAAGTCTAAAAAGATACCACATGTTATTTGTTGATCGTCAACTGCTGATTTTAATTTCTCCACAGTTTCTAGAATGGCATATTCAGTGGAGTATCCCTTTCGAAAGCCAAACTGGAAGTTAAAGAGTAGACATTCTTTTTCTAGATAGGACACAAGTTGGTCATATACTAGTCTTTCCAGTACTTTACTAAAGGGAGAAATAACTGCTATTGGCCTATAATTTCCTAAATCAGATACACTGCCACTTTTAAATATTGGGGTTACTTTTGATATTTAAAGATTTCAGGAAACTCCCCTGATAGTATTGACTCATTATATATTTCAGTGAAGGGTGCAGAGAGCTGTCCACTTGCAAGTTTAATAAGTTTGTTAGGAACATTCAGGGATGCTTTATTTTCTTTTAGTCCAGCAAATAATGTAGATACTTGTGTTTGGGTTACTGGAGCAAGATAAAAACTGTTTGATGGCGTAGATTCTATGTATTTCAAGGGGTCTGTATGTATACTAAATGCTATCTTGGTACAATAACTGGAACATTAATTCGTGTGATGTTTCTTGAATAGCATGACATGATAATGGATTGTTAATAAGAACAGGAACACGAAAAACGAATTGGTATTGGTTGTCATTCTCTTACATGTTGCAAATCAGCATGCTCTTCCTTTGGAGAGTACAATTTATCTTTATAAAAATAACGTCAAAATGGCAAGAGTAAGATTGTGAAGACACAGTTCTCACTTGCATTTATCAGACATGAGGTTATCAACATTGCTGGATGTTGTACCATCCGAGTTGTCATGACTCAGTGAGGTCTGCATTCCTTGGTGTTTTGTTATGCTGGTTACAAATTTCCCTTGTTGTGATAAGTGAAATCTACATTTTCAAGTAACAAAAGTTTCTCTGTTAATTCATCTTCCTTGTCGCTGTACTTGTAGACTTCTTCATTCAAAAAAGCACTTAGCACTTTAGCAAATGCAGTTACATTTTTTTGAGTGTTTTCCTTTTTCAGTTGAAATGATGCATTTACTTCAATGTAACAGTTTTTCAGTAACATGGATCTGTTGCATCCATGACATCGCAATATTCTGGAACCAGGATTTGCAGCAACCTTTTTTCTGCAGTCTTTATTGTTGCATATTAGATATATGTTCACAACCACGTTTAAAATGTCAGGGCAACAAAAAATGTTTTTTGGTTTTTCTGGTGCTTCATTGACATTATCTTGTTTTTCAGCAGTTGTGATGATGGTTTCATCAGTAGTTGAAAGCTTTTTTTCCATAAAAGTGCTTTAGTCGACAATTGGTAAGATTGTAAAATTGTTCATCCTCAATTTGGTCAATCTGTTTTCCCCAGAGTGACAGCTCCATGTGTCCCGTGGTGTCAGTTATTCTGGCATCATGCACCCTTTTTTCTCATTTGTCTTTGTCTTTAACAATGGTTTCTGGTCCAAGCCAAGTCAATTCTCCTGAAATGGTAAATATTCCTGTGTTGTGCTTTTCGAGGATAGTTCTAATGTTTGTTACACTATTGGAAGACACTGGCTTGAATACAAATGGTATGGAATGAGATGGCAGGTCTTTTAATGTGGTGTTCTGGTTCATGAAGATGATGCCAGTAGGAGGTGTTCTCAAGTTCGTGAGTAGTATCGCCTGCTCAGACTGGCATTTCATCTGCATCAGGTGGTGCTTGGATATGTCTCCTTTGTCGATCATTACCCTGATTTCTCTTGACTCTTCTTCATCAACTAGGAAAATGAAATCAAAGTAGTTGTTAGAGGTATGGGCGCTCTTTTTAATGTACATACCCTCGAAGTGCTGTTGAAAAAGGGAAAGGAAAAGTAGGGATTAGTTTTAAAACGTAATATTACTGATAAAGTGTATGGAAAAAATGATTTATCTCTCATTTCAGTAGGGACAACTTGTAGAGAGGATCTGAATACTTACTTGATGAAGTTGAAGTATTCGGTGAGGATGGAGGGTGACGCTTGCATTGTGAATGGACTGAAATAGGAAGGTTTTAAAATAAACTTCAGCTGTTTATAGTATTGATCACTGAGTTTTGTTTTATGGTTAGGCAGTACATTTTTTTCTCAAGTAATTAAAATGGCTAAGGATTCATTAAGTGTATTATATTTGTAGATAAAAATGTGTTTTAAATCAGATTTGTAATACTTGTTATTTACTGGACTTCATTTCTGTAATTTTCAAATGTTTTCTGAGCCAAAGTGTTCAATCTGGTTTCTTCCAATAATCTGTATCTGTAGTTTGAATTTTTCTTAATGGAATGGAGTCTATCAAAGGTCATTGGTTCAATGACAAGATTTGATAGTTTGCGTACTCTAGACAAAGCAACATATGCTAGACCTGCTACTTTCTCAGAAGGACCCAAGTTAATCCAGCCATTCTTAAGAGTAAGTCCTTGAGATTTATGAATAGTTATTGACCAGGCACGTTTCAATGGGAATTGTTGTCTTTCAAGGCCATTAGTTGAAAAACTTGTTACTGGGTAGATAGGAACACAGTTTGGTAAATCTTTGCAAAAGCTTGGTTCTATGTAATCATGATCATCAAATTGTACAATAATGGCAATGGGTAGCATTGAAGGTGTATGATTCTCTGGCAAAATTATGTGGCGAACAGTGCCCATTGCGCCATTACAAAGTCCTGCTTTTGTCCATCACCCTAGCTGTTTTGGACAAATATATTGTTGGTTCTAAGCCACCCATTTCTTCTGCACTTGGCTTTTTTGCTGTAGCGTTGTTGTGGTTTGCTTTTGTCTCCAAAATATTTTCTCCAAGACTTAATCTGATAAAGTTGTCTTTTGCAACCTTCTCATTTCCAAATGATAAATGCACAGCAGACTCTTGGAAATCAGATATGTTGTCTACAGATTGAGGTGCTCTAGACAAAAGCAAATTCCAGTCTTCAATATTGGAATTGCCATCCCTTGCTCGTACTTGAAGATCTCGGAACTGTTGCTGTGCAAGGTCTACACCCTTGGCCCATTCATTTATTTCAAATTTGACCACTGTTTCAAATTTGCGATACATGCAATATCCTTCTAATGCAAGATCACTTTTTGGTCTGGTATGATATATCACCTGATCAGCAATGGATGGTAATTGGCCTATGTCTCCAACTAATATTATTGACAAGCCTCCAAATGGAAGAGTAAAATGGCCAGTTGCCTGTTTACAGCGTCTATTAATCCAAGCAAACATCTTTTGGCCAATAACAGAGAATTCATCGATAATTAAATATGTTATTCCATTTAAGTCGGTTTGCAATTTTGCTAAAGCTGATGACTTCAATGGGCCATTTCTTTTCCCTTCTTTGGGAGCTGAAGAAGTGAGTGCAATGTAGTTCCCTTTATGTTAAATGCAGCTATTCCAAAGAAAGCACACACTTTTTCATTTAGCAGATTTCTTACTGCTTCTACCACAAAAGTTTTTCCAGAACCACCTAAACCTGTAATCATCATAATGCGTTCGTTGTTGCTGGCATTTAGATAGTGATCTCTAATGATGTTGAAAGCAGCTCTTTGATTATCATTCATTTTGTAAGTTCAGTGATTGGTCCTGGTCTATTGTCTACTTCAGGTATGACAATTTTCTTCTGTTCATTAATCCAGTGGGGCATGTCGCCAATTTCTTCAAGCGTATACTTGGATCGGTCTTCAAGGTAGTGTTCAGTTTCACTGTGAATATCTTTATCAGTTTCTGTATCACATTGGAATTTGAGGTCTGCAAGAAGCATCCATTGTTCTCTTTCGCCAGTGTCAATTTCAGGGAAGTCGTCTTTGTCGATTATTTCATTCACATATTCTGAAATTGAATTTATTTGCTGCAGCCAGTTTGGAACTACCCTTTTTGCTTTTGGTGTTTCTAAGAAGGAATGCCATTGCTCAATGTAAATTGAATCAGTTCCTTCTTTGTTGCCCCAAGTGTTGTCAACTGAATGTTGCCAAGGTTTATATCTTAATAATTGACATTTGCAGAACAAAACATAGGAAGGTCCTTTAGGACTTGAGGAATAATTTGGGTAAGTCTTTATGACGACAGAAAAAGTTCTCTTTTTGATACCTGTTTTGGTCTGACAGTAATTAGAAACAAACTCTATGAAATTGCATTCAGAAATCCCTGGGGAATCATTTTCAGAAACAGATCTGCCTGCATACAAGTCAAGCAATGATGCTTCTGTGTACAAACTGCCATCGTTTGACAACTTCACTTTTCTAGAGCCTTCTAGGGATGTTGTTATTACTTGAAAAGTAGAACTTATGAGTTTGAAAGTATGTGATGCATTACTTCTTGAATGCTCATATCTCTTTGCCCAACAGCTCTCATTATTAATTTCCTCAAAGTTCTCTTGGTATCATTTTGGTTAGAAGGTTCACAAAGCACTGATGTAAAGCACAGATGTAAAGCACAGATGATATTTTTTCAGCTTTGGATGCATATTTTGCTGTGTACTCTAAGCATGAATGGTAGTCTATTATCACTTGTATATCACAGACTGCTCGCCATCCCTGCAACTGAATTCGTTGGTGATTGTTTAGACGGTCATCATTACGTTTTGTAACAACTTTTACTTTGTAGCGTTCTACATCATCTTTTGATTTCAATTTTTCATATTGTGTGTTTTACCACAACATTCTTTGGGGAAATTAAACCTACATGAAACTTCATCTTCTTGCTGTTTTTTTGCGCAAACAATATGCTGTGGAACATTGTGTATGCCTCTGTACTAAATTAAACAGGTCTTCATAATCTTTATCCCATTCATTCTTTTTGATATCCTCAAAGGGCCTTTTACGTATGTGAAGTGAAGGTTTTGCCCAATCATCAGTATTACAAGGATTTTGAGTGGACGTAAGAAAATCTACATAGTTGCAAATAGCTGTTTCTGCTTCAAGTCCTTCTCTAATCTCTTGCTGTTTTTGGAGCAACAATTCAGGCGACAATGGATGTTTGGTTAGTGACTGAGCAGCAAGATATCCTTTGAGTGCTACTTGAGATAAATCACACAAATTTGGATCAGATTTTAGTTTTGCTACTCCATGGCAATGAATTGAACCACGCTGTACAGCATATTCATATTTAAACCAATACCATGTTGCACCAAGGGTTTTTTTCAGCCAATATTTCACAAATTATTCTGTGCGTTCAGTAAAGAACCAGTCAAGAAGGTGTGGGTTGTCAATTA
>OX421452.1:28698156-28723156 GCA_949126865.1 Montipora capitata
CAAAAAATCTGTAAAAAAAATATCAAGAAAATTAATTAACAAAAATGTAAAATGTCAACATGATTATTATAAAGCTGTCATGTATTTAAAACTATCTCTTTGTCATTTATATTTAAACGATTTTTCAAATTTTATATAAAAATAATTTTCTTTACTTAAATATATAGTAATATAATAATATTAATAATGGAATCAACTAAAAAAATTCATGGCAATACTAAATATATTTTACTAATGAAGAAAGGTTACAAGCTATGGAAAATTCTAAAAATAAATATGTGCATAAAAAACAATGGACATGTGAATATTGTCAAAAACGTACCTTTTAAAAAATAAATGGAATCATTGCCAAACAAAGCTTCATAAAAAAATTCTTAAATAATATTGAATAATTTTTAAAAAACTCGTAGAATAATTTTTTGTATATAAAAAGTTTAAATAAATTTGATAATTTATTTAAATTTTTTAATTTCGATGAACTACTTAAAAATAAAATTATGTACTACTAATATATAGATGAACAAAGTAGAATTAGAAAAACTTTCAAAATCACAACTAATTAATTTGATTTTACAACTAAATAAAAAAACTTTAAAACGAAAACCAATACCTTTAAACACGTCATAGTGTAAAAGGAATGATTCAAGATTATGAAGAAAACATTATTCAACTTCCTTTAGAATTTAGAGATGATTATAAACCAACAGCAGCTCCAAGAACTAAAAAAACAATTTAAATACAACCTGTTCAGCTACTACCTAAAATGATAGTTGATGCTTCTTTGTACATATCGTATTTACCAAAGTACTTTCAAAACGATTATAGATATACACCCCAATTGACAATGGAATGGAAAAAATATCTCAAAAAATTAAGAAATAAGTATGGTAATGAACAGTTTTTAACTAGATATGAAGATAATGACTTTACAATGGTTCTAAGTAAGAAGAGAAAAATATATAGTTGACAAAAATGATCAATTGTATCAATATATTCAATTTAATTCTAACAAAAGAGTGATTGGCTCAAAAGATCAAACTGATCTCGAAAAAGTTAAAAATATAATGAAATCATCACCACAATTTGCTAAAGATTGAAAAAAATTGATGGAATAACAATTCATTCAATTGAATACAATGGTAAAATAACAACAGAAAAAAAAGGAAATCCTATACGAACAAAAAGAACTATGATAAAAGAAACAAACAAAGCTTTAAAAGGCTTTACAACATCATATGAAATAAGCATTAACAACAACAAAGACCCTTTAATTCAACTACAAGACACAAGAAAAGAAATTGAAATTCATATTGAAAAAGTTTTAAATAAAATGAAAGGACTAAAATTCATTGAAACATTGAAGATCACACTCAAAAAACAAACACGTCGTGAAGAAAAAACAATAAAGTCAGCTTATTTTAACAGCATAGCACAGACAGTAATAAACAAAACTCAAATTGAACTAGCTTTAAAATTATCGAAACAACAAATATTAAACAAGGTAGCTCATTGGATTTCAGAAGAATCTGGTTGGGTTGTTTTATCAGTTGATAATCATTATCTTAACCCTTTCACTCCTGTGGGGTTCCCCATTGACGAGTAAAATCGTGTGGCGTTAGACAGAGTAAAATCTATAAGTCTCATTGGCCCTTACAGGAGTGAAAGAGTTAATGGGGACATGGTTTTTGAGTGAACCTAGCTGTTGTTAACCCTTTCACTCCTGTGGGGTTCCCCATTGACGAGGAAAATCGTCTGGCATTAGACAGAGTAAAATCTTTTAGTCTCATTGGCCCTTAAAGGAGTGAAAGGGTTAATATTGTTAAATATGAACCAATGAAAGGCAATTCTTATATTAAGCTACCAAATGAATTATGTAATAGTTCAAAAGGATTGATAAACTTAAAAAACAATGATAATGAATGCTTCAGATGGTGCCATATTCACCATCTTAATCCACAAAACAAAGATCCACAACGAATCAAAAAATCAGATAAAGCATTTATTCAAAATTTAGATTATAAAGGCATTGAATTTCCAGTAACTATTAAACAAATAAACAAAATTGAAAAACAAAACAGCATTAAAATCAAAATATTTGGTTATGAAGAAAAGCAGAAATATCCCATCTATGTATCAAAAGAAAAGTATGAAGATTGTATGAATTTGTTATTAATTACAGAAAATGAAATCAAACATTATGTACTCATAAAATACTTCAACAAATTTATGTTCAATCAAACAAAACATAAAGAAAAAAAAACACTTTTGCATGTATCACTTGCAATGCTTCAGCTCTGAACAAGTTTTAACTAATCACAAAGAAATATGTATTCAAATAAATGGTGAACAAGCTATCAAAATGCCTGAAAAAGGTTCAAAAGTAAAATTCACTAATACCAGTACCATTTGTAATGTATGCTGATTTCGAAGCTTTAACTGAAAAAGTGCAAGGTTGTAAACCAAACAATGATAAATCATACATTGATGCTTATCATAAGCATACAGATTGTGGTTATGGTTACAAAGTCATTTGCTGTTATGATGAAAAATATACCAAACCAGTTGAAATATATAGAGGTCCTAATTCTGTTTACAAATTCATGGAAAAAATGCTTGAAGAGGTTAAATATTGTAAAAATGTTATCAAGTACAAATTCAACAAGCAATTAAACGTGACAAAAGAAGATGAAATAAAATTTAAAAAAGCTGATTCATGCCATATTTGTAACAAAAAGTATACTGCTACAGACATTCGTGTAAGAGATCATTGCCATATTACTGGTAAATATAGAGGTAGTGCTCATCAAGATTGTAACCTGAATTTTAGACTTACTGATAAAATACCACTTATATTTTACAATTTACATGCTTATGATTCACATTTTATAATGCAAAATATTGGTCAAAAAGCTAAAAATCACACTTACAAAAAAAAAAATGGAGAAAAATGTCAAATGAATATTAATGTAATTCCTACTAATATGGAAAAATACATTGGTTTCATGCTTGGGAAACATTTAATATTCGGTGATAGTTTACAGTTTATAAATTCAAGTCTTGAAAAATTAGTTGATAATCTTCCAGATGAAAAATTAAAATACACAAAAGAAGAATTCAAAGATGATCATTTTCAACTTATGAAACAAAGAGGATTTTATCCTTATGATCATATGGATTCATTTGACAAATTTTATGAAACAAAATTACCAAACAAAGAGGACTTTTACAGTATTTTAAATGATAAAAATATCACTGATAGTCAATACATTCATGCTCAAAACGTATGGAAAAAATTTAGTTTAAAAAATATGGGTGATTATCACGATTTGTATCTTAAATCAGATATTTTGTTATTAGCTGGTGTGTTTGAAAATTTTAGAAAAACATGCTTTCAATTTTATAATCTTGACCCTTGTCATCATTATATTACTTCCCCTGGTTTAAGCTATGATTCTATGTTAAAAATGACTGACATCAATTTAAAACTTATGACCGATGTTGATATGTTTCAATTCATTGGAAGAGGTATTTGAGGAGGAGTTTCTTATATTGCAAATAGATATGGAAAAGCAAATGATAACTACATGAAATCATATGACATTTCTAAACCATCAAAGGATATAATGACATCTTGATGTCTGAATATTTACCAAATGGAAATTTTAAATGGTTAACACAAAAACAAATTGATAATGTTAACCTTGCTGATTATAAAGATGATAGTGATAAAGGTTTAATTTTAGAAGTTGATCTTGATTACCCAACAAATTTACATGATTTACATAATGAGTAATATTAAGTAAAAAAGAAAGATGTTTTACATTATCAGAATTTAAAATTATACACCAATCTTGTTCTTAAAATAACTAAAATTCATAAAGTATTAGAGTTTGATCAAAGTCCTTGGTTAAAACAGTATATTGATTTTAATACCAATAAAAGAACTAATGCTAAAAACTCATTTCAAAAAGATTTTTTCAAATTAATGAATAATGCTGTATTTGGTAAGTGCCCCTTAAATTTACAAAAAAGAGTTAATGTTAAACTAGTTACAGATGAAAAACAACTATCTAAATTATCTTCTAAACCAACTTATGTTAGTAGTAAAAGTTTTAATGAAAATCTTGTTGCAGTCCATAAAATCAAAGAATCATTGCTTTTAAATACTCCAAAATGTTGGTATGTCAATTTTAGATATATCTAAATCACTAATGTATGACTTTCATTATAATTATATCAAGAAAAAGTATGGTGAGAAAGCAAAATTATCATATACTGATGCTGATAGTTTATGTTATGAAATTGAAAGTAATGATATTTATCAAGATTTTTATATTGACAAACCCAAATTTGATTTTAGTGATTATCCAAAAGATAGTAAATTTAATGATAATTAAACAAAAAAGTTATTGGTAAATTTAAAGATGACTCACCAATTTCACCAATTGTTGAATTTATTGGTTTACGTTCAAAAATGTATTCTTATCTGAAAGACAATGAAATAAATGTTAAAACAGCTAAAGGTATCAAAAAAATATCATTAGTAATAATATTAAACATGAAGACTATAAAGAAACCCTATTCAATAACAACCAAATTTATCACACTATGAAAACAATTTGTAGCAATAATCACCAAATTAACAGTTATGAATGTAATAAAGTTTTTGTGTCTTGCTTTGATGATAAAAGATTTTTATTAAATGATGGTATTCAAAGTTTATCTTATGGTCATGTTAATATTATGCAAAATAATAATATGAATACTGAAATGAGTGATATTAAGTTAAAACTAAAAAATAATTTGAAAAATTTTACTGTTAAGGAATTAAAACATGAAGTTAAATTAATAAAATCTGATTTTCAAGTCTCAAAATTTAAAAGAGAACAAGTTGTTGAAGTCATCTTAAATAATTGCCAATTATTCAAACATTTATGAAATAAAATAAAGTCAAAAAAACAATTAAACCAAAAACTAACACAAAAAATATTAAACTAACACAAAATCAAAAATTAATAATTGATTTCATTGAAAATAATTTTTAAAAATGCAGAAAAAAGAGCTGAAACAATGATTGAACAATCGAATCCTTATGGTTATATTGAGCTGTGCTCTCAATTAAGATTAGCAAAAAGAAATTACAAAGGTCAAGAATTTTTTATTTTATGGGATAAAAATAATAATCTAATTACAAATAATGCTAGAATAAAAGAATTGCTTAAAAAGATTTTAATAAATGAAGTAAATTGCAATTAAATTTGTATTCTAATACATACTCATAAAGTTTACTGCTAAAGTTTACTGCTAAAGTTTATCCAATGTTACGCTATGGTGATTTTTCTGTTTTGATCATGCATCACCTCTCTTCTCCAGATTATGAGAAAAAAATATCAGAAAATAAATTTATGGGTACATTTTTGATTGGTTAAAAAATCATACGACTGTCATATGACTTGAAAACAATGAGATCATCAACTTCCTTTTTTTCTGTGAATAACACGCAATGGTGATTTTTTCCCTGTTTCATTTACTTATGCAAATATTTAAACACACTTCATGCATGCAGCTTCACAAAATAATTTCATAAATTTTAGAGACAGGCATAATTAAAAGTACAATTTCCCCTCACAAAAAATGGAGTTGTGTGGTAGTTTTGTGTAATTCGCCAAAAAGACGTAGATTGTGGTCAGAATAGTTTATTATTACTATCAGAAACCCATACAGGTTGAAACGTCCAAACATTCAGTGCAAACTGATTGGTTGAATGTTTCAGTGCTAGGTACCATATTTGGAAACCCCTCGCTCTTGTTGTTCCAAATATGGTTCTTAGCAAATTGAATATTCAGAAGCTTGTTTCCCAGCACACAAGGGGCCGTTACACGTCCTAAGTGAGGCTAGTCAGGCTAATTTTAATTGTACAGAATATTAATCTAGCATCCATTTGTGCATTGGGTTCATTAATGATGTAAGTAGATATTTGATTTTAATCACTCTTGGGACTTAAAGGTTGAACTCATTCTTTTAAACGAGCAAAACGCAATGGGAAGAATTTCAACCTAGTTCCCAGTGCTTTTCTCCACTGAGAGGAGAACGCCCCTGAACGTCTAAATGAAAACAATAACAACGAGAAGAAAATAATTTAAAGGTTTTGAACATGCAATATAAAATCCATCCTTTGTGAAAAGGTCACTTCCTAACATTTTCATTAGGTATGTTATTACTGTGACTCCCCGACCTCATGGACCCCACTTGATAATTACACAAATTGTATTTTTTAAAAACACGGGTCAAATTTGATTTCAGGTTAATTCTGATTTAACCAAGGTTAATTCCCGATTTCCTTTGCTTCCTAGTCTTAGGAAATTGAGAATCAGAATGAACTAAGTTAAAAAAATTTAACCTGAAATAAAATTCAACCCATAACACATACAACACATGGATTAGAGAAGAGAAGGTATGGATAACATCTTTTGCAAATAATTTTTAGGGTGCTATAGCTTTCATCCAAACAGGTTCCTTTGTTTTGTTTTGTTTTGTTTTGTTTTTACTTTTATTTTTATTTTTATTTTGTTGGGGGGGGGGGGGGGGGCACACAGCTGCACCATGCAGCCACATAGTGGATCATTTGAAAAGACGAATTAAGGTGATACGAATAATTTTTCTTTTTTTTTTTTGGCCTACTGAAATTTTTGAAGCGCAGAAATTTGGTATAGGATGGTCAAAAAAAAAAAGATTGTTTATTATTATTATTATTATTATTATTATTATTATTATTATTATTATCTCCCTGCGATCATCCCTGTCACTTTTACTTTCAGTTGGGTTACCCTCCAGAGTTGAATTGCCCATTAAATTTGCAATCCAATTCCTTGTTTTAGAAAGAGTTGTTGGTCATTTGTAAGGCTCAAGTCGATAGGAAGGTGATCAATGAGGGCATGAAGGAAGGATGCCTTGACTGTATGCACTGAAAACAGTTCTGTTCTGCAGAAATTTGGTACATGCCATCTTTGAAGTATGTGCCTTTTTCCTTGTGTTGGAGGATGAGACCAAGAGAGGGGGCCCCCTTGGGTCTTTGAACGCAAAGGAGCACCCTGCGCACTTCTTTATGTGATTATTAATCAGCATTAACAGAAAAGGGTTACTGTTTTCCCAAGGTGTCCTCCGGAAGGCTGCAGATGAGCAATGAGGCTGCAAAGGGGGAAAGCTGTGCATGTTTGCTCTGGCAGTGCTTCTAGCAAAGACAGAATTACCAGGTAAAGAGCGCTGAGCCTGCTGTGTGTTAATAACTACCTGGGAGGATTGTGCCCACCAGTTTCCAGCTAAGGCTTGATTACAGCATTGGAGGGGAGACTCTTGTGAATCTGGTGCATTAGAAACATTTGGCAGTCCAGAACTCCTTTGGTAACCAGGATGAGCTGCTGGGACCAGCTGCTTAATATTAACATGTATAAAAAAGAACACTTAGTTAATAAAAAATATAATAATTATTATAGTAATTATTCATAGTATTGACTGGCCTTATCATTTGTTACTCTGTTTTATTACATGTAATTTCTTAACTGGCTGTGTTCAGTGGCGCCTAACATTTTGTGGCCACATGCAAAAACAATCACATAACCTGGCAAATTAAAGTTATGCCACACTTAAACATACCAAACTGTTTTTCTGTAAACAATTCAACAATCAAAAATAAGTTATGTATATAATTTCCCATAACATTTGAACTCTGTCTTAATGGTACATAAAATTATACTTTGAGGCAACAAGGGCTTGTCAAGGACATAATTATTAATTTCAATTATCAACTTCCCCTACTTTACCATTACTGTTATATACAACCAACACATTGATGCACAAAACTTACCACTTCAGCTTGCTGTGAAGGGTTTGGACAGGCCAGAGATTCTTCAACCTGCTGTAGAAGTAACATACCCTGAGGCACTTCTGATTGTTTTTGCAGAGAGGCACTCCTTGAGATAGCCACATTTTCAGGAGAAACCTGATTATAATAACCATGAACAATAGCAAGCTTAACATTGGTCTATTGACAGCCATCACACATTATTTACACTTGAAGAAGAGTTTTTCGCAAACCTCCCATATCATGGGGAGGCAGTGGGTGCTAGTGCACAATTAGAACAAACTATTATCACAGTTTTCTTAATGTCAATGGTTCATGAATTGTTTCTTCCAGAAATTTATATTTGTACAGATAATCAAGTAGAGCTGAAATCCATAATTTATCACATCCCTATCAATTTCAAATTTTTAATGTCTCAAAACAAAAATTCCATTTTCTGTCAGTCTGCTCCAAACTCATTACCACACATTCATTGAGTATTATACCCACAAACAAAATGACAAAATGAAGCCACAGAAAACACACCGATTAACCCAGTATTGATGTAATGCAAGTAGGATGTTTAATGTAGTCTTTTTATTATTGTTAGATAAATAACTTTTAAATTAGCATGTTTTTTTTGTTTTATAACTTCTTTGTCACTGCAAAGCCACACGACAGGAGTGTCAATAAACTCTAGTACTGTATTGTCATTTAATAAAAGAACACGTCAATAGTTTGGTCACTTGCAGTGTATAATGTTTGGAGCTGACAAAGGTTAAACTATACATGTTCTTAATAGATACTTAAACACAGACTCACCTGTTGCTTCTCCTGTAGAGCTGTCGTTCCCTGCTGTGATGGATGAGGTAATGTGAATGCAGATATTTCAATCTCCTGTGAAAAGGATATGCCTTGGGAGACCCTAACATTTGACTCTCTTAACATCTCAGTTCTTCCTGGGTTACCAGATTCATCAACAGGTATTTGGTGCGTCTGCTGAAAAGGGTGTTGTACTGCAAGGTCTGTGCATTGCATGTTCTGCATGTCAGTGCCACTGGATGTTGATGGAGTTGTACTGTATTTTAGTTTCCTGAACAGTATAAGTACTGTGTCTTTGGTATGCGATTTCTGGTAAAGTATATCATCATTTTCATTCACATTGAGAATGTTCATCATAACCCAAATAATATGCAGGCGGAGGTCTCGCCCAGAAGCAAATGTGCAGTTGCAGGAGACAGTCTCAGATATTTCTGTTAGCCTTATTTTGCCATTGTGGTTAAGTTCAAATATCTTCTTTGTTTGGCTCACATTGTGGATCTAAACTAGCTGCAATTTCGGTCGTTTGGCCATTGTCAGGGAATCTTCGAACATCTGACTCCTTAATGTCTGTTTTCGAAATGGTTTTCTGACATTTTTCTGTGATTGAATTCATCATCCGATGAGCTATTGTCAGAAGTGTTGGCTCTATGTCCAGATGTTTCCTTGACAAATGATCTTGCTTCATATGCTTCTGTGGAGATTGCACCTTCTGTGAGTTCCCTTGCAAACTGTGTTGCTCTGTCCAGTTGATGTTGGTCTGGGCAATGACCTCCTTTATAAGTTCCATCTTCATAACTGAAAGAAGGAATAAAAACAATCTGGCTTCTATTCTGATGCTTGCACGGGACCCACGTGTCTTATTTGCACCAATGATTTCACTGGAATATTCAATTGATTGCGCATGCACAATTCACCTTCTTTACTGTAGGATAATTATTGAATATGAGCTTGACCAATGCAAACTGTCATACAATCCTGTTACTGGTAAAATATTTTTCAGTGCTTGACAGGAATGTCAAATGTCAAACTAGTCTCAGGAAACTCATCTTGGTGTTCTTTTGTTCAGTTTTCTAGGCCTGTGGTATATGATAAATTTTATTTTGCATAACACAAACTTTCAACAAAATTTTTATACAGGTAGGCTCGCTTATTTCCCTTTCGTAAACGGTCGTTGCCATTTGAAATGGTCGATGCCATTTATAACGGTCGACTACACACTTCACTTCAAAGAAAATTAAAAGAAAAAACTAAGAAAAAATATTAACAAAAAATAAGACAAAAAAGGAGAAAAAATAACATTATAACAGAAAAACTGGAGGAAAAAAAGAGTGCGAAAAGTAACATTAAAAAATGTAACATGATTTCAGAACACTGACTTGTGTTTTACTGAAATGTGATATTAACATTACAAGAACATTTCTCTACTTCCAAAAGTAGTAACAAAAACAACCGACATTATTACACAATAAAGAACAGACATACATAAAAACAAGACAGAGTCACACAATAACGTTTTCAGAACAGCAATTGTAATTTTGTGAGATAATAATAATAGTAGAATCTTTCCAAAAGTACTTACAGCATTTAATTGCTTCCAAAACTTAAATGTTCATAAGGGAACTGTGATGGTTTCGCTGCAGTATTACCATGGAAAAACTTAGTATATAGCTGCCTCTGTTATAGACACTGCGGTTTGGTCCCTTTTTGCACAGCAGGAGTGTTTTGTGCAATGATAAATCATCACTTTGTCACTGAGAAACTCCCAGACTTTCCTTGCATTACAGGAAACTTTATCTGTGCCATATCCACAACAACCACACACTACTTCAGTTTCTGCTAATTGCTTGAACTGCACCTTATTCTGCCTGTTGTAGGAGTGGAAGTATGGGCACCTCTCACTCTTGCAAACATATGTGCCTCCGCAAGAAGCGATCCTTCTTACTCCCTCGAATCCATGGCGTTTGGAAGAGTGCCATTGCAGCCATGGCCTCCCATCCTTACTACTAGACATCACGTTTGCCGGATCATAAGGTAACTCATAGACACAATGTCCATCAATGTTGTATGGCAGTTTTTCAGCTGTATGAGTACTGCAACTCTTCCATAATGAGGGTAGAAGTCTTAGCTGATCACTACAGAAAAAGAAAGGTATAATATATAGCGAATTCAGTTCTCTCAAAGCACAACAACATTGTCCATACTATAAGTGATAGCGAGCCATTAAGAAGTAGCCATTAAGAATGACAATTCACTTTTTGTTTTACAATCTTCACAGAGCAATTTCTAGCATGCAGATTGGCCAAGGGGAGTTATGGTCGATACAAGTACTCTACCATGCAAAGATGTCCATTTCATAACTTTCAGCAAATGCGCAAAGCACTCAAAACAAGCACGTATTAGTTTTAAAACGCAAGTCAAACAGTGAAAAGGCACTTAGAACAAAGAAATCTGTGTTAAAAAGACATTTGCACTTCATGTTTGTTTCTTCCACATACTTCCGCTGATCATAACTTTACCTACAGTAAATGTAGTATTAGCACACAGATTACAATGTTAACAACCCACTGATTTTATTCTCAAAATATTAAACTAACCTCAATGCTGGTACTAAATTTTCTTTACCCTCTTTAAAGGCTGTACTGAACTTTCTGAAATGTAAAGAATGGGAGTCATCATCAGTTTATTATAATATAATTATCTTAGTGAACATCCAAGACCATGCAAACTATTTTTGTCTGAGAATTTACATATTGAAAGCTGATTTGGTCAATGAACTGTTACAATTACCAATGGACCTAACCTTTTGGAGGCTTTACAGTGATCCAGTCTGAGGTGCTTTGATAAATTGCTTCTCGATGAAAAACTGGTGAAACACTCTGAGCACTGTGTGGTGCACATTTCATTGTCTGACTCATCAGATCCACGTTCACTGTCCTGTAGTAAACAACAAAAAAATCAACATTTTGTCGATAGCCCAAAGTTATTTTTAAAGTATTTATAATAATCACTGCCCTCTAAGATCACTTTCAAGGTTTTCATCATATTGGCCTCACTTTCTACAGGGATTCTCTATGGTTTCAGCTGAAGTGTTCTTTTCTGGTTTATGTGCCTATGAATAGGTTGTTTTCACGTGACGTCACGAACATTTGGCTGCCATATTGATTTACAACCGGGGGTTGCTTGATTATGCAAATATAACGCAAATGAAGTTCACATCGCAAATCATAGCCTTTCCAAAATGGATTGCTCTGAAAGTGAAGCTAAATCAGTTGAAAATGTTGAAGCTACGTCTTCTGTACCTCTTTCTGATTATGCTAAGAAGCTGGACCAGCAAGTTAAAAAGGACTAGGAGGACAAAAATGCAGCAATTAGCATTGATCCCGTGTTACTTGAGGGCAGGCACTTTGAACCGGATTGTTTACCTCCCGTGGAAGCTACAGATCTTTTATCATATGTGACCGTCCTTGGGAAAACCAACAAAAAGGTGATGACACGGGCACGCTACTTTAGCACGCTACACAAAAGAAATTTTCTTTAACACAGGAGTGCCGTGTCATAATGCACACCTCATTAAAATTTTCTTGTGTCTGATACTACAAGTTCTAAACAATAGAGCGTGTTATACCAAACAAAAGAGCGTGTCAGCAAAAGTAAAATCGAGCACCGCGTAAAAAGACACGGAGTGAGTGAAATTGCACGACAGCTGCGCCAAAACGCTCGCTAAATCCAAGTATAACACGCTACTCCCAAAGCTGAGTGAGGACTGACTTACCTGCGGAAATAGTTGAAAAATTCCGCAGAATACAGTATTGTGCAAAAGTAATGCAAACGTATTTCGCCAAAATTCGCGGCTTTTCCTGGCTTTTTGACGAAAAAATATCGAATTTTCGATGGAAGTGAATTTTTAACGAAAAGTCATGATAATTCTCAAGGCCTATTGTTTTCAACTATGCGAATTTTCGAACGCAAAATACCCTCGGAACGAAAATTGACTTCGTATTTTCGTGCGAAAAATCGCTCTGTTCGATAAATGACCTAAAAAAATTGAGCGAAATTTCCGCTCATTATTTGCTCTTCTCGAACATTCCCATGTATTTTCTGGACAAAAATTTGCCAAGTTCGAATTTGCCGTGATGATTCTTTTCTGCTGTCATTTCACAATGTGTAAGCTCTACAACAAACTCTTGTTCGTGAAGCAATCGCACTTTTTGTTGTGTGAGGCAATCATTTTTTTTTTCGTTTGAAGTAGCCGATTAAACTGTCGGATCATTGAATCTATTTTCGATACGACTTTATTTACGCTAACCCTAACGCTTTTATTTACGCGTACATACGCTTGTTCAGCGATGTTGTTGATGGCGGCCGCCGATTCATGTTACAAAAATTCGCTGCTTCGAATTTTGTTATCTCGAATTTTCGTTTGGTTACCTCGAAAATTCGCTACTTCGAATTTCGCTATTTCGAATTTTCGAGAAAGATCGTGAATTTCTTGCTTCAAACCCTACGAAAAATCGTTCGAAAATTCGATGACTTTTCGTGGAAAATTCGCGAGAACGAAGGACGAATTTCGTTTGCATTACTTTTGCAATTTTACGTTGCCTGTTTTGGCACGCATCTGACACACAACACGCCACGCTAAACAAAAGGTTTGGAGTGTCTCAGTGTGCACAACAAAAGCCACCGTGACATCTATTGTGCTACTCATTAAATATGCGCATATGCCGTGTTGTATGTCACGCTCAGCATTCCGTGTCAGGCACGCGTGCCCGTGTCATCACCTTTTTGTTGGTTTTCCCGTGGATGGTCACATATCTAGTCTTAGAGACCAGCTACTACACGCAAAAAGAATTCAAGGCTTTTAGAAGTCTCGAGGCCTATAATCAGATGGTATCGAGATTCATTGCGAGCATCAAAGGGCACATTGTCGCAAACAAGTTCATTGTTTTGGCAAAGGTAAGACATTCACAACGTATGAACGACTCTTTGATTCCTATCTGGATAATCACAGAACGAGAGGGTATGATACTTTCTGCCCATTGTTTGGGTTGCAAGGCCGGACTGGCAGAATATTGCTCTCATATAGCCAGCGTTTTATTTTACTTTGAGGCTTGGACAAAGATAAATGGTCGGCTTTCGTGTACCCAGGTCAAATGCACGTGGCTTTTACCATCATATGTCAAGCAAGTCGATTATGCCAGGGTTCGTGACATAAACTTTACATCGGCAAAGAAGATGAAATTGACAATGTTCCACATGATTCCTTTCCTGATGATCACAAACTTGATCTTACTGCTGCAAAAAAATTGTCAAAAGAAATCCCAGCCCCGTCAAAAGTGGAAATGGACCAGTTCTTCGCTGAACTGAGCAAAAGCAACAATAAACCCATCACTCTCAGTGTTATTCCAGAATATGCTGGAAGTTACGTTTGCAAGAGTCGCTCAGTGCCAACAATAAAAGATCTTTTCGAAAACAAGTATCTTGACCTTACTTATCCCGATCTACTAAAGGTTTGTCAGGAGATTGATAATCAAGATAACGACGGAATAGATCATTCAAGTTGAAAGGGATACCATTTCTCAAGCAAAGGGGACCAACTTTTTCAAACATAGGACTGGGAGAATTGGTGCTTCCCAGTGCAAGGCTGCATGTAACTCGGACCCTGCCTTACCCTCTCAAAGCTTAATTCAGTCTATTTGCTACCCAGAGTTAATAAAATAAACACTAAAGCTGTCCTCCATGGGTGTAAACATGAAGAGCTAGCCATCAGAGCCTACGAGGAAAAAGTGAAGGAGTTACATACACACTAATTTTAAAATAATTAGATGTGGGCTTTTCATTAATGAGGAGTATCCGTGGCTGCATGCCACACCTGACATTTTATGCAGTTGTGATTGTTGTGGGGAAGGCTGTGGTGAGGTCAAGTGCCCTTTCTGTATTGAAAACTGTGACTTTGATAATTATGTGAAGAGGAGCTCTTCACAGACTCCCAACACCAGTAATACTACCAAACACAACAGCAGATTTTTACATCAAAGAAACATTACTGTGATTTTGTTCTTTGTGCTTTTAATGATATTAAGGAGGCAACGTTAGTTGTGCAGAGAATTGGTCCAGACATTGAGCACTGGAAGGCTGTCTTACCGAAAGTGACTAACTTTTGGAGAACGTGTGTTACCAGAAGTGCTCGGTAGGTGGTATACTCGGAAGCACAATACCCCCAAAGTTGACCATCAACCAAACAAAGATGCTTTTGCAGAACTGCAACAGGTGAAGACACTGTCATCTGCTGCAACCCAGAATGTCCCATTGGAAGTTTTCACCTTTCCTGCTTACAAATTATTAGTGTGCCTAAGACATGGTATTGTCTGAACTGTAGAACTTTGCCAAAATTCAGGCAAAAAGTTAAATCTGCTCAATCTGCTAGGAAATCAAGCACACCTTCCCCTGCCTTGGCCATGGATGGCATTTGCATATGTAAAAGCAAGCCTAATGAAAGTGACAAGCTTGTGGAATGTCACAGTTCTGATTGCAAGTACGGCAAATATTGTCATTTGTCATGTATTGGCTTAAGACGAATGCCAAATAACAGTAAAACAACCTGGATCTGTGCCAGTTGTAAAGGCAAGAAACAACAGCAGACTAGTTCAAGTAGACTGAGTTGTGGAAATGACATCACATTTGTAAAAAATAATAACATTGCAATTGAAAAACATAAACGCATTGCTAATCTAACTCAAGCAGAATGGGATATCATTACTTCAATGGATGGATGGCTAGACTGTACCATTGTCCAAGAAGCCCATGTTTTTTTGGCAAAAGTAAATCCCCTTATAAGTGGCTTTCAAAGACCTACCCTTGGCCCTATAAGGCAGTTTGATATCATGACCACAGAGTTTGTCCAGCTTGTGCATGTAAATAACAATCACTGGGTTTGTTTTAGTTCTATTGGGTGTGTCCCTGGACATGTCAATTTATTGAACAGTTTAGCACATCCTGTTATTTGTAGGGAAGTTAGAGAGCTGGCAATGAATTTACTGGGGCCTAATTTCAAAGGAATTGTTCAAATACCAGTGCAGCAACAAATGAATGGTAGTGATTGTGGTGTATTCGCCATAGCCTTTGCAACATGCCTTGTTTATGAAGGAAATCCATGCACCATAACGTTTGACATTCCTAAAATGCGTCTACATTTGTTGAGGTGCCTACAGAATGGCACAATGCAACCATTCTTGAATGTCGTAAATTTTAATAATGATAACATTATGTTATCTTGAGGGTTGACCTTCATGTATATGGAAGTATGTTGAAAGAGCAGAGCAAGTTTTGAAACTTTGTTTTGACAACAAGTAGCATTGTATTTATTCCATGTTTAATATATCTGATCAGTTTTATATAATTGGATGAAATAACCGCAGTCAAATGGGAAGCTAAAACTGATCAATTACAACTGCCTAACTTTATGTTTACTGTGCCTGGCAATAAACTTTCTCTGCTTCAAGCTTCCAATCGGTTCAATGTGTTGTTTGCTCCTGTTACAATATTAGTAATTGATTTGATTTCATTTTTACTAAGCCTTAAGTGACTGCTGATAAACTGCTAGACTCTCCTTCAAATTGCACTGTATTTTCTGGTAAAGCAAAAGGAGAATTTGACATGACACCAAGAGTCACTTAGGGTCTTGTCACTGCAAACCTGTTTTATGATGTAACATTGTTAATCAAGAGGAACAATGTCTGGACATAGGTTAACAAGAGCAGCACATACAGAAATAATCCGATCAATCATGGGCACTGCTTCTTCCTTGGAGCCTTGGGGATTGCCTATAAGAAAATCAATTGGAAGAATTCCAGATAGAATAGAGTATTTCCTGCAGAGGAGACCGATTACTCTTTCCACATGTATCCTTACATTGGCAATACCCCTTGTTCGCTCAACATCTACTGGGTCAAGCTGGTCTTTTCCTCTTGTCAATGCTGGAATAGCCAGTTGAGCCTGATGGAACACAAGACTTTCTTGTATGGTAAAACAACGATCTCCTAAAACTAAATCTCCTGGTAGTATATTCTTTAAGATACCACAGTTCTCAGTTAGGAATGTGTCTGATGTTTTTCCACCCCATACTTTGGAAACAAAGGACATACTGCCCTGAGGTGTAATTCCAATCAAAACTTTAACAGTATTGTGGTTCTTGTAGGAGGAGAAAGTCTGTGCCCTGGCATAAAGACTTGATGGGCGATTAATAAAAACTTAAAAACAGTCAACAATAACAGTTACTTACTTCCCAAAAGAATCCTGAAAACACTGTGGCATTGCGCGCCACAGGTCTTCTCAATCAGGCCAGGACACTAATGGTGCAAGTCTGACATCCAAAGCAATCATCCAACTAGAAAAAAACTCGAGATACTGTCGAGAGGGAAACACTAAATTGAAAGGCCAAGTCTTTCAGTGGCATGTCTAGTTTCAGTGTCAAGGCAAATTCTTGAAATGTTGTCAAAGTTAAAGTGTCACGATATACATGAGGGAAAACTTGAAGAAAAACAGCGTTTAAAATATCGAAAGAAGGCAGCCCTCTGTAAAAATTAACTTTATCCTCGTTATTGGCAAACTCATGTTGATCAAATGCCTTGTGATCTTTAAGTGGGGTGAATAACAAAATCGTATTCCTCTGAATGCCAACTTCTTTGCATACAACTTCCTGAGTTTGAACTCCCGTTTCATTCATCAAAACTAAAGTTTATGTCTGCGATTTGGTGGCCAGGTTTGCTAAGTTGTATCCTCTTGGAAGTCCTCTCGGCTTCAAGCTCCTTTTCCCTTTGTTCTTGAGCGGGGTTTTTGATCTTTTCACAATCCCTCTCTCTCTGGCTTCGCTCTGTCGCTTTCTCCAGGTTTTGGGGACCTACTTTCTTAGAGTGCCCTAAACACAGTGTTGGAACCCAGTCGACGTTACATCTATCCCAGCTTTTGGCAGCGTTACCAGAAACAAAGTGCCTTCCACAAACACGGTCATTCTCCAAAATGTCCTCTATAAGATCGTCTGTACTAATCTCTGAAATCCAGCGTGATCTCCTTTCTCTAGACAAATTTTCTGCTTCTTTACCTTGATTTGTAACTACAGAAGGGACTCTTGCGAAGTAAACTCCTTTATCTCGTCCTCTTCTGTTAGCACGACCCACAATCATGCACAAAACCATCCTGCATTCAAACGGTGCTTTGGGTTTGTTTACACTTTTGGTACACCAATATGGCGGCGTAGTAACAGTTGCTATGATTTTTGTCATGTGAGTGAAAATGATCTATTGTTAGAAAAAAATGATAAGAGGAATGTATTTCTTTTAAAATATAATGGTCAATAAAAATGCAGGAAGGACTTACCTGCAAAATTGCTGGAGTTGTGAGAGAACCAGTGAAAATATTACTACAGTCAAAATTTGCAAAAGAAAAGCAATTTTTAACTTGGCTATTCTTTTCAAATAAATAATTAAATTAATGAATTAATAAAACTTTAATGGCTTTCACAATTACTGGTTAGCCCAGTCATTTACATTGTGGGTGCAAAGCAGAAGATGTCCCTCTCTCCAGTAAAAAAAAAATTATTCAAGTAAAATGTAGCATTAAACTACACACAACCTCTCCTCTAACAAGAAATTTGATTGAGGGGTTTAAGGATAAACAAATTAATGCATGACAAAACTGAGGTCGAACAGGTAAGGTCATTGTCTTTGTTCACAGATCTTGTGTTGGTTCTTCAAATCAACTCTACAATTAAGTCAGTTCTTCACATAACATAGACCACAAATATTTGCTCAGACATTTGATGGTTGCCATATTAGACACAGCAGTTTGGGCTCAAACCATCTTAGACGAGTTCTAGCACACCCAAAGTACAAATTGACAAACAAAAGAATAGACTTGCCAAGGTACATGTATGGAGTATAAAAAATAATGTGAAGTAGTGTACATCCAGGCCCAGCTGGAAAACGTAACTGATTTTCCGAATAACAAGAGGCTACAAGTAGCCTATACTCGGCCTGCAAAAGTACAGTGGTGTATGGTTAATTTAGCACTAAAGAAAAGAAAAGAGAGAAGTCTGTCCTTACATCGGCCTTACATTGCGATTCTCATGATTTTTGACTGTGTATGTAGTGAATACCCGGACCCAGATTATCTTCATTACAGGTGGTGACAATGACCACTGGACCATGGAAACGAGGTGAAAATACTGTATTTATTCCAAAGTGGCTAAGCACATTGTTTTTAAATCTCATTTAAAGGGAATAACAGGTACTCATTCATGTGCACAATACATTGAAGCATAAAGTCTCCAAATACCTATTTTACCTTCAAATACTTACCCCTGCATAACATTTCAAATTCCGTTTTCTGTGAATCTTTTCATGATTACATGTGTTACATAAGAACCATGGCAATTACTAGCTTTACAATCACTGGTTCCTCGTTAATCCAATTTATTACTAAGACTTGTTTGCATTACTAATTAACAGGAAAAGAAATAACTTGGGAATTTTTAACAACTTATCGCTTTAATCTAACCCAAACTCATTCGGATATCCAAAACGTCCTATGCATGATCCTTTTCCTTCGCTTTTGAGTTTGTCAGCGTTATGATTTGCAATATTTCAGGTTTATATGTTTACAAGTTTGCTTTTGCATGACAACTTCACGTCAACTTAAGTGTGTACCCACGTTTGGTGGGTCGTTAAGTATTCATATATTCACGCTATTGTTTAGACTCATTGCCGATTCATCGGTGTTCACGTCGGATTTCACTCGGGAATGCAAGACTGCTATAGAAATCGGAAGGCGCTTTGACAAAATGTGTGACAAATTTCTTTTGTTTATCATCGAAGAATGAATAATAGCTTTAATATTAATCACTTCTCTTCTCTTACTGATCTACGACTTCGATTTTTTCGCCAACAGTGAAATCGATAACGATCAATCTTAAATCAAGTAAATAGTCTTTATGCGGGCTTTTTATATTCTGTTTTGACAGTTTGAATAATAAAGGAATACTCCTTTTGTTTCGATCCGTGAAAAACAATAGGAAATTAGTTTCGGCATTACAATCGGCACAGACAACTTATCTTTAATTGACTAATAAAATGAAATGCGAGTGCGGCGGGCTCTCACACGCCAATTCTCGAAATTGTCCATGAAATGCATCTCAAGTCTATTCATAAAACAGTATTGAAAGCTGTCGATTGTCAGACTACATCTTTTCTTTAAAAGTCATTTCAAATTTCAGTTTTAAAATTAAACCCATGATCAAACGCGCTTATCGGAATGATCTCGAATGGTGTACGTAATTACGGGTGTTTCACGGGCAAAAATAGTATTTCTTCTAGCTTCAAATATCATTCTAAATAACTCAAGACGCTCAGTGTTCCAGAAATATTAAAAATCGAGGTTTCATTTGATTTATTTTAAGAAGAAAGTGAAATTCATTAAAGAACTCGTAGAAAATAATTTCATTTGGCTGCTCAGCAGACGTCCCAACATTACAATTCTCGACCAAAGAAATCTTTAAAACTTTTTTTTTACAGCCGGCAAATTGCCCTTCTTTGAAAAAAAGGAGAAAGAAACAAGGTTTTGAGAATGAGCTTGACTTTCTCTCAAAATACTTTTGGGAATTTACACATGCATGAGATGTTTTGGCATAAATTAACTCTGCAGTTCGAACCGCCGCCAGTTGAAAAATAAACACCGAACTTCGGCCCACAGTGATAAAAATCCCCGTTTAAGATCTCTTTTTGAAGCTCTCGAAATGCTCTACTTCCATAAATACAAATCACACTTGTGAATATTTTGCGAAAAAAACTGAAATGCACAAAAATTCTCAAGTCATCGGGGGAGGTCACTCACACATTAAGAACGAAAGGATACGTTTGCAAACTCTGCTGCTCATGGTCGCTTAATTGTGCTATTGTTCCATCCCTTTGAAATTGCTTCCTGTCCTCATCCAAAAAAATCTCACCTTTTACCAAACGAATGAAACCGAACTTATTCAATATGTTTTTGGTGGCTCAACGTTAGCTACCGAAGCGAATACCCAAAGGACTAAACAGAGTCTTCAAGTTACAAAATCCAGCAGTATCACCCATTTCTGAATGACACACTTAAATCGACGTGAAGTTGTAATGGTATCTCAAAGATGTTTAGATTTCCAATTACAAACTCTGTTTTGATTGGTCATTCTAACTCACTGTGTAAATAGTTCACCCTGAATTCAAAATAAATACGTTCCGTTTGTGAGAAAACAAAAGAACAACATTGTTTTACAAATCGTATTCCAGATTTCTGTATTAAATTTAACTTTCATTTTCCAAATGGTCTGGATAGTGCAAGTGTTACTAATATTTTTAAAAATACAAACACACTTTTAAGTTTAAGGAACATGCTTTGATGTTTCAAACATCATTTTGCATTTACCTGTTCATCCACGCTTTTGGAAAAGTGTTACAGACCACGTGCTTACCTGAGGTAGCTCCTATAGTTGTGTTTACAAGCAAGTGATCTCCTTGGCTAGTAATGTGGATGACCTCGGTACATTGTTAACCAAATACGTCCCAGCAAGTTTCCTCCTTTTTCTGCTGTTATAAAATAGATGTGTCAGCCTTTTCTCTGTAATTCCGCTCAGTTCTCGGTCACGTCTATGTCAATGCACATGCAAATCACAACTAAAGTAAACACCCTTTTGCCTAAAGTAAACACTCTCCTTTGGAATCAAGTCTTTATTATCACTGAGAATCAAATAACTGTATAGCCTTTCAAAATGCATCACAGTTATTTTCTAAAGAACTGATCAGTCTCCACTGATGACATCAAATTTTGTAAAACTAGAACAGAACTACATACACAAGATGGCAGTGAACACGATCACTAATATGACTACTACAAGAAACCACTACAAGAAACAAACTGTTCAACAATAAAAAACAAACAAAACGCAATGGTACACTGAGCAGGAGGCTGTTTGTTCGTGGTGGAAATGGTACAAGCGTGAGGCCATTTGTTTGCTGTGCCAATGTTTTTACTTTGTCTTCAGAAGATTCCAATATGGCGTCCATTTGTTTGTTATTTTCTTTGTCGCTGTCATCTTCAGAGTAGTTCTCAATAAGGTACCCACTGATTATTAAAGAATTCGTATTTTTCAATAGTTGTGTCCATTTCAGTTACATTCGAGTATATACTTGTTTCATTCAGTTCGTGGAACGACCCGTTTCGAAGCTCACGCTTGACATCTTTTAGTGTGGGTCTACCGCGAAAAGCCTATGCCTCTCTTCGTATGTGTTTTGAGCGCCCCAAGAAGGAATTGATTAAGCCAACGCAACGTCGATCGCCAGTAATCCCAAACAACGCATCACAGTGCTCTTCATGATCTTGAATTACGTGGTTTGCTTTAAATGAGCATTGTAAACAGCGCCACATGGCTTCCATTGTGTATTACCCAATCAAAACACCACCACATGCTTTCTATTGTGCATTGCCAAATCAAACACCGCCACGTATTCTATTGTGCATTTTGCTGTACAGGAAAAAAAACCTGAAATCTAACGTATTTTATAACTCGTGCCCCTACGGGCCTGAGTAATTATCAGCTGTATTGCAATTTACTCCGTGGCGCTCACTATCCGGCCTTTGAACAACCCGAACCAGGGAAATAAGCATGCTGTTTGGAGTCAGGATTGCTGAATATAAAGACTGGAGGGGTGTGTGTGAAAAGGTTTTCATCAGGCTAAGACATTCACTGAGATCTACTTTCATTTCGTCATTACGACCAACAGCATCTTTCTACTTTATGTGTTTTAAAATTGTTTGAAGGAGCCCTGGGGTTACAACAAGAGGAACAAGGCCACCATCAAAATTGCTTTACTCCCTTTTTAAGTGTTATTATCTTGTAACAATAATGTGGGCCACTCTTAAGGTACTGTAACAAACTGTTTTTGTTCAACCATGTTTACCCCACTATCACATTGGAAGTCTTTACAATACTGCCATTAAGTAAGTCGTATGAGCTGCTAATTTCTACCAAAATCTCAAGTTAATTAATTTGCATCATCAAAGTTAAAAAGTTCAAACCATTCAAGAAAAGTTTCAAATGACTGACACAATTTGTGAACTAATTGCAGTTTCTTAAGCCATGAGAAAGGAGAAGCATCTCAATCTATCTGAATTATGACGTGTGGAAAAATAGCCTTAGTTAACCTGCCATAAACAAAGATAGGTTGTGTGTGAAATTTGTTATTTAATAGTAATAGCAGCAGTTTCACTAGCAACCTTTGTGGCTTTCCTAATGGTGTTTTTATTAGAATCCGCCTTACAAGAAGGGGTTCCTCTCCACTAACTAGAACATTCACTAGTCAGCAGGTATTTTTGGGGGGAATTATGTGTGTGTGGATGGTGAGTTGAGGAAAAATCATAGACAAAAGTTATGGTTAACGAAAGAAACAAACTCTGTGTGAAATTAAAATTTGTAGTCATCAATAGTGGCAGAAAGTCTGCTGTATCGTGTAGTTTCTGTTTTAATGATGCCAGTGAAAACATGATGTGGGTGGTTAGACGAAAAATGAAGGTACATGTACTTGTGGTGTGGCTTTTGATAAATTTGGTAGTGAATTTTGCGATGCGCCATGGTGTAGCAGTTGAGGGAGATAGTTAGGTCGAGGTAATGAGTTGAATGACAATTAGAGAATAAATTGATGGGGATTTGTGTAGGGTAAGCGGATGAGAGCGAGGTGATGAGTTTGCCGAGTGATGCAGTGTCTGTGAGCATGAACCTGTCATCTATGTACCTGCGAAAAATAAAAAGTCCAGTTGTGTCATTGTTGGGCAAAAAAACAAGTTCACTCATGAGCAGCACCAAGTCGGCGATTTGCCGACTGTGATAACTGCCCATCGCGACTCCTTTAATTTGTTGGTAAACAGTGCTGCCTGTAACAAAAAAAATTTGGTTGTTAATGAAATTGTTCAAGTTAAGTAAAAGGTCTCTGTAGGAATTCGATAAGTCTTTCCTAATGGTGTTTTTATTAGAATCCGCCTTACAAGAAGGGGTTCCTCTCCACTAACTAGAACATTCACTAGTCAGCAAGTATTTTTGGGGGGAATTATGTGTGTGTGGATGGTGAGTTGAGGAAAAATCAAAAATTGCGATGCACCATGGTGTAGCAGTTGAGGGAGATAGTTAGGTTGAGGTAATGAGTTGAATGACAATTAGAGATGAAAGTGATAGGGATTTGTGTAGGGTAAGCGGATGAGAGCGAGGTGATGAGTTTGCCGAGTGATGCAGTGTCTGTGAGCATGAACCCGTCATCTATGTACCTGCGGAAAATAAAAAGTCCAGTTGTGTCATTGTTGGGCAAAAAAACAAGTTCACTCATGAGCAGCACCAAGTCGACGATTTGCCGACTGTGATAACTGCCCATCGTGACTCCTTTAATTTGTTGGTAAACAGTGCTGCCTGTAACAAAAAAAATTTGGTTGTTAATGAAATTGTTCAAGTTAAGTAAAAGGTCTCTGTAGGAATTCGATAAGTCTAGGAGTTTGCAGGTGTTAATGATGGCATGAATTGTGTAGGGATATGAAATGTTAGTGTAGAGTGAAGTGAAATCGAACGTGGTAAGTGTGTATTTTCTGATGTCGCTAATTGTAAAGGCCTGTAATTCGTCTAGTAGATCAAATGAATTGTAGAGAAGGGGAAACATGAATTTGCGTTGTGTAAATAAGTCCTTGAGTCGAAGAATAAGTTTGTTGAGTTTCTGTCCTAAGAGTCGAGAGGGATTGGATGTGATCCAACTGTGAGCGGTGATGATTGGGCGACCCATGAGATGGGGGAGGGCGGTGGCAGAAGCTAGGTCCTTAAGCTTTGTGTACTTTAGGGAGGAGTTTCATGTATGGCAACTGGAATTTGGTGAAGGCGGATGTGGTGAGGAGATGCATATTAGTGGATGCCCTGATTAACCTGTTAAAACGTCTTTTGAGTTTGGTTAACAGTTTGTTGGAGTTGGAGATAGTAGTGGAAAGGTTGAAGTTATCAATGCGCCGGTAGGTGGTGGTGTCTTTGAACTGTCGTGCGTACTCGTCATTAAACCAAGAGATGGGGACAAGCCCCCATCCCATGTTTTTGTCGGTCTTAGTTAATATGATGTCGTTGTGGGATGAGAAATTGCAAATGTGTGTATGCAATGCTGAGGTGGTGTTGAGGTGTCGGGTATGAAGAAGGGAGCGTAAATTGGTGAATTGAAAATATTCTTTAGAATAATGAATGGTATTTAAAACATAGTCTATGAAGTGAAAATGAAAGTTTGGCTGACATTGTTG
>OX421452.1:28733156-28760656 GCA_949126865.1 Montipora capitata
ATGTTTAGATGGCACATAAACCATGACCTTGATCTTCTTAGAGAAGTGCTGGCATTAACACCTAGTAATCCCAATGACTGGAACCTAATTGCTGACAATCTCCAAAGAGCATGGGCAAATGAAGAAATCACACTCAAAGGCCGCTCATGTAAAGAGCACATGTTCTTCTCTGCCATCACAAAGATGAAAACTCTGCAGCCTTAAAAAACTACTTCATTAATTCCTTTTTGAGTTTTTACAACACTTTGCAGCCATTAAAATAATGAGCAAATAGCTGAGGGTCTTATTGTTAAATTGTCAGGTCAGGCACTGAGGAGCAGTATAATGAAATTCATCAACTTTTAGATGATATCAGGGCTTATGCTGATGAAAGCAGCAGAGCAAGAAGGGTAAGAAAAAAGATGAAGAGGATAAAAAGAAAGCAAATGAATTCAGGGATAAGGCTATGGAAACACAGAAGAGAAGTAAGTTGTTACTCACTTGAGACTTAACTTTTAAAATAGAGGAATGTTAAAAATAACCATCCCTGTTCTGTTCTTTTTCTTTTTTCAGAATCAAGTCCTTCAGGCAGTGAGAACTCAGATGATGAGGGAGCAGCTGGCCCTAGTGCCAGTAAGTATAACTGGTTGTGCATGCTACTACTTTACTTGTGAATAAAAGTGTTATCCTCAGGAAGTGTTCAGTAGATGTATATTCATTCCAGGGCCAGAACCTGGCCCATTGTCTTTTATTTTCTAAAGATTTATGAGCTAGAATGGTACTACTCATAGAATACATAGGTAAAACTGGCCAAACCACCCCCTCTCCCTCAAAAAGTAAATATGAAAATGCATTATTGCAAACACCCAAAAATTTCTTGTTCATCAAGATTCATTTTTGGGAGTGCAGTTTCATGACCCTTTTTTTTGGAAGGGGGGTTGGGGGGTAATTCTCATTTCTGATTTCTTTGTATGTCAAGTCCCTCTATATCAGGTTCACTGTGGAGTAAAATAAGTATCAAGCTGTTTGCAAAATGTCATTTTGTAGTTTGAAAATGCCGTTAGTTATAACCTTGGTATTTCCTGTGAGAATAATAATTCACACAGATTGTGTAATTACCTTTAAATAATTATTATTGTACTAGGGAAGCCAAAGAAAACAAAGCAACGAGGTCGACCAGATGTGGTGTCATACCTGTCAGAAAAGAAGGAGTTAGAACAAGCACTGAGAACCCAGGAGCTAGAATACAAACGTGATGCACTTGAGGCTGAAACTAAACTTAGGCAAGAGCAATTAGAAGTTGAGAAGAGACGCATTTCCCTCCAGGAGCAACAAATGAACATGCAGCTTGAATTATTAAAAGCTTTTATGGCCTCCAAAAAGTAGCACTAAAAAATTAATGTTACATGCTTGCATGAGACTTCTTGTTGACTTTTCATGTTGGGTTGGATATTTCATTCTTGTGGTAAGAGAAGTTAAGAAGTTATGGACGTGCCCTTTTATCTGGGTAAAGAAACTTATCAAGGTTTGATATCTGTAACTAAAAAAATCATGAAAAATGTAGGTAAAGTTTTGAGTTAAGGTTGTATTTGTCAGTTTAATTATCCGTTAAGGTATGTGTGTAGGTCAGGGGGAGGCAAGAAGAAGTAATCTGAAGTTACACTACCATATAGACACGTATGGCAGTTAATCAAAAGAACACCCACAACATAGTATTTCCCAATTGGTTGCAAAAGGACTTTGAGGTTTTTCCGAAAATCGAGAAATGCAAAATATTGCTCAACCTTCCCGAATGCCCATTCAACTGATTCCCGAACTTTGCTCATTCTTTTGTTGAACAATTCTTGAGCTGGAGTTAGCATTGCTCCTCTATAAGGGGCAAGTAAATGCTGTCAGAGAGGGTAGGCCGGATCTCCATACAGGCTGAATATATGTGGAGCTCTGAACCTTCCTTCAAGCCTGGGCATTAAATTACTCTCATGAAGCATGAAGGCATCATGGTGATGTCCAGCAATTGGGCCATATAAGTTTGCTATCAAACCATTTGGACAAACAACACTCTGAAAAATAAAACGATATTTAAGATATTTTTTAACTTGAACATTTGCAAAATGCACTTTTAAAAGAAAATGAACACAAGTTAGGTTAACATCCAATTATGAAATGGACAAAGAATAACATATTAGCACTATAATTGGCCAGATGTCCTTTCTACCTGGAATTTCAAACCACGTGTCAGCTTGTGCCCGGAAAACAAAATTCGCTTGTTTCTTATGGGTCTGCAGCATGGCCTCACTGTGGCATCAATAAAACCCCAGCAGTTGTCTAGTGGACTTCCAGCATTGTGAATGGCTTCTGCAAATGACTGTGCATCAATCCAGGTCTGGTCCAAGTTCTCCAACTTGTGGTTCCACCTGATGTATATGTCATTCAAAGCCTTTAAAAAGTAGGGGGAAAAGGTCAATAAACAGGTGGCTTGAAAGAAGACAGTTAGGGGGGTGCTTCAAATACATGGAATACCCTTAATTAGCTTTTGATATGTTTTATAAATATTAATACCAGTTAATACTACCAGGGAATACTAGTTCTGATCAGTTTATTATGTCCCATGTGTCTGAAAAACGCACTTAATGATAACAGTAGGGCCATTTATTTACACAAGTTTATGTTGACTCTCCCCTCCCCACCCCTTGCCAACTCAAAAAAAAAATTGACTTACCTCATGGACTATCATGCTGAGTTCCGGCTCGGGTCTTCCAAACAACTGACACAAATCACACAAACGGTTTGGATATGTCAATCTTCGTAGTAGGATAAGCAGAGCTTCCAAGCCACCAGCCACAGTTCCATTTGGACACTTATACACAGCAGGTATTGAAAGAGCATCGTGCAGTACTCTAAGAAAAGTTGTAAGGTTTGGAGAGTTTGAATACCATACCTTTGTTATCACGACTGTAATTCAAACTCGCTGTTACCTAAACAGGTCGATGGAAGTTTGCTCGTCCAGATTTTCAAGGTCAATTTTAAAACCTATGTCAACACTAGACGGAACTTTACTCAAAGCATCCACAAGGAGAATTTCGATGTCCTCATCGTCAGTGTCAAACGCATGGAGAACAAACATATCATTGGCGTACTTTCTAAAGACAGAACATTCGTAAAGAAGACGTTTGGATACATTTGATAGACTTTATTAAACAATTTAGACAACTTATTTCTGAGTAAAAAGAGCAAACCTTGCCGCCGCAGCCGCCATCTTTGTAAACAATCGCTACCAATCCCTGTGCGTTAACTCTTCGGGTATCTTAATCAAATTAGCTGCGCACAAGAACATTTTACGTGTACGGGTACACTACCCGAACCCGTACACCGATATACGGGTGGTCTCTATTTTGAAAATACGTCATGTTGGGAAGTAGTTTTGCATGCTTTTTCTCAATTAGGTTATTCCACTAAGTTCTTCAGCCTCCATAGTCTTAGATCAGGGGGCGCTATCGCCGCTGCGAATGCGGGTGTTAATGATAGGTTATTTAAGCACCGTGGACGTTGGCATTCAGACAAAGCCAAGTATGGGTACGTTAAAGATAATTTAGAAGCTTTGTTATCAGTTTCTAAAAGTTTAGATATTTAATTTCTTTGGTTCTTCAATTTCTCTGTTCTCTTTCTTTATTTTCTTTCTTTATTGACAGGGTTGATAGTCTAGCTATCAATTAATGAGATGCCTATTCCTGATTCTTGTCTGCGTTTCATGGTTTCTAGAGTGAAAATGATTTGTTCTCGTTTCACTGCAGACTGACTAGAGAACAACGATTATTTCTGTCCAAAAAGAGTACAGATGATTGTTATTTAATTCCAGTTAACAATAAAAATTCGAGTTTCATTCCTGAACAAAGGAAAAAACGACTAAACCACGTTTTAGAAATATGCATCCACTTGCAATAACTCATCCGTAGAAATAACAAGGGGTTTAGTGTCCAAGAAAAGAATTTGTGGAGTAACTTCTTCCACCAACTTTAAGCTATTACTGGTGTACAGTTTTGTCATTCTCGTTCTCTTTCTCTCCTTTCGTTTCTGTTCTTCTGACATAGGCCGTCCAGGCATCTTGCAACCTTAGTAGATTTGAAATTAAAAATCTTAAGACATACCAAAAACTGCAAGTCAGAGCAAAAAGCAGCCCTAAACAAATTAAAAATAAACACTCAGCTTTAAGTTTATATCCCTCCAATGCTTGACTTGAAGAACTACACCTATATTATGTTAAACCTGGATTGAAACCAGCGAAAAATGCAAGAAAAATATATTTTCCAAACCGTACCTGAACACGAAAAGCATCGACTGTCTAGAGCTTTGCTGACGTAGCATGGCTGTGTATCTGCATAGAGCCACAGAAAGAGTGAAAAATTAAGCCTCGTTCAGGTGTGAGTGTGAGTGTCTGACCTGGCTTCAGCCTGCGATCCAATCAACAACCAGTCCCGGGTCAGCGGTCACCTTCAAAAAAACAGCTGACCTCAATAAGGTCTAACTTGAGCCCACGATATGGTCACGTGATACTGGTCAGCAGATACCTTGTTTTGACAGGTGTCAATTGACTATAACATTGATGTCCAATATCCAATCTCGTACCCAGAGTCCTCAGGCTTTTTGGCCAGCGGGTGAGCGCCCGGAGAGACTCTGGGATAATCGACTCCATTTTCCCAGAAAACGTGGGTTCCGGTCTTATTGCGCATGCTTGAGCTTTAAACGGAAATAAGGTTGAGTTAAAATGGCGAGTTGAAGTGAAATATTCGAGAAACAAACTTTGGTCTTGCATTGGGTTTTTTGTAAGAGCGAGTGAAATATGGAACGTCTGATGCTTTTGGTAAGTGTATTTTTATTGTTTCAGCGTGCATTCCAACGTGCAGAACGTACCATCATTCAAGTCTTGTTCTGTACATGTGATGCATATTCCCACGTACGGTGGCTTTTTAATATATATCATGAATGATTTTCACGTTTTCGAGCAGGCGATTTCCTCCACGTTAAATGACCTAGGATTAGTATCGTTAAAGAAGGAGCAAAGACAAGCGGTGGAAGCTATTGTTATGAATTGTCGGGACGTTCTTGGCGTGCTGCCTACAGGTTTCGGAAAGTCACTTATTTTTCAAGTTTTGCCAGGAGTTTTTGACTTCATGTCAAGAAATTTAAGCAAGGATCGAGCAATAGTTTTGGTTGTTTCACCTCTAAATGCGCTCATGAGGGATCAGATTTCTAAACTGAACGAGAGAGGGGTGTCTTCGTTTATGGTGCAGGGCAACTTAGTTAGAGTGGAAGATTCCCGCAGCGAAGAATACCGTGCAAGTCTTCCTATCGAAGCGTTAAAGGATCCATGTTGTCGCATATTATTTCTTCACCCCGAGGTGTGTGTTAATGATAAGAAGTTTTTTGCGCTGCTTAAATCCCCCATTTATCAAAGAAGGGTGAAATGCGTGGTTGTGGATGAAGCTCATCTCATCAAAGAATGGTAAGTCAATTTAAGCTAATTGTTTTTTAATTTGTAATTGAAAAAAAATTACTTAAACTGAAATTAAGATATCATTATGAGTTATAAAAAAATAACAGCAATGATAGTGCTAATAATAATCACAAAAGGAAATGAATTAATGGGGGTGACATTCATCAAGTAATAAGAGGTATGTAGAGCACGTAGCTGAAAAAGAGCTGTGACATCTTATGCATTGTTCGAAACCTGTCAACCTTGACAATTGTTTTTTCTAACCTCATGGAAGGACTTAAAATCATGATTCTCAGGAAATTGAAATTAAGCAGAACATTGATCACATTTTGTACCGCACTGTCTGAGTTGTACTTGACTGTATTTAATATTTTGTGTGTGGTTTCTAAGTCCCTGCAGTAATGTGGTGCAGTAATGTGGCGCCACCTTAAAGTTTCCAGTGCAAGTTTGGCAAATTAGTGACAAGAATTAGGTGAAAGTTGAATCTCACTATTTTATTTCTTTTTAATGAGTCTCCAGATTTCCAGATTTTCCTTTATCTGGGGTTGGCAGGTATGTTTATTCAATTGCTGGGCAGGTTAAATTCAACAAATGCAGCAGAGACTACTTATTATAAAGGAGACCCACCCATTTGTTGTGACCGGGGTCATTTAAGGAATGAGCTTTTGGATGAGGACCTCCATTACGTGATATTCAGATTTCATTTTATTTTCTTTGCAATATATCAACTCTGACACTTACGACAAGGTGTAACATAAGGTCAGCCTTGAGCCAAAAATTTCAAACAGTTAACCAGTCCTTACTTTTTTGTGTATACCTGAAAAGGGTGTGAAGCATCTAAGATCTCAGAATAAATACAGTCAAATAATTTGATAAAATTTCCTGATAGGGTGCCCCTAAAAATTGACACACTGATACTTAAACTTTGAGTTACAGTTACATTGTATGCTTCGTTGTAATTGAGTGGTGTATAATCTCACAACATTTGAATTTATTATTAAACTTTTCTTATTTTGTACAGGAAAAATTTTCGTCCTGCTTATGGAAAACTGGATGTTCTTAGCAGTGTATTCCCAAGTGTTCCTCATGTTGCCTTAACTGCTACTGCTACAAGAGCAACTCAGGAATTTATTAAGGATTCCCTAAAGCTGAATGAAGCAGTTGTAATTCAAGCTAATCCTGACCGAGAGAATATTTTTTATGAGAGTAAAGTTAGACCATCAGGTGGGGAGGAAAGGGTGACTGCAGTTCTGGAACCTCTGGCAAAGGAGTTATTGGAGAAGAAAATAAGGATGCCCCTGACTATTGTTTATGGTAACCTTGCAACTTGCTCTGATGCATTTCTTTACTTCAGCCAATTTCTAGCCAAATCTCAGTACTATCCTGTAGGTGCTGAACACGCATCAAGAAATCGCCTGTTTGCACAATTTCATGCAGAATATCCACAACATGAAAAGGACCGTATTCTGGATGAGATTATTCAAGGAGTTTGTAAAACCAGAGTTCTCTTTGTGACTGTTGCTTTCGGTATTGGTGTTGATATACCTGATATCAGAAAAGTCATCCATATTGGAGTTCCAAAGACCATGGAGGAATATTTCCAGGAGACTGGAAGAGCAGGAAGGGATGGGAAGGAGGCAGTTGCAACCTTGTATTATAATGGTCGAGATATTGCTAAGGGAAAAAATCCAGTTGATGAGGTCATGAGGGAACTAGCCACTACAAACAAGTGTAAACGAGAGATAATTCTGCGTTATTTTGGACATGAACCTCCCAAGAGAAGCAACTTACATTCCTGTTAAGATTTCCACAAAACAGTTTGTAAATGTAAAACTTGTATGGCAAGTCTCTCTGAAGGATTGGAGGGTTGCTCCATCAGTTCAGCTTCTTCAGATTCCATAATGACAGATTACCTCTCGGATGAACCATGTGTGACTCAGAGACAAAAAGAGGGTATTCGTGCAGAACTTGAAGCATATCGTGCTTCATTGATATTTGGAAAGTCATGCGTTGGAGGTGTAACACTATCAACTGGTTTCAGCCTTGAATTAATTAATCTTACCATATTGCACTGTAACAAGCTTGACTCTGTAGACAGAGTTAAAGAACTTGTACCTGTTTTTAGCAAGCAGAATGCTGAAGTTGTTTATGCTATTGTGTCAAAGTACATTTCATGACTGTATATGGCAAGCCGTTTGTAGCAAAATTTAATCTTAGAGATATATATGTTCAATCCTTTAAATAAAGGTTTAATTTAAAGTCATAAAAGGCATTCAATGCAATCCAATCCTTAAGTTTTATATGCAATGCAATATCGCAAATATTGATTCAATCAGATCCTTAAATTTTATATGTAATGCAATACCACAAATATTGATTCAATGCTATCCTTAAATTTTATATGTAATGCAATACCACGAATATTGATTCAATGCAATCCTTAAATTTATATGCAATCCGAAAATATATGTTCAATCTTCCTGGGACGAGCGCGGCCATATAGAACCAGAGTAAACTGTGCAAGGTATAAAACAAAAGATGGCAGCAGAGTGAGAAGAAAAATTTGACATAGAAGTGGAGTTTCCCAATTTTCTAGGAGAACTTGTGGATAGAACCGAGACAATATATTATTTGAGAACTTTGATGCAGAAGCTGCAGAAATGCAGGCCGAAGTTCTTGATTAAACAATTAGCCTGCTCAGGTCGGTGAAAGAGTGTTGCAACCCCAGACACGAGCTCGAGGGACAAGGAAAATCTCGATTCCATCGCTGGGGCCTTAGTAGATGTGCTTAATGTGCTTCGTCGCTGGACTATCACTCCGTCTACTGTGGCTGCGGATTCAGGTACGATAGATAGGGATAAAGGAAAAAATCCCGGAAGACCATCTCTCAAAATTCCTGTTGAGATGCTAGAAGAACTGCGAGGACTGGGAATTCACTTGGAGAATTCACTGGGAATTCACTCGGAGTTTCGAGGTGGACAGTTAACAGATGAGTAGCAGAGTATGGTTTATAGGATATGAGGGGCTTTGAATGACTTACCCGATGAACGACTCGACCGGATCATTCAAGATTACATAAACAACCATGGAAGTGCGTCTAGATGAAACATAATAGCCGGTTACCTGAAATCTATTGGGTTACGGATTCAACGTCGAAGAGTCAGACAAAGGTTGGCGAAGCTAGATCCCGAAAATAATGCCTTTAGGTGAGCCACAGTAGATAAAGTGATAGTCCGGGGACGAAGCACATTAAGCACATCTACTAAGGCCCCAGCGATGGAATCGAGATTTTCCTTGTCCCTCGTGTCTAGGGTTGCAACACTCTTTCATCGACCTAAGCAGGCTAATTGTTTGATCAAGAACTTCGGCCTGCGTTTCTGCAGCTTCTGTGTCAAAGTTCTCAAATAATATATTGTCTCGGTTCTATCCACAAGTTTTCCCAGAAAATTGGGAACTCCACTTCTATGTCACATTTTTCTTCTCACTCTGCTGCCATCTTTTGTTTTATACCTTGCACATTTACTTTGGTTCTATATGGCCGCGCTCGTCCCAGGAAGATTGAACATATATTTTCGGATTGCATATAAATTTAAGGATTGCATTGAATCAATATTCGTGGTATTGCATTACATATAAAATTTAAGGATTGGATTGAATCAATATTTGTGGTATTGCATTACATATACAATTTAAGGATTGGATTGAAACAATATTTGCGGTATTGCATTGCATATAAAATTTAAGGATTGGATTGCATTGAATGCCTTTTATGACTTTAAATTAAACTTTTATTTAAAGGATTGAACATATATATCTAAGATTAAATTTTGCTACAAACGGCTTGCCATATCTGTACCCTACAAGTGGAATTGTGGTTTTAGACTGTTATGACGATGAAATGGAAATAGCATACTTTTTAGACAGTAAGACCTTGGCTTACAGGTCTTGCTTGTTATTGTAATCATGGTGTAATCACCACTGTCACCTCTGCTTCATATCAATGACATTTTTTATGTTCCTAATACATGTATGCTTGCAGTGAACACCTTAATAACATTGAAAGTAAGTGAATTTAAGTAAAGTCGCACTCAAGCCACAAGGGTCTAAATGACCGGAGCTTATCCTGGGAAACTCCAGTAGCATGAAGCGACTGAGAGTATTGCTACACATACTTCCCCCTGGACCGGATGCTTGCCTATCGTGGTGTTACCTCTAAATGTTTGTTGTCAGTACCCATTTTATACACCTGGGTGGAGGGAGACGATTTTGGAATGAAGCTTCTTGTCTAGGGAAACAGTGCAATGACAGACCCAGGTCTTGAACCACTGACCTTCAGATCTGGAACCTGAGGTGCTAAACACTACACCACCATGCCTCTACAAGGAGGGATGACACGCAAATGCACGAAGCGTTCCAAGCTTGAAAGTGGACAACCAAGAATATTATAGTACCTTGTAGATTTTTTAAATTCTGAATACCACTATTTATTTTACTTCCACTGGTACATTCGATGCATTTGTTTTGTTGAGTCATTGACATCAAACTGAAGAGTTACAGTGTGTTTGCACCCTCATGGAGGTTGACTTTCCAGCACCACCTCCTTAGGGACACTTGGTTCAACTAAGTAAAAACCAAACTACTGTACTACCTGTATAGCCGACCTCGATTTAAAACACAGTTTTTGGCAAGTGGTCTGTCTGATGCACAGTACGCCAAACCAAAGCAGAATTCTAATTCATAATGAATCTGCTTCATGCAAATCCCATATTTATTTATTTATTTATTTAATCACTTTCACCACAACAGAGAAACAGGCTGTGGTGGGTGTCGCACAACAGAGCGAGGCTCCAAATTAAGTGCGCCCTTTAACCTTCCCAACCATGATATAGCACAGAATATCTAAAAACTACACTAAAATCAATATTTTTCCTTGTGATTTGGCTCTGAAGAGAGCCATTCAAACTTTTAAGATAGAGACATCCAGCTCTTTCAAAATACCAAGGCTCTCCATCTCTCTTCATATTGTGATGTCTTCATCTTCAGAATCAGTTGTTCCAACCTCATTTTCATCGTCATTGTCATCACTGTCATCATTAGCACATAAACTAGCTGCAAGTTTCCTCTTGTGTTTTGTCAGCCACTGATCCAAGAGTACTGGGTCTAACTGGTCCAATGGACTTTTTGTAATTGATGGAAATGCACTGTGGAACCTGTCAGGTGTAAATGAGAATGGTTTCAGTTTGCGCAGAGACTCTACAACATCTTTTACATCTTCTTTGCAATCCCCATATGTGTGAGCAGTGGACTCTTTGGAGATGTGGGTCTCTTTGTCAATCCTTTCTGCAATTACTTGCTGGCTATAAGAAGTCGATGTGGATCGTGTTACAGCTTTCAAAGAAGAGTTACCTTATGATCCTTCACTATATGTTCCTGTTTCAAGTCATTAGCATAGTTTTTGCCTTCCCCCCCTTTGGGATTAACAAACATTCCATGGATGATTCTGTGTGCCAACTTTGGCGTGTACAGAGCCCTGCAGTTTGTGATGAGTCGCATTGCTTCAAAGGCATACTTCTTTCCTCTCTTTCTTGATCGATTGAAGAGCATTAGTAGTTTCCAGTTCCTCATCATACGCTCACCATCCCCTTCCCTTTCCGTGTCATCCATTTGCATTAGAAATATGCCCAGCTGTATGACCTGCAGCCCATAATTGAATATCCTATCCTCACGACTGCTTGGTTGAAGGTCACTGACTGGAGAAGGTAGGACAGGTTCAACTTCAGTGATTTGTTGTGTTTGCTGAGGTGTTTCATGTGTTAGCCCAGCCTCTTCCTGAAAGTTATTGATTGGATGGGGATGAACATATTCAGCTCTGGATGTTACTTCTTCATTAGCTGCCACTCCCCCAGTGGTCCCAACCACCCTTACAGGTTTGGCTGTTAAGTCTTTTGGCCATAAAATGGATTTTCCTTGAAGAGGTGGATTGGTTTTCACCAGTGTCAGGATGGTGTCCACCATTAAGCTTGCCAAATTTTCGCTGCTCTGTTGACTGTTGTTTTCAGCTACTTTGCCAACTGCAAGTGACTGTTTCTTATCTTGGGTTAATAGGATAACACCATCTCCTGTTTGAAGAAATAACATCACAAAAGGCGGCTAAATCACAAATTTAATTGTAAGGTTGTGATAGCCATGAACATACAATGCACAATAGTATTATACATCTTATATAATAAACTCACCCTGGGTGTAGATGCAACGCTAGTTAATCATTTGTTTGACTTTCACTTAAAAAATTATTATGCTAGAATGCTTAAAGAATATACCCTTTTATAGGTATAGATAGGTAAAACCTCGAAGTCTGATCCTTAAATCCCACCTTAATCATTTTAATGTTTTTCTCCATTAATCAGGTTTGTTACCTGGCTTGAAAGTGTGACAAGGATCTGTTACAGCAACAAATGAAGCTGGGCTGCAGACATTGAATGACTGTGCAGAATGCTGAGGAGCAGGCAGTACCTGGTCTGATACTGGTTTGGAGGATACTTGATGAACTTCTTTTCCTACTACCGATCCGACTGCTCCATAAGCAAGGCTTGGCATAGAATTATTTTGAACTGATCCTTTTGGTACAGTGCCACATAGTACAGGCGATGGTTCACTGTTTGCGAAAGCTGTGGGTAACTGGGCAATTGCAGAAGGTCTTGCATTTACTGGTGCTAATGCACACGGAGACACATGGGAGCAGGCTTGACTTGTCGTCTCTACATTGACAGACAATTCATTTTAATTTTCAGTACATTTAAGACAAATAAAAGGAATCACCACTTTTCCTCCCCTAGAACTTGCACTGAAATATTATACTGAGGAAAATGCCTTTATGTCCACCTACATGTATGAGATTTAGCAGCAGCCTTCTCTCACATAAAAGGACGTACCTTTAATTGTAGCTCAGACATACGCAATATTGCGATGTGAGATCCTTATTATCACTTGTGACCTTCCACGGGAAAACGTACACTAACGATTGGCCGTTAAACGGCTTAAAACTAACGGCCGGTTGATGGATATTCAACGGTTTTGAAGATTGGTTTAACGTTTTTTACTAACGCTCTAACGGTTTGTGCTAACCCTCTAACACTCTTTACTAATGCTCTAACGGTTTGTTGGTTTTTAAGGAGGCTTGAAAGGGTGTTGGTTGCTATAGTGTTCCTGAAACGATAAAAGATACCAAAGAAGGATATTTCATAGTGTAGGCAAACTATAAAATAATATCTTTGGAGCTCTATTGTTGGGTAATACTTTATGGTGGTTATGACATCATTTCGATTGCCATGGCAACACGCCAGGTCCAAAAAAAAGGCCCTTTAAATTTCAGTTTTTGAAAATTATCTAAAAAATCAAGTCGGTGACCTACCGTTGTCATTTCTTGGTTGGAAATGTCCCTAAATTCTTCAATTTCTCAGCGAGTACATTGTATGACAAAAAGTTATACAGTAGAATTTAAGATACATCGAAAAAGGCGTTTTATAGTTTACAGGAAATTGTACTAGATAACTTTCCCTGAAACTTTTTTATTTCAAGTGCCATCGTGAATGATACCTGCATGCAAAAAATCAAGATGGGTCCCCGCTCAAAATTTCGAGATAAAGAGAAACTTTTTCCACAAGTTTTGTTTCCAGTTCGTGCGATTTTATGCTGTATTTTCTCCTCTGGTGTGTTGCGCGCGCTAGTTTTGATAAAAATTCGATTCATTCAGCTGATGCGTGTTTTTTTAGTTAGCAGGTAAAAACAAATATCATTGCATGGTAAGAGTTGCATGAATGTATAAAAAAGTTACATATACAAAGTGGTTAAGCAAATCCCATTTGGTGCTTTCATAATTATTATTATTATTATTATTATTATTATTGTTATTATTATTATTATTATTATTTCTATTATTAAAATCAACACAGAGACAGAGTATTAATTAACAATTAGACTCACAGCCCTTGCAGGCTACGGGTAAATAGCCCATGAGGCGAAGCTAAATGGGCTATTGACCCGTGGCCCTTGAGGGCCAAGGGTCTAATTGTTTTAGTATCCCCCAACTAGTCGGACAGAAAAGGCAATAATAAAGTTAGCAAATGCAAGTCGAAAATATATTTATTTGGGAATAAAACGAAAGAAAGCGTCACCCTTTTCGCTACTCGAGGACTGTTACTAATAGTCCTCTAGTAGCGTAGCCAATCAAAATGCATCATTTGCATTAGTCCACTAGTTGGGTGATACTAATAATTATTATTGCTCTTTTAGCATACAAGTAGCAGTTCTTTTAGCCGTGTATTTTCCCAAGTTCAGACAATAGTTATTTTTTAAATATGTTTCATTCTAGTAGACTGACTTATGCATCCAATTTGCTGTATAAATAATTCAGTATTTGCATAAATTATTCTCAAACTTCTACTTACCTCTTTGATTGTTTCTTTGTTCTGCCTTTTGCTGTTGTTGAAGTCTCCACACCTTTTCCACATCAAACTCTGGGAGAACATACTCGTCAACAAAAGTGCCAATGGTGTCATTCATAAATTTAGTTTTGTTTTCTTTGGCATGCAGCCTTGGAACTTTAATGCTTGTAGGCTTTTCTTCCATGGTATCCATACCGGTCCACTCCATGAATGCTTCACACAGATATGCTTTTGTGACTTCCAACAAGAATTCTGCAGCAGCTTTGTAGTTTTTCTTTGCATCTGAATACACATTTCTTTTACCAAGCTTTTGGCGGAACTGATAGAGAGTGCCCACATCTCGAGTGCTTTTGGTGCTGTACAGGTGTTCCCAGGCATACTAGAAATAATAATTCAAGTGTGTTTATTTAGCTCAAATGCTATTTGTGACTATTTTTGCTATTTTCTAACTATGACAATTTGGAGGCAGTGCGGCAGTGACGGAATGGTTAGGGTGCTTGCCTTGAAATGGATTCAAGACCTGTTCTGACTACTTGTTGAATTTGGTCCTGGTTCAACCTCTCAGGAGCACTTACAAGTAAATAGCCCACTGGTTTGCCTCCTACCAGTTGGGATTTTTAACAGTTGTTATTGTTCTGTTCTGTCGTTTCATTAATCGTGCTTCATTGGCCTTGAAAAGCCCCTATGGGAATTGGTCAGTTAAGTATGTATTGCATTTATTTTAGGGCATTTGTGACAACAGTAATCTGTTAGTGAAAATGGGTATTAAATATAATAATAATTATTGTTTTCAGATTGGTTAACATTTTATGCAAATAACTACTTTCTTGAGAACTGCATGGAGATTGAAGATCACCTTGTTTAAATTTAATGTGATTCGTCAAAGACTGCAATATCTTCCTGGCTACATGATTTAGTTAGTCAGTGTCTTTTCAAATCACTATTCTTGTACTTGCAGTCAAGGCATTTTGTGTTAATAATATCTTATTTGTTATGTTATTGTTGATGTGGACACGTATAGGCCTTGTGAAGAAAGGAGAAGAGTTACTCTTGAATCATTTAAAACTTAATATCAGCATTCCAATTTTCCGCTCAGTTTTCCACACAGTTCTTGTTTTGCCAATAAGGAGAGTTTGTTTAACATTTCACAGCCCTTGTATCTTGTTGATCATCTCTCTATTTTCTCCCTTTATAAATGGAATGGGCAGTACACAAACTTACACACAAGAAGGACTGTTTGGCATGCCATACGGCTGGTGTTTCAACAATGTGGTCAAAGCAGTCTGTTCGGTAGTCACACCCTGCTCTAGTCTTTTTGGCACCAGTAACTCTCTCCCGTCCAAGGAGATCTCCAGCCAATGGAATGCAATGGTCCTTCAAGACTTGTGATGCATGGTCTGCTACTTCAGCTGCAGAAGTGTTTGAGGGGTTTGGAATGTCTTCTGGTTCTGGAGTTAGAACTTTCACTAAGAACTCAGTCAAATAGCTCAGGTACTGACACACATCACCCAATTTATTTTGGTTGTAAGGGACAACTGGTAGACTGATGATTTCTGAAGGAGTAGCCATTTCTTTTGAGTACTGATGGGCAATATGCTTTGGAACTACACTTTCAATTGGCTTTAGGCAAGGGAAGTACTCAACCAGTACTCTGCTAACTAGAACAATGTAATCGTTTCTCTGATTTTGCAGCTCTTGTTTTGACAACAGGTAATTGCTGTTTTCAAAGTCCTTCATATCCCGAATAATCGGTAAAGTGTCATTGAGACCATTGCAAGGCACCCTGTCAAAAGTAATGAACTGTGTAATCCAGTGCATGTCAGAGTTTTGATGCCCCTTGACAATTATGTTGGCCAAGACCTGAAAATCAAAATTGTCAAATGTGACCCTTAATTTCAGCCCTTCTTGTACCTTTCCTCTGATATGGTCTACTAGGCCACCATCTAGGTCATCCAGCATGTTGAGGTATGTTTGGCGAGACTGGGCCAAGCCTAGTGAGCTGCATCTATCAAAGGTCTGCCAGAATAAAGAAACAAAATGTTTCAATATCACATTTAATGCACCATAAGTTATGTAAAGATGTTAAAAATTTCATATGAGCACAAATATCATTATTGTGCTCATATAGTGCATATGCCATATACATGTACCAAAGCTGCTTGTGTTAGAAAATAAATCAGGATTAATACCACAAATAATTTTGCTTCACAAAATTGTGAATAGAACCTGGAAATAGAAGGCGTAAGTTTCTGACATGTTTATTAACTTAAGAAAACCTTTTGTGAACACCTCTTTTAAATCATGGAAAAAATCATGAAAACCCTTTTTTTAATCGAAATTTCTTCATTCTTGGGTAATTAACATAGGACGTAAAGACTGCTAAAGAGCACTTGTTATTTTCTTAGTGTGATTGTAAAGGGTTACCAGTATGTTCTTGAAGCTCTTTAGTTACCATGATGGCACCACAGCCTGGTATGAGCTCAGTTACTATGATTTGTTTCATTGACTCATACTTTAAAATTTTGATGTTTATTTTCTCTGACTCAAATAAGCCTTCTTAAAGTTAAGAAGAGAACGGAATGAGGCTGGTGATAGGCTATGATAATATTATTTCTTATCAAAATGATATGTCAAAGAGTGAATTGTTTATTTCTCAATTAATTTCTCATTTCAATCTAACAGGCATTAAGTAGAAATAATAGTTGGATGAGGCTTTGTGATATCTGGAATAATCAATATTATTATTATTGGGTACAACCTCTGTAAAAATTTTTCTTAATGTTTAAGCAAAGAAATTTAACATTTTATTAAGAAGTGGTTGTGATAATCTTGAAGAATAAGAAAGAGGGAGGGGTTATTTTTCAGTATATAGACCTTATTTATATTCTCAAACTTGGGCTGGAAAGAGTATGCAATAGAGGTTTATACAGGGTAAATAATTTGCATCTGAAATATTTCCTTGTGTCAGCCTCAGGTTCATGCTCTTTTACAGTGAAACCATATGAATATGGGCTACCTACCTTACGGGTGGAGTGTCCAATACCAAGGATGAAAGTGATAACTTTGTGGACAAGGCTGAGCTCTCGCCATCTTGTATTCATCATTTGGCTATATGCAACACAAACTGGGGCTACTTGGCTTCCATTTTGATGTACAATGGGTACACTAACAGTTGAAATAAAATCAAGCACATCCGGGGCCCTCTCTTTCATCTCCTCAATGATAGTGTCCCAACTGAATTCTTCCAAAGATGACTTGGTGTTTTTCCTTGGGACATGCAAGACAGAGGGACCATTGGTACCATGTTTTCGTACACAAAGGTCTTGACATTGCAGATGCATTTGTTCCAAAAATTGGTACTTAAGACATGATTTCACACTTGGTAGTAGCATAATTGCTTTGGCAATCTCGATTGGGGTATTTGTCTGCAAGGCAAGCCACAGTTTTTGTATCTCCTCTTTCTTCAATGGAGTATTTTCATGTTTTCGAAGCTGAAGAAGAATTTTTTTAAAAGTTATTTCATTTTCAGTGAAAATGTGTAGTACAACATAATACAATTTGATGTTATGGTATCTTTAAATTCTTATTAATGAATTTGTCAGACAATGTATGTTTGGTAGAATGTAAAATTAATGACTTGTACAGGCATAATATTAAACCCATGTTCTTTTAGTCTCCTCTTCACTCTGTTATTGTATTAATTTTATTCTTATATTTGTTCTGTTTATGCATGATGTTTTCCAAATAAATAAGAAGAGAAAGAAATGTATCAAAACCTTTTATAAAGTACCTCTGCATTTCGAAGTCCAGATTTCTTCAATATTTCCACACCACTTGTTTTTGTGGTAAGGTTGGGTGTTGGTTCTTCACTGCCACTGTGTTGATTTTCTTGCAAAGGAGAGAGCTGCAAGTAATAAACAAGTCTATTATCCTCAAACCTCCAATGCAAATGTTAACTACCAATTTGATTGTATGAAAATTTCATCGAAGATTCTTAAACGTTAACGCATCTGAAAGTAACTTCTTATCAACCAACCATTATTTTCCTCGTATAACAATGACCCTAAATAAGAAGAAAATATCACCCTACTTTGTCTTAGAATGAAATAGATTACCTCTGTGTTTACTTGAGACCTGTCCCCTGAGTTGTCAGGCTTGGGCAAGATGGGCCTTGACTGAAAAAGTGAAACTTTGACTCTCGTGTGCTCGGCTTGTAGATGTCTGGGGCGTTTCACTTGTGGCAGCACTGAAGGGGAAACGGCAGTCTGAGATGGACTCCTCTCAGCAACAGATCTCTTTATCTCCATTTTTTTTGCGAGAGAATCCTCTTCATCACAACTAGTTTTACAAATATTGGAAAACTTTTCTATTTTCCTCTTGATGCTTGTCACAAGAGAGTAACACGATCAACAAATGTTTGTGGACACGACGCCGATGTCTTCTCTTACCACATTTATCTTGCCGTACGTCTGAACGGCTTCGAGAAGACCTTCTTCTACGGATTTTTCCCCAAAGAGACTGATGAAATGTTTTCTAGCGGTACTTTTGCAACAGCGACAATAGTCGGCCGTCTTAGCTGCTTGCATTTTGAACTGTGGAAAAATTCCCGCGCTAACCTGGCAGCTGTTTATTAGTAGAAACTGTCAGACATAATTCAAACCCCTTCGTTTTATTGTTGTTGTGATTTATGTATGTCTTGTTGTGAATTATGTATATTGCTGAGGTGCTTTAATTTAGGGGAAAACAGCGGCGTTAGAAAAATCAGACAGCACTACAACTAATTTAAAAACCAAAAAGTGCATTTTCCGGTGTTTCTTCACATTACTGATATACTTCCTGTGCCGGACTGCCATTGTTATGCAAGCGACCAATCAAAAAGATAGTTCAAGTCGATTATCCCAGAGTCTCTCCGGGCGCTCACCCGCTGACCAAGAAGCCCGAGGACTCTGGGTACGAGATTGTCCAATATCAAAGATGTATGCTGTAAACTAGCTATAGTGTAAACTGGAGTATTGCCTCCTTGATGAGCCGTAAACTTGAGCCCGTGATATGGTTACGTGATACTGGTCACATTGGCATACATGGAGGGGCGGACGTACGTACGTACGGACGTTCATGATGTCATGGCTATAAAACCAAATTTTCTCACATCGATGGGTTACCATATTTACCATAATTATTTTCTTAGCTATGGTGCTCGGCTAAAAAGAGCCCACAATTGCAAAGGTGTTGAAGGAACATTTGCTAAAGCTGAGGCTCGAAGAGAATTTTTAAAAAGTATTCAAGAGCAAGAAGTTGTGGATCAATGCAAGGGCTGTGATACACATCAGGTACAGTGCAGTTTTTGTAACATTCTAAAATCTACAATCATAATGAAGGGTGTCAGGAAAAAAGCCCTGTGTGACTTCTGATAAATATATTTTTTGCTTGATTCTTGTTCCTAATTGCCTAGTTGTATTTGCAATACAAAGGAAGAATTTGACATCAAAAGTCACAAAGGGCCTTTTTCATGTACCTCTCAAATTGTTTAAATAATACTACATTGATGTGTTTGACCTCATCACCTGCTGATGAGAGTAGGAGAAAGCAGTCTAGCTACTATGCGATCTAAAAAAATGACTAATTCGTAGGACAAACGACTATAGGATTTATCCAAATGATCTCTACGACACCAGTCCGATATTAGGATTTTTTAATATTTTCCTGTCGTCAAATTTGTTCCCAGTATGAGCTTACCAGTAGTGAGGTGTGCTAACAGGGAACCACTATTTGCAGAACGGTAGACCCATTAACTCGGCTTACCTCTCCTTTATTCTGTTGCATCATAATGTCCTGGACATTTTGCCGTAAACACTATATACAAGGGGTTGTGAATCACGGGGTTTCATCTTGTATGAAGTAAACAAAGGGAGAACCGGCCATACTGGTCATGATAACGATTGCTACCTGTAGGATATTGGAACGCACCTTTACCACCAAATCCCCGACTTCACCACAAAATGTACCTTCTTCTCTAAATCGTTCTCTTTCCGCGTTTATATCGAGAAGTGGAATTTCTGTCAACATTTGGTAATAATCGTTGCTTTGTACGTGATTAAGAAAGAGTTGACACAGCTGAAATACATTTTCGTCGATGGTCAGTCCCAGACCAAGGCCCCTTAAATGCTGCATGAGATTTTCGTTTTGCTCTTGCCATTCTGCTTTACGGAGCTGTAAAAGTATGCTTGTAAACGCACAGTCACCGTCACCGTTAATGGCATCCATTCTCAAATTGAACGAGGCCAGATTTCACTGAAGAATATACCGATCTGTCATTATGTTATCAGAAGCACTATCTTTGCAAATTAAAATTGGTTTTATGCTGCTAATTTGCATAATGGGAATATGAAAGGCATCAATGCTACAGTTACTGCAATCATTGTTGATCGATTCTAAAATATCGTGTAGAGCACGGGTTTGTTTCACTACCAATGTCGAGATTGTCTCATTGCACGTGTCTATAACAACGTCGCTCAAAGTTAGTTGGTTATGATCATTAACTTAATCGTTTCTTTTCCGAGCTTTCTCCAATGATACCTGTCCCTGATAGTCCGATTTGAAATGAATCATTTTTGAGTTTACAACTTGACTGCTGTGTTTAAGATTGGAATAAAAGGTATTACTTTGGTATTTCTGCTGTGTGTTTTTCCCTTTCTTTTGCTGTTTATTCCATAGAATAAAAGTGTGAGAATGGCAATAATCAATTCAGGACTGACTGTAGTAACGCCGTGCACCAGTGAATTAAGGGTGTGGTGTAAACTTTCATTACATTCAGTGCCTTCGTTCTTCCTTCCTTCCTTCCTTTTTTTATATGAGCGTGTAAATTCTCAATCTCAGATAGTGTCTTTGTCAGATTATTGTCCTGCAATATTTTTTTCCATCTACTCACGAAATTGTCGAAATTATTTTGAAGAATAGTTGGTTCGGGTGTACAATGTACGCTCATCCTCGAAATCACCTTTATCACGAAACACCAGACCAAATTCCTTTGAAATTTTCGAAGAAAATTCTGTTCCTTTTGGAATGGTCGCCACAACTCGTTTTACACCATGAAATAAGTCAAGCATTACTGTTGTTTCAGTGAATACTGATTGGTAAAAACCTCTCACTCTGCAACAGTCATTGACGATAACTTGTTCTAGACCAGTATCTCCAAGAATATTCTTGAAACCTTGTAGGAGATCTATGATCTCATCGAAAGCTGTTGTTCTTGTAAGTCTCCATCCTACAATTTCACGACGCTCATTTAGCGTTATAAAGAGGTTCTGGAATTGTTTGGCCAACTCGTTATCATTTCCTCTTGAGGCACCGACAAATTTACATATTTTGAAGGTATGATCGCGTGAAATTCTTTTGCTGGCAGCTGCACAATTAAACATTTCCTTCTCATAAAGTGGCTGTTTCCTTTGAAAATCAGAGAGAAAAATATCCATCAGCTTGTCATTACCTGGAAACGAATAAAGCTTGTTGCTATAGAAACGTTCCATTGCACTTTGAGTTGTCTCATATGATGAGTGGGAGCAATGTGAAGAAAGTTCCAGGCGGCTGCAGTAATCCTTGAAATTTGACGCCGCCAATGCCTTGAATATTTTGAAAAAGCTCACTCCTTGTATCATTTGCTTTTCAACGAAGTCGACCAACTATTTTGTGCAGGCGGTTCTGTGGTACATAATTAATTGAAAGCAATTGGCATGCAATGGTGGAAGACCTTCCAATACTGCTGTAGAAGCAGATAGGTATCTGTATGACGTTCCTCTTTGACGATATACGTAATACCTCTGGATTATTAATATATTTCCATGTAAATCGTATCTAAGTCGCGGATTTCTCGGGCTGTTCCTTTCAACTTCTTCTGTGAAACCTCCAACCTGAAGTGTGCTTCCATGCTCTGGACACTTCACTTCTAATCCAAAGTGATCAATTGGACACCATGTAAAAATTTTTGGGTAAAAAAAATCCATAACGTTTTCACCAGTACGGGGAGGAACGATGACATTGTCAAAGCGCGTACTTCTGGGGTTTTTCTTGAATTCCTCAACAAGTGTTCTATTATAGTTGGCCGCAAGTTCATCAAGATGAACAGCATGGATTGCTAAAAACCAAATCATTGGAACGCAGATGACTATGCATTTCATCATTGTGATATGCGACGCTGCCATCTTTCGAAACCTTGTGGAAAGAGAGTAAGGTATCGTGCACACTGGGTGATTTTTTTTTATTTTGCAAAATATATGTCATCAGTTTCGTTTTAAAAGCGCGCACGATAATTTTTGTTCTTGTCAAATTTTGTCTAGCCATACCGTCGTCCCCGCCCCCCCCCCCTCGTAGCAGGGGTCAAAACTGAGAGTCTTTTTAATTTGAAGAATTCCTAAAAACTGTATACTGCCTTTTTTATCCCACTTTAATTGCCTAATAAACTTGAATGCTCTAGATGAAAAGCAATGCAAATTGAAAACATATCAACAAATATCCTAATTTCACAGCAGCGAACTTCTTTCTTTCTTTAGTTGAAAATGAAATATTATTCACTAACTGGAATAATAAACTCAAAACAAAAGAATAAAAATGTGAAATAGCAGGCTTTAAAGTAATTCACACACAAAAACTGATGCCGCTGCATAATTAATTAATAAGAGGTGATTGTTGGTACGAGTGTAAACAAACATTCACAGACAAAATTTTAAAACACCAGAACATTCGGCGCATCAGTAAAATTTTCCTAGCAAGCACTGCCTTGAGGTAGAGAGTTTTTTCCCATTTCAAGCGATTTGTTAGAGTCAGTAGGTCCTGAGATATCGATTTTTTTAGAACGGATTTTTACAAGCGGTATCATTTCATTGGAAGATCAAAAACAGGTGTGAAAACTTACCAATTTCAAGCTAAAAGATATTTTGTTAACAAAAACAATGGTTCAGTGTTTAGTTGTATGTGCTGTAAGTTAGTAACAATTGAAAGCGAACATTAAAACGCCAATTTAGTGTATGACCGTGAGATCTCTTGCATATTAAGGAGGGAGGTATCAAAACGCTCGTACCCGCGTATAGGCCGCAACCCTAATTTCGGTCCCATTTTTCCGGGAAAAAAGTGCAGCCTATCCGCGGGTAAATACGGTAATTTAAAAAGTGACTACAGAGAAGGTTATAGCCAAGAATATTCTATTCTGCAAACCCGAATATTTCCAATTCCTCGCTGTTTTGAACAAATGGCCATTTACTACGCTTAATTCAAACTCAGTTATTTCGCATTCCCTGCTGATTCGAATCAATTTTTCTTTCCTTTGGACTTATTCTACCCTTTTATTTCGAAGTTGTTTTAATTTTTAATTAAAAGGTAGTCGACAAACATCAGACGCTGTCAGAACTCAATGTGACAATGGATTTTACTGGTCCTTTTTAAAATGTGTTAATTCAGTCACTATGATCGTTCAGTTATTCATTTTACAATGACAGATAAACTCTTACCCTGACCATTGAACAAATAAAGTCAAGAATCAAAGAGATAAAAGAAGATAAATATTCAAACAGTGTGGCAAAGATTCAGGTGTGTGTGATGTTTCGTGCGATGGGAGATATTCAAAGAAACAAGGCTGTAGCCCGGGGGGTCCTCGGGTGCCTGCGACTCCCTTTTGTAAGCCTTTTTGTAAGCAAACAACCTACGATATTGAGGTGCCAATCTGGTGAGTACCCTCTGTTTGACTCAGTGTGACCCCCCCCCCCCCCCCCCCTTTGAAAAATCCTGGCTATGGCCATGAGAAATGTTTTACTCAAATTTAGAAGGCTTTGTATGGAGGCGCCATGTTTGTGTCCGTCTGAGGGGCACAAATATGGCGGGGGGAAGCTAACAAAAACATATGTTGTCAAGTTTTGCTATAAAAAGCCTATAGTTGTCTTCTTAGGGCTCATAGACAACTACAACTACATGAGTACTTATTCTCATTCAAGGACTGTTCAGATTGCAAAATCTCAGCGGATAAGTTACCTTTTTTTAACCTATGTGACAGCATTCACGGCAAAAGCTTAGAAATTCAACCTTACTTAATCGCAAGGCCAAAGACCGTATCAAACTTAGAATTTGTAAAATGATATAGGTCTTCAGCTGTTCAATAAACTAGCTGAACTTAAATCTAAGAAAATAATGTTAATTCCTCATTTTTCTTAATATTAATGACGTCATGTGAAAACCAAGAACTGAGTGGTTTGACGTTAAAGCCAAGGTAAATGAATTCCTCAAATTGCCGGGGGGGGGGGGGGGGAGAGGGAGGGTTGTTATACATGAAAATTGACCAATACCGCAAACTCTAATCAGGGTTGGGTGAATGACTGGATGAAACGAAGATGTTAAAGATGGCTTCTTGAACATCATCGGAAGGGGTATAAGAGAGCACCAGAAAACTGGATTGATTGCAGGAAAGGATTTCTGTTGAGTTATTAAAAAATCCACTTCACAATCCACAATCATTGAACAAGGCTCAAGATGGTTTAATCTTTATTCTTTCTTTCCCACTTACAGTACAAGAAAAGCTCATGCTTTTAACTATCCTTTAGTAGAGCACATACTAGTCAATTATGTGTGAGAAGTCAAGGGCGTAAGTATTTTAACTCTCTAGGTGACGATGCCTTGCCTCTTTTAAAACAAAACTTAAAACATCTCTGTAACAACCTTTAAATCCAAATATTTTAAATGTTGCATAAAATTTGGGTTCGTGGTCGTTCTTGTGACCGGAGCAGCCACAGCATATCGGCACAAAGTTATATACATGTACGTTTCTTTTGTTATGGGAAAATGTTTAGTCAAGCTATTTGTAATAAAAAGTTCGTTAATTCGCGCGAGTATTCTGTTCACTTTCTCGTTCTTCATCTTTTATATGGTTTGAATCACCCGCTGAGGTGGTCATACAGTTTCTCGGCCTCTGTTTTGGCTGAAACGAAAGCAAAAATGGACACTGAGAAGTCGAAGAAGCGTTCTAACAGTACACATAGTTATATTCGTATAACGTTGTCCTCAGCTTTATTACAGAAGTTTAATACGTTATATGAGAAGTTACAACATCAGTTAAAACAGTTGTGCGATTTGTGGAAGTGTTTTCGCTCAAATATCACTGGTTGGCTGAGATACTATCGGCAAACAAACCGACAGAGCAGTTCCATCAAAGCTCGTTCACCTCTTGCTTCCTGACTTTTCTAATTCGGTTTTCCATTGTCTGATTTATTCTGATTTTCAATCTTTATAAGTCTTCCTTCCCCCATTGTTACAACAATTTGTGTATTTCTAGCTCACACTTCATAAGTACTTCAGGGCAAAACAAGCCTTAATTGCAGGAACCTGGTCTTTCTATTTCAGGTTATGTGAATACATAGTAAAGACAACATGACAAAGGGATGATAAAAGTTTTGCATAAAGGAATGGTAACATCTTAGAAAAAAGTCCTGTAATGAACAATTATTCACCGAAGGCAAAGTGATTATTCGTCTCTGAGCCTGAGGCGAATAATAAAATACACAGGTGATTATTTCAAAAAAGAGAGAAAAAAAAACATTTCAGTGCGAAATCATCTTCACTTACAGTGGCAAAACGACTACTGGCAGCCATTTTGTCCATCAAGGTGATTATCGGCTGATAATCCAAGATAGCGAGCCAATAAGAGTGCGCGATTTTGTATAATCACCTGTGTATTTATGCTAAATACCTATAACCGTAATGACACCAACAGTGAAAAAGAGATTGCAATGACAAGGCATTCCCATCATTGTTCCTTATCATGCTTACCGTTGTAAAATTTTGATTACGTTTAAACACAACTGGCGTTAATGCAAAAGAGATTACCATTTCTCTTTTTGAGAGCTGCAGTCTTTGATGACTCTTCCGCTGCAGAGAAAACATTACACTCTTAGTGTTTTGATGCATTCCTTTTGTACAATAAGATTGTAGTTCAGTGAAATATCAGAGACCAATCTGTGTTGCTTGCCTTCGACGTAAAAATGCATGCATAATCTATTTTTTTTTGGGCCCTTACATGAGAAGAAAATTGGAGATTTTTTGGCTGTGGACTGCCGTTTGCCCCAGTCCCCTCCTGCCTTTTTTCATCCTGTCGACCGACCTAGAGATTTTTATGATTGTCCGACGGTGTTGTGGCTCAGGAAATGATGACACTTAAACTTTGTTCCAGTCATCAATACATGTAATTTACCCTTGGGAAGACAAAATGGAACATACCAACGAAATCTTGTTGAACAATGTAATTGCGCAAAGTCAGGAGGTAGTGTGGCCCAGTGGTTAGGGCGCTTGCCTTGAGATCCGGAGATCCCGGGTTCAAGACCCGCTCTGACCGCTCGTTGAATTTGATCCTGGTAGTCCCTGGTTCAACTTCCCAGCTGCACTTGTAAATAGCCAACTGGTTTGCCTCCGGCCAGTTGGGATTCTTAACAGTTGTTGTTGTTCTGTTCCATCGTTTCGTTGTGTTTCATTGGCCCTGAAAAGCCCCTATGTGGAGCGGTCAATTAAGTATGTATTGTATTGTATTGTATTGTTATGGTGCTTGTAATACAGAAGTGAAATCTTTTATGGTTTTTCTGCATTGTTATGTATGTGTGTATTAAACGTCGAAAAATTGTTCAATGCCGTTAACCCTCCACTTTAATTTTTCCATCCCTCCCACTAACAACAAAAGGAACATAAGTACTTCATCTATTTGGGTCTAAATTAACAAAACAGTTATTGATTTATTTTATGTACTTTCCTCTTTGTCGCCACTTTCCTCTTCGTCACCGCCCTCCTCTTGATCTCTGCCCTCCTCCTCGTCACTGCTCTCCCCTTCGTCGCTGCTCTCCCCTTCATCGCCGCTATCCCTGTCGTCGCCTCTTTCTGTCATTGCCAATCTCCCCTTCGCCAACCTTGTTTTCTAATTTGTTAGCAAAACAGAATCCTTCGAAATTAGAGTGGCCGAAGTTAAAAACAGGGAGTGGTACATCAGTTAGCAAAAAACTCGAGTACAACACGTTTTACAGTTTTTTCACTATGTTGTTGCCTGCTTGTACTTGATGCTTTCTATATTTTTTTAATATTCGTGGTAAAACTATTTATAAAGTTGATAAATTCTGAAACCTGTTTGACTGATTTTCTTCTGAAACTCATACCCAGATAGATATATAGTAGAGATTTATGAGACGAGATGGTCAATCAGATATAAAATGCATCGTAGTGTAGATAAGAAGACTGCTAGAAAGGTAAGAACTAATTTTAGATTGACATGTGTTAATAATGTCATTCGTTTCATATTCCATATTTTGTCTTATAGATTCACATATGTGTACCTTTAAGGCGAATGTCATGAGCATTGAGTAACTCCGGAGGATTCGGTGGTGCACCTGCTTTCCTAATATATTCTTCTCGATGTTTACCACAGGGGGAAAATCCCTAGAAAATCAAACTGTTCTTACTTAAAATCCTTAAGGAGAATTTCGAGCTTCTCCATGTTTATAGTAAACATGCAGCCCGTCTTTGGCACAGCTGTCCCTCACTTGACTGTTGAAAAAGTTGTTTATTATACT
>OX421452.1:28765656-28783156 GCA_949126865.1 Montipora capitata
TAGCTCATTTGATTAAGGATATCCTGAGACACATTTTGATGTGTTTTGGGAACAAAAGATTTTAATGTGAATTTTTGGCAGATTTTTCAATATTTTCGTAATTCGGATATCATTTTAGGAGCGAATTTTCGCCCGAATTCAAGTGCTAAAAAACGCATCCGATACATGAGTTTTTACAATTAAACTTATATCATGTGAAAGAGCATTCTTTGAAGGTCTAAAATTTAATTTCAAAACACAAGGCACCACCACTTTCTGATTTTTAGTGAAGCGAAATGCAAGTACCACTTGACTGAAATTTGACCTTTTCACCACGCGGTCACGTGACTGCCAGGCAATAACTCGAACAAAGATTCAATACAAATATAGTTTATTTTACCATTTCTATGGCTAACAACCAGATTGAAATACAATTAAGACTATCCTTTGCTGGTTTCTTAATTAAAATAAAAAATTGCAAGAGTATAAAACTTGATTCAGACCTCGGATTGCAGTACGTTGTTTGTGTTGACACTGTCAAGTTTGACTCGAGTAATTATTTCCCCTATCAAATTTTTCTACAAAAACGTTTGAAAACTATAACCAGACTACAAAATATTCATGTCCGTACCTTTAGCTATGTGCTCAGTGCCCTTGGTACCGGAGATCCTTTGGAATATAGGCGGAAACATGGCAATATATGGGCATCTTTTGCAAAGCAGTAGGTCAAGGAATGAGCATTACGTGACATCAGGACACCGGAAGCCCACACTAGTACGCAGTGGAAGCATTTCAAGGTTGCGCACAATAAAAACAATAGAAACAATAGAAATCTTTAACAAAATCAATGGACTGCATTTTAACTCAGCCATCTTTCTATCTTAGCAAAATATATACATCATATATAATATTTATTCCAGTTTCATAATTAAAGGGCTGTGACTGTTTTGGCGCTTGGCAGTCACTTTACTTTGAGCAACCCCGCTCTCTGGTATTCTACCATTAAAAATAATACATCTTTATAATGAAAATGATTGCTACTCCCAATTATCCAGGAGAAAACACAAAGTTATGAGTCCGTCTTTCTTGTTCAATATGAAGTGTTGAGTGCTTGTTTTGGATTAGGACTGGCTGGTGCAGGAACAGGCGCTAACAATTTCTGAAAGGTAGGTGATATAGGGAGCCTTTCTGTGTTTGGTCGGTGGCTCATCCATGTTTGAAGTACATGCAGATCTCTTTGAGCTTGGCAACACTGAGTGTGGACATCTTGTTTGTCGAGTAGAGAGTGCAGATGTTGTAGGTGTCATACACTATAGGGTGCACGGGCTCGCACACCGCCAAGATTTCTTGTCGGGCGCTACAGAATGCCGTCTCCTCCTCCACGGCCGCTTGAATGTTATCTTCAACATCATCCTGCGGTTCTGTTGCAATTCCACGTCTCAACTTTGCAGCAGAGCGAGAGAAAAAACTTTGAATTTGCTGCACTGTCAAGAATTCCTCCACCTTGAATCGCCGCTGACCACTTTCATCACGGGCATACCGCATTTCTTTTGCCACTTTCTCAGGGTCTGCCTTATGGCCGGTTTCTTGACCGATTTGGAACTTGTCGTCCAAGTACTTCCTCTGATCCTCGGTAAACCGCGCTGCCTTTTGTTGACGTTTTAGAGCCCAACCTTGTGTCAACGGCGCCACTTCTTCAGCCTGATAAGATGCTTGAACTGTCAAGGTTGGCTGAGCACTGATGTCCTCGGAAACCTTCTCTGTGTATAGCAGTTTTGCCTGATCTAGCAGGCCACGCTTTTTTTCGAGGTGCAAAGTGCATTTACCACACGTTAGATGGTTCTCAAGGTTGGAGTGAAGCTTGAACACTTTGACGCAGCCATTTACTGGGCAACAGAATAGCCCACTCCCCGCCATGTGATCAGTGTCCTCCTCAACATTGCCATCACTATCTTTGCTTCGTTTGGATTGCGGATTAGACTTTTTCATGGACCAACATGGGGCAAAGTCTCCATGTGAGAATTCAGCATCATATGTCTCTGACGGCAGACTGCTGGGAACTAGAAGAATGAAGAAATTTAGAAAAATTTCTTGTCATTGTTCGGTATCATAGAATTAATAATACGTTTACTCAAGGTTCATTCATAACGCTGGATATTATAAACATACGGCTTCTATGAAACAGCACGATGAAAAGCTCTGGGATTTATCATGCACACCATTCATTTGTAATCATTTCTTAATACTGAATCAGAAGACACGCAACCGGGGCGGTTGGTGATCTTCAGCCTACACTGATCGAGCTAGTAATTATTTCCTGTTTTATAATGATTTGCAACGCTAACAGCGACGTTGCGACCGACTCACACGGCGTTCAGTAGTTGACTGCATTTACGATTATATTATTTCGACTGGATGACTCAGAATATTCATCCTTATAATTCAATATTTCTATCATCAAACGCTTAATTTGGAGATCTTTGGAGACCAAAAGGTATTAAAAATTTGCCAATCGACGATCACAAATCGCACTCGCCGTGGTCGTGTGTCATGTGATTCAGTGATAAATATGTTCGCCTTATTTACGCGTGCTACCATCAGGCTTACCTTGTAATTGCGACCAAGGTGTCAATAGCCCATCTTCTGTGTTGTACTCCTTATAGACAGTCACTTCACAGTTGTCGCTGTAGACAAAGTTGTTCAACGAATTAATGGCTTCCCAGCGTGTAGCACTTTGTTGAGACGGTTTGGTGCTGCCTTGAGCACTGACTAGGGCAACCCTTACCCCAGAGGTGCCACCGTAGGACAGCATGGACTGTTGGAAATCCCTTGCTGTTGCCACATTATGCCCCTCATTTAGGTATCGACGTACGTGAGCCTTGATCTCTCCTGCCTTTCGATCACATGCACCTTTACCCCCTTGTGGATCGCTGAAGTCGACGCGGTTTACTTTGATGCCAGTATCGTCGCCCATCAGTCGACAAGAGGATAACATGTAGGCGCTATGGTAGCACCCAGCATTGTCCTTCCGAAGGGAAGCGGTCTTGATCTCAGGGTGCTCTTTCTTTAAGGCCTTCAACGTTTGCTGCAGCAGCTGCACTACATTGCCCGCGTCCTGATTGCAGTCTTCTACAGTGTGGACAAATGTCTGCTGTTGAAGATCGCCATCCACCCTCCGCACGACAACTCTGATGTGCCACGATATGCCGCGTTTCCCAAACCAGTCAGCTTGGGTTTCTCTGTACCTCTGCGGCAGCCACTTCATGGCCCAGTCTTGGGTGATTAGTACAGAGGACTCGTCAAGGCTGTCAAGTACGTCGGTACGGGCCTGGTCTTGTTGGAATGAGCGCAATTGGTGGGCCTTCCATGCTGCTATCGCTTCCTTGGCAATACGGAAGGAATAGAGAAGATCGTCGCGTTCATCCTGAGATAGCAATGTCTCATTCGTCAAGGCTTCTTCGATTTCCTTCAGCGTAGACTTGAGATCTTCACAGCGCGGACACCTGTCGTCATGGTGATGATCACAGTGTATAGAGAGAGCTTTCACCTTTGGATCACTCAAGGCGTATGCTGTACAGTGGTCGGGTATTGTTGCATCCGCAGACAGATGGACCTGGAATGAATAATATACACTGATTACACAACTAGGGTTTTACAGTCATTTTCACAATACTTTACTGCCACGTAATTCCGAAGTTCAAACCACAATTCATGTTAGATTACAGAAAAACGAGGGACTGAAAATCGATTCATTTTTAAAGATTCATTTGATTTTAGGAGAATCTTCTAGTTAGCTAACTATGAACTTGAATTCTGTTGCAGACTTGTAAACCAAGTTATGAGTACACAGAGCGTGTAACGAATATGTTTTGTATTGTATATTGTGGTCCATGACGTACTCTGACGTATGTACATATACATATACATATATATATACCTATCCAAAAGAATTCTGCAAAATCCAAAATTTTCAATCTATATATGTCTTTTGTATTTCCATGAAACGGCAATGACAGTTGCTGTTTCCTCGACCGAAGCGTTAACGGTATAAAATAGCCACGTTTCAAAGGACTTTCTGTTGTTTATTGATGAGTCTTTCGAAACCTATGATTATAAACAGTTTATCAGGTTATATGAACAAAGTTCAAAGAAAACGAACCACAGATTTTACATACCCGATGGCCTCAGATTATATTATTATCAGGTTATATGAACAAAGTTCAAAGAAAACGAACCACAGATTTTACATACCCGATGGCCTCAGATGTCGACTTCGGGAGGAAGCTTGCCGTACTAATGTTATTAACGGTGATTAACCTAATTAAGTAGCTATGACGTATCTAATTTCGTCGCGGTCGAAACACTCCCCGCCTCCCGAAGGTATTGACCTAATTCTTAATTTACATTTTGTAAGTTAGTTTCATTTAATGTCCTTTGAATCTTCATCATCGTGGAAAGGAACCAGCACGATTAGACGCTGTACAGGTCGCTCGATTGTTGAATATCCTCGACCCTTGTATATACCAACTTTTTCATTCGGTGCTGGATTCTTGTACTGAATTGTAACTTTTCTGATCTTGCCATCTTTTCCGGGGTTAGCTGCTATGACGCGTCCGAGCTTCCATTTCCCCCTTATCTGGTTACTGTCTTGAATTAACACGATATCGCCGACCATGACATCACGTTTACAAGTATGCCATTTCTGGCGTACGAGCAAGCTTGGGAAATAGTCTCGTGTCCATCTGCTCCAGAATGCGTCAACAACGTTTTGTATGAAGTAAAAGCGCTTTCTGGGGTCTGCGCTTTCATTAAATGGCCCGTTAGGAACCTTTGTTGAAGAACGTCCTAACAAGATGTCATTCGGGCAGAGATATGCTCCGTCTTCAGGTGAAGTTGGATGACGACCGATTGGCCTCTCGTTGACTAAATTAGATACTTCGTAAAGGACTGTCTGAAGTTCTGGAAATGTCATAACGCTCTGTCCGATCGCTGTAGTAATAGCTCGCCTTATCGATTTTATAAGGGCTTCTGATATTCCGTTCTGCCATGGTGCGTCCGCGGATGCGAATTCCCACTTTAATCCTTCGTTCACTCCAAATGTATCGAGTTCTTTTAAGTTCCATTTCTTCGTCATATTCTGGAGTTCTTCACTAGCTGCTACCAACTGCGGACCGTTATCAGAGTATAGCTTTGCAGGATATCCTCTGAGGGATGTAAACCGTCTCAGCGCAAGTAGAAATGCCTCTGTACTGTAATCGCCTACCAAGTCAATATGAACTGCTCTTGTGCGCATACAGTTGAACAATACCCCATAACACTTTCCGATTGTTCGCTTCTTTACCTGGTCTCTTATTTTAAACGGTCCGAAAAGGTCGTTGGCTGTACTATGCCAGGGTGGTGAGGGCATAAGTCTCTCTTCTGGAAGCTGTCCCATGACCTGCTTGTTGAGGTTTTCGTCCAGTTTCTTGCAAGTGACGCAGTTGTATCTAATGGACTTTACTATGTTATGAATCTGAGGAATCCAGAATCGTAATCGAATTTTGCTTACGGTCGTCGACACGCCATGGTGACCTTTTCGATGTATATGTTCCGCATAAAGCTTAGAGAAACGATGTTCACAAGGAATGAGGATCACTTCTCTCTTATCGTACCTCAAGTGCACCCATTTGCCGGTCCGATGACCAACCACTATTACTCCATCTTCTCTGCGCTTTGGACACAAACGCTTATATTTAGATTTTTTGACGTTTGTAAGCATTTTTCTTTGCGCATCAATGATCCAAAACCTTTCTGCTTTAGAAATATCGTCCGGCGTCAGGGTCTTTGTCGCATTCTTCAGACTAACTGGTTCTCTTGCGTACATGGCTAATACACGTGCTGTTACTCTTAACAGTTTGTTGTAACTTGAATGTCTGTTTATATCAATTCTTCTCGCGAGCGAGTCCTGTTCTGCAGCAAGTGTTGTTAATGCCGTTTTCCTTGGTAACTCTGGGTGATGGACTACTTTACTTATTGGCCATTCTGATTCCGGGAGTTGTAGAAATCTAGGTCCCTTTTGCCAGTCGCTTTCGCTTTTGATATCGCTTGGTCGCTTACCTCGTGTTATCCAATCGGCGATGTTTTTATCACTCTCGACCCAATACCAGTCTTGGGGATTGGTACCTTCCTGTATCTCTCCGATGCGAGTAGCGGCGAATGTATTGTAGCCGTAAGATTCCTTTCGGATCATCCCGTGCACTATTTGAGAATCGACTATATGGTAGTATTTCGCAAACTTGTAGCGGGATTCTTTGTCCAGAAAGTTTTTAAGCCTTTTGCTTAAGACTGCCGCGCAAAGTTCAATTCGATCGATCGATAATTTCCTGTTTGGCGAGAGTCGGTTCTTTGACATGATCAGTCTGGTTTCAAATTTGTTGTCCAGTAATGTCCACCTGATGTAAGCACATGCTCCGTAAGCGTTGTCTGACCCGTCACTGAATATGATAAGAGTCGGCAGACCGAGTGTACCTGATGGTTTGAGGCATCTTGCAAATATAACTTGATCCATATTGTGCAGATCTTGGAAGAATTCCAGCCAGTTAATCCTTTGCTTCTCAGGGACAGGGTCGTCCCAGCCGAGTTTCTTTTCTGTTGCCCAAAGCTGGCGCATCAAAATCTTCGCTCTGACCGTAACGGGAGCTGCTAGACTAAGAGGGTCATACACACGGTTTATCTGTGAGAGGATAATCCTCTTCGTTATTTCGCCAGTAGTTGGGTTTTCTTTGATGCGTCCTTTGGCTTTCGTCACAGTTAAGTCTATTCCCACTTTAAACCGGAATTGATCCTTGTCTGTACTCCAAATGACGCCGAGTACTTTCTCGGTTGATGAATTTTGCTGGTTGGGTTCTAAAGCCATTTCGTTTGCTGTTTTGTCGTTCGAATAGAACCAACCCTTTATCTTGAATCCGCCCTTGACTAGGACTGCCTCAATCTCATTAGTTAGTTGCTTAGCTTGTGCGTCACTATGTACACTGTCTACAATGTCATCCATGTACGAGTTGGATATTACGGTATTCGCGGCTTGTGGATAATTCTCTTTTGATAGTTCCGCTGTCTTTCTCATGGCTACGGTCGCTATGGTACCCGAGGGTTTGTCTCCAAATGAAACTCTTTGTATAACGTACGTATCCGGATCCCTGCTTGTGTTCATGTCGCGCCATAGAAAACGATGCGTGTGTTGCTCTATGATCTTGGTCTTCACGGTGTGATACATCTTTTTCACATCTCCGATGAATCCAATTTCGTGTTCTCTGAATCGCACGAGGATTCCTACAAGATTATTTAACAGATCGGGACCCTTTGCCCAGTACTCGTTAAGGACGTGTCCCATATAGTTCGCGCTGCTGTTAAAGACGATCCTCACTGGAGTCGATTTCGAATCAGGCTTTAGAACATCGTGGTGGGAGATGTAGTGGATAGGGCCTTTATAATTCTCGAGCTCTTGCTTGCTTAGTTTTCTAGCTACTCCTCGTTCTACCATGTCCTCAACTTGATTTTGATAAACTCTGCTATGTTCGGGATTTCGCAATAATCTTCGCTCGGTGCTTAAGAGTCTTCCAAAGGCAGCTCTTTTGTTATCTGGCAGGTCGTGTGGGTCACGAATCCAGGGATATTCAGCGATCCAGCATTTTTCCTGTTCGTTAAATTCAAGGCCTTTCTCGATGAGATGGAGCTCCCTTTCTTCTTTCAGAGTGTAGTCACTGGTTCCAGGAGCGCATTTTCCGCATTTGCAGCCTTCGCAGCGCGGCGTGCAGCTAACACCTAATCTCTCGATATTGTAGAAGTCGTCAATTTTGACTGCTTTTAGGTGGTTTGCACATGCGTCGAATGCTGATTTGTGGTTCTTCTCCCGAATGGAAGGGTGTGTCCCGCCTATACATCGTCCAAAACGATTCTTCAATAACATTAGGTGTTCGACATTTCTTTCTTTTACTGGGTGGAAGCCTGCGTAATCATACCCAATGAGGACGTCAACGGCGCCTTTCGGCCGAGTCACGTCGCCCCTTTGTATCTGGAGAGCGTCAAGTGCCTTATCCATGTTAACACTTTGAATGTCGGTGGTAATTTTGTCTATTTCGCAAACTTCCACAAGGGTCGTTTCGCCCTTGAGGTCAATGAGCGGCAATTTGTATTTTCTGGAACTTATCTTCTCTTCCTTCCCTCCCACCTTCACGAGAGAGATTTCAAGTGGCGTTCCGCGCAGTCTTTCTTCCTGTGCTTTGTCGCGGGTTATGAGGCTAATGGATGATGCGTTGTCCCACAAGACGTTTGCATGTCCTCTAGAAGTTTTTATTTGTTGCAACTGGAGGATGCAGGTCTCATTACCCCCATGGCTGCATGCACTGGATATTGCGGATGCGCTTGGAGTCTGTCTGATCTTCTTCATGTAATGTGGGATGATGTTTCTTCTTACATTCATTGACGCCGCAATCCCTTTTAGAGCGGCAATTGCGTGATCGGTGACCGGTTCTGAGGCAGGAAAAACACGCACCTTTTTCTTTCAATGTCGACAGTCTTTCGCTTACTGTTTTATCGAGGTATACTCTACAATCCTTGGTAAGATGATTCGAGTTTTCGGGAACGACGCACTTGCTGTAAGTTCTCTGGCTGCGGCTGTCGTGTCTTTCATCCGCTGTGGCGTAATGGACAACTGCCTTCGTTATGGCTGGGCCCTGCGCGCGAAGATCAGAACCGTCGTACTCGATAGCGCGTTTTTGCGTAAGTAAAAATTTGAGCAGGCTCGGAAACTTGTTGGTTTTGTCCACAGTGCTGTCTTCAGAACTTAATAGTTTAGCCCATTCTTTGCGTACGTCTGGCGGGAGTTTTCTCTCTATGATGCTTACTGAGCTCGTTGTGGTTATTTCTGCTTCCAAGCCAAGTCTCTTAAGGTCACGATATCCGTCTTCTATGATTTCTACCAGCTCCATGAATCGCTTGTTTTCGCCTTCGCGGATGGATCTTACGCGTCTTATCTCATTAATTATCGCGTCCGTGACTTTCGCTGGGTCCCCGTATTTTTCGTCGAGTCGCTTCCACATCTCGTAAACGTCATCGTCGACGCTCTTTACGTGAGCTAAAGGTTCTTTTCCGAGACAGGAACGCAACGTGTAGGATAATGTATCTTCCGTAAGGTGCGGCATGACTTGTTTCTGGAAGTCTCTTTTGAAGGATGGATATTCTCTCAACTCTCCTTCAAATCGGGGCATTTTGATTTTCTCTAGTTGTAGGTGATTGCTCTTTTCTCCTTTGATCTGCGGCTGCAGTTCGCGTTCATGTTCGCCTACGAGGTGTGTTTCGAGTTTAGCGTTCATCTCGTTATACGTCGCTTGAGTAGCTTGGAGCCATTTAATTTCATTGGCTGCAGATTCTCGCGTAGATAAATGGAGTAGCGCTCTATTCGCTAGTTTGCATTCCGCGAAAGCTTCGTCAATCTGTTTCTGAAGTTTCTTCGCCGTAGACGGCTCTACTTTGTCCGCGCTGAGTGTGTGCGAAGCGCTTTGACAAGCTGTTTCAAATATGGCTCTCGCTGTTTCTCGTCTGATCATTGCTTGATCAAAGAATCGTTCCATTTGCTCGCGTTCTTTGTTCGCCTTATCCCTTTGTTCCGTTTCCGCGCGCGCTGTCATTTGCACGTCCGCTATGTGGTTAATAAAGTTAATCTTAGCTTTTGTCGCTTCGGTGAACTCCTCCTGTACTTTGTTGATCCATGTTTCGGCGGCTTCTAGCTCGGCGTCGTCTGATAAAAGCATCGCGTAGAGATCGTGCTTTGTTTCCAGGACGTTCCATGCTTCCAGGAATTGAGCGTAGTTGTTTTCCACGAGTTCGTGATTGCTGGCTGATGAGATGGACTTCAGGAGTTCATTCCTTTTTCTGGTGAATCTTGATTTGGCGACGTGACGGACGTTCTTGGCTTCTTCTGCCATCGCGCTGATGAACGGGTTTCGAATGTTTCCTCGACCGAAGCGTTAACGGTATAAAATAGCCACGTTTCAAAGGACTTTCTGTTGTTTATTGATGAGTCTTTCGAAACCTATGATTATAAACAGTTTATCAGGTTATATGAACAAAGTTCAAAGAAAACGAACCACAGATTTTACATACCCGATGGCCTCAGATTATATTATTATCAGGTTATATGAACAAAGTTCAAAGAAAACGAACCACAGATTTTACATACCCGATGGCCTCAGATGTCGACTTCGGGAGGAAGCTTGCTGTACTAATGTTATTAACGGTGATTAACCTAATTAAGTAGCTATGACGTATCTAATTTCGTCGCGGCCGAAACAGTTGCTATGGCACCGGATACAATACTTTACAATGACTATGTGATTGCTTTGTCTCGAGCAAGGGTGTGATGTAATGTGTTTGTTTTACTCCAACCCCTCATCAATACTCGAGACAAAGCAATCAGATAGTCATTGTAAAGTATTGCATACATACACATACATATATCCGTTTGAGGGCCAGGGCATGAAAAACAAAATGCTTACTTTCCTAGTTCTAGTTAAAAGTAGCTAGCTAACCTTATAGTCTGCCTTGATGTATTGTTTCCCCTCCTTGAGGGATCTCCGAAGGCGGTCAAGCCAATCCCTGTCACAGCTCAGTCTTGGAAGGATAGTGATGAGGTCATCGAATGCTTTAGCACCGTCCACTGCAAGGTAATCCAGGCCTTGGAGGGATTTGCGCACAGTGGCTGAGCAACAGTCGAGTATTCGCAGCATTGTAGACCTGCTAAATGGCGTGAAGTCCACCTCCTTGCAGTATTCTCTGTACTGCGCCACGATACGCTCAGGGATGAGGGTTCTAATGAGATTAGGTGTCTCAAGTACAGTACCGTCAGCCAGCATTAGCACCTTTTGGCCAAAAGGAAGATCTTGAATCACATGAGGACTCGTGACAAAGGCGAGGAAATGAACTAGCTGGCGCCGATCGACACGCATACGGGGGCTCTTGGTAGTTGTGACTGGAACTCCACGACCATACCACAATGCATGATGCCTTGCAGCCTTTACCCGATATTCTGTTATATCAGGTAGATAGCGCTGTAGTATCCTGAACGGTACAAGGTCTGCCATAATTGAGAGAACCTGACGCTTTGTATCCCAAGTAGATGCATTGCTGTAAGTGTTGGCTAAGTTCTGGAGGTACTTATTATCTGCAGGGGTAACTGTCGCGGGCAGTCCAAGGGATTTCTCGACTTCACCGGACTGCAGAAGAGCCTCCCACAGACTTGCATTATCTTCTGGACTTATCACATCCAGCGTCGACACAACTGCGTCCCTTGTTGTCCTGATATATTGCCGTTTTTGTTTCGAGCCCAGTTCCTTCCAAGGCTTCTTTTGTGCCGCCAAGACTGGTTTTTCACTTGCTGCCAAGAAATCGTTGAGTCTGTCCCGACGTAGTCGCAAACTGGTGCTGTGGACTTGTGTGTCACTGGACATTTCACCACTACTTGGATCTGTGCTTTCTGGGACGTAGAGACTGGCCTCTGCGATAGACAAATTAGCCATGGCTTGGCACAAATTTGGCCTGTCGCTATTGCCCTTGAATTAAAAAAACAACAAACCAACTTAGTGAAAACGTTAACGTTATCGACATTGACACACGTGTGTCTCAAACCATGTTATTGGCGCCAAGGTCTTATACACACCATGGCACCATTAATGAAGTCATAGCGTCACCTCACATGTAGCTATGTACTTACATTCTCACTAGTGCTGGAGTCGCTAGTCGCGTCGGCCGGGGCTAGCGTCTTATTACTTTCCTGATGGGTTGATCTCTCGAAAGTTATCTCAGGACTTAATGCTGACTCTGTGATTTTTCTGCAAGGGAGCCATGGCACGATCTACATATCGCTATGAAGAAGTGAAATTGCGTTTACTCAGTAATGACATTAAAAGTTTTTTGAACTGTAAATTTCATCGGTGTCATTACAATTGCGTGATGAGCACTTACGAGCTCCAACTGGAACAAAGATGGCTGTTTCAGCAAATATATGCCTTGAATGAGAAAATGTCAATGTCTTTTCTTTTCTCCTTTTCTTGCTTTTGTGATGGGGCGCCATAGACTGTGGAACTTGACACAGTTTTTTCTGACAACGCCACCCAATGCCAAAATCGTTACGGTGCTTCGGGCATATGGTCATCAAAAGGTGCTCATCATGCATATCAAAAATGCCCGCGATAGACAATAAAATGTAAAATATATGTAAAAATTACTTGTAAAAGAGTGCGACTCGCATTTTGCTTTTACCGCCTGAGATGCACGTTGTTACCACTGGTTAATCGGTTAATATATCCCCTTTCACATGCAAACATTTCAAGTGCAGCTTTATAAGATGACAAACAGTGTCCCCCAATTAGTGTGATAAGCGCTAGAGAAGAAATTAGGACAAATAAATAAACAGTCATTTATTTATTTTTTAAACAAAACGCTTGACCTTATCCTTCTTGCGCATAATGTTTTGTGGCGCAAACTCCAATGAACTGTAAAAAAGAGGTAGCTATAGCGGTTGAACTAGTGTGAGCTTCGTCGGTGCTTCTATTAAAACGATTCGTGATAATAATAGGTAACTAGCAGTAAAACTAGTGTAAGCTGCGTCCGTGTTTCTGTCGAGACAATTGTGATAATAATAGGTAACTAGCAGTAAAACAATTGTGATAATAATAGGTAACTAGCTAGCAGTAAAACTCACTAGTTTGAGCTGCATCGGTGTTTCTAATGAAACAGTTGTGATCAAAAAGTATGTTTTAGGGACCATTCATTTTTAAGAAAGGGGGGGCCAGAGGAATTTAGGGGGGTCAAGAAAAATTTACACTGTAAAAAGGGGTGGTTCACTTCTTATTTTCTTGTCATTAGTGAGGGAAGGTCACTGACAAAAAGGATATATAGGGGGTGGGCCACTTTTTTATCTTGAAAGGCAAGAGAAGGGGCTAAACATTTTTAAACTGGTGCTGTTTACGATTCCTCCGCTCCCCCCCCCCTCCAAAAAAAAAAATGAATGGTCCCTTATACCGTAAAGGTAATGGCAGAGAACTCGCTGACGTTTCGGACATAAGTCCTTCGTCTGAGTAAAGAGAAAGGAAGGTTATATATAAAAAGAAGAAATCAATAAAAGAGTGAATAAAGATAATTTTTTAGGGAAAATACTTTTTTTTCAATATATGACCGTGTCGCATCTTTTTCGAGCTCTTCTAGAAATCTACTCACATGAACTTTCAACTTTGTCCAACGTGTTGGCTAGTCCTGGACAACAAGGTATGTGCCAAAGCAGACTGAGTACAAGGTTCAGTACATTACTAGAGTAACTATTAAATTAAATAACGGCTGGTCGAACACTGTTAACCTTAAACAGCGTACTTACTAGAATAAGATAAGGAAAGACTTTGAAGAGTAGAGCAGATTTCGTATGACTGTGAAAAGGTCAGGGCGCGGACGCGGTTACGGCGCGGTAAGGCAAGGCAAGGCAAATAAAACATAGACATCACGGTCACGGCAAGGCACGCACACGGCAAGGACCTTTTCACGGTTATACGAAATCTGCTCTATCACCTAAGCTCAACCAACAAGGTTAACTAGATTACTTAGTAACAACAGCGTTAACTGCAACACATTTATTCACTCTTAGATATAGTCAGAAGTTCATGATATAGTGGTTTCTTTTCTTTCTTCTTCTCTATCTAACCACGCTTTCTAAACCTTCCTTTCTCTTTAAGTTTTCTTTACCCCTATCATGGACTAGCATTTGAAGCGTCAGTAAGTTCTGTCTTATTTTTACGGTTTTTTTTATTAGAACTGTCAAAAACCTCATTATATGCACAAAGACTGAAACTTACCCGCCCTGGCTTCATTTTGCAAGCCGCAGTTTACGAAACTTGCTTCTAAGGTCTTCGTGAAATGGTCTTCAATGGACCTACAACACTCCACCAAAGGAACGTGTTCCGTACTAGTGGGATATTTGGGACTAAGCCCGCATTTACCTCCGACCAGAGCTGCATACTCACAAGCGTTGCCGTCCATGTCGAAGAGCGAACAGAGATCTGAGCGAAAATTAGCGAGCGAGCTGAAAAATGTTCATTGCACAATATTTTGGGAGTGGTTGGAATATATTGCCAAATATGTCCGTATTTGATGTAGTTAATGAGTTAAACAAACAAATCGTACCTACTTTTTCTTTGCTTTGTGAGAATTTACACCACCAAGTATATGTGGACTTCCTGTGTCCTTATGTCACGTAACGCTCATTCCTTGACATACTGCTTCGCAAAAGATGCCCATATATTGCCATGTTTCCGCCTATATTCCAAAGGATCTCCGGTACCAAGGGCACCGAGCACGTAGCTAAAGGTACGGACATGAATGTTTTGTAGTCTGGTTATAGTTTTCAAACGTTTTTGTAGAAAAATTTGATAGGGGAAATAATTACTCGAGTCAAACTTGACAGTGTCAACACAAACAACGTACTGCAATCCGAGGTCTGAATCAAGTTTTATACTCTTGCAATTTTTTATTTTAATTAAGAAACCAGCAAAGGATAGTCTTAATTATATTTCAATCTGGTTGTTAGCCATAGAAATGGTAAAATAAACTATATTTGTATTGAATCTTTGTTCGAGTTATTGCCTGGCAGTCGCGTGACCGCGTGGTGAAAAGGTCAAATTTCAGTCAAGTGGTACTTGCATTTCGCTTCACTAAAAATCAGAAAGTGGTGTTGCCTTGTGTTTTGAAATTAGATTTTAGACCTTCAAAGAATGCTCTTTCACATGATATAAGTTTAATTGCAAAAACTCATGTATCGGATGCGTTTTTTAGCACTTGAATTCGGGCGAAAATTCGCTCCTAAAATGACATCCGAATTACGAAAATATTGAAAAATCTGCCAAAAATTCACATTAAAATCTTTTGCTCACAAAACACATCAAAATGTGTCTCAGGATATCCTTAATCAAATGAGCTATTAGTAGTCTGGATTGTATTTAGAGTAGAAACAAAACAAACTCGTTTCTTGAACCCCTTTCAAGCCTCCGAAAAAAAGCTCAGGACAAAGGCATATAGCCACCCAACTAAAATGTCGCATAACTTCCAAAATATTTAACTGATCGAGCTCAAATTTGTATTTTCATGAATAGGTCATTGAGGACTATCTTGGGAATTTTTTTCGTATTTTTCGATTTTTTCATATTTCCCGGCCCGGTCGACATTTACAGAAATCCACTCTTAAGATCATTAGCTATGTATAAAGCAGCTCCGCCTGCATTTGTTGTCGAGTCCGTGTGAAAAAAATTATAGCCTCTGATGTTAAAATTAGAAATAGATTTCTCACCTAGTTTAGTTTCAGTAATTCCAAGTATATCCAGCTTAGAGACAAGGGAGCATAATAGTTCTTCCAATAGATTTAGGGTTTTAGATAAACTTCTAATATTGCAATGAAGAATTGAAAAAGATTTTACATCTAAATTGTGTAGCATTTTATTAAAACCACGGACTGAATAATATTCTTTGAAAGGGGTATTTAACATTATATCTGGGTCGCACTGATCGAATTTATTTGGATTTGGGAAGAGATCGTAAAGGTCAAGATCATGGTGCCTATCAGGCCAGTTGCCAACCACAGCATTAAATTCCCTATCAGTTAAATCATAAAATGGTAAACAACTACTTACGTTCCCTGGTAATCAGCCATATTTACCTCCGCAATTATACAAGTTGAAAGAAGTCCTTAAACTGATAACTAATTAATTAGACTGATCAAGAAACTCTTCGAATTCCTCATGGGTTACACGATTTAACGTTAAATTGTGAGCCCCAAAATTAAACTTTACACCTTTTCTATGCAAGATTTACGTTACATTCTGTGCACATTTCTTGTGGGTGTCTTGCTGTTCACACCCTTACTGGAACGTGCTTTTGTACTATCACTTCATTTATAAAACTAGTTCCCTTTAGATATCTTGTTAGAATCCCTGATGAGGTCTGTTTGATCAGACGAAACCGGTCGGATAATAAAAAAAGTTAACAAGATCAGTTGCTGTGTGCTGCTCACTAGTTTCGTTTTAAAAAATTAAAAACTTAAGAAATCGGCTAGATCAGTGACTCACCTAGCGGGGTCATGCTCTTTCGATGGTAGGGTCACCCGAGCCTTTTTTCTCCATATAGACCGTTTGGTTCGGTCAACCGGGACAACTTCACAGAAATTGAAGTCCATGTTTTATCTTCAAAGAGAACATTGTGGCTTAAATTGCTATCAAAGAAGCAAGATCTAAGTCAACAGTGACCGGTGTGAGTGGTATAAAAGAAAAAAAAAAGTCCAGCAGCGGAAAGAGGGATATTGAAGTTAAGAATTATTAAGTTGGGCCAATGAATAACTTAGTGGGGTAAACTTTGACTCGGTCAACCGGGTCAACTTTACTCATGTAAACAGGCGCGAGAAGTTGGCTCGGCAAGGCGGGAGACCCTTCTACCCGGGACAACTTTTTTCATATAAACGGGGCCTTAAGTAATGAGGTTACAGAAGTACAGGGTTAGCATACTATTTGCGACAGTCCCTTTCACGCTCGCTAATAAGAGACGAAGATATATTCCCGCGCTTGGTGAGTTGGACGTGAAAAAGGAAGGGGTAAGGGGGGGAGGAGAAGCAAAAAGCGCGGAGGCGAAAAAAGGAGAGCGCGAAAGGAAGAGACATGCCACGGTTGCTGATAACCAAAGGATTCTAAAGCAAACTGGGCTGAAATGAAATGCAGAGCTCTTATTTATACTGCGCTGAAGGGGATTGGGGTGAATAGCATACTATTTGTGACAGTCCCTTTCACGCTCACTAATAAAAGACGGAGATATGTTCCCGCACTTAAGAGCCCAATGTTAAATATGGCCTTAAGACCTTAGAAGAACGCCAATGCTTAAACATCATACACATCAGATCCCACACAAAAACTAGAAAAAATTCCCAACCAGCGAAAACTCAAACTAAGTCAAAACGCCGGTGGGAAAGGCGACAGTGAAATGGAGGAGGCTGTTCAAGTCAGTGTAAGAGTGTGCCAGGGCTTGGGCAGAAGAGTCGTGACGAGATAATAACTCTGAAGGACCTCCAGGACGTAAAACCTCCGCAACTTTTAAATAGTGAGAAGCTGTGGGAGCTAGGTGCCAACCAACATGCTCCATAATGTCTGCAAGCTGGTTACCCGAAAGGGCTAAAGTGATGGCGAAGCTGGCTCTAAAGCTGTGCAAAGTTTCCCCAGGGAAAGCGTGACTAAAAATATCTACAGGCTGCCAGCCCTTGAGTGGGAAAAGCGGCAAAACAAAACACAAAGGGTAATCGCAGAAGGAAAAAAAGACGCAAGAACCCACCCAAGGGATGGCAGCCTGAATGTCGGTAATCCGACTAGGGCATTAGACACCCTCTCGGGCTACCATTGGAAAGGAAAAAGAAACCAACATAAAGTCATTATAAACAAATAAAATATGTAAAATAGAGAAAACAGTG
>OX421452.1:28808156-28818156 GCA_949126865.1 Montipora capitata
ATAATGCGCACACCTTAAATGACTTCTTAATTACCTCTGTGGGTAACATTTTCCAGGCTTCTAATACCCATGCAATCATTTGCTGCCGTGATGGCCCTTTCATAGTTCCATGTGCTGTCATTTGGTGTTCGCTTTCCGCCAGCCAATTGTCATACATCTCTCTTAAATATTCTTTCATGGGCTTATTCCAACTTACATCAGGAGCCTGGATAAACTTTGTGCAGCCACCAGGTATAATTACAGAATCAATTTTAGCTCTGTTTAGAATATCATTAACTCGAGATGTTAGGTGACATCTAAATGCGTCCCATGCTAACAAGCGACGTGTGCCAAAAGAAAACGTTCTTATAACCTCACGGCAATACTGTTCACGCCAGTCAAGGCTTCATCCATCCATCCGCTGTCACTGCTAGCTACAATACACTTGCTTTGATATTCTTTGTTTAGCCTTTTCACGTCACGCTTGGCTCCCTTAAACACAAATAAAGGCTTTTTTCCCCACTGTCAGCCGTTGCAGTTGAGCAAACTGTTATTTTGGACTTCTCATGACCATTAGACTTCAGATTTACTGTGTAAGCACCACGTTTCTCCACTGTTGTGTTAGATATCATGTCATTCCACACGGCTGTCTCATCCATGGCAAAAATATTTTTTAACTCATAGTTCATTTTCATACGGAGTCGTCTTATCTTCAGGATATACGCACACAGCTTGTCAATCAGTTGATCTGGACTTTTCTGGGCTTCAGTTGTGCGACGCCTCACACTCAATCCATTTCTGTTCATGAACTTCTCAAGCCAGCCTTGGCTAAATGTCAATTTGGTAATGTTCGGATCTTCTTTCTCCTTTTGTTCCTGGAACTTTGCAGCTTTGACCATGATTATTTTCTTGAGACAGGGAGACCTTTACTGCGTCAAATATCCACTCTAACAAATTTTGTTATATTTCCTCAGAGGTAAGATGTCTTCCACCTCCATCTAGCCATTGCCGTTTAGCACCACCAGACCTCTCAACCTTTAGTTCTTCGGTAATTGTGAAGAAGAGCTCTCCAAAAAACCTGTCGGGCAACAGTCGGTCGACTGTCTGCCAACTGTTGCCCGACTGTCTGCCAACAGTCGGCCGATAGTTTGTGTTAGTGTTGGCCGACAGTCGGTGACCTGTTGGCAACCTGTTGGTAACGTGTCGGTAACCTGTCAGCGGGGCAAACTAAAATGATCGTAAGCATTTACTTGTCTATTGCTTCTAAACTACGCAAAAAGAGTTAAAGGCAGTTCATAATGATACCTTGAGCAGCACTTGTACTGCTAATATGGTTTTTGTCCACTGTTTTAGCGTTGGCTAGCGATACTTGCCCACATTGTTACCTATTCATTTATCCGCCATTTTGAAATTTTTTTCTAGTTCCCAATCCCCTAAATGCCCTTCCTCTGAAACCCTTTTAATGAAGTCTTTAATTATTTGTTTAGAACTATTTGATCTGTTGGTTCATTCACTTTTGCAAAATTGGAGGCTCCTAAAGGAGCCGTTTTTTTTTTTTTATTTCCTAGCAGGATGTGATCCCTACTCGTAGAAGTGCGGATCGAACTTCAGCGGGAGTAGCCGGCTTTCCCTCCGCATGGCAGCCATCATTGATTGATAACGTCGCAAACATTTGCGACACACCAGTTCTAACTGTTGTACTGAACCAGAGTGGTTGCATGTGACTAGCTCGTGCTCCCTGGCATCGATAATCCACTTATGTCCAGGTTTGCACGCAAATGCGAAAATTGCGATTTTTGCGAAAAATCGCAAAGAAGAAGACAAATCCCCAACTAGGACTCGCGATTTTTGCGAAAATCGCGAAAAATCGCAAAAATGGCAAAACTCTCAAAAGGTAAAGAATGCAAGTCCCCCAAACCTGTTGCGATTTTAACGATTTTTGCGAAAATTGCGAAAACTGCGAAAAATCGCAAAAATAGCAGAACACCGAAAAGCTAGAGAAGACAAGTCCTCCAAACGTGTTGCGATTTTTGCGATTTTAACGATTTTTGCGAAAATTGCAAAAAATCGCAAAACTCTCAAAAGCTAGAGAAGACAAGTCCCCCAAAAGTGTTACGATTTTTGCGATTTTAACGATTTTTGCGAAAATTGCTAATTTTGCGAAAAATCGCAAAAATCGCAAAACACTGAAAAGAAAGCGAAAACAAGGCCAGGACAAGAGTCGCGATTTCTCTGTGGGTGACAACCCCGAACAAGCAGGAGCCCAGACTACAGTTTGATATATTACTTCTTGGGAATCGAGTGCGAGCCGTTTGACGGCGAAAAATCGTAAATGGTGCAAAGAAGAAGACAAATCCCCAACTAGGACTCGCGATTTTTGCGATTTTTTGAAAATTGCGAAAAATCGCAAAAATGGCAAAACTCTCAAAAGGTAAAGAATACAAGTCCCCCAAACCTGTTGCGATTTTAACGATTTTTGCGAAAATTGCGAAAACTGCGAAAAATCGCAAAAATAGCAGAACACCGAAAAGCTAGAGAAGACAGGTCCTCCAAACGTGTTGCGATTTTTGCGATTTTAACGATTTTTGCGAAAATTGCAAAAAATCGCAAAACTCTCAAAAGCTAGAGAAGACAAGTCCCCCAAAAGTGTTACGATTTTTGCGATTTTAACGATTTTTGCGAAAAATCGCAAAAATTGCAAAACACTGAAAAGAAAGCGAAAACAAGGCCAGGACAAGAGTCGCGATTTCTCTGTGGGTCACAACCCCGAACAAGCAGGAGCCCAGACTACAGTTTGATATATTACTTCTTGGGAATCGAGTGCGAGCCGTTTGACGGCGTAAGAATTCTTCAATTTCATTGCGTGTGTCAACCAACGAATTCAAAATCACTGAATCTTGAATATATGGTTTCTCCAAGCTTTTAAGCACTGAAGCAATCATTACTAACTGAAAGCAATGAACTTCAAAAATAACTGTAATACAAATTCACGAGTTGCTGAAAGTGTGGTGTGGTGTGAATAAATAGAACGATTTGCTCTTTCCATGTAGGAAACGCCACAACTTCCACACATTACAAGAACAAACAATAACGCACGAAGACCAAATACATATCCTTAACGAAATTGCAATGGGTGTTTATTTACAGAAGTGAATTTCAAAGCACACAAAGAAACTAAGTGTCTTTCCTTATCCAGAACACGAAATAATTAAACATGCATTCAATGTAATACGTGAGTAAACACTACGTAATTTGAAAAGGATCGAACAGTGACAGTAACGCAACACCATCCGACTACTTGTCCATCAAAACAATGCAATCGTAAGATTATAGTAAACTGCTGCTTTTTGAGGGCAAGATCTATGGTGAAAGCTGATGGCGAGTAGTCCGAAGTGCGGGTCCACATTCGACAAATTACTTTCTAGTGACCTCATTGAGGCTGCCGACAAAATGAAAGTGTCTTCGCTAAACCTTTTACAATACCTTAAATGCCCGGAAACTGAAACTATCTGCGGCAGAAGGTCATTCCACCTTTTCTTACATAGTTAAAATTAATGCTAAACGTGCCCTGACTTGCTATCATCTACAAATCGAAATCAATGATCCATCATATATTATTCCACCTGGTAAAGCGGTTTGGAAAATCGCACAACCTTCATTTTTGTTGCACCCTTTTCCTTCCAACTACCTACAAAGTACCGCATAAAACAGACAATATCATAGACGATGGCTCTGGGTGCCCTTACGAAAGGAAAGAAAGTCAATGTTGCCACCAGTTTTCTGAGGAAGCTGTGCTTTCAAATGTAAACAAATGACTGGAATTGTCATATGGAGAACTCGAACTTGTTGTGCTGGCAAATATTCGAGGGCAAGATTTCAGAATGCCCGGCCCACAAATTATCTTACTCGAAAAACTGCTCCCGCAGTGCCGCATTCGAGTTGCAATGCTGCTTTCGGAGTCCCGCAGTCGCCAAAATGAATAACAACTCCGTTGCTTAATCGAGCGCATCGATGCCTCGTTTGTTTCAACGACAACAACAACAAAACGAAATACATGTCTTGTACCCTTTCTTTAATTTTGTGAATCATATGATCGCAAACAGTTTTTCAAACACCCATGTTATTCTACTAGAGCCCTACAAATATAGATATACCCAAGCCAAAATAAGCCCGCTACGCATGAATATATCTCGTGAGTTAGCTTTCATAAATATGAATTTACCTCGTGAGTTAGCTTTCATTTTGCGGTTCGGTTAATGAGCTGTCCTACATAATTACGCTTTTAGCGACTTTTTTGAAAACATTGTATCCACAAAAATGAGAACATTAAATAATATTTTATCACCATTTGTTTACTGATTTAGCCTAAGCGCTCGTTTCAGTGATTAGGCCTCAGAACTCTCGTAAAATTTTAGCTTTCATTTTGCGGCTCGGTCAACTACACTTTTCGCGAGTTTGTGTGAAGCACTCGTTTACTGATTAAGCCTAAAGTAAGCGCTCGTTTCAGTGATCAGGCCTAAGATCTCTCGTAAAATTTTAGCTTTCATTTTGCGGCTCAGTTAAGTACACTTTTCGCGAGATTGTGTGAAGAAGAATGCACTAGTTTACTGATTAGGCCTAAGCATTTTCGCCAAATTTTAGCTTCCATTTTGCTTCTAGGGTCAACTACACTTTTCACAAGATCATGTGAAGAAGAAAGCACTCCTTTATTGCTCGTTTCAGCGATTAGGCCTAAGAACTCTCGTAAAACTATAGCTTTCATTTTTCGGTTCGGTTAACGAGCTGTGCTACATAATTACGCTTTTAGCGACAGTGTCAACCTCAGTCGTTCAACTAACTTACACTTCATTGTTCACCGACTACGGCACTGCAGTAGCAGTCGTTCAACTAACTTAGACTTCAAGCACTAGACTTCATTATTCATCGACAACGGCACTGCGGCACTAGGTCTTCAATGTTCTGCGATTTTTGCGATTTTTCGCAATTTTCGCAAAAATCGCAACATTTTTTGGGGACTTGTCTTCTCTAGCTTTTGAGAGTTTTGCAATTTTTGCAATTTTTCGCAATTTTCGCAAGTTTCGCAAAAATCGCAACACTTTTGGGGGACTTGTCTTCTCTAACTTTTGAGAGTTTTGTGATTTTTCGCAATTTTCGCAAAAATCGTTAGAATCGCAAAAATCGCAACACTTTTGGGGGACTTGTCTTCTCTAGCTTTTGAGAGTTTTGCGATTTTTGAGATTTTTCGCAAAATTCGCAATTTTCGCAAAAAATTGCAACAGGTTTGGGGGACTTGTCTTCTCTAGCTTTATCACTGGGAATGTCCAGTTAACCAGTGCAGAAAACGAAAGTCGATCAGAGCTGGATCTTCTTTTGAAGATTCAAAAATCCCACTGTCGCACTGGCTCTACATCATCTTCCTGTGATCGATTGACAAGTCTAATAAAAAAGTATGGCTACTAACCAGATTGTCACTGCGTACAGTCATCACAGCACTTCAGAGGCTCCGAGACATCTGCTCTTTGAAAATTCTACATAGCAAATTGAAGTTGGGCGGCCGAGGGAAAACGATCGAGATCGACGAGTCCATGTTTGGCCACAAACGCAACTACAACTGCGGGCGGGTCGGTCAAGGCATGTGGGATTTCGGTATGGTAGAGGGAGGCAATGGACGAGCTCTGGCATTCCGCATACCGAACACGACAAGAGAAACCTTGGTGACTGGACTAATACAGAAGTTCGTCAAGCCTGGAACAACAATAATCTCCGACAAGTTTTCGCCATCCTTCAACCTGAACAGTATCGGCTACATACACCTCATGGTTAACCACTCCGAGAACTTTGTTGACCCTTACACAGGCGTCCACTCAAACACGATAGAAGGTGTATGGAGTCAAATCAAGAGAAAGCTGAAGGCAATGAACGGGACAGTGAAGAGCAAACTTCCAAGCTACCTCGACGAGTACAACTGGCGGAAATGCTACCCTGGTGATCCGTTTGACAACTTGCTCGAAGCCATCACAGAGTTCTGCCCACCAAACTAAGTTTACTTAGTTTTACAAACAAACGGCTCCTTTAGGAGCCACCAAATATTAAGAAAGTCTTGAACCAACAGAACCATCGTGTGTATTATTATTACTTAACATAATGAGTAAAGAGAGTCACAGTTGTGTCATTTATTAAACTTGAAATTGGAAATAGCAATTCATCCCAAACCTGCAAGATAGAGAACGATGTTAGCAACACAAATGCACAAAGTAAACATTATTGATACATAGAGGCCGTGTTGCATTGTACGGCGATTTGAACGAAAGTGTTTGTATTGATACGTAGCTTGTGGTTTTTAGAGTTTTTAGCCGAGTTTTCTATTAAATTATCTTCCAATGCGATTCTTAGATTGTCTGGTGTGTTGTAAATTACGCAAGTGATATCTTCTATACGCATCTGATAACAACTGATAACAGTTGATCGGTAAGTAGGTGAAGTCTGTTGAGTCATACATCACCATCACAGAATGTTATGTCACGTTAACTGCTCGTTTTTACCACAATTTTTCTTTTTTCTTAACCTGTCGGTAACCTGTCGGTCAACTGTCGGCCGACAGGTTTTTTGGTGAGCTCTTCTTCACAATTACCAGTCCTTCTATTTTGTCCTGCTTTTTCCTCCATTCACGAATGCTGTTTCGATCAATTTTATATTTTTTCGCGGCGGCATGATTTGAGTTCGTTTCAGCATAGCGGATGACTTCTACCCAGATTTTTTAGTGTATCCACATTTCCAGAAATCGAAGAATACAAGATTAGTGTCCCAGTAACATTTAACAAAGAAATAGGCCATTTCCGAGTTCATGTCTGCCTCCTCTTCAAAGCGAGTCTAAGTGCGAAGTTTTTGTTATGAAAATTAGTTTTCATTCATATGTAAAGTAGAACTAATTACCATCACAAAAACTTCGCACTTAGACTCGCTTTGAAGAGGAGGCAGACATGAACTCGGAAATGGCCTATTAAGAAATTGCTTTTTTTGCCATCAAACATGGGGGGTCGACTTATACACGGGTAAATACGGTAACTTAAAATCAATTGAATACAAACGCACCTTCTCACCTTTATGATTTTAACTCACACTCCTCCATCATAAAAAATAAATGCTACAATAAATGCATTTACTGTCAAGGAACCAAGAACAAAACTCTAAGAATAACGCAACAGTTATTGAACACACGTGACGAGTTGTGCCGGTATAAACCACTCACAATGATGTGATGCAAAAGGAATGTTCTTAATGTCAGCTTATTTGACAGCTTTTAACAAATACACAGTGTGCGACAAAAGATCATTTTGCATCTGCTGGTCCTCGGTGATCATAGTACAATATACCAAAGGTGTAATTTAAAATGGCAAGAGTTCAGGGAATATCCTTTGTCCAGCTCTACTGTTGCGAGTTTGAATCTGTAGGTTGTGGTCATCACATTTATAAGAAAGTCTGGAAGCCAGTAGTCGGGGATAAACTCACGTGCAAGCATGACACAAGAGAAGAAGCAAAGCTGTATGATGAATTTTCAGTTGTCTACGAGTTTTCTACCAGTCTACCGCCTGTCTACCAGCAGCTCTCAAGATTAAGAACTAGTTGGACATTTGCCTATAGAATTATAATTTCTGCTCTGTAAATTTTTATCTCGTGAAGAATGCAGCTTAGAATTTTCACCGACAGGACTAAGGTTTCTCGAAGACTGACTTGTGGTTCCCAGGCGGTACACTGCTTTGTTTAACAACCAGAAAATGGTGGCGATTCTCCACAGAGAACTAGAGCGCTAAGTTGAGAAAGTCAAGCATATGAAGTTGGAGGTCATGCCGCAGAAGACCAAAACAATATGAACTTCCAGCCTGAATAAATCATAACTGATCAGTCCACGTTAATCGTTAATTTTTTTGTGAAGAATAAGGATTGGGGGAGGAGGAGAGGGGGGGCTTAATAGAGGATTTACGGTATATATAGTTGGATAATACTTGTTAAACCAACTACCGGAAAGTATCAGAAAACAAATAGGCTTGTATAGGGATGACGGCCTAGGAACTTTCCAACTAGCCTGCGAGCAGGCTCTTCCGTTAAAAATGGCGCACGCTCAAAACATCCTCTTCCATTGATAATGGCGCGCACTCGAAATATAAGGGCTTGGTAACTGGTCAAGAGAGGAAGAGCCTGCAGCGATCTCTCTAGTTTTTGAGTATTTACGTTCAGAATCTGAACGTAGATTGCTGATTGGTCAATTCGTGATTGACACCTGTCAATTAAAACAAACCCCAGAGATTTCCATTTCAACTCAACATGGCGAGTGTGATTGCGAAAAGTGCATCTCTTCTACATATAGCCATCTCATTTTTGTCTTCAAAAGCTTCGAGAGAAATTCATCTTAAGAAAGAGCAAGACATAGCAATAAAGAGTCTTCTCAAACACTGTTGCAGATTTACATCGATATATTTTTTTTGGAGTTTCTAGGTTGTCCATGACATACGATGTCACATTAAACCTGAACAAAGGAATTTACAAGCGATATACAAAGCCCAACAACACACCGCTCTATGTGCACCGGGGAAGTAATCACCCACCTTCCATCATAAAGAACATTCCCCTGGCGATCAACAAAAGGCTCAGCAAACTCTCATCAAACAAAGAATCCTTTGACAAAGCAGCACCCATGTATCAACAGGCGTTAGAAAAAAGCGGCTACAAACACCAGTTGAAATTCGAGCCACCAACTAACGACCAGATGTGCAGCGATGGGGGGGCTAGACGCAGAAACGTAATGTGGTAAAACCCACCCTTCACTAAAAACGTTACTACTAACGTGGGAAAGAAATTTCTGCCTTTTAATATGTCAATAAAGACTGACCATACTGGGCTCATTCTATCGGCAGTTATTAAACACAAAGACGTGCTATATAAGGAAGTCTTCCCTGGGAAGATTGAAGCTCATTTGTCAGTCACTGTTGACGTGAGCGGGTCAAATTCAAAATGACAAGCGAGTTGAATTCAAGAAAGGTAAGCTGTAAGTGAATTGAAGTGTCTTTGCTCTCTTTACTTTCCATAAATATAAAATATTTTTATCTAACACCCAGTAGTACTTCGCAGATTACTATTTTATTGGACAAATCTCTAATCGAGGAGCTTACCGGTTGGCTTACCGTGAACAATGGGCAGATCCTTCGAGTGGAGAAACCATGAAAGAAAAACTCGAAGTTAGATAAGTTTTCTTTTCAAGGAATCATATTTACAACAGGATTATAAACTGATATTGTGCTAGTATTTGCAATGTCTATGCAAATAATTGTTCTATTTGTAATTCAGAGTCCGATCCCTGAGGGATATTAATTCTCTGTTTGAGTGTGAAGCATAAATATGCATTGTCCCCGTTTCCAATGATCTGGAACTTGCAAAGCACCATAACTTGGATCAGACTTTTTAATCTAACTTGTATGCCTTTTTGTTCCAGTTTGCTGAAACAATTTTACCTGCCATTTGCAACGATTTTTAGTAGCACTTATGGTTATGTTGTCACACATCAATATACTTTCTTTCTTTGACAGTTTCCGAAGAAAACGAATCCGCGGAAAATACAGCAGCAACATGTGTCGAGCTGCAGCGTGAGCCCATTAGACAAGAGATCAAGACCAGACCACAAAATCCTCAGCACATCAATGAAGCTCACTCAGCTGCCACGCATGAGATGTGCCTCTATTGTCGTTCTTCCCCATGTGTTTTCTTTAGTGAAACCCTGCCGGTAAGTCTGAGAGCATTTGGCCAGCCTAGAATGACAAACCACATGAAGCGGAAGGGAGACTATAGGGCCTTCTATACTATTTTAAACTGCTGCGGCTTGTGGCATGATCCAATTTACATAGCCCGGAAGGAAGCATTGGGATGTTACGTAGAAGATGTTCGGGAGGTCATGCCAATTTGTGTTGTGGAAGATGTCAGGAAACGGTGGCCAAATCCTGACAGAGTGCCCTACTGTGGTCACCCTCAT
>OX421452.1:28828156-28830656 GCA_949126865.1 Montipora capitata
TGGCATCTGCTGCCAAGTCCTCGTCCAGGTCTCTAATAGCATCATTGACAGTTCCTTGCCACCTACTGTACAAGAAAGAAATTGCTTAATATCCAAAAATATAGCTCAAAAGCTTACATGGAAGGAATTTATTATTATTAATTTGCAAGTAATAATAACAGCCATGCAGTAAGCTGAAAATTTCTGTAATTAGGTTAAAATAGGTAGTACTGGAAAATGGATGTAGCAGTTGCAAGTACTGTAATCACAGCACCCTTTAAAAAGTAGCTGCAGCATTGCATTGCAAGTAGTAGTAAGTGGCTGTACTATTGGTTTCAGTTTAAGAAGGTATTAATATAGCACCAATACCTGCCAGAAGCTTCAGTGTCACTGCCTAAATCACTGCCTGCTGTGCTTTCTTCATCTGAGCACTCATACTTCCAGGGTTCGTACGCGTCTTGAAAACCCTTGAAAACCCTTGAATTTTGAGAGTGCATTTTCAAGGCCTTGAAAATCCTTGAAAATCTCTGCTCTTCATTCATGGTCCTTGAAAGTCCTTGAATTTTTTTCTGACCCGCATTTTTAATCTTAGAAAACTTCAGTGAAAATAATCAGTCACTCAAGTCATGTCATACAAACGCGACAAGCTGTGGGGTCGAGAATGGTTAGCAGTGCCTTTGCATTATTTCACGCATGTACGTTACGGAAAATGAGGAAGAATTGTACTGTCAGACCATTTCTATGGGTAAATTCATCGACGTAAATAAAGAAGAGGTCCTTGAAATTTCAAAATTTGGCCCTTGAAAGTCCTTGAATTTTTGGTCTGAAAAAGTGTGCGAACCCTGTACTTCTCCTCATCAGCTTGAACAATTATAACGGAATTGTCTTGAATTATATACGATGTGTGGTTTGAAGACAATTCAGAAACTCCTGTGACATCCACGTCTCTGTCACTATAACTACAACATAAGAGAAATTATAGTTTAACAAACTATGCAAAACACTATACAGCTAGCAGTTGAAACTGAAGCATTTTGACAAAAGCAGCATTTTGAAATCAACTTTACATCACATAAATGCCTAAGTATATGTTAAAAACTTGTAAAATATATTATCCATCAACTATAGCTATGTTCTCGTCAAAATCTACTGTTGGACAGGTGTGAAATGTTTCAAACAAGTTTGATTTTATAACCTTTTTTCAAATGATGATAAATGCATTTCAGAAAAAACAAAAATACAAATAAAACTGATTTGAATACATAAAATACTGAAACCACAACAGCTATTTCAAATGATACTGCATGTACAACAAGTAAACATGAATTTCACTATGATTGGGCAGATCATATACATGTACTTGTCTTTTAGCTTTTTGGGAAGATAACTTATATAATCATGTGAATCTTATTCCCTAAACTATCTGTGTACAAAAGGCAGCAAATAAATAAAGATGTTATTCATTTCAAAGTAAACCCCACAGTTGCCCTGATTTCAAGGCATGAAAGCAACTATTTCCACATTGAAATGTTTGAGAAAAGTGTCAACAATGCAAACATAAACTTGGCTACATGTACATGGATGGGAAAAGACATACTGAATAAGACTAACTTTGAATTATCTAAAACACTCAGGGAGGATGCACTCATATTTCCAGCAGACTGCCCAGTCTGCTTGGCTGGTGTCGAGGTTAAAAGTGGTCCTATTTAGGGAAGAACGGAAAAGAGATTATATAAAAATTAATTACTTGTGATCATGACACAGCTCGAATGGAACAGTGTGCAAGAAATATCGAAAATAAAATTCATATATAACCAAATAAGATTGTCTATAAAAGTGTGAACAGTTAAATTGAAAGATTATAAGACCTGCAACGGGGGTGTAAGCTTCCAGAGCCGTATGTAACACGAAGAAAACAAAAGAGAAACAGTTTCTCGCACCTTCAAAATGGCGTCGGCGTTTTGACAAATATTTATCTTCTGGTCCCTTTCGTTTCCTAACAACCCGTTCATCCTCCTCATTAGCCCTTAAAAATGTCAAAGTATAATTACAAAGGTTAAAATCTTTCAGCATAACACCAAAAATTAAATTCAAGGAGCTGTAAAAAGGCTTAGTACACTTACCTTCTTCGAAACTCCAGGCCAAGAAGGTGAGCAACGAACTCGGAATCGCTCTTATAGCCGCACTTCAGCCCAGCAGAAACCCAAGACGAATACAAAATATTGTCGACCCAAATTCGTCGATGGCCTCTCTGCCAGTGTTGAACAGCAGCAGCTTTACTTCTGTGAATTTTGTTCCGTCCACTGCCGGCACGATGGCCGCCACGGGTTGACATGTCCAACAGCACTTCAAATAACTGAGCAATAAGCCCGTAAAAATCCCAGCCTTTCAAAACTATCACAAGCGATAGTACCTGTACACTTCAAACAACTTCAGGAACAAATACCAGAGCTTATCAACGGAGGATGGCGAGGATACAATCCGATATATATTGAAGAAATCTTCTCTTCGACGGTGATTG
>OX421452.1:28833156-28848156 GCA_949126865.1 Montipora capitata
TTTCAAACGAATCACTCCTGATGTGTCTGTCTTGTGAAGGAAAGTTCCGGTTTCCTAGGCCCAGCAGCGGGGAGAAGATCATGCAATCTAGGCGTAAGGTGTGGAAAGATTAAAATATGATTAACCATGGAAGTAGGAGGGAGCCCCAAGGCCTCTGCAGTAAGTTGACCAGAGTTACTCCTCAAAGCTAAAATTGCATCGTGAGTTAGCCTTCTTGTAAACTTGCAAACAATAGGGTTTGGTCTTTTTGGACAGCCATTGTTAGTCACTGCCCCTCGTTGGTGGACTCTATGTGCAATATCAATTTCCAACACCGAGATATCATTTCCAAGAGCAGAGAACATCTTCAAACAAAGATTGGTGGTTTCATAAGCAGATTCGTTTTCCTTGATTTGTGGAACTCCAACAATCTTTAGGTTGTACTGATAGCTATAACTGAGAATGTCGTCAATGGCTTTGTCGATTCTGTCGACATCCTTCACTAGTGCATCAAGCTTACGAGACAATTTACCAATCTCTTCTTCTAAACTGGTTCCGGACTTCAGTAAGTCATGGTACTGGTCACTGAGAAATTGCATGTCCTGTTCATTCGATTGAGCTGCGCGAGATGCTTGGTTTCTTCTCTGTTCCACCATCTTGCTTTTCACGTTCTCAAAATCCTTCGTTAACTCTTGCATCTGCCTTTTTAACTGATCGTTATCCTTACGTACAGATTTAACATTGTCCTTATTTGCCATCTCTTCAAGGAAGATATGTGACCAGAATATTAAAAAGAGTAAAGAAAATGTGAGGAGCGCCCGGTGAGGCGCCGGTGTTGTACGGGCGCTGTACTGGGTGTTGTACTCCCAATTTCTCATGCTTCCAACAAAACTATGGGCTATCATACCCTTCAAATATGGCCAGTCATATCTACAAATCAATAAATTTCATACAAAATATCTTATAGGTTTGTTGTTTCATAAATTGGTTTACAATGAAGCACATCTACAAACCTGGTAATGGTCCACAATGTTGAGTAGGTACTGCTGAAACCCATCATCACTCCCATCATTGTTCCTCATTGTCCAGTAGAAATGTGTTTTGGTGGCTTTGGCTGTGTAAACAACATCACAAATTTCAACTGTAGGTAAAAGAAAAACCAACAACAAAAACGGAAATTGCAAAAATAAAACATCCCTGTACCTTTATCGGCTAATTGAGAAAACCATGTCTTCCCCTCATCACGTTGAGCACCACTGCACACTCCTTTAGTACCTGTAGCAAGATAGAGTTTTTAAAGTGGAAAGGCTGATGAACATATTTCGAGTGCTGCTCAGGCAAACTGAAGAGCACCACACAGTCACTGACATATTAACTGTTACATATACTTACCTTGCCAGGTGTCAAATGAATTCTTGATGCCTCTTTGCTCAAACCAATTTTTCAATGATCTGACACAGTCATGGGCCACTTCTGTTATATTGTATCCTACAAGCAAGGGTGCGTCTGATATGTCATGGTTTTTGCCTACACTAGTCCTTGGTTACCAAGACAGGAATTCCACAACATAACAGTTAACATGGAGAAACAGAGTTACAGAGTTACTAGAACCTGTAGGTGCCAAGGAAGGATATTTTCATTCATTGTATATAGGCAATAGGCAACAATAAATGCACTGATGTCTGTACAACACACAAAAGCTACAACACAATTAGGCACCTTCAGTTTCTGTGAGGTTTGTTACCAGCTCCAATTGCAGATGGAGATAATTTTTTTGTTGCTGAGAATTAAAAAAAACACATAATGACTGATAAGTCAAAGATGATTAAAGTGGAAACAGCCTTTGAGAAAAGTCAGACAAGAGTTATCAACTTCATGGGTCTTAGCATTTGACATAGGCTGGAATTTCTTACCTCATAGAAATAGCTGTAACTGTAGAATGCATGGCTGATCTACTTGAGTCATGTCTGGCATCTGTTATTATACACTGTAAGATGCATCAGAATTAAAAATAAATGGAAATAAAGAAAAGCATTGAAGAAAATGAAGGTACCAAGTGAAGGTAAGAAATGACTTAGCACTGTGTAAGGTATTATTTTCAATTTTTCCCAATGCAAATAATGATTGCAACAACACTAAACGGACACAGCTAACACCTAGCCGGTTGTATGTCAACTTACATCGCCGCTTGTGTAGCTTGAACTTCTGCCCTTGCATCAGTCATGATAAGCCAAAATGTAACTGGTAGCTTCAAATGATACCCCAACAGAAGCTTGGGGCATATGCTAGTTTACTACAGACTACACCACAGTAAAAATAATGTACTATAATGTATAAGTTAAAGGTCACTTACTTGTTTTTATTGTTTTGTCCATCACACAACCAATGCCAGCAGCTTCAGCAAAACCATGATACTGAGTTTCAGTGAGTCCAGTACATGTCAAAGCATGAACCATTCTACAAAGAGGAATTTTAAAATCAGTGTATCACTCAAATGAGCATACAGATTTAATACAAGAGATAAAACATGAGAGAACAGGATGGTATACATTAGCTACATGTAGTCCCGCCACGAACATGTCGTAAAAAAAAATGCTTATAATATTTATAATATATATCCAGGAATATTTTTCATCAAATATGATTACTTGCAAAATAGGTCATGTGCATATTGTAATCACCTAACATTGGCATAGTACTTTGCAGGGTGTCCCTGAACTCCAGAACTGAGCCAAGTAACAGAGTCGTTGCATACACAGGGAACTTCAATTTTACAAACCTGACCTTGACTTGAAAAATTAGCTAAACACCATTTGTAATCTTTGCCATAAAATTCACACAAAGGATTTGTGGTAAAGTACTTACAAAGTGCTTGCAAACATAGCATCCATCATCCACCATAGACTCCACATATAGCTGTCTTTTTCGAGTTTGTTGTTGGACGGGCACCTCACCACAACTCTGGGAGGGAGCCATTGTTGGCCTTTTGAGTACATTAGTCTTGGTACTGGATGAAGAGCTACTTTCGACATCTGATGGACGAATCATTTCAAAATATGAATCAGCATTCTGCGTGGAAGAGGTGCTGCTGTCTATACCAAGAGCTGATTTAGTGTTGTTTATTCGCTGTTTGATGGCTTCCAAACGACTTCGCTGGTCCTTTTTTACTTCAATTGTCAGACTGAAATGTGGGCTTCGTTCCGCTGGATCTTGCGGTGCATTTGCACGTTTGTTGATTTCTGTACGTTTTCTTTTTATCTGGTGGGGGTAAGCTTTCCATTTTTTTTCGAATCGTAGAAAAATCTCATCAAAAGGTCTCCGGCAACGTGAAATTCTCTCAAGGAACATCAAAGCAAAATGATGGTTCTTCGTTCGTGTTTCTATGCGTCGATCCGGCTTCAAATTTCTCTCATTTGCGCATAAATCCACTAAGGAGCTGCTTGCCACTATGCTGGTGAACTGAAGACTCAGAATGGACAAAGGAAGCCCCGCGGATGTCCTATTGGGGTTTGGGTTAGGTCAAAAGCGCGGGTGATTTGAATTTGACCACAAGAACGCAATTTTTTCACATGAAGCGAGGACATATTGTACTCCAAACAAAAACCCCTACCCAAAAGTAATAATAATGATATTTTGGGAACGTTTCTGGTTAAGTTTAATTGCTTTTGACGAGTATAACAAATGCTTAGTGTTAGCCGTTGTTCTCCTCACCGTCCGCCATCTTGATTTTTTTGGGTGAATTCAAAATTAGGGGGAAGAGCTTATGCCCTTATATAGCGCGCCTTCGTGTTTAAGTTAAAACCTATTCGGCGTAAGATTAAGGTCTGTGACTGCAGAGCTCACTGAGCTCATAGAGCTCTCTCTATGTCGTTGAGTTTCTCCCTGTTAAATGGTCAGGTCCTTGATTTAGCTCTCTGCAGGCACTTAACAAGGGGTGTTAAGGGGTGTTAAGTGCGTCCCAAAATGGGACGCGTGAAGATACAGAAACCGTCTTCAGAGGCATGTGGCTGTGGATTGTTCTTTCCAAATGATTCACAGCGTCATCGATATTGTTGGAATTAAGAACATCCTTCCAGTCCTCCTCATTGAGTGAGCTCTGCAGTCACAGACCTTCATCTTACGTCGAATAAGTTTTAACTTCATAACTGCCGATAGAATGAGCCCAGTATGGTCAGTCTTTATTAACATATTAAAAGGCAGACACTTAGAAAAAAGCTCTGGGCTGTTGGTCAAACATTTGTTGAGACACTCATTCCCATGAGTAGGCAAATCAACTAAGGCATTTGATGGTGCTGAAGCTTGAGGGCGAACCAGCTAACATTAAGGGGAGAAACCCGGGACACTGGAGGCAAGCTCACAGAAACTGCAAGAGAAAGGGAGAGGGAAAGTGAACCTTTAATGCTCTACCGAAAACTAGGAAATGTAAAGCAACACTAAAGATAATAAGTACGGCAACATATTTCCAAGAAAGCAAAAGTAAAAAAAACACCTCATATCCCTTATATCACTGAATTAATGGACAAGGGTATTGAAAGGAGAACACTCCAAAACACAAGTGCTTAATGAATCACACAGATAAGTTGAAAACAAAAGGACGAATGAAAACCCAACGGCAATACAGTTACTATGTATCACAACTGAAGCAAACACCTTCCAGCAAAAAGCAAACTTAAAGGGCAATTGATTGTCGGTAATATCAAAATAACGCACAATCAGAACGTAATTATAGAGGTGGCATAAATCGAGCAACCCCTAATGTCGGTTTTGTTTCTTGCTATCGGGGCTTGGGGATCTGGTTGGTCTCCACTTGCGCTGAGGGCAATGTATGGCCCGATGGTTGGAAGAGCAAACAGAGCAACGGTGCGCTAAGCGGCACATGCTAAAGGGCGCCACACAAAAACCATTGTTCCAAGACTTGTGGGCAACTGCAGAGGAACTCCCACTTGATTCCATGAACGAACGTCGAACACTAGAGCCAGCAGCATGAAAGTTAAACAACTGAACACTGATACTGGAAATGAGTCGAGCGGCAGCTGCATGTTCGCAAAACACTCTACCTTAAGCCAACTAGGGGTTGCCTTGGAATTGGCTGTACATGCATAAGATCAAAAGCTTATAGAGAGTTAAATCGTTCCATCTCGAAGGATCAAAGAAAAAATGAAAAAGGCTTCCGACCGATGATATTTTCGATTTTGCACTTGGGGCACTTAGTGGAAGACGTTAAGACAACTCTACCATCAAAAAGAAGCTGAGGCTCCGACTTGCTTTCCCGGAAGTTAACTGAGAGAATTTCGGCAAGATCGACAAACTTTCAGCGACGATCTGTGAACTATTTTGTATGGAACCAGCGGGAATCTGGGCCTAACAATGAATGGCTGCTGAAGAGACGGCAAAGGAGGGCAGGGAAGATGATCAGAGCAAAAAGGATGAGGCACATGGCAGTGTGGACATTGTTGGCGAGGCCAACATATGAGCAAAGGAAGGAACCAATATATGCCTACTTGCACCAGGAGAAGCTTGTAATTGTGCAATGGAAGAAGCCACTTGCAAACTGGGACCTGGCAAGGAAAAACTGGTTGTAGCCAAAGGCATAGCGGCCGGCAAGGATGAGGCTGCAGTCTGGTCATTAAGGCGTCCTGAGTCAAGGAGCAGGTGAATTGATTCCAGAGATAAACCTGGGCCTGAAGATGAACCAGGTGCAATTTTAGCTGAGCCTGCGGATGAAGAGCCTGACGGGAGAAAGATCCAAGTTTGAGTTTTCTGGGTCGTTGGCCATGTCAAAATAAGCCTCGTTTTGGCGGCATAAACTCTCTATAAGGGAATAAATACGAAGTAGTGCTAGCCTTTTGTAGAAAATAGGCGACAAAGTAAATGAAGAGCCCAGAGACCAAAAGCAAGCAAGTAAGCAACAAGGTGACTCAATCCAGAGTACATGGCAATGCCCTGCAACCTCCCTGGAGTCCCCCCAGATATCACAGGAGAAACTGCTGCATTGGCTTGGTTTTAACTTTGCCTAAACGATATTTAGCATCATTTAATGAACCCAAGTTGTTAAAAAATAACAGCATTGAAAAGTTACAAACCTTCTTTTAAGAAGGTTTGTAACTATAAAGCAATACTTCACGAGAAACTTAAAAGTCTCTCGTGAAGTATTGCTTTATAGGATTATAGCACTTACGTGTATCTTACATTCTTTTCATAACATGTTTTATGAACTGTAACAGAAATGAAGTTGACATTGACAACATTCGCACCTCAATATGTTGAAACGTTAATGTTCCCATGGATTTAATATCACTTTGTGTTTGCTTTCATGTTCAAATTGAGCACTCCACTAGGATGAGTCATTGCCGCTAGCAATTGCGCATGCTCACTAGCTTGCTAGTTTGAGCGCTCTGGCATGGCTTACATGTACCACATGTGGGGGACATTTGGGGTGGCTTTAAAAGCTTAACCTTCATCCTAGACATCAGCACTGCACTGATGAGGCCCAGAAGGCCAAAACAGTATTGAAATTTATGGACGAAAGAGCAAAAATACTATTTATGTATATTATTATATATATTATACGTGATGAAATTTAAGACATAGCGGCGTTGTGCATGATAAAACTATTCTTTAGTCTATTTTTTCTGCAAAAAGGTACGTTAAAAGCATGCTTTCTCCTTCAGGCTACGGTACTAAGATTACGTGACAGCAAAAGGCCATGCATTTTGTGGGAGCTGTTGTCTTTGATCTCATTGAATTGGCGCTCCATCAGCAATTGGCGCCGTTGGTAGAGGGTGGAAATATTGCACTCTTTAAGAGCTTCTTGGTAGCCAAAATCTGGGAAAATTATTCTAAGTGCACGGTGCTGAATTTTCTCTAGTTCTTCAGAGAGATACTGAGGTAGACCATTGTGGAAAACTTGGCAAGCATATTCAGACACGGGCCAGATACACATAGTGTAAAAACAAACTAGCTGCACAGGATCTCCTTTTGCACGCTTAAGTTGCCTTAACTGATAAAACCTGGAGGCTCCTTTTTTTATAACATTCTCTATGAGAGCGTTCCACTTAAGATTGCTTGAAATTGTGAAACCAAGAAGTTTTACACTAACAACAACCTCTGTTGGTTTGTTATTGATAGTAACTGCTTCGAAAGAATCTGCAGATCTTGAGAAACTTATCTGCAACTCTTCACACTTGGTCTCGTTCAATTGGAACTTATCTGTCTCGGCTTGCCTAACTAGTTCGTCTTGGATTCCACTTGGTTGGCCCTTGTGGACTGTGTCGGCCAGATGTGAGCCAGACGCCCTTAACAACCCAAACAGTACTTCGGTATCCCGCGGAGATAGCAGGCAATATGCTTGGTATCTCAGAGGGGTGCCCAGTTGCTTGTAGCATTCCAATGTAATTGAATCCCTCAGGATTATATAATTAATAATTATCTCTTTCACTGACACTTACAAGGTAAAAGGTGTTTTAATCCTCTAGCTTGAAAAATTTTTTTGTCAGATTTTAATTAAAATTCTACTTTCAAACATGACGTTAATGCACGAGGACAATGCGATTTACCGTGGGATAGTGACGATCCTTTAACAGAAGTTGGAATTATTTGGTCGAATATTTAAGCAAACATTTCGGCTAAAAAAGGACGACTTGCAACATAACAGATGCGATCACACTGTGATCCCATAAAAGCGATTTTTGTGTTCCAGGACATAATGGCTGGCTCCGGTATTGAAGTTAGGATTTGCTTATGGAAGGTGTCTACCGTAGGACGTCACGATTGTTGGAAATTAAGTCAATCATCACCTTGCTTGGGACTGAAGTGCAAACGAGGGAAAATGTTACACAAAAACATTATTTCTGGTAATGTTTCCCTTTTTGCCCGCTTCAAGAAACATTGCAAGTACGGAAAAGTTTCGTCCTTTGAGGGGCCAATAATCTTAAAAAAAGATTTACAAGTGATTGAAGTGAAATATATAAATGTCCATTGCGAAAGTGTTTTGCTTACGCTACAATAGTTCACACAGTGAGCGACAATGCTATTCCAGCACTCAATGCTGAATGATCATGAAAGTGTAATCATCACGTTAAGGTTAAAGATATAACCTTAAACTTGAAGGGACTTGTTAAGTTCCATACCTTATAAACGTATTAGCATCGGCAAGTTCTGAAAACTATTAGTACAATAATACGCCTAGACCCGATACGGGTAAAACACTAGAATATACATAATAAAATAAATTCTATTTAATCAATCTCCACTTATAGCTTTCTTTCGAGCTCGGTGCTGCTTTTGTCGTTGGTAAGTTGCAATTCGATTTGCATTCACAATTCCACAAACATTTCCAATGGTTCTTCTCCAGAGTGGTCGGTCGACAACCAAATCTTGCCATCGATCTAAGATTCTTCCAGACTTAAGAACACTTTTACAGGTGTCCTTGTAACGCAATTTCGGTCGACCAACAGGACGAGTGCCTTTATCGAGCTCGCCGTACATGAGGGCCTTCACGGGACGATCGTCATCCATCCTTGAGACATGACCAAGCCAGCGTAAACGACTTTTGATAAGCGTGATCTCGATATCCTCAGCATCTGCTCGCCGTAACACCTCTTCGTTACTCACATAGTCGCTCCACTTGATACGAAGAATCTTTCTCAAATGCCGTTGTTGAACTGTACGGAGCTGGTTGATATTGTATCGATACAGTGTCCAGGTTTCACAACCGTATGTCAGGAGTGGCGTCAAACATTGGACATAGACTTTCAGCTTTGTCGAGAGCGTAAGGTCGTGGGAGTCAAAGACACGTTCACGGAGCCAACCGTATGCAGATGCTACAACTTGTATACGCGTGATGAGCTCAGCATTCACTGAACAATCGCTGGTAACAATACTCCCGAGATACTTAAAACGGTTCACACTTTTGATTGGCATGCCATCGATAAAGAACTGTTCTTCAGGACAAACATTAGTACAATAATACGCCTAGTACAGTCACGTAAATTATTAACATGACAGGGGAGTCTTGCCGTAATTTTAGGAGAAAGGCATTGAAAGGGTCAGTTTATACAAATTTCTATGGTATATAATGCTTATCTAATTATCTGAGGAAGGGAAAAAGATTATGGCACTGAGAAGATACTGCGATGTTGCTCAAAAAGATGGCCACTAATAAAATAAGAAATAATCCTTTCAGAGACAGTCGATAATACCTTTACCCATCGAAAGAACGGAAACATGCAATACTTCCGATGATGGTTTTTTATTATAACCTACAGATAAAATAATATTCCAAGCTTAAGAACATGATTAATTATCAATACTTAATTTCTTGAACAAAAGATACGCGAATATAGCATTTTATGCTCATTTTTAGGCATAGCCAGCCAAGATAAAACCTCTTCCCAGGTTCAAGACCTCAACTGATTTACAGTAACATATTAAATGCTCGAGGGATCCCTCTTCAGTCTTACATAAGAAACGATAGCGATTCTGCAATTTTAAATTTCTAAGTTTACTATTTCTATAAAACATCCGGATCGGCAATTTGTATTCAAAACCTCTTAAATTTGTATCCTAAGTTACAGAAGGAAAGTGAAAAGATTTTCAAGTTCCAATCGACAGAGAGAACTGGGTCTTCATTTTTTAAATTTGGTCTGGGAGGACGGAGGAAATTCTTTGCGGAAACTTAACTCTTCACAGATTTGCCTTGAGGAAACGTATGCTGTGCTGCGGATTCTATTGCTTCAGCTTCAAAAACCTCCTTGTAGAGATTAGCAACAACGGTGGAAACCAGGCTCCCCATGGCTGCACCTTCTCTCTATTCGCAGATCAATACATTATACTACAAATACGTAGATCTTAATACGAAATCTAAGAGGTCCGTAATGTGGACAGATGTCAGTGTCGTGCGATCAGCAAGGCATTGGTCGCTCATCCTTTCATCCTTTTAGAGAAGAAACTAACCTGTATTGCTGATATCAATTGACTCTGAGTATGTTCCCCAGTCTCTAACAAACTTCCCGGAATTCTTCAGTTGGGTGTAAAACTAGAGATATGGAATTCAGCAATAATAGATACTATTATGCCTCCAATTCCCAATTAAGTTACCCGAACTCGTGATAGCCTTTTTAGCATAATAGCTGAGCAGAACTTGTGCCAGGGACAAAAGAACAGTCATTAATGAGGCAAAAGAACCTAAGAGGCCTGCGTCAGCTACAAACCTACACATGTATAATGTCATATTTGGTTCTTTTTCCCATTCGTCTCAAAACTATCTCGATGTTTATCAAAGCCATCGAAGTTGATGCCATTCATGTTTAATGTCCAGGATCCAGACAACCCCTTAAAATTATTAAACCATGTGCTGCATTCGAAGGAAAGAAATTAAAATCCTCAGCGAAAAATTTTGAAAGCTAAAACTTCGAGCGTTAGTCCTTCATCAGAACCCACTTGCCTATTTCTCGATGTGCACGTTTTCACAATCTCTTTTTGTTGAATTAACTTCATATCCCAAAAGCGCTCAGGCACACGAGAGTTCCAGGACTTCTACCTGGCTGAACCAGAAGGGATATACAACAATGCATTAATCTACGGCTAAACATGATTATTATCTTTGTTATATATCCCAGGAGCACTCAGGCACATTTCAGTGCCAGAACTCCTACCTGGCTGAACCAGAAAGGATATACAACAATGCTTAAATCTATGACTAAAGATTATTATTATCTTTGTTGTATATCCCAGGAGCACTCAGGCACATTTCAGTGCCAGGACTCCTACCTGGCTGAACCAGAAATTATATACAACAATGTATTAATCTACGGCTAAACATGATTATTATCTTTGTTGTATATCCCAGGAGCACTCAGGCACATTTCAGTGCCAGGACTCCTACCTGGCTGAACCAGAAGGGATATACAACAATACGTTAATCTACAGCTAAACATGATTATTATCTTTGGTATATATCCCAGGAGCACTCAGGCACATTTCAGTGCCAGGACTCCTACCTGGCTGAACCAGAAAGGATATACAACAATGCTTAAATCAAAAATAATTATTGTATATAACAAGCAAATTCATTGATTTAAAAAAAGATGGTTTAAATCTGTGTGTTGTTATACCTTAAACTCCTACTGATAACTCTAACCTTCAAAGGACCAAATGTTACCTGGATCATTTCTTCACAGAATGTGATCTGATTTAAAAGGTAGGTCTCAACAACATCTCTATTCTTGAAGAAATTTATCATGTTCTGGTCTGGCAGGTATCTGACCATAACTTCTTCTATATTGTCTAAAAACCTGCGCTGACAGTTGACCCTGAGAGCCAAAAGTAATGAGCTGTGGAAAAGCTCAAACTATTCTAGTCTATATATTTGGATGTGAAAGCTCAGGAAATGGTAAGGTGTATATGGGACATTCGACTGATCTCTGATGGGATAATTTTAACCACTAATATTTATCCAATCTTTAAGAAAAGAAAAAAAAGAAAAACAGATGAACAAGAGCTTAACAACATACATTGTGTGTACCCCTGTTCGCCCAAGCTTAGTCAGGTTTAGCATAGTTTGCTATCCTTGATCTGGAATCCTGGACTGTAGTTTGAAGTAAAGCAAAGTCCAATCGGAGACACGGAGGGACTGAAAAATTCAGGGGGACTATCCCGAAGCATGGTCTCAAAAGCTTTCTTTGGCCCATTTTTGTGGTCACTTGGTTCACAATGTTGTTCAGCATTTTAGCCACTTCGGGTTTACTAACATGATCTGCTACAGCTTATGCCAGCGGCAGCTGGTAATTCTCCCGAACATCGCTGATAAAAGTCCACACGTCGTCTGGTTCCTCTGAAATTTTCTCTGGTTCCTCTTAAATTTTCTCTGAAATACCGCCTGCGGTATTTTTGGCTTCTTCACGAAGCAATTTAAGCTGTTCGAGAGCTTCTTCAGGGCCAGTTTTGAGCTTAACGTTTTCTTTTTGTAACCTCTCGAGCTCAAAAAGTTTTGACGATTCCAGGCTAGGAGTGGAACCTGAAAACTCAAGATGATCGTCTGTTCACTGGGCGGAACTGCCTGTCGGTGAATTTACATACTGCTCACGCTCGGCCCAAATCGATCTTTAGCTCATTAATAGCGTCGATTAGCCGCTTGTAGCAGCTAACTTCCCTAGATTTTGTGGTCCTTCAAGTTACCGCACAGACAACTCCAAACAGAGAAGCCACAGCGACAAACTCTCCTCTACTACTCCTTCGATCCATGGCCAAGACTGTGAAATCTTTTACATCAACAAGCTTGACGAGGGCAAATTCAGACGGGAAATTTTGCACTAACGGGGATCTCGACAAGAATTTGCTGGGCTGACAACCTCATATCGTCGAATTTAGTACAAACCACTGTTTCTCTGGGTCGCTAACTAGATTGACACCACGGATATCAAACGCTTCAGAGAAGGCCTCTGTGACTTCGCTGAAGACGAGGGAAACAGCGCAATTTCTCGTGCTGCTCAAGGTTAATGTGAAATCCAAGCTCCGGAAATGTCAATACATTAAATCCCACCCATATTAAAACCAGGTACCTTTCGGTGAAAACTCTACAGGGCTTAAACCACAACACAACCACAAACCAGCCATGATGATATGTCCTGACCATGAATATGACGTCACTCCTTAGCAACCGTGTGAGTCGCATTTTTTAACTTCCGGTTATCTCTGGCTCGTTGTGTTCCAAAGGTTGACGCCATTGACATTGATGTCATTTATCATGACCAGGAAGAGCCAGGGCCCCAATTTGGTCCCCTGCAGTACACCTGCCCTGACTGATCCCCAATCCGAGTAGCAATAGTGGGGAGCTTCACTCATTGCTTTCAGTGAGAAAGTGCACAATCCAGTCCAACACCAAAGGTGGTCATAATCCTCAAGCTTGGCCATAAGAATGGTGTGGTCGATAAGATCAAGTGCTTTCCTAAAGTCGATAAGCATCAAATGCACTGTAGAACCGTTACCGTCAGTATCCTTATACCAGTTGTGGAGCATGCTGATTAGGGCATGCGCAGTGCTTGAGTTCGGGACAGTCCCATATTGGTTCTGGTCAATTTTCCCAAGGCTGGCAGGCTTGACGTAGCCGTCAACGACAAACTCTTCCCCAACTTTAGAAAGAATAGGGGTCAAAGAAATGGGCCTCTGGTGTTTGATAGCATCACTAACAGGTGAAGTCTTTGGGAGGGGTGTAATGCTATCAAGCTATCAAGAGGTGAAATAGTATAATGGCCAGCTGAATAAACAGGAATTAAAAACAAAACGTCTTTGATGCAATTCAATTTCTTTATTCCGAAGTTAACATTTACAAATAGTTTATTAGGTAATATGGTACAGTACTTCAACTATTTCTGTACAATATTAAATGTACAGTTATTGAAAACAGATCTTGTAAACATTTCGGTGCTGACACTAACATCCCCAGGGATAGGAATGTCCCGTAATTCATCATCTGGGATTTCATATTCAACTCCAGCTAAATCTTGATTACATTCTGTCGCTTCCATAACCTCCTCATCGCACTTTTGATTCTTGCTAAATCTTTGTGGAGGCCCCAGAATTTCACTAACTTTACGCAGCTGATCTACATTAGGCTTTTCATACTTATACATAGCATTGGAACAATGTCCTGTTTGCTCTCTTATTAATTTCTCTTCCACTGAATTTTGAAACAACATTGTTGCACAGGTTACCCTCAAACTGTGGGACATTTTACGCCTTAGTCCAGCCTCCCGGCATAATTTGTCTGGTAAAATTTTATTCAAGGAAGTCGTTCCAACGGGCACATTGTGAAAGCAAAATTTTGCACTATCAGAATTAGGCCTGAAAGTAAAACGCTTCGGTTTTCACAGACAATGACTTCACGCTTTCAAGATATTTTGTATAGCAATTTACCAGACATGGGAAATGGTCTGAATTGTCGGAACAACAGCAAATGTGTCTGATTACGCGCAGTGAATACTTAAGGTCTTTTAAACCACCATAATACGTTTTGGAAACGCTTTCTTCAAAAGTTATGGAGTTAGCATTGACCCTAAAATTATTGCATCTAAGATCCCTATGCTCTTTAGCTCGGATACCAAAAAGTTTCTCATTATAGAAATAAATGGTATGCAGCAATGCTTTTGCATTATGACACCTCAAAAGACTTTTATACCACAAGATTTTTTCTTCTTCTTCTGTGATTCCTTCTCGTTCCGCTTTCTTTGACTTGTTAGCAACACCTTCCAAATTCAACAGCTTCATCTCATCATCCAATGCTCGCCTAAAGGTGTGGAACCTAAAACAGAAGAAAGTGAACAAATTTAGAACGTTTAGTGACAGTAAACTTTTAAAAGCCAGTTGGAACAAAATGCATACCTATTATCCATCTTGCCCATAAACTTGACAGCATTTCCATGATTACAATTCTCTAAATGACGCTGTATACCAGAAAAGATACTATAAAGCATTCGTGGAGGGTAAGTTTCTCCTGTGTCTTTGCATACTTCTATAATGAACTTCGTGAGCCAAAAGTTTAGAGACTCTGCTGTCATGCCGCAAATGTTTGTTTCCAAATCTTGAATTTGAGAAGTTTCCACAGCAGACCCGCTTTCTTCCTCACAGGCTTTCTTATTTGTTCTTCCCGCCTGCCACTCCCCAAAAATCTTCATCGCCCATTTATTTACCAAACGGGTCGACCTTGGGAGAGCATTTTCCAATATTTCACTTTCTTCCACCACGCTTTCTTCGACCATTTCCTTGGGGATCTCTTCCCATGCCGCCTTGATCTGATGGAGAACAAGATTTCTGCTCGGCGCCTTCTTCTTGCCAGCTGGGGTGAACTCAAATGGCCCGGATATCATCCATGCCAAGTACTTTCAGCCCACATTATCTTTAAAGGGCTTTTTGAGGCACTTATCCAAGGGCTGCACAACCGGGGTTAGGCCTCCAAGGATAGCTGCCACGTCAATGTTTCGCTGTTTCAGGTCACCTTTCACTGAGTCAGTTAAATGGGCTCGG
>OX421452.1:28868156-28873156 GCA_949126865.1 Montipora capitata
ATAAATAAAGCAGGGAACAGAGCCCATACAAAAACCTAACTGAACCAATTGAGATCATTACACAACAACAACATAGAGTTTGCAGCTTTAACACTTCTAGTGCAAAGTACATTGGATAATAAATATTTAAAAAGTGTTGAGCGTGCTATTGTTTTCACATGGAGTGGTAAAACCCTGCATCACGTGAAGACGAAGAGCTTGAAGATGATTGAGCAGATGGTGGTCGAGACATTGACAGAGAAACTGGTTGAAATAGGTATTCGTTACAAAGACTTCCATGGCTGTACTGATCAGCAAGAGAAGCACTGAAAGCCTCATGCTGAGAGTAGTTATTGTGTGAAGCCACAGGAGTATGGAATCCATGGGGGCTTTGCTGCCGGTTTCCTTGAGAAAGCATCATCTGAAACAATTGCAGCTCATGTTCACGGGCTTTCTGTAGATCTTCTCTCATGAAGTTGATAATTTCCTTTTTAGGATCATTTTCAACAACACTTCTAATGAGCTTTACTGCCTCACACACAGGGTCATCTTTGCGGCCTCGCTTATTTCCTTTCACTGGTACATACAATCTTCCTGGTTTGGTTTCTGGTTCACTCTCTGAGCCCACGTCTACACTGCTTGTAGCCTGATCTTCCTTTGTGATCAATTCAAGGGCTGATGGCTCAATTGCCTGCTCAGGCTGGCAGCTATCTCTTGTTTTAATAAGTGCAAACAGTCTATCAAACCATGCACCATAGCCCTTGTCATTCGAGAACCTCTTGATTCCTGTAGCTGTCTTAATGGTAAGAGCTACTTTTTTGCATTCGCCAACTAATTTCTTAAACTTTGATCGCAATTGATCCACACTGAAGAATACTTTCTCGTTCCTCGCAGCACATCTCTGCTCTAAGTCTCATTTAATTTTCCCTTACAACTCCCCATTCCTTTGAAACTTTTTTTCCTGAAAATGAGGTTTTTCTTATACTCTTTGCTTTCAACTATGATATCGATGAGGTCGTTTATCTGTTGCTGTGTCCAGGGAGATTTCCTTCCGGCACTTTTCCGGCCCTTTCTTGATCGTTTCCTCTCCTCTTCTTCTGACTCATCCAAGTCTCCCTCTTCATCTTCTTCCAAATCTTTAAGAGTAGTCTCACTTGATGCACCTTTTAAGATTTTAAGCAGAAAGAAGCAAATCAGTTAATAAGGCCACAGAAGGGGTATGTGATAGCAAGGGTGGATCTAGGGGAGGTGCACTGGGTGCACGTGCACCCCCCTCGGTTACCAAAAAAAAATGTTTTAGTTAAAAAATTCTAAAAGTTAGAAACGAAATAAATAACCTAAATAATAGACAACAGTCTAGCTACTAGAGGATATTAAAAGCACAAAAACTGCATTAAGTTAGATTTTTATTTGCCTCATCATTTACAGATTTATCATACTGCAGCCTTAACCCTCATAAAAGCATGTATTATACATTGTCTAACATATAAAGATTGGGCTTCCTGTGCATTTCCGTCTGACATGTGCACCCCCCTAGCCAAAATCCTAGATCCGCCCTTGGATAGTTATTGTAAAACAAATTTAATCTCCTTATCCAAGGTGTGGCGTGTCCAAGGCAAGCCATGTCTCTTCTGTATGTGAGGCGGGATTGTTATATTACCCACACTTCCTCATTTGAATGTGAAAATAACTCTTTTCAGTTTAGCAACATTCCCTCTATATTACAATTCTCTCTCACACACAAGGTTTGTGCAGAAAATTGCAAGGTCTATTTGGGCAATTCCATCGCCACGGATGTAACATTCAATACCATAAAAAATGTTTAAGTGAACATTAAAAGAGAAAGAAAAAATACTTTAAAAGTGATGTTTCATGTGAATATAGGGATATAATCACCTATCATTTATTTTAGTTTCTATTGTCAATCTGATAAAATGTTCAAGCTTTTTCAGTAAAAAAATGCTGTGTCACGGACATAACATCAAATGAACCTTTGTTATAATAGTGGTCAGCTGTCTTGCTCATTTGAGCATGCTCAGTAAATAAAGTAGGCATGCTCTGTGTGGAGAATTCCTGCTGACCTCAACACTCTCTTTTTTCAACAGAAGTCTTGCTTGACCCCTTTCTTTAAGTTAATATTTGCACATGTAAACTGAAGTAGACAATTTTTAAGCAATGTCATGCCAAAGGCAGGAGCAGAAAAAAACAATATACAGAAATAAATAAAAAATGATCCAGAGAGTTTTGCTTCTTACAAGGAGAAAGACAAAGAAAGGAAGAGGATAGGCAGAAAAAGGGTTCTAAGTCAAGCAAAAGTTGCTGAAGACAGAGGAAAAGGCAAGGAAAAAATGAGACTACACAGGTTAAGGAAGAAAATGTCAAAATCTAATATGAAAAATGACATTGTGACAAACGAATCGGCCTTAAGAACACCACAGCCCTTAGGTAGAGCTGTGCGGAGAGTCTCAAGTCATCATAGTAGCCCAAGGAAAGAGAGAGCTGTCATTTCTAAAGTCAAGTGGTTCGTCATTTTCAGCCAAAGGAAAGAAATCTCTCACTCTACTATAACTTTAAAAGTTCAAGGCAGGCCTCTCTACAATTACAACATAGTAACAATTTTGTGGTCACTTTAGAAGCTACACATAAGCTTATATCCTTCCTCAATACAAATTTCAAACAAAGAAATGGTTCGAGAAATCGCTCCCGTAGGGACTGATTATTGCAACAATAAACGCTATTCCCATACAAATATCACCAGTTAACTTACCCTTTTTTAAAGTAACAACTTACATTCTTTGCTCCTTCGTTTCTTTGAGCACACCACTGTTGTCCTGATTCTCTGTAACATTCTTTCCAACCTCTCTTGCACATGGCTCGCAAAAAGCAACCCTTTTACCAGCAACCCATCCCTGGTGATCTTAGTCTTGTTCAAAAATTGAACATTTATTGCACATGGGAATTTCACATCTCAAGCAAGAATACTTCGTTGCACTAAAACATGCACTACACATGTCATCTTTGTTTGAATTCGCAAGCTTAGCCCGCCAAGCCGCCATTTTCCTTCTGCACCACTCGTTTGCGCATGCTCTCATGTGAAAAGGTCATGAAAAATACATTGTAATAATTTATGCATTTGATTCGGCTCATGTGAAGTACGGCCGTTCTTCCCAGTTGCGGCAGGTGAGATTAATTGGCACAGCCGATCTAAATAAAAACAGTCGTTCCGAGTTGTTTCAAAAGGTAAGCGATTTCTGTTTATTCATTTATTTCTTAAGTTCATGGCGTGACAGAATGCTGCACTTGCAGATTATAAATATTTATATATTTAAATCTTCTCGTCCTTTGGCGATCGTCTTTGTTTACATATATTCAAATAGTCGTTGGATGAGTTTTTTTCAAAAATTATGAAGCTGTATGCCGTATTAAAAAAAAACAACCACGGCTTTTCTGTTCTTGTCGATTGTGAAACCGTCGCCTTCGATAGACCCTTTCACGGTTTGATATATATCTTTGAAATTGGAACAGCCGTTCGTGGGAAATTGTTTATAAGCATTTCTATGAAAAACAAAAAGTAAGATTTCTCGCTTCCCAGACAACCGATCCCCTTCAAATTTAATCGGTAAACTCTTTTAGCTAGTATCTTTAGTTTGCAATTCACAAAAATTTAAGAATGTCAACGGTCCTCATTTTATTGCGCATCGAACTCCCCATTTTCCCCATACATTCACTTTATTAATTTTGCCGTGTTTGCCCCCCCCGCCCCAAACAAGTTAATATGCAGGCAGGTAGAGAAACATTAAAAAAGATTGTAACAATTTTTAATAATAAATTACTGACTCGTATAAAAAAACATAGAATATTCAAATACAAGTGAAGACATGCAACGTTTAATAATATTCATTGAATTTTATTCACATCAGGAAAACCCGGGATGACCGCTGATAAGTGCATTAGTAGGAGCAAAGAAAAGTAACATATGAGCTACTGTAGTTGAAATTATATTAAATGTGGGTAGACAGTAATGATGACTTATGGTATTTGATTACCTTTTCATGTAACATCTCAGGCTAGGGAAGCCCCACATGGTGGGGGAATTTGCAGACTTTGGTAGGGAGAAAGCTTTCCCACGGTCAGATTAATTTGTCGATATTTAACTGGACAAAAGTGATTGTTTTATACAAACAGTGTGAATAAGGATGGAGCTTGATTTGCAAAAGGCAAAAATAATTTGATACATTATAAAGTGAAGGTTGCTAAACTTATACAAATGTCAAGTACTATCAAACTAACGATTACTTAACAAAACATGACTCTTATATTAAACTTTGGCTGCAAACTGAGATTACAAAATGCCTAAACAGATGATAAGGTCTCAACCAAACATTGACTAAACTTGACATTATTTGTATACTAAGCCTATTTTTGCAATATTTCTTGTAGCAGACAAACCAGCCTCTGCAATACTGGAAAATAATGTAACTTGTCGGGAAAAAGGTAACATAGAGTGACCGTGTAATTCTTGGGATGTTTGACATTTTAAATTCAAAATACAATGCACCCTCATTGTCATTGACCAGTGGTCAAGTAACTACTGACCCTTGAAAGATCTTATTAAGTCTGAAAATATTATACTTCTTTTTGTTAACTGTGCATGCACAGCTTTGAAAAACCTGGCCCAATGAACTCCCTGCTATTTTGCTTCTGGGATTTTTTTATTGTCTTCAAAACCAATAAAAATTAATCCTGTAATGAAATGTTCTAGAGTCACTTCTAGTTTTTGTGGATTAAGTCAACTTGTAGAATGAGCATTTAATGGTTTGCAACTATGGTGTACTTATGAATGAAGGGGAAGTTTCTAAAGAACTGTGGTGCTGCGTCGGTGGGGAAGTAGTATACAAAAATTTGGTTTTATCAACGGAGTTGATAATGTAAATTGGCCACCGTACAGAGATTCTAAAAGCTGACGTTTCGAGCATTAGCCCTTCATCAGAGCGAATCGAGGGATTATGGGTTACGTGTAG
>OX421452.1:28883156-28885656 GCA_949126865.1 Montipora capitata
GAAAGTGTAATTGAAAGCGATTCTGATGAAAACGATAGTCGCAGTAAAAGTAGTGTTTCCACAGTACATGGTGAAAGCAAAGCTGCAGATGAGGGACAATCATCCAACCATTCTACTGGCAACACAAGATTTAATCCAGATGACCTGTCCAAAGATGTTGCTGGTGTTGTGAATCCAGCACCACCAAATGAGACACTACTGTTCGTGGCTTAGAGACAACAGTTTAAACTGGTTTTCCTTTTTTGATGATGTTGCACAATATTTAAAGTTCTATAGCCCAGAAGTTCTTCATCAAGTGTTACTAGATTTCACTTATTATTTGTCAACAAGCGACTGTGATCTAACTGAGGAAGAGGAGAGAGCTGTCGAAGTCTCACGGCAGGCGTTTCTGGAATTCCAGCGGCATGAGCCAATATTGATCGAAGGAAATGAAGTGGTATCTGACACCGAAATTGAAGAATCTGCCACACCCATGCTCAGAGAGATTCCTTCACTTGTTTCTAAGGAAGGATTAGATTGCATCCAAAAAGCAAGAGCAGCTATCAAAAGGAAAGGAAAAAGAGATGCTGCTGAATTGAAAGCAGCCAACAGTGTGTTGAATAGAAAAGTAAGAAAAAAAGTTAGCCATATCATTAAAGAACACCCGACAATTGGGCAGTGACATCGAGGAATTTGTCAAATCAAAAAAGGTGGGCGCTGATGCTTGGAGAAGAACAGGCGTTTTAACATTTGATGGAAATCGTACCAGGGGCAAGCAAGTTACGTACAAAGCTATCCAGGACCATCTCCAAGAAAAATACTCGTGTAAAATTGGTTATGGAACTGTGGTCCAGCTTTGTGTCGTACGAAGTAAGCGCCGCATCTCTGCCAAAAGGTACAAGGGCGTGGCCAAAGTTACATGCAGGAAATCAAGAAAGGGGTTTTCCGTAAAGCTTAATCCAGATGCTCACTGGAGTAGTGCATTGTATAAAGGACTTGATTCTATACAGCTGAAAGACGGGAGGAACAAACTCTTACTCAATCGTGATGATCAGGCGGGGTTTAGACTGGACACAACATTTACTCACAGACAGGGTAAATGTTTAACACTTGAAAATGCGCCATCGTTAACAACCAGAACAGACTTCATGAATCCATATTCATCCTTGCTTCAAACAACCTCCTACCTTTTCATGAAGTCCGGCACAACAGAGAAGGCTTGTGCTGGAGTGGTCAAGCCGCATTTCAACTTTCCAAAGAACGCCACACAGCACATAATTGACCTCGAAATGCTTAAAAGCAGAATGCCCAATTACTTTGATGACAAGCCCATATAATGCATACAGGTTGATGGGGCAACTGACGAAGGACCAGGTCACCTGGAGGTACAGTTTCTGTGGACTGAAAGGCACTTGCTCAAGCAGAAAGTGTGTACAGTTTCTTCAAGGCATAGTGGGGGATCATACCTTAACGAAGTAGAGTTGATGAACGGTTGTATAGCCAAGGCTCACGGAAACCTCTTTATTCCTTCAACCTTAGCTGGAAGTAATTTCGACAGCAATGGCCTGAATGCGAAGAAATTAAACGAGAATATGGATATTGCAACTGATGTATATATTGATCGGGTTTATGGAGCACCGTGCTGTGGAACCACATTAAAACTGCATACTGGGGGCAAAAATGAAACCATGTCTGAAAGATGGGAAAGCCTTTTGGTGTTCCTTAAAGGTAGTGCAAAGGACAAGAAACAGTTGAAGAAGAACAGGCCAGACCTTTATGAGTACTTTGAGCGTGTCTGGATTGTTAGAGAGAACCACATGAAGAAAGATCTGCCAGGGAACTATTTGTTTATGTTGAATCTGTGTTACCAAATCGGATGCCCTCACCCTTTGTGTCATGACGAGATCGTCCGAAAAGATGAGAAATGGTTTGAAGATGGACCACCACTGACATATTTGCCGATACCTATTCCTGATCCCAAAGGTCCTTGGGGAGGCAACTGCAAAGAATGTACACAGTTCTGTTCTGGCCACGACCTAAAGCCCAAAGAACATGCAGAGTTTGTCAGAGAGCATAGTCTAATGCTGTCAAAGCCTCCTAGTATTGTAATAAAAGAGGAGTTTTACGATTCCCTGAAAAGGGGAAGAACTTTGTCAGAGGAGAAGATCTTGGACGTTGCTAAGAAGACTCTTCTGCCATAAGAAGAACTTAAAATGCACGTGGATCATCTTCGACTAACAGCAGAAAGAAGGAAGGAGGATGCGAGAAAGGCAGCAACCACCCGAAAAACCAAAGCAGTGTCAAGGAAAAAAAAGAAGAAATCTACCACAGCTGGCAGTGAGCAGCTGAGTGAGTACTTGAATTTCCTGCAATGTTAAATTGCTTTTTCAAACTGTTTTTCAATAGTATCGAAAGTCGCAATTTTTGGTGATTTCCTTTATTTATATCATCACCAGAAGCCCGTCCTGCAGATACAACTGTTTGGTGTTGGTGTCAGGATGTCGAGTACGGGGATATGCTG
>OX421452.1:28893156-28908156 GCA_949126865.1 Montipora capitata
CGCGTTTCAAATTTCAACAAACAGTCGAGATGGCAGCCGTAGATGTGGATGTCGTAGAGAGTGCTTTGAGAGATGTGAATTTATCAAGTGGTAGAGAAATTGTTTTAAAACCAGAGCAAGAATCAGCAGTAAGGGCTCTTTTAGCCGACAGAGATGTCCTGGTGGTTTTGCCGACGGGATACGGCAAGAGTTTAATTTACCAAATGTTTGTACGCGCGAAGAACTACGAGCTAAATGGTAATGCGGCGATTCTCGTCATTTCGCCACTGAAAAGTATTATCGAAGACCAGTTGCAGGAGATGGAATTGTTGGGCTACCCAGCGAAAGATTTAGCCAATTTATCGAACAATGACGTTCGCCGATGTAACTTCAAAATTGTGTTTGCAACCGCCGAAAAAGTCAAAGAGAAGCCCTTCCGAGCAATGTTGATGTACTCCAAATCGAAGTTACATCGAAACATCTCGGCTATTGTGGTGGAAGAATCGCACACGGTCGAGACATGGACAGGAAAAAGGTAGAAAGCTCTAACTTGTTTTTGTTGAGTCTAAAGAGTATTTGTGTAGCTACAAGGGATTTCGATTTTTATAAGCTTACTATTGAAATGCACTGGAAATTTTACACAACTGTAATTCTAGTTCGCACCCTAGCATGAATCGATCTTTGAGATTGAATGGATGCGATTCGAGATTATCCGAGTAAAATTACATCTATCGCTTTGATCATAAGTTGCCTTTGTTTGATTATGACAAGTGCTTTATCGTTTCATTTTAGGAAGAACTCCAAAGGAACAGCTTTCAGAAAAGCTTATGGAGAACTTGCTGTTCTGAGATCTTTGTGCAAAGAAGGTTAGTTATTTTTAATTATCATCCCATACGTTTAAACCCTGAAAGTGGGGTAATTGACATTTTAGGTTGGAAATGATAATGAAAGTATTGGGAGGAAGACTATTGTAAAGTAATAGGTTCTATACTGTAGAAGCTTTGTCAAAACCATTGCAAAAATATTTTTACTGTTTACTTATACATACACGTCCTTTGTTTCATGGTAACAGTACAGTGATTAATCATTCTCTTTACTTATTTAGGAACTCCCATTCTTGCTTTAACTGGGACAGCTGATGATACAACTAAGAGCACAATATGCAGGGAGCTGTCCTTACATGAAGATGTCCTTAAGATCTTTATTAGTCCTCACAGACCAAACATCAGGATTTCTGTCACCAAAGTAAAGAAGGATGACATGGAAAAAAAAATTGATTGGCTCGTGGAGGAAGTGAAAGAGAAAGGAGACACAACACCCAAGACCATAATCTTTTGCAACACCCTTAAAGATATAGCAACTGTGGTCAACTTGCTATTCTTCAAGCTAGGTAAACATGCCACTGTGCCTGTTGGCTCATCAGACTATGAAAACTTCATTATTGGAATCTTCCATTGTGTCAGTTGGCCCAAAATGAAGGAGAAGCTTCTATCAGATTTTAGAAAGCAGTCAAAAAAAAGAATAATCGTAGCTAGTTCTGCTCTCAGTATGGGTGTAAACTTTGGTGATGTTGGGTACATCATTAACTGGGGTCCCGCACGAAATTTATTAGACCAGTTGCAGGAAGCTGGCCGAGCAGGACGTGATGGCATCAAGTCACACATTATAATCACTTACTATGGTCAGCAACTGTCTCATTGTGAAGATGAAGTCAAAGACTTTGTAAAATGTGAGGGTTGTTATAGAGTAGCTTTGTACAAGAATTTTGACAGCGAAATCCAGCCTGTAAGTCCAGGACATGACTGCTGTTCTTACTGTGCTACAAAATGTTGCAATGAAAGCTGCACTGAGCTGGTACAATTTGAAAACCAGTCTCCCTTACCTGCATCATTACCCGCTCTCACTAGACCTGTCAGTGATGAAGACAAAGCTGACATCAGAGCAGCATTTACAGAATTGGTGCAAGTGAAGGATGATAATGCCTTTGGAGCTGCATCACAGCATGCCTTTTCCCAGGAACTTGTCAGAGACATAGAAGAAAATTGTTATCGCTTGTTTACCATTAAGGATGTTTTTGAATGCTTGCCCGTGTACTCACTGAATCACTGCATGAAAATTCTAGAAATAATCCAAGAAACGTTTGGAGATCTACCACACATGGATAACACTCATCGACTTGTTATTTCTGAAACTCCTGACTTTTTGGATCTGTTACCATGGGAACCAGAATATTTTGAAAGATACTTAGATGAAGCTGATGACGACCTTGAGGAATTGGACATCTTATGATAATTATAAGTCTACAAAATGTATGTACACATCTCATGTCATGGTTTATTACCTTTTATTATTTAAAGACACGTCTCTTCTCTGACATTAATTTAAAAATAAGGCAGTTTATTTCCTAGAGTAAAGAGAAATCAGCAAGGACTGCCAAGCTGAGTACATGTTTAATAAATTTGAAAGTGAAAAATAATTGTTATTGCAGCCAGATCAATAATCATGTCATGGACAGTAACTTTTTACTAATTACAACAATAAGCCTTGTTTCTGGCATTAATTAATTAAAATATAGCTGTTTTTCCTTTCCTTTAATTGAAAAGATATGTCAAGCAGAATTCTTGTTTATATTTCTGCTGTTGTGAAAATGGCTTTATTTGTTTACATTATGATCCGATGTTGTGTAAATACAATATGCAGGATAAATTTGAATGATACTATGTTGAGCTTACTCGTTTACCCTTTATGAACTAATAAGGTTTCATTTTTTGAAGCAGTGACCCGGGCACTTGAGACGACTTTACTTCGAAATTAGTTATAATTATTTTCACTTGTCCTGGTGAACCTATCAAACAGTGAGCCAATGACAAACCAGCAAGGAACCTGGAGCAGACCCAAATGACAAGAAATTTTTTCTTTTTTAAAAAAAAAATAATATTAGACCGCATGTGTTCTACTGGATTAAGTATACATAATGAGAATTGGTATATCCCACACCAAAGCAAAAATTCAATTGGAGACATAGTGCATGACATGATCCATGGTTGGAACTCAAAATGGGAAAAGGTGGGACGGTTACCTTTCACTTTGAGGTTTTACATAACAAAGTGGGTGCAGATTTTTATCTCAGCCTTTTATTATGGGCCTATACAACATTCATTTCAATTTAAAACATACCAAAAATAATTGTAAAATTTAATATTCAAACAAGCATTGGAAAAAAGAGTCGTTTGTTGACATTCCCTTTGATCACCAGTGACATACCGTTTTTACATGTTAGAGTAACCTAGTCCCTTTGGATCACTCATTGTGCTCATAGATTGACTCCCATTTCTTTAGAAGATCACTTAACCACTTGTGAAGATCTCGGTAATCAAGCTTATGTAGCAAATTGGAGGGAAACTTAGGGAAGGAAGGGTGGCCATCTCGCCCCCCCTTGAAAACAAAGACCGCTTTGTCCATGAGGTCAGATGTGATTTGCTGAACTGCATCCTCTGGCCTTCCCTGAGCTCTCTGCTTGGAACCTCGAGACAATTTACAGTCAACATCAACAGATGTCACCAGTAATTCAAGAAGCTCTGAGCAACGTGCCAAGCGCTGTGCACTGTTCTCAGTCAAGTTTGCTCCCAACCCTCTCCGTACACCTTTTACGACTTTATTACGATGCTCTAACTCAAGATCAAATGGAATATTTCTCCCTATGCCACCGTGCTTGTTAAAAAAACCATTCAATTTCAATTGGCACGCTTCAGACTTTGACAAAAGAGAAACTACTTTCACAATGTATAACAAGACTACATAGGCATATTTGTGGTGGCCACCAGCTTTGTAAAACAAGAGAGCGAGCTTATAAAGGTCAAATAGCCTATCACCATCCCCCTCTTTAATAGCATCATTGAATTCTATAAGTATGAGCCCAAAAGCAAGTTTCCCTCTGTGATAATTGTGCAGATAGTCGTGTGGGGGACCCTCGTCACATATGTCTGCAGTAACAGTTTCCTTCTGCCCAGGGTGAGTTTGTCTTTCATGTCTGCAATCAACAACAACAAAAAGCCAAATATTACAAGAGTCAACTATATTAGCTAAATGTATTATAAAATTAAAGATTCTTTCTGGGAGGCAATTTGTTTAATCTAAAGCCAAAGCCAATGATGTGAATGCAAGTGGGTGGGGTGGGGGGTACATGCCAGGGCATGCTCCATATGGCATGAGGAAATTTGAGAATTAGCTAACTTGGGGGATTCAGTTTAATAAACCAGGTAACACAATACAACAGGTAAAACATAATGAATAGTGGGGCAAAAGCATCCCCCTACTCCCTTTTGAGGCCCTGAATTATGACAGGTAATAATACTAATATAATTGTTTTCCCTTTTATTACCCTCAATCCTATTAACAACAAAGCAATAAACCTGTTTCTTGTTGCCTTGGTACTGAACACATAACCACAGTTTGCTCTGCACTTGAAGTACCCGAATGAATCTCTTTCTTCTGTACTGGACTCAGCACGAAGGCCATGGGCATCTATTTCATGTCTGTAAAGAAAATAAAAATTAGACAAGATTGAGCTGATAATAAGTCAACGGACCTGATATCCCTAAAATCTTAAAGACATATTTTCTGATGCACAATTGTGTTTGTTTTTTACACAAGCTATACAATTTTCACCATTCTCTTTATTTCTGTTGTTGTTATGGTACCATTTTATGTCTGGTAAGACAGATATATTATCATATAATGAATAAAAAACAAATAGCAATATTATTAGAGAATTAAAAAAACAAGTAGTTCCCATCGGTCATATTCACCTATTTTCTCAGAGATTCATGATTTTTCTTTTATAGCATATACATGTTAATAGCAAAAACTTACTTGACTCTGCCTGAGTGATAGACATAGGTCTGCTGGCAGTTTGGTTCCCGACATTTGAATGGTTGCTCGCTTGTTTTATGTAGTTCTCTGGTCTGCTCGACCAGAACTGTTGCCTCGTGAGTGTTAACCACAAATTTATCGATGTACTTGGAACAAAGGTCCATCAACCACTTACGCCTTAAGGACTTATCTTCCTTCGAACTTGGGATGTCAATGCTGGGAACATCTGTCACATAATAATTACAAACAGCTGAATAAGATTTAGAAACAGAGATTTTTTAAAATGGAATGAAGGTGGTAATATTGCAAAGGTTTTTTCTCATGGGTCATTACACTCGTACTATATTAAATTCAAGGATTAAAGCAGGTGACTTTGCAAAAAAGTGACTGAAAGGGGATTAGGGGAAGTAAGTTGATTGCATTTTTAATCTTACCATCTGGTTTCGTCATTCCAAGCATAACCATAAAGGAAGCACATATATGTCCTTCAATTTCACGCTGGTGGAATTCTTTGTACTCATTGTAGTGGTTATGGACACCTTTTGTAGCATTTGATTTACCAGTACGGTTCATACTTGCTCGACTTGTCCCAACTTCAGCCACCGATGAGTTATCTACAAACATTGCATACTCCAGCTAAAAATATGATAAAAATGAAGACTTAAAAGAGTTAGCAAACAATGCGAGCCAGTGAACCATGCAAAAGAAAAAAAGAAAAAAATTGAAAAAGCAGTAATGTGAAAAAATCCGAAAGCTAACCTCGGTAAATGAGTGTTTAATGCCAAAAAGTGCTTAACCCTAATTCATCAATTTCATCGTGATGTATGATTTGTTCTTGAAATATTTGATAGCCTGCATGGCAGGCGGAAAAAGGGGAGGGGCGAGGGGGAGGGGTGAGGGAGGAAAGGGAAAAAATGCAATGATATTTAGTAAACTCTTTTGTTTCATGGCAAGAAAAAAAGAAATATTGTATTGCAGTTAAGATGATCAACGAAAAACTGTATAGAAAACAAGAAAAGTATCACGATTTAAAAGGAAGAAGGAAACTGTTTTGGATAATAATTAACATTACAATACCTCATACAAGTTAACTTTTGCATGCCAATCTGCTACTTCTGGGAGTATTCCTCCTAAGCGATCATATTCAGTCAGGTCATCGCGAAAGGTCCACTGGGTGTTTCTAGCCCTTTCCTCAAAAAGCTGATCTCCGTGCAGTGGCACTGGGTGGACCACTTCCCTCTGATCATCAGCTTTTAGCTCAGATGGTACATACTTTTCCTGGTTATGCATGATGATCTGTGCCATCTCTGCAGCAAAGTTAGGATTCTTGAATTGTAGACCAAGGCAACTTCAAACACATGATAATTCAATGAGGCGGTTATTGGTTGGCTAGGGATGAGCTTTCCTTTCTAAGAGAAATTATATGGGCTATTACTACCACTAGCCTGCACTACTACCACTAGCCTGAGCTTTTAGCTCAGATGGTACATACTTTTCCTGGTTATGCATGATGATCTGTGCCATTTCTGCAGCAAAGTTAGGATTCTTGAATTGTAGACCAAGGCAACTTCAAACACATGATAATTCAATGAGGCGGTTATTGGTTGGCTAGGGATGAGCTTTCCTTTCTAAGAGAAATTATATGGGCTATTACTACCACTAGCCTGCATAGCAGGCATCGAAAGGGGTGGGGTATAGGGAGCTGTGTACAGAACTTTTTATGTTAATTCTTTAAACTCCCACTAATAAGAACCTGCTGGCAGCTATTTGTCACTTTAATACCCAAAAATATAAGAACTTGTATAGCCAAGCAAAATCAAGCAGGTTCTGATATGTGGTTACAGTGATAACTTAAGTTTTTCTCCCTCATAGAAGTTGAGAAAAATAACTTATTCTGAACCTACTCAGCCTCCAATAACTACCCCAAAAGAAAAGAAGTTTTTTGCCAGATCTCCAAAAATGTAGGTTCTTACTATTGGGTGTTTACCATTCCGACAAATGACATCTTACAATTATGCAAAGGTCCTTTTAAGAGTAGACTACTGTATTTTCATTCACATGACATTAACATTTTATAACAAATTGACAGTGAATATAAAGATGGAATGCAAAAGCACTCTCAAAGCTATATGTCTAATGGCATAAATTATCACAAAGAGGTTTAGGCTAAAGTGTATTCACTTGATGGGTGCAAAACAAAACAAAAAAAAAGAACGAAAACAAGTCGGTCGCATCGATGTAAGTTACCAGTAACACCTCACGCAGACTTCCTCTTGACTGAGAGCATGACAATATTATCACGCCACCTTCCTCATAGGGTGTTGTGGATGAAATTCCACATCGACTTATAATTTTTTAAACGCTTTTCAAAGAACAAAGTTTTGTTTTAAAATCTCGGATAGAAGTTCATTAGGTCACACGTGACATAAGACAGTAAATTATATTAAACTAGCCGTGTTATCAAAGAAAACCACTCACTTGTAGCTCGGCAACTCCTGGCCACGAAGCACTACAATGGTTTCCTCCAGTACTTCACTGTTAAGAGATGTATAATTCAACCTTTGTTTGCCGTTGTCGAGAAGATTATTGCATATTCCATACACAGTTTCGTCAAACTTGACGCACCAGTTGCTGCGAACAGCATTTTCATCGAACTGGATTTCCGTTGTGATATCCATATCGTCATCTTCTCTGGCTGGGACTTGCTCCATCTTTACGGCCTCTAACATATCTACTGCTGCCATCGTTTGCTCGATGCTTTTTTTCCAGTTAAGAATCTTGGCGTCAAAATTCTCCCCCATCTGCTTCTGAAGGTCGACTGCACTCTGCGGTGACATGCATACACCAAAATGATTCAATCGTAGAACGTCGTTGTGCTTTGCACCGCCGTGGAAAAGAATCGTTGAAATGCGGTACGCATAGGCAGAGAGTTACGGGTTTCTAAACCTACCAAGTGAAGCTGAGGCTAAAGCCATTACATTGATTGCCTTTGGGAACTTCTTCTCACTGTTCGACTTGGTTATGCCGCACACTCCTCTCAAGCAGGAATGCCACAGCGGGCAAAACACACTAAGCTCGTGCATGAAAATTTTGTTGCGGAAGGCAGCGATTTCCTCGGGTTTTCTACCCTTCAGAATAGTATCACATTTACTTAATTCTTTAAACTCGGTAGACAGCGCCATTCTAACTGCTTCCAAATTGTGTGCTCTCATTTCCTGATGCTTGAATGCGATATTGGCTGCCGTCTTCCAGTTACGCAGGGCCAGGTTTGAGATCAAGAACTTAGTCGAGACGTCAAAAGTGCTACGCACAAAAACCTCGCCATTGGGGTTTAATATAACCACTTTTACCTGCTTTCCAGTAGATTCTGCGAGGTCATCGATATTTAGGTGACATGTTAAAACATCACCTGGAACATCAGAGATGGTATCCTGCGATAAGACAGCACCTTCTATCTTTTCGCTTTCCGCCGCTGCACTATCTTCAAAAAACTGAAGGGACTTTCTTGAACTACCCCGCTCAGTTAATTCTTCATCTGGGTTTCCTGGACGTCTTTTCCCTTTTTGGCGATCAGGAGTTACTGTTGTGGGAAGTTCTCGTTTGCTCGAGCATTCTTGTAAATCGCTTTCCTCTGTTTTATTGCCCGTCGCCGAATCGTCACTGCAGGTAACAGCTGTCTGAATAAACCTGTATAATTCCAATGCATTTCTTATTGTGCGGCCACAAGACCTACAAACACGCTCTGAAACGCTTGGACTTTTAATCAATGGGAATCCCATCAATGAACAGCAATCCGCCAACACTGTACCTGGACTCTCTTTCCTTGCAGATTTCGAAAACAAATTTTCAAAAGACGCTCTTGTGCCCGAATTCGCAAAAAAGCACGAACAGAATCTACAACGATCGTTACATCCACCATCCTTTTTTCGTCCTCGTTTTGAACTTTTCGTGGGAGTCGCGGACATTTCCACGTTAAATTTCTGGTTGTCCAGAACTGAGAATTTCTCGCTTCGATAAATATTTATGCAACGCGAGTTCCCGCCAAATCAAATAAATTGCGTTCTGATTGGCGAGTTTAGCGACACTTGATTGACAGTAAGCGTAATCGGATTACCAGAAAATTGGTGGGCATTATGCAAAAACATAGGCTCTTTCTCCCTCCCCCCTCCCCCCTCCCCTTTTTGCGCCTGCCACGCAGGCTACCTTTTAGTGACAACAACATGTGTGACTTGTATTTACAACCAAAACAAAAAGAATATCTATTGAGTGAAAGTGGGTGTATTATCGAGTCTATTTGGGAGTGTGAATGGAAGAGAATGAGAAAAGAGGACAATGCAAGCATGTTCTCAACGAATTGCACACGGAGGTGTTATCGTTACTAGTGGTAATGACGACAAGATTGGGTGTGATAGTTCTGGAATCGTACCCAGGGACGCTCCTTACGGTGGTAGAAAGGGGAATACCAGCATCTATCAGAGTGTGAAGAAAAAACGTTTTAGTATTCGCATACATTATTATGACATACAGTACTGTGCAAAGAGAATGCAAACGAATTTGGACGAAATTCGCTTATTGTTCTCTCGAAATTTTGCCGAAATTTTGGGGGAAGAAGTGTGATTTTTCGGCCGAAATTTCGAAGAAATTTCGCTGAGCCACACGAAAATGTCGTACTCCTAAAGCCACAGCTACACAAGCGATTTTTTTGCTCGCGCCGGTAATGAATTTTTTCAAATTTTTTCGCGTCGCCAGCGCACAATGAAAATCGCAAGTGTAGCCACCCTTGAACTGTTGACATGACAGCTGAAAAAGTCGTCGAAAAAAAATTGGCATTTTAAGGGTTTCTACACTTGCAATTTTCGTCACGCGCTGGCAATACGACAAACTTTGAAAAAATCGCTCCTGTAGCCACGGCTTAAAACTAGTTACACACTTCAAGGTCAAGTGCTTTTGTGCAGACTGAATTGAGATTTTTGGTAAGACCGATGTATCAATCTTCAGACTCCAAGAATACAGCAGGGGCACAAATAACATCATCACCATAGCCATTTTAACACACCAAACCTAACAATTCTTCTTGGTTTTCACATCACGCAAGTACCACGCAAAGAAAAAATAAAATCCCTTACCATTCAACAAATTAAGTCAGGGTCTATTGATTAAACAAGGGGAGAAAAGAAAGAAGTGTGCTGTAATCAAATAAGGACTTGCTTGATTTTGCTTCATAAGTTCTGACATCACTTGCCAATGCTTATTTTATACGTTTAAAGTATGACCTTAAAAGAAAAATGAAAAGAGGACTTTTCGATATGCTGACTTCGGAAGACTCTTACCTTGATGTACGAAACATTATTCAAAAGGTAAAGTTTTCTTAAGATTTTATTGCATTTTCTTTTTTAGAATAATAAGTATAGCCTTAATTGTATTATTCCAGATTTAGATCTATTAAGAATTTTGGTAAAATAGGATATCTCATGGCGCTTTCTCTTAATGTGGTACTAATTAGCTCACAAACTTAATTTTATAATTTATATGCTTGTACATTTATCTTCTTGATTTTCCTGTAAACATGTGTTGAAGCCACAAATGTAATAATTGACCACAAATGTAATAAGCCTTGACCACAAATGTAATAACGATTGACCGCAAATGTAATAAGCGTTTGACCAGAAATGCAAACGGCCACAAATGTACGCAATGAAGCAGGATGTTCATCATCACTTATGACTTCTTAGGTCAGGTGACTTGAAAGAATGTAATCAACATTTTCTTTGAACATTGGCAACGAGAACAAGAGAAGGGTATTAGGTAAAAAGTTGGAGGAGAGGGGAACTGTTTTTCATTTTTAGCTATATATATTAAGCCAAAACGAGAACTTGAGCTCTTGATGATATCTCAAAGATCATTTCTTTTTTCAGCTTCATTACATTGGCATTGTAATTTTTACCAAAACTGGACCACTATTTGTATGGTTCTGTTGTTGTATGTGTTTTTGCACTCTTATTCTCGTGACAGTGTCCCTTTAAATAACAGGAGTGTCCTCGGAACATCGAAACTCCGGACAAAATAACAGTGGAAACCATTCATCTTTATTGGCCACAAACTGTTAACTTTGACTAATTTCAACCTGCATTTATTTTTAATCTTTTCTCCGGGTTTGATTTTACTCTGATCAGGCGCCAGGTCAGACTCATGTTGTTACCCGTTACCTTTTACAGCAAGGAAACCAACAATATCTTTACTCTAAGTTAAAATTCATACACTAGAAACAGTCAAGCTTCAGTGACACGACCCGAAAATTTTTGATAGGGGTGTGCAGCGAAAGTTCTCAAATAGTCCAGGCATTTTATCGCCAAAAGTCGGTCAACCTGCCACTAATTGCAAAAGAAGGATTTTTAACGGTCTTTGGTCCAGGAACATGTCCTCTATAACATATCAAAAGTCCCCGAAAATCCGATTGGGGGAAGTTGACAAAAAACAACTTTTTTAGAGCCCTATATTGCTCAGCATTCAAACGAGGTTGCATTTACTATCTGTTGTGAGCTACCGTTGTTTTGCTTGAGTTTAAAGCCACGTGCAGCATAGGCTAGCAAAGATTGAGAAGATTTATTGTGTTATCTTCCTAGTTAAGTGCATTTATATACCCATTAACTAGAAGAATTATTCTTTATAAGTAAGTGAAACCTTTAGAGATGTCGTCGATGGATGGCTATCTGAGTGAATTATGTAGCGAAGAACACGGTCTTCCACAAGCGATGTTAGAACGCAAAAAGGACAATTTTACACTAAAAGACCTAACAGTAATGTCATGTTCCAAGATTATGTAATTCAGGAAAATGTAATTTGACGTGAGTAGAGACGTCCAAAATGAATTTCATCTTGGTGAAAAACCTGTTTTTCACTCATTGCTTCGCGCTTTACATTGTAATATTCTTTTTTGTCCTAACTCATTAGTAAATTCATCTTTTTCCCCTCATAATTTAAAGCAAAATGTCCAGGAATTGGGGAAATTTTTCGCAAAAACCGAAGGAAATGTTTTCACCCAGTTATGAACTAACAGAGAAAGTGTGTATCCTGCAAATCTTGCGCTTTAGTTCAATTTGAAAACTAAAAAGTCTAGAGTAATTCCCTTCCAATACAGTGAAGGAATTTTGTTTATATTTAAACTTTGAGTTTGGATAGTAAAAAGAAAAATACGCGATTGAAGACATCCCAACCATACCAAAAAGAAAGTTCTTCTAATGACTCAACAAGCCTCAGCTATGACAGACCTCCGTACCGACCACCAGGATGTCTAGCAAGTCTTCACGTAGCAAGAAGAAGTGATCGATTTTGGGCCGGATTATCGATAGACCTATGTAGTCGTCGAACAGGTTCTTTTGAGAAGCGTGAAAACCAGTGGAGGCTTGACAAGAGGGAGGGGCCTAACGGACTAGCAACGTCTTATCTGGCTGTTATCTATGCCTGCATTTATGCATGTGCCGAAACAAAGAACATCATGCAAAAGCTGACAGGAGTTAATTTTATTCTGGAGAACAGAACAAAGATATGTCTAAACAAGAGAAATGAAGGAAGCAATGACCATCCTCAGTGCTCTGGCTACTCACAACCCTAAGGAATATCATGAATGGTGTAAACGCTGAAATGTAATGTCAATGCTGACACAGCCAAGAGCGTCGGGGAGAAGATTCTAGCGTCAGTGAAGGGAACGTTAACCATAGATTACTCATTCAAACGAAGTGCCCAGACAGTCACTATAGCATCCAAGTCCTCCGTAAAGATTGAGTACAAGTACAAGTTGACCCTCAACTTGTATTGCAGAAATTATTTCAGGACGAGCTCTGCACATATCCCACAGCTCTTTTCGACTACCCATTTATGTTAAGGCAGCCACCAAAGCCATCATTAGCAGATGCACTATGGGCAAAGCTTACACCAGAGGCTAAGACGCAACCTGAAGGGAACATACAGTACGTGCTGGACGGAGGTTCTCTTCTCCATCGAGTCCCATGGCCCAGAGGTGACGCCGCAAATGGTGACGCCGACCTACTTGTAGTCAAAACCGCTGTAGAGTCTGCCATAAAGAATTCCATGGTTCTAGTTGGGGATGGCACAGATTTGCCAGTCCTTCTGTGTTATCAGAAGGTGGATGTGGCCTCTTTTTTTGACCTGAGACAAAGGCAAACTCGAGATGTGCCCGTGTCTGGCATATGAAGAAAGTGAAAGAACAGCTGGGTAAGGAAGTTTGCAGAAATTTCCTTTTCCTTCACACCGTCACTGGATGCGACACAACATCGCACCTCTATGGAGTTGGAAAGGCAACAGCCCTGAAGAAACTTGAGAATGTACCTTACTTCAAAGAGCACGCTAACGCTGGTCTTCATCTGTCATTCTGCTGTTTCTGGCGTTGTCACTGCAAGTGAAAAACCACTTGTATCATGTTTCGGAGGTAAACCAGGGGTAGGTTAACTCTATCAGATATCAGCGTTACTTCGAAAAACTTGCAGCCAAGACATCTCATATCGAGCCACAGAATCTGCCCCCAACAGCAGCAGTGGCCCGATTTCACAGCCTACGCGTCTGCTTGCAGGTAAAGCAGTGGTAGGAGAAGTTGCAGGCATGTCAATGGAAGACTGGGGTGGAAACTCTCTAATTATCAAGTATTTCCTGTTGCAGCAAACTTGCCGCCTGCCCCAGAATCTCTTCTCTAGTTAATCAGATGCAACTGTTTGTCCGACTGTAGCAATATAATTGAGGTGCAACAAATTTGTCGCAAGAATGGTACGCAGTGTTCCCCAGTCTGTGGCCAATGCACAAGGTCTTTGTGCACAAATTCTTTGAACACTGTAGACTAGGAAAGTGAACATTTGGAAGACTAGCATTTTTATAAATACATTGTATATGTAGCATGTGTAGAATTGAACAAAGAGGTAGCTTTGTTGTGATGATATAGGCCTTTTCTTGTCGTGAGTCTTAAGCATTTATGTCTTGTAATGTTTCGGCAAAATAAGATTTCACCGCTGGCTCTAAATAAACCTTAATAATTCACTAAGTTAAATATATTTTGTGGAAAGGTCTGTCACGATTAAAGCCGTAAAATCATTGTTCTTAAGGGTAGATTCTTAGTTTTGGCGAAATGGCTCGAATTATACCAATAAAAAACGCTAAACGGCAACTTCGGGTTGACAGCCTCGTTTTTGTGCTATAGGAAAAAGAGACTTATTTTATGGGTGCGGTTTGGAGACGTTAAAATGGTTGGATCTTTAGAGACTTTTAGTACGTTCATGCATAGGATATTCCTAACTGGTCAATGACGAGAAAGCTTCTTTTGCAATTAGTTACAGGTCCGACCACAAAATGCCTGGACTAAAACCCTGACCCTATTTAAGGGTAAAGGAAGGGACAACGGATACCCTTTTTAAGGACCGAACCCGAAAAATGACACCCTATTCAAGGGACCCATACCCATCATTTCTAATACTTCAGCGGACACTTTAGTTTTAAAAAGCCAGTTCTTTTTCGTTAAACGTGGAGTTTACAAGCTTCAATTTAACTGATACAATTTAGGTACCCTATCTAAGGACTAATCCAGGAACGCGTTGCTAAATGAGGAAAAAATGATACCTTATTTAAGAACTGAGAACCTCAAAAACCATACCCTATCTCGCGGCACGTACCTGTAAGGCCCATATATGGGAGTACCCTCCCCGGGGACGAAAACAAAATAACTGGAATAGAAACGCAATTTTCTTTAATAAAAAGCAATGTGTACGATATGCCAAACGTTTCTTTGATTAAAAAAGCTCACTACACAGCTCTTACATTGCATGGCCGAATTTGCAGAACACAACGTCACTGTTGTCACTTTCATGTAAACAGCAACTAATCAACTTAACGGTGTGCCTCCCCGCGACTAACACAACTGTATGGTATGTTAGGTCCTAATAAACTTATTTCTTCCAATGAATATCTGTAATGGCAAACCAGCCATATGACTGGGGACGAAGCTTGAGCCATGCCACATGCCATTTCGGGGAGTTTATAATTTCCTTTAGGCGAATAACGGCACTGCTGCGTTTGCCTTTCAATTTTATAATGCTGCGCACGCTGATGGTTGTCGGCTCGGCTGGAAGCTCGGGGATGTAGATGATG
>OX421452.1:28928156-28938156 GCA_949126865.1 Montipora capitata
ATTATTTCAAGCAAATTACATCATGTCTTCTCATTGTTTGACATTAACAAATATACTGTTACCATTACAGGAATTTTAACAATTTCCATACATGTTTACTTGAAAAGCATTTCTGGGTTTTGAGTTATTACCATGTTGGTTTATAGACACATTACATGGTGTTTTTTCTCAAGATAGCATTAATGGTTGTTCTTTTATCTTTCATAACTTTCCAATATTAATAATTACAAGAATGGTTGTCTTGGTTATGGATCATAATTTGGTTGCCTGAAAAACGATTTCTGAGTTTTGATCAAATTCTCAGAAAAAATTATAATAAAATAATCAGCATGGAAAACTATAGTGTATCAACAGTTTGAATTCATGTAAACTTTTAGAGTGTTGAATTGTCCCTGGAATAACAATTCTCACATAACGTTTTTGTTATAAACTGTAGTACTGAACTCTCTTCTCTACACTGAACATGCAAATCCTACTAAATAGAAGAGAGGGTTACAATTCACAGTTAATGACTAGCCCCGAGGGGAAAAGTGAATTTTGTTTCCCGAGAATCTCAATTGTCTCAGGAAACATTGACATTCGAGAGAAACAATATTCACTGTCCCCCATAGGACCAGTCATTAAGTGTTTTTTTTATAACACTCTGAGATTCCAAACACAACAGGAACAAAAAAGGCCATTTAGGTGGTGAGTTAAAAAGGCCTTAAGATCTGAATCTCATCTCTCGATATTTTCTTCTTATCTGGTATTTTGACATATGCTCGGTCTATGAGAGCTTGTGCAACATTTAATGTCAACATCTCCTTTGTCCTTGATTCAGACCCTTTCAGACAAACCTTTAATGTTTTTGCAGCTGATTGCAACTGCGCCCTTGATATATCTGCCACTCGGAGTTCGTTGAACGCACATGCCACAACAAGTTTGGCTGAAGCCATTGGAATGTCTTCTATGAGAAAAGAGAAAAAAAGGGTTAATTAATGGTACAGTAATTGCAGCTAAAAATTCATGGGTTCTTTATGTCTGGAAAATGTCATTTACAGTCAAATAAACACCTTCACTGTTGTCATTTTCCTCAGATGAACTCAGAATGTCAGTATTACCGGTAGCGCTGCCACTTTCACTGTCTTGAGTCGAGACACTAGTTTGAGATGGTATTGGTGAAGCTTGTGGCTTACTTGTATCATCTTGGCCAGATTCGTTTTTTAGAACCTTTGCAGCCTTGGTCTTGTCAACCTACCAAACAAATGAAAGCATACCATCCAAGTTAGGAGATGCATTTTTTGCCAAAAAAACGAAATAAAACTAACACATGGCCATACAAGTACCTTTGTATAATCGTGTCCATTCCTAACATGTCTGCGCCGTTCATTTAAGATATCCAATATATGTTGACGGATGGCTTGTTTGTCAAATCCCACTGTGATGTATGTGCAATCTTCCTCTAATTCTTCAACTAGCTGGCCCAGTACTTTAAGTTGAGCAGGATCTCGCTTGAAATTTGGAAGGTCATTTCCTGGCCATTATGCAACTACAGCGACTCTTACAGCTTTCTTTCTGTTTAGGAAAAAAAACATCTTTAAGGAACAGATTTTGGATGATCTGACCCGAGTTACAGTGCATATTGTGGTTCATTTTCTGTGACAGTCATCGCCATAATGTAAAACAAAGTAACACTAATAAAACGGGTTTTAAGAATCATACTTGTTAAGACATGTACATGTACATATAATTATAAAGCTTAACTTACATAAAATTCCTGATGGCCGTATCCATTTTTATATGCCAAACCTGAAGTGGACGTTCGCTTCATGAAACTTTAAAAAACAGGGAATTTAAACTTACTTACCATTATATATCCGCTTGTGCAGGTTGCTGCCAATTCCTTTGGTTGATGGTTTGAACCTTCTGAGTTGCTTCGAACTGTATTTGGCGCTGTGTGATTCCTCTGAATCCATTTCAATTATCTCCAACAATTTCATTTGGTCTCCTACGAGTGGCAATCCACAGGCTTCAAGCTGGTCTGTAGTGCCTTTAGTTGCCAGCAAAACTAAACCTTTCCCGTTTATTTTTTGTTCTGTTTAACAAAGAAAATAATTAATGGAGTATTTTTTCGAAGTACGGTACGTAACTTTCCCGCCATTGTCAAAGTTCGACTTACCTTCGAATTTGGCTGCTACTGCCTCCTCAAAATTAGTCTTTATCAAGTCATAAACTTCCTCAACAGACATGTCTTCCATTTCTTTTGTTCCGCTGTTAGCCATGGTTTTTTCTCAACCGAAATACGCAGAATGATTGCAAACCGCGATCGATCTCCTTCAGTTCTTTCAAAACTGGCGGGGATCGCTGCAAACTGGCGCAAAAACGAGTGGCCTGGGAAGCCTCGATCCAGTGACCGACCCAGACCTTTTCATGAAAAGGCCTTTCTGCAGGGCCATGTGAATGTTTTCGAGGAGAATGGCAGGAAGAAAACGAGGTTGGGATAGAAACGAAGTAGTTCGTTGTCATTGCAACGAACTTCCGTACACCCATGTTCATTGTCCTTGTCAATCCTGTGGTGGAAACCCTGTCTCAACGTCAGTGGAGTACAGACACTGGCAGGCACAGAAATCTCTGTAGTCCGCGTCCGTCGATGTTGATTCTGTTGCCATAGGGTGAGTATAGTATAAGCGTTTAAGCTTAATTATTTGTTTTTAAAAGCGGTGCTAAACGATTAACACTTTGTTGTACTCTTTTTATTCATATGAGCAACCGTTTGAAATTCACTCATTTTGAAGAGTTAAGCTTTAGCAAACTTACAAGTAATGAATATGAAGACTGTTGCAACACAAACTAGGATATTTTAGAAATGTAACAGGCCTTCGAATTGAAATAATTGCAGAGTTAATTTCTTGTTCTTAGTATTGATTTGGGATAAATTATTCCCATTCAGGTCTGAGGTGGAACCAGAAGAAGGTGATCAAATTTCCGAGTGTAGCCTGGCAAATGCCAGTGGAGATGAAAGTGATGAGGATATGGGGGAATCCCATGGTGGTGATAGTTTATCAGAGGGTTTACCTTCAGATCAACAAGAACAAAAAGAACAACAAAGTTCAGAAGCAACAGTGCTGGAGATCAAAAAAGAAATTGTATGTGTCATATGCAAAGCCTTGATGCTGGTAAACCAAATGCAAGGTTCACTGCATGACTTTGAAGATGTCTTAACTTTTGCCAAAGACTTACTTTTCCGCAATGACCACAATAATTCCTCTGCTCTTGATTATTGGCCAAAGAATTGGAGAGAAACAGAGAAACTTTTAAAGGAATTTGATTACAAAGGACCAAAGGAATATTTTATTTGTCTTCATGAGAGTCACCCATGTCATTGGGATCTGATGGATTCATCGATGTCCACATGCAAGCACTGTGGAAGGCATGGCTCCATCAAGTATTATTACCTTGGTCTGAGTGAGAAGATACGGACCTGGTTCTCTGATGTTAATATGTGCAGGAAAATGCTCGCCCATTGGATGAACAGAGATCATTGGATAAGTGGAACTGGGTCAAACTCAGAGTTAAAGGAAGTTTGGGGTGGCAGTCGCTTCAGTGAGCTGTCCTGGTTTTGGGACCCAACCTCAAAGTGGATGTTGCCATGCAGATGTAAATGCTGTGGTACTGTTATGGGAGAAAAAGAAATCAGAGCCTCTCCTGAAAGAGATGGAATGTACACTCTACTGTGTGAAGAATGTGGAACAAAGGAAGACTATCAAGCCATGTTTGTGCAAGGTGAGCCCCGGAATATTGCCTTAATAGGGCATTGGGATGACTGGCAGCCATTTGGAGCACCTGGTCAACATAGTTGTGGTAAGTTATGTTTCTAGTACATCATACAGTATGTAGTATGCAATATTTGTATACAAAATGCTATCAGCTAATTTATTTTCAAGTTCTTAATTAAAAACGTCTGGATAAAATCAAAGGCTTTTCTATATTTTAGACTAAGTGGTAATACTAATTTTCAGCTTCTTGTATATTGTTTTGCAGGGGCCATAGAGGTTTCTGTAGCAAATATGTATAAAGCAGAAAGATGTTCAACAGAAGAGGTGTACGTGGTTGGTTTTGTACCAAGCCATATGCTTCCAAAGAAACGACCAAACTCTCTGGACCCTTTTCTCTGAGATTGAGAACATCTTTATTGATGGTAAAGTGTCAATCAATTTGAACCTTCAACATCCCACCTGAGCAAATTCCAGGAATTTGACCATGTGGCTCTGCTTGAAAAAGGGGAGGGATTTACATGTATTTGTTACCTCTAAAGGATGGGGAATTTGAATCAGATTAGGTTTCAGTGCCTCTGATTACATGCATGGGTTTTTATGGTTTGTAGGATTTAAAAAGTTAGCATTTTGTCACGGTAAGCAAATGACTCAATCAGTGTCTGCTAACTATAAAATTAATGTTAGTGAATCTGGCACTTACGGGTAGGGAGTTGGCCATGAGGTTGCAATTTGAACCAGCCATGCTTCTAAAATTCAAATGACCGGGGGGGAGATGTTAAAGTTTCATCCAATCAGTGTATAATTAAGGCCATCCTTAATTACATATTTAAGAATATACCTGCTGTAAATTTGCATCTTCATGTCTAAAATTAATGTGTCCCTTTTACACTTTGATACATGGCTGGAATTTTGGTAGCCTAGTTCTGTGTGTGGAGTCCAGTAAATGAAAGCACCAACTGGCTAAATCCTAGAATACCTGGCCACTCTTCTGGAGACCCTAATGGTCAGGCTGTCACTGCAGTCAGATAACCATACATCTCTAAAACCATATACATGTACCCTAACGACAGTACACTGTGGCACTGTGGACCACATTATTACTAAGTAATGAAACTTGCCAGTGGCCAAGTATTCTAAATTTACTCCCACAATCTAGTTGCTGAAAGATAAAAGAGAGAATTTTATGATCCAGGATAGTTTTGTATTATTATTACCTAATTCTGTCATGTATTTCATTACTATTATCTACATGTTATTCCATCACCAGGTTACGAAGTGGAGTATGTGGGAAATTTTCCTGAATTGGATCTGCTATCTGGTGATATTGTTGGGCGTGTTTTACTCCACCTGTGGACGGGTGATTACCCAGCTCAGTGCGAGGTTGGGAAGTTTATCAATGGAGGAATACAAGCATGCAGGAGGGACAAACTGAAAGGTAAGAAAGCCAAAAGGAAAACATAATCAAAGTATAACAATGTTATTGCTTGGTGAAAAAAAATATACTGAAATTTTGTTACTTAATTCAGCATTTCAAGAAAATCCAATGAAATGTGGCGAAAAGACCAAATCTTAACCGTACAGAATGTTGATACCAAAAACATATTTAAAACACAATTTTCACTCAAAATAAGCATGTGTTATAATCACTCAACAGGGACCATCAACCCAAGTGGCACAGGGACAACCTACTACTATGGACAAAATCGTTTTTCTGCCAGATTTCTCTTTGGATAAGCGGGAACTTGAGGTAGAACTACCTAAAATGAAAGAGATTGATGCTGAAGACCGCCGTAGTGTTCGTGAAAGATTGAGCAGAGAAAGTGGTTACACAGGATTAAGCATCCTGCATCGCCTTAACAGCTTATATGGCTTTGATGTCATCAGGGACACTCTCTTTGATGTAATGCATAACCTCCCATTAAACATTGTTGGAAGTAGCCTCAAGGATTCAATTGCTGAAGGGATACTTGATGTTAAGAGAGCTGATGTAAGACTGGCAAACTTTCCTTGGACAGCAGGTATTGCCTATAGATGGATATACTCTGCCTTTCCTTATTTTTGCAGATCTATCAGTGATCACTCGCACAGCTTTTTGGTCGTTTTGCAAAATATTGGCCAATTTCCCACAAACAAATAGTATGTTGAATTGATGGAGTGACCTACAGTAAAAACCTGCAAGTAAGAACCTAGTTTTTAAGAACCTGTTAGGCTAAAATTTGCCAGTTAGAGCCCCCTCTGTACAAGAACCTCTTTAGCCTCACATTTGAAACAGGTTCTTATTTTAAATGTAACTAAACGTGCACACTTGGGAAAATAAGATAGGTCAATGTTTTGGACCTCTTTGGAGACACAGGTGCAATCAATTTTTCTTATGATAGTCATTTTTCCGTAAATACCTACTTGGTATACAGATTTTATATAAGGAATTATAAGGAACAGGCCGAATACCACTAAATGCTATTGGCTACAATGTAAGTTTTTTCTTTAAAAAAAAGGACCCATTTAAAAATGCAGGTTCTTACTCGTGTGTTTTTATTGTATTCCTTAATTATCTAATTATTTATTATGGCTTTATTACACATACAAGAACAAGAATCTCTTTTTAGTGTTTGTCAATGTCTCCTGTCTAAATAAAGCCATATACAGTTATGAACCATCCTTAAATGGGTTAATCTTTTCTTCTTGCCATCTCCTTTTCAGAACTGAAAGATGGCCGAATCCCTCAGGGTCTGTCCTCAAGGCTGGGATACTGGAAGACAGAAGAATTGCAAAAGTTTTCTTATCCTGCATCAGAACTTTTGCTGGCTGGTTTGGTTGAACCAAAGGAATATCATTTGTGGCAGCTAACTGCACGGATGACAGAGCTAATTTTTAACAAACGTAATGGATGGTCTCGTGAAGAAGTCTACTTGTTCCAAAATTTGGCAAAGCGTTACATTATCCTTAACGAGGAGCAGCGAGGACTAATGGCTTGTAGAATAACAGTTCACAATCTTCAACACATTCCTGAGGATGTCATTCGATTCTCTCATCCAGACAATTACTGGTGTTACCCATTTGAGAGAGTAGTTAAGCGATATGTTGGCATTTCAAGTAACTTTAAAAACATGAAGTGTTCCTTCGCAAAGCGTGAATCATATAGAGAACTTCTGAAACTTGTGAGAGGTACTATCCTGTCCCAAGAAGAAACCAGTACATGTAATTACAAGATTGATCTTGAAAAGGTTAGTATTTATCTCCACAGTACAGTTCATTTACATGTAGGACTCTTTCCTGTTTTCCTCAGAAATATCCCTCCAAGAGATTGTTTGCATCTGCAGAAAAGATAACAAATGTCCTCAAATCTTAGCTATAATTATTTCCCACATATTTATCCTGATGCAGGTATGAATTTTTCAGGGCTTATTTGCAAGTTTTACCAAAATTGTAAAATAACTGCGATGATTGTTCTTATACAGTGCTGTACATGTAGTTCTTAGCTCTCTGCCATTAATAGCAATTTTTATCTAAATCAGCATTCTTCTTGGGCTCAAGCCTTGTATGTTAAGTGCATTTTATCATATTTACATGGAAAATGTGCTATATAAGTTTTACATTAATATTATCATTATCGTTCTCGTTATCGTTATTATTATTATTATTATTATTATTATTATTATTATTACCATTATTATTGTTATTATTGTTATTATTACTATTACTATGTTGTAAGCAGGCCAAAGATGTTCACCTTTGAAAGGAATAAAGTTGTAAAACGTTCTCATAATGCTTTCTTTTAGATGTGTTCAAAATCTTTGCAAGGTGCTAAACACATTGAGAAGCTGATAGCAACCAATACATGTACCAATCCCTTGTTAGAAAGCAGCTTCAAAGAGGGAGTTTTTATTGGTGGGATGCTGTCTAATGAAGTCCAGTTTTCACAAGAAGATGTAAACTTGGTTCATTCATCCGATTCACCCTTGCCCTTCAACCTTCCAGAAATTGCCTTCACTTTCAGAAGCTTTTGGAGGCCTGTTGAAACACCACAAGGCATGCTGTATCGAAATGGAGAGCATGTTGTCTGTCATGTTGGTGCTCATGATTCCACTTGCAAAATAGCAGATTTCTTGTGTCTTTGTTCCGAGGAACAGTTCTTTAAAATTGTGAAAGTCAAGAAGTACTCTCAGGTAGTGGATGATGAGGGTTACCCGCTTTCTGATCCTTACAGTGGTGGCATAGTGATAGACATTGCAAATGTGCAAGATCTTATTGTGCCCGTAAATGACATGCTAAGAAAAGTTATTATTTATGATTGTGCTGATGACCAACATCCTGATAGACGGATAGCAGTAGACTTTCAAAGAGAAACTGTACCAGTCTCACATCATGATATTCTTGTGCCCTTTTTCCCACAAGTAAATGACATGATTTCCATTAAAGGTGAAGATCCCACTCCTTGGTTGGCGAAGGTGTTGTTAATCCAAGAAAGGACAAAAACAGTGAAAGTTTGGTACTATTTTCAAGACATGGAAAGACCAGGGGAAAAGCTGTATTTGCCATACCGTGATACACGTCAGGGACAGGATTTTGTTTCTTGGGACTCAATATTGTGTCTAGCAAGTGGTGAATGGAGGGGACATGCTTGGAAAATGGGATAACATACAGGTCTAAAAGCTGTATACTTTGTTCTCTGTGGGGGTGTACACTGTACAAGTATACAGACACTGTGAAAGCAAGGAGCTGCAGTGTGAAAGAAATTGAAGGCTTATCACGACCTCAGATTCACAAACTAGAAAGGCAGTAATAATTAAATTTTATTGAAAGATACCACAATTTTTAGCTAGTCCTCTATTTTCTCATGTTTACCCACAATAATAATTCAACTTTCAGTAAGGTTCTTGTTGTGAGTTTTGTAGATTGAATCCTACTATAAAAATTGAAGGCTAAGGTTTCTATGCTCGATGATTATTTCATTTGCAGTGGAGTAATTCTCATTCTCAAACGAATGACTGAGAAAGTCTGTGAATAGAGTTCAAAGTCCACAACATAGTGTTTTTCAGACCAGATGCAGAGAACCATACATGTAAATGGTATTGTCAAAATCACATAAAGGGTTCGTGTGGAACTTTACAGAAAAAAAATTGTTTTTTTTTAAGGGTTTTTGTTAATGGTTTCTAAAAATCATAAATGTTACAATGGTAAGAGTATATTGAGAGTATCATGAATGGTTTTCTGTAAAATCCATGAATGGTTTTTCTGTGAATTAAAATGCAACAATGTGTTGTAAATTTGCAATAATTTTTTTTCCAGGATTACTGTTAATGGTTTCTAAAAATCATGAATGTTAAAGTAGCAAAAATAAATTACAAGTATCTTGAATGTTTATTCTGTAAAATCCATCACTGGTTTTTCCATGAAATCAGTTGTTGTGTATTTTTGTCAGGGTCATTGTGGATTTTCGAAATACAAGAATGGTTTTTTCTCATTGTACATGATGTAATTTTCAGAATTAACATTAATGGTTAATTCCCGAGAATGGTAAATGCAGAGGAAGGGAGAAAATCCCATTAATGTTAAATTTTTTGAATGGTATTTCATGAAAAAACATTACTGTTTATGAAAATCCATGAATGATTTTTTGATTTTTTTTCCTGTGGTTGTAAGCGCGCAGGAAGTGGTAGAGCACGAACTTCGTGCTCTACCGCTTCCTGCGCACTTACAACAGAACAGAGCACAGTCGAGGCTTCTTTTATATTTTTGAAATATTTTTTTATCAAGATCACTGTAAAAAGTCAGATTCAACCACGCATCCAGTAAAATATTCCAGTGTTTACTTATGACTGTTATTCAAGCGTTTTGTAAATGTTTTGTGATCAGTTCACCTTGCATAAACTCAAACTTAAAGAACTTTACGCCTTATGAATTAAGGCAGGGGAAAATGACGAGCGTCCGACCAAAGAATTAAGCTTAATTTCTATCCTTATGATTCGAGCAAAAAAGCCTGAATACATATAACTTGTTGTCCAATTTGAAAAACCCGAGAAACTCACAGTGTAAGTTAAACTTTATAATCACACGAAACACGGAGCATGAACTTTCATTTTTTTGTCTGAGAGAAACTTATTACTCTACAAAGACTAAAAACAAAGCTACACAAAACATTACATAGCTTACCTTCTTCAGCAAATGTACGTTTCTGAGAAGTTCTTTTTGCATTAAATGAAGCCATTATTGTATAATAATATGGGTAGGAGTCCAAAGACAAA
>OX421452.1:28948156-28958156 GCA_949126865.1 Montipora capitata
TCATTAGCCGCGAAGGAAGAGCCTCGGGTCACTAATAACAGTAACACTAGTATAATTAGCTATCGGTCAAAGATACAATTGATGTATGTTTTCATTATGCAAGCTGTTAAACTAGTGTCAAGTTTTCGTTAATGCTAAAAACGGACTCTACTGCGCTGTACATTGTATGACTTGTAATACTACTAGCTGGTTGTTTAATTAGTAATAAAGGATATGTGATAGGATCTAAGCTGTGTGTTTCTATGAAAACTTGACTGTTCATTAGATTACAGTAAGTAGATAATCTGGGAAAAGAAAGGTGGTAGATATGCAAAGACTCTCGCCAAGATTCAGGTCACAGCAATTTTTCCTAAGCGAGATATGGTGAGAATTTTTAGCCAAATTTAAAGACTGAAATTTTCTATGGAGACGCCATGCTGGTGCCATGTGAACATGGCGGCCGGAAACCAACAGAAACATCTGTAAGCGTGTAAATTTATCTTTTGAGGATACATCAATACTTTTTTGAAATACACGAAAAGTTCAGACAGTCAAATTCTCCGAAATAAGTCACTTTTTAAACCAACATTACAGCTCTTTCGGCCGTCATGTAAATGCCACATCACGGCAAAGCTTAGAAATTCAAGCGTCAGCTGGGTCTATCACAAAACCAAGAAACCATTCGAAGCGGAAAATTTTTTTGAAAATTAGTTTTCAGCTGCTCTTGCAAATCATGAAAATAAAATCTTAGCAAAATCAATAGTGTTGTAATTTGAATTTTATTGAAGTCACGTGAAAATCACCAATATGTAATTTAAGCCGAATGGTCGAACGAGTTTGCAGGTCGCAAAGTACAATATAAACCTGTTGTCAGAAGGCTAGACACGAATCTGATGAATTGAAAAATGAACAAAAGCTTAGATTTTGCTATAAAAGTTTCGATTCATCGCTATTTCAGCAGAAGTGATGGCAATTACATGTAGCAGATTAAGAGAGAGTCCGTGAGTATCTATTTCATTGTTATCGAAAGAACAGTAGGTTGTCAGTAAAGGCTGCAGTTGAATAAAGTTGGTCTTCAAAATAATTTTATAGACCCAACCTGCACTCAAAGTACATGTATTTCATATATCATAACATAGAGGGCAAAATTACTAAATGCTGATTGGTCAATGAAGAGGGTATTTTTTTGTAATTTTGCTCGAGAAGAGGGCAAAATTACTAGCTCATGATTGGTCGAGCCCCAAAAATTCTCGCTCCTGATTGGCTGAACGTACCTCTTCCACGTTCAGTTGGTTTCTTCTGTTTGAGCAAAATAACTTTGTCTTCATCGAAGTTTGTCTTTTAATTCGCGCTGCATTCGCCGAAAAGGCATAAAGATTAAGAACTAGCTTTAAAAGATGATCTGGAATTTGAATTTGCGAGTGACAAGAAGAAGGGCAAAAGATTTTTTTCATGAAAAGCTTAAAACTTGGATCGACTTACATGGCACCTGGCGTAGCGGGATTGTGTGGTTGAAAAACAAAATGATTCCTTTCGTCAAGTGCTTTAAGTTTACCATTACGTGTACATCTTGCAGCTCAACGAAAAAGGTCACAGAACAATTTGCCATTGACAGGAGGAATGAGTAGCTGCGCGACTTGGGCAATTTCAGGAACTTCTGAAAACACGCGTGATATTAATCCTTAATTTTACTCGGCCCCATGCGATTACCTATACTAAGTGCTGTGCAGGACCCTTGTGGACTTTATGGTGTGTCATACAAATACTATTATTTTTAGCAACATGCTGTAATTTTAGGCTCGACCCCACAGCTGAGCTGTCTGTCAATTTAATTGCACTTAATCTGATCAGTGCAACCCCAAATACTTAATTGTCACTTTTATAACACTTTTTTTAAAGGTTAATGGCTTTAGATCTCCCAGCCCGTTATTTGGACTGCCAGGTTTCAGCATACCACTTGGTGTCAGCATTGATTATATGCATGGTGTCTGCCTTGGTGTGGTCAAGACTCTAATTGGCCTTTGGTTTGACTCCTCCAACAGTGGCAAGAACTGGTATTGTGGACATCTGGTGCATCAAGTAGACTCTTGCTTGCTGAGTATCAAACCACCAAGTGCCATAACTCGGGTACCGAGAAGCATCGACTCACATCGTAAACACTGGAAAGGTAAGTTCACTGTTCTAGCCTTTAATATATTTATTCTTCAGCACTGCTAATTGTTTGAGAGGTGTCCACTCAAGGATTATGGTATGGTGCACTGACTTAATTTTTTCTCAAATCTTAACCAAACAATTTTTGTGATACCAAAGAGAAAAAAGGCTAGGTTTTGTGTGTGTTATATTTGTAAATGCTTGGGGCTACTTTTTTTTTTCTTGAACAAAGTTCTAAACATAATAATATCATTATTGTTTCATACTATTTGTCCTGCATAAACTTGAACAGACCTCGAGAAAGTGAACAATTCCGCTAACGGAACCTTTGTACGCAACATTCATGTTGACTTTAAGTGGACATTCAATGTTCTTGGCCAGCGAGAAAAATATCATCTTCAGTATCCTTCAGCAAGTAGAATAAAAAGGTTGCAATCTTATTTATTCACTTTTTGGGAAAAAAAATACACAAGTTTCCGATGCATTCCATCTGAGCACAAACTAGGAAAATGACCACGGACATGTATGAATTTGTCAGAGTATAAGGAGTCTCGCAAGTAAGTGCTGTAATACACTTGTTTATCAACCAGCTGTGGGTACCGCGTCTTTCGCATCACGGCAAAAGCTGAAACTTCATCACATAAAAGACGATTGGTAAATTATAGTCGCAGTTGTGCTTGCTCGATTGCACGTCAAGTGAATCGAAATAAAATATAACATGCTCTAATAACCCGCAACAGTATACGAATTATTGGAACCGGCACAGACCACTAGGCTTCCACATGCACTTTCACAATTACATTTTGAAAATATACCTGCAGTATTTGTTCGTTCCTACACACAAGAAGCTACTCTTCTTACCTTTGAAATATTCTCAAATGATTTCGTAAATAATGAAAATAATTGAAATCAATGAAAGTCAAAACATTGCGTGAAATTTGCATATGTCAACGTTATGCAACGAATGTTCAAATCAGCCTCAAGTTATTTCGAAAAAGAAACCGCGATTTACTCTCAATAACTAGCGTTCTTTAACTTACATTACAAAAAATCTATAAGCGAATTTTTTTTTATTTACATTGTTTATTTTACGGTTACTCTTGCCTACCACTGGCTTCCTTTTTTTTCCTTCGCAGATACTCATCAATGGCTATGACACACTTCTTCCATTGCTCTTCCTTAAGGGTCGATGGAGTGGGATAAATTTTGAAAGTACACTCTCGTACTTTTGCTAATTTGGTAGGCTCTAAAGGTTCCTTTCCCCGTGTTCCCTTGCAGTTTCTATTTACTAGTTCACTTACAGAATAAAACTTCTGGACAAGCTTAACGGCAAAATTTCCTATCGAACAGCTTTCCCCTTTAATTTTAATAATCTCCCTGAAAAAGGCAGTGTCTTCCTCCCCACCCAACCCATCCGATAAAACTGGATCCTCTACAGAAACATTGATTTCACTATCCCTCGCAGACTCATTCTGCACTTGCTCCAACGAGTTCAGATTCGGCAGACTGTCATTTGGACTGATAGAATGGACCTCGAGACTACTTTCCTTTGCACTCCCTATTTGGCCTATATTTTGCGTCGCCCCGAATACTTCCTGTTTTTGTTCCCGAACTGCTGAAAAGTCCACCCCGTTAAGGATTTCCTTAGTCCCCAAGAGCTGCCAAATAGTTTGCATCGCCCCGAACATTTTTGACATAAGGGAAAATAAAGCTTGTTGGTTATTATTAATACGATTTAGTTGATAGCGAAGGTCATCTGCCTCTGAGAAATCATCGGCAAACAGGTCTGATAGAAAGCTTGGTGCCTCAGGAAGAGGTGAGAACTGAGTCATAAATTCTGGCTCTGGCTGGAGAGGATCTTGTGGTTCTTCAGTTCGAGCAGGAAGCGTGGGTGTCAGAGGCGTCCTTATTGGTGATGGCATGGGAGGTACATGCTCATCCCATTCTTCATTCAGAACCTCTGCCATGATGTCCTCAAGTGGAGTGGATTTTCCTTCCACCATCAGTAAGACTCTACAATGCTAAGGCAAAACAGGGAGTTAATGTCAACTTTGTGTTAAAAAAAATTAATGACAAAATGCTACTAGGGGCCTTCATTGCATATTTTTTTACTCAAAAGTTGGACTGTTCTTCGCACGGTGTAAAAAGATCTTAAAACATTTCAACCAGGAATGGCAACCGGAAGATAAGCGTTTTTCTTCTTAACCTACATAGACACAATCGCATTTTTACTACACATTGTCTTTACCTGTAAAGAGACGATATATTGTGCATGCTAGAAGCCATGGGCGAAACCACTGCTTAAGAATACGAAAATCCACTACCGGTTGACGTACGTTCAATGCTCAAAAACGCCTTTGCTCTCTAATTCAATTCAAACATTGATAATTTTTTTTATCTGTATGATAAAAGACCGAATTGAAGACCTACATGATCTTTCTTATACGAACCAACTTTATAACAACACTCTGGCTAAGATTTACCCCAAAACGCGAGAACATGAAATCTACAACATAAACGTGAAATGAAGCTAGGGTGAAGTCGCCTAAAACAATAATTATTAAAGGGCGGTTTACACGGTGTGACTTGTCGGCCCGATTTTTTTCAAAGCCACCGGCCTTAAGAAAGAAGCCAGGCTAAACCTTGCCTTTTTGTCTTTTTTCTTCTTTCCATTTTTGCTCTTGTTAGTGTAATCATTTTCTTTGTCTCCTCTCTCCTTTCGTTTCTAACGATGAACGGAAAATACAAAAGATCAGTAAATTGCTGTTGAACAGTTCCTTATCTTAAGCTACCGCAGGGGCACCCAACGTCAATTTTCGGAAAGTATCTGTTCGGAAGACGATTTCAGACCTATAATTTTCGGAACATTTGTTGAAAAATGCCTTGCTTGCCTGCCTATCCTAGCATTTTCGAACATCTGAAAAATGGTATAATTGCCCAATTTTAACGGATTTTTACCCTAAAAAGGTCACCTAGAATTTTCGGCGCCTTTTTTCTGGCTGAAATTTTCGAAGAGGTAAGTTTTGATTCCTATAATTTTCGGATCACTTGACTTTCAGCTAGGAAATCCGAATAGATGAAAAAATTTTAGGGGATAAAAATATGCCTATATCTACCGTTTCAATACTAAAATACGTTTAACAATGCTACATTTGCCATTTGCCACGAACACAATATCCCTCCCTCGGTTTAAATGTCGCTCCAAAAAAGCTTAATTATCGGGCAAAAGAAATCCATGCAAATACAGATATGATGGCTAACTGTGTTGCGCAACAATTCAAACAACATCGTGTGTTAATTACCTTTGAACAAGGCCCCTTCTTTGAAGGCTCAGGGGTGTGTTCAGTTTCATCGGAAACGGAAGGAAAATTCTTCTCGAGCCAGTCTAAATCTTTCTGCCTTAACTCCTCCTCATTGTCTGTAAAGCAATGGATAGAGCTCATAAATCAGACATTTAAGACATAAGATTGCAAATGAGAGGCCTTTATCGTTAATCAAGGTAATTGCCACTAGCGCTTACTAATGCTAAACGGCAATAAGAGACAATACTATGGTATTTGCACATGCGTTGCAATGCACGTCTCTGTTTTCGGTCGACTGTGCAAAACAGGGACTGCTCGTAGTCTAGTTTAAATGTAATCACGTCTCATTTAACTATAGAATTTGATTCAGGTGAAAAAACATCGAATGATGTTTCATTTTACTCTTGTAAGCTAACAGAAATAATGATGAAGTAATATTGCTTCCTCAGAGGTCCGAATCACCAGCCTGACAAAATAATGTTTCATTTCACCGTCTTAAAGCATCAAATATTTGATTCAGGTGGCCCAAAATTAAAACATGGCAGACGATAAAGTAAATGCTAAATTCACTCTGGTGAAAGGCTAATAATTCAAACCGTTAACTTTTATCGTGGCAAATAAAGACCAAGATTTTAATCCAGATTTCCCAATCGATCGCATCCTTAAATAGAACTATTTACCAATTGAAACTATCTCAACAGAAGTGAATGGAAAGTGAACTTACCACTTAAAGCCAAGATTTCTGCTCGTACTTTCTCCCCTGCCCAATTCACTGTAATCAGCATCCCTTCACTAAATACGGCATCTTTATCCACAATATTGTGAGTTGGCGCAATACCCGTTTTATTTTCGTCTGGAAAGTAAAACAGCGCCTTCGATGGACGTTTTCCGGTTTTCTCGTAAAGTTGTCTTAGAGACATGATTGAATTGACTGTCGAGTTCCCAAAGGTATAACTATAACAAACACTGCAACGAGTTTCAAAATGACACGGTGGAGCTGCCACAGAGGCCTTTTATAGCTTGCATTGAGGAACAGGTGGATCGAAATCCCAGATATTTCATTGGACAAAAAGAAAGTTATTGTTTCTAAGATAAGCATGTGAATACTTTACTTGATCAGTATGCTTGCATCTGTAATGTTGGGATCGAAATCCCTGGAAGTTAATTGGACAAAGGATTTCTCTTTGTTCTTCAGTCGCAGCGGTTTACGTCCATTGGCAAAAGGTCATTCTAACTTGGTGTTTTACGAATGCACCAGCTATGGGTTTTCTTACGCGTGAACAAAAATCTAGAATAATTCAACTTCAATCTAACGATAAAGGTCCCTCCGAAATAGTGAGACTTCTCGCTGAGGATGACGTAAAGGTAAGCCGATGGAGCGTAATTCGATTCTTAAAGCATTATCATGAGAGAGGTTCGCTTGAAAATGCCCGCAAACTGGGACGTCCATCCGAAGATGTCACCATCGAGCTGATGAACTTCATCAATTCAGAGATGGAAAGAAACGATGAAATGACTTTCCCTGAACTAGTAAGAAAGATATACGAAGAGTTCGGGATGCAGTTTTCCAGCCAAAAAGTCAGGCATCTTCGCCAAAGCCTTGGCTGGGTACAGACTGGTACCAAGTACTGCCAGCTAATTTGGGAGCCGAATAGAGTAAAGCGATTGGAATTCTGCGAGCAGTGCATCAGAGAGAATGAGCAGTTTGACAACGTGATTTTCTACAAAGATAATGGTTTTTGAAGGCATCATGGACGCGGAATTCTACATGAGAGAAAACTTATCCAATGGACTGTTGCCATTTGTTCAAGAAAAGTTCCCAGACGGTTATCGGTTCCAACAAGACAACGATCCGAAGCACACAAGTCGCCGTGCTGCACGCTTCATGGAAGAAAACGAAGTAAATTGGTGGAAGACACCTCCCGAGTTCCCCGACCTCAACCCAATCGAATTGCTTTGGCATGAGCTGAAGCATTTTCTTTGAAACAAGGTGAAGCCCCATACAAAAGATGAGCTATTAAACAGAATCGCAAGGTTTTGGTCGGAGAGAGTGGATGCGGCAAAATGCACCAAGTACATCGGTCATTTGCAAAGTGTGCTGCCAATAGTCGTCGCACATCAGGGAAGAGCTTCTGGAAAGTAGCTCCCTTTTTAAGAATTAAAAAACGGCTCCTTTAGGAGCCACCAATTCAAATAAAAGTCAATGACCAATAATGCGATGCGAGCAGCGCAAGAAGCCCGCAACTATGCCACGCTAGGTGGTAGCGGGAGGAAGCTAGGCTATAATCCTCTTCTTCACCTTACCCAAAATTTGCATTGTTTTCATAAAATATTATATTCCAAAGTTATAAAATATTCCAAAAGAAACAGAACTGCTATTGGTGAAGGTATAAACATTGTTGGCTCATTGAGGAATGGTGGACTAAGACCAGAATTTGAAGATGATGTTGTGTCAGGTTTGGAGGTGGCTTCATTAAATGAAATCAAGTTCTTTACTAGAGTTGAAATTAGAGGCCGAATTATCCACTCCCGAGCTCACAAGCGTGTATCTGGGAGAAACTCTTACACAGTGTCATACAAAGATAACAACGAAATTAAGTATGGGCAAGTTGAAGTTTTTGTGCAAGCATCCAGTCTTCAGGATGATTCAGTCCAGTATGCAGCAGTGATTCTTCCATTTCTGGAACAGACTGGTTTTGTTTGCCCAACATATGAAGTTTTGGGTGTATGTCCTGTTACACACATTGTTTGCTGATATCCACCTTTAAATGACCATTGTATTTTAGTGCCCATTGAGAACATTGAAGACATTTGTGTTTGTATGGAGTTAAGAGACAATGGATCACCTGTTGTTTACATTGCTCAATTTCCAAATCACATCGAAAAAGATTAATGATTTTAGTGATTTTCTTCAACATAACAGTTGATACTGTTGATGTGCAATTTGTTGACATAGTCTCTTTTTTATTACTATCGCGTAATAAATTATATTCTGACTAGCACTTTATGCGATAACCACTCACATCTTTTTAGAAGTCTCAAAGTAAACTTGCAATATGAATCTCACATGCTCATCCATTAGAATGGCACGAGAAACAGCATGCTGCAGTAAAGATGCTAAATTCAGTGTAAGGCACATGTACATGTATTGCATCGCAAATTCTACATTCATGTGCACATGTTCAATAAAATCTTTGTGGACAAAACAGTGGTACATATTTAAGTCAATTACATATTCCCCAGCTTACATAGCTGTAATGGAGCTTTTTTTGCATTAACAGATTATTATTTTTATAATATTATATTCTAAAAACCTGGGAAAAAAGGTTGTTGTAAATATACTGTGCTATCACCTCATAGAAATCTTGAGCTCATAATCTAATTGTTAATTAAGGATATCTGTGTTATATCTCTCTTTTTGGCACTTCTAACCTACTCCTTCCCTTGACTTTCAATTATTTGAAGTTTGGGTGCCATCATCATCTTCCCAGCTACAGTTGAACTCATTGACACTCGATCAATTGCATTTATCATTAGATCCATTTTTCCTTACTTTTCATTGGCCAAGAACCCACCAGGTGACCTGCAAGTAACTGTCTACAAATAATGGTCTGCTCATGCGTAGTACCGTCTAAGTGTGTTTGTTACAAATAATAAATGTATTCTGCTCATGCGTGATATTGTAACCACGCTCTTATGTGAAAAATGGCAGATCGCTTCCATGAGCTGTCAGAGAGGGATTTAAATATGAAAACAAACTTGATGATCGAATGATACAACAATATTGAACTCGGTTATCGCAAAATATTGTGATTTGTTAGTGTCCCGCAGATCAGTTATTTGCCTCAGCCTTTGACTTCAGCAAATAATAATTATTTGATCTTCTCGCCACTGACAAATCACGATATTTTGCTCAACCTCATCGGATAATTGTTAATTATTTGCCATTATAAATGTGCTCTTGACTATTCAGTGCAAACCAGGGTGTGAAATTGAAAATCTGGCAAAATAATAGTTTGATCCCAAACATGGACAAGGGTGATGTTGCAAAAAAGGAATAGTATAATTCACATTACTGTTCTTATCTGCCATATAAATTCCATATATGGCATTACTATGGTTTCCTTTATCACTGCTAAAACTAAGAGATAATAGGGTTATTATGTGGAGAGTCAGTTAAAGTAATCTTGAAAATGAGGGATCATGTGGTTATTATATGGGGAGTCAGTTAACATAGTATTCCCACATTATTGATATTTTGAAATTTATGTTCCACATTAACATCATACTTAACTTAGCTAGTAATTCAAGTCTGCTATAAAACCCATATTTTGTTTTAATAAACCCAGTTACTTTCCATATATGGCACTCATTTCTCCCACATTATTGCCACCTTATCTTTTTGGCAAGGGCAATACCTATTAGAAAAATAAATAACTGAACTGAACTGAACTGAAACTGTTTCCCACATCCTATCTAGCTCTTCTGAATTTCTGCACTGATACCCAAAGGTCGACATTACTTCAGCTGAAACAGAAACAGAAACAGAATGTAACTAAGTTTAGTTT
>OX421452.1:28978156-28993156 GCA_949126865.1 Montipora capitata
TCAGTATCAAATTCCTGCCGAAAAACACCTTCAAAGACAAATCCCCTAGATCCTGGGATCATAGCAAATTGGAAAATGAAGTACAAGAAACGACTGCTTCGTTACATTTGTTCCAAGGTGGATGAGTCAACAGTGTCAGCGATATTGACAAGTTGTCTGGATAGTAGCAGGGATAACGATATTTTAAGAAACAACACAACACTTTTTAAACTTAAAAACATGTTCCGACAGAAACTTCTGTCATCTTCAGTTTAAATTACAAAGTACAGAGTTGAATATATAGTGTGAACCAAAATGCTAATTAGCTGTAAGGAAACATGACAATGTACAAGATTACAAAGAAAGTTTTAAATTAACATGATAAAGTTGATGATTAAGTGTAGGTTTCTCCCATTGAATATGAATGGCTTCTTTTATCTTAAGTTGGAAGGTGGTAGAAGCGTGATCTAGGATGCTAAAACAATCATTAGAGCACAAAGTGCGGCAATGCTCAGAATTCTGTAGATGTTTGAAGACGTGCGAGGTCCTATCACTGAAAGTGTGCTCACGTACGCGCGTGGAAAAATGCCGGGTAGTTTCGGAGCACGGAGCCCACTAGGGACAAGCTTCCATCTCTGACACTATACGTACCTTTTACTTTAAATTACCTTATATTGGTCCTTTTTCTTTTATCACAGAAAAAGGTTCGCCTGTTTGCTAAACGTTATTGTAATAATATTGATATTAAGTTAGTTTTCTCATCATTTAAAATCGGCAACATGTTCAGTGTGAAGGATCCTGTCCCTAGTGGGCTCCATGTGGGTGTGGTATACAAGTTTTTGTGTGCGGGCTGTAGTGCCTGCTATGTCGGCGAAACTACCCGGCGATCACGCTTCTACCACCTTCCAACTTAAGATAAAAGAAGCCATTCATTTTCAATGGGAGAAACCTACACTTAATCATCAACTTTATCATGTTAATTTAAAACTTTCTTTGTAATCTTGTACATTGTCATGTTTCCTTACAGCCAATTAGCATTTTGCTTCACACTATATATTCAACTCTGTACTTTGTAATTTAAACTGAAGATGACAGAAGTTTCTGTCGAAACATGTTTTTAAGTTTAAAAAGTGTTGTGTTGTTTCTTAAAATATTGTCAAGTCCATAAATATTTCTATGGCAATGGAATGGGGACGAAGTCTCTCCTGAAACAGTAAGGAAATGCTTTCAGAAAACAAAGCTCTACCCGGAAGAAGTCGTAGAAGACGATGATCCCTTTGAAGGAGAGGATGAGATCGATCAACTTCAAGAGCTGATCAACAAGATCAGTTCTTGTGATGCTGGAACATACATCTCAGCTGAAGAGCAAATTGAAACATGCTTTGGTAACATCGATAGCTCAGAACCAAACTGGAGGAACACAACTCGAGATTAATTACTTGGTTGTGAGGAGGACAAAGCTGATGATGAAGTGATGACTGTCTCAGCTGAGAGGAGACTGCCAATATTCAATGAAAGGGAGGACGAGTATGACGTCGAATTAAAACAACCAATGATAAAGTCAGTATAGAAGAGGCGATCATTGCAGAGCAACTGACAGACTTTGCTCAGTTTAACAGACACCAGGAACTTTCTCTGGCAAAGTGAATGACATACTTAGCGATATTAAACTACGGAAACCTAAACAACAGACATTGATATCTAATTATTTTTAAGTTTAAAAGACAAGATTCAAAAGATTAGGAGTATGTCTTTTTCTAACAACCGGCTGTAATACAAGGCCACATTAACTTGATGTTACTGTTTTGTTACTCCCTTTCTATGTTCTATTTTTCTCAAACCATGTTATTGTTGCAGTTACCTTTAATCGAGTAAGTGATTTTTTGAGCACTTTTATGCATAAGCTATAATATAAAATGGCATTTTCACTGTTTTCTGACCTGTATTTTGTACAACCTGTATTTAGCGGTCACTTAGCCATTCCCCGAGGGTGACCGCTTAATACAGGTTCGACTGTATTCCCGTACATGGGAATGATATGGGCTATGGGAATGGTATGGGATGATTGCCATGCGAAGGAATGATATGGGAATGGTATGGGAGCTTAAATCAGTCCCATACCAAACCCACGCCTACGGGAAAGATCAATACGTATACTATTGGAAAAACTATGGGACTACAATGGCTCCTTACTGGAGGTATGCAATTGCTAGAATATTTCCACAAAGGTAAAAGTTATTCAAGGAAACGACCACTTTGTGCTTAAGCTTTAAAGTCCTTTTATTCAAATCATGGACACAATGTTAAATTGAAAACTTTAAGTAATCGCTAGTTGTTGTCCTTCAGTAGCATTTGGAGTAAACTCTGACCAGGGTGGGATTTGAACCCACGACCTTCGGATTAGATCACCGCTGCTCTACCGACTGTAGCTCAGTCGGTAGAGCAGCGGTGATCTAATCCGAAGGTCGTGGGTTCAAATCCCACCCTGGTCAGAGTTTTTCTCTGTCCTTGTGTGGGCCCAATTCCAATACCAGGGTTGATCCCTGATGGAATAATTGGGTACAAAAACTTCACAGTAGTGTTAGGCCTCACTCGAACTTTGAATCATTATGAAAACTTTAAAGTTGAGATCTGAAATGAAGTGCTTACAAAGCAAAACCACCTTTGAACTGTTAACAATTAAAACTTGATGCAAGTGTCTGTTTATTTTAATGCCCATCTAGTGTGGTGTCGCTATAATGGCTTTATGAAGGGCTAAAACTGTTCTATTATTCCACTCTTGCAGAAGAGATTCGTATTCTTTCTGGCTGCCGAGCCTCGACACACTTCATATTTATTTTTTGCACCACTTGACTGGCACTGATTCCATCTTTGGTGAATTTCGAACAGACTTTACCTAAAGGTACGTAGAATCAAAAAATGTTAATTTTTTTGGTCTCATTTTTATTTACCAAACAGTATTTAACAATCTACATGGTATCCTCAAAGTAGCCACAACATAGTTTTAATCTGGGTGTTTGAGTGTTCATTTAAAAGCAGGTATTCATGGGCTTTGGAATGTAAATTTGAAAAACTATCCAGGCACTTAGCATCACTCTTCTTTTTGTGCAGACACAAGCATTCCACATATTTTCTCTATTTTATGTTAAACATGCAAGCTAGTTAAATTCATGCCTTTTAATACATAAAAATTAAAATACATAGGAATTCCATATCATGCCCTTGAGCACCTTTATGTGGCAACTTTATAGAAATAGTCAATTGTTAGAAAAAGAATAATGAACCTACCAATGATTGCATGAACATGCATTGACATAGGCAGACCAATTTTTCACCGCTGAGCAGTAGGCACAATGTTGTGAGTGGCAGAACACCCCAGATCCTTTTACAAGTTCTACCATCTGTTATTAAAAACAAAAACAGTGACAAACATCAGCTGTTTTGTCGTTATTGTTCTTTTTTCTGTTTTCCACTAACTATCATGCAAAAAAAAGTCTCAGACTTTGTAGCCTTGAATTTTGTTATTGATATGATTAACTGATAGTACGACTTTGTGTCATACAAGTCAGGGGTAATCCTTCCCATAATTTCAAGTTGGCCATGCATGACAAACTCAGCCGATTTGAAATTACTTGCCTGATCACTCCCTAAATTGTACTCCGCACAGTCCTATTACCATCACTGATAGTACAAAATATGATACATTATCTTGTATTCTGTGGCCAAGGAAGGATCAAGAAGCCCTGGAGCAGGCCTGTTGTTCATTATCTCCTTTGCTATCTTTGCTTTCACTGTCAATTAAACTATAGAAAATTGTTTAAGTAGGTGGGTTACATTGGAACTATGTAAAATATCTCCCATTGAATAGGTGCAGTACCCCTCAAAAGTAAGTTGACAGTCTCAACTTGATCCTCGATGCTTGAAACGTTCAGGGATTAAGTCTCGAGGATCGAAATGAGACTGTAGACTTACTTTTGAGCGGTACTGTGCTTAAGTGCAAGGACCCTCAAGTTGCAATCATCTTTACAACTCACAAGGTACCAAGACTCTGTTAAACAAACACAAATCACTTTAAATCTATTTGAAAAAAAACTTCTTGACTCGTGTTGGGTTGCATCATTTGACCATCTCTAAAACTTGTGCAGCATTTACATCTGTGATCTATCGGTAGTGATCTATGCAGATTCAACAATGATCTCGATCCGAACGAAGTAATTCGTGATCACGTTTTTAGTGGAGTATGTTCTAAGTTTAGAAAGGAACTTGGAGGAGACAGTTACAGTATATAGGCTTATGATCGAAGTTCTAAAACAAATGACACTTCAAGCTTTTGCAACTTTCTAAAGCATACAAACATGAGAATCTCCTTACCTTCTCTAAGACGAGCTGGGGCATTTCTCTTCCGTGAAGTACGTCCCGCCATTTCTTCTTAAAACACATAAATAGGACGCTGAAAACACGTAATCTTTCTCTAAAATGTGACAAAAGTCTTACGAAAACATCGAAGGATCACGATGGAATGAAGAAAGTGACAAATTCGAAAAGGACGCATTCTTTACTCTTGCTCCCAGGGACTCACGGTTGAAGTCACATGCAAACAACAAAAATGGCGGAGAGGAGACTCTGAAGCTCTTGCAGATCACAGGAGTGTGAAAGAGAGGATGATCGATGTGCTATTTTCTGGTGTGCCTATAACAACCACTTCAAGCATTGTTTTGATATTGTCGTTTGTGATGACTTGCTTGCAGTGATTGAAGCTCACTGCCCCATACCAAACAACTGTAAGAAGAAAGTCAAGAAACTTTTCGAGGTTGTGAGCCAAGCGAAAGGGAATATTGTTAAACACTTCTTATGTTCTTACTGCAAGGCATGTTGTGGCAAAGGGAACTTGTCACATATGTGGTAAAAATCGTGCTAGCACTATATTGAAGCTCACTACCCCATACCCAACAACTGCAAGAATAAAGTCAAGAAACTTTTCGAGCTTGTGAGCACAGCGAAAGGGAATATTGTTAAACACTTCTTTTGTTCTTACTGCAAGCATATTGTGGCAAAGGGAACTTGTCACATATGTGGTAAAAATCTTGCTAGCACTCGCTCTAAAAGTAGATTCTTTTCTAAAGCTGTACGATTCTTTAGGGAAGAAAAATAATTGTTCCCTGAATAATTTTCTCAGTCTGATTCTTCGTCACCACAGAGGAATTATAATGCCGGAAAAGAAAAATCTCCCTTTTATGGAGAAATGTATCTGTTTTCAAATGTCCCCTTTTTCTCTATACTAGAAAAATAATTCCCTTTCTCCAAAATTACTTTCTTTTTAAAAGCGCCAGATTTATTAATTCAAGAATCTTGAGGGATGAATGTTCTTCTCCTGGTAATAAGTTTACTTAGATTTTACTGAGAATGAAGAGTCCGTAGAGAAGAAATTTTTGTCTTTCAGTACAAATATCATTCTTGATGTACGAAATTTTTTAACAAAAACAAAGGAATCATACATAATTATATACATAAATTTATTAATATATGCACCATACAAAGTAGAACTTTCTTTGAAAATATTATCAACGAAAGTGGAATTACTGGAATACACATACTTAGATTTCTTCATGCAGTTTGCCTTGTTTGTATCCAAGTCTCACTCAGTACCTTTAAAGAAGGCACATAAGGGCTATTAAGGTAAAAGTGTGGATACACCTTTCCTATACTGTAGTTTCCCTTTTTTGTTAAATTCCAAAGACATATTTCTCAAGAAATTGGAAGATGTATTTAAACGTTTTTGGGATGTCCTTGGTTGAGAGCATAATGCACGCCAAAAAGTGCAGATAGATTCTGATTACCTGTCTTTACCTTTAAAGGCACATAAGGGCTGTTAAGCTAAAAGTCTGGATACCCCTTTCCTACACTACATTTTCCTTTTTTGTGGAATACCAAAGACAACTATATCCTCAAAAAATTGTAAGATATGTTTAAACTTTTTTATAGATATTCTTAGTTGAAAGCATAATGCACCCCAAAAAGTGCAGATAGATTATGATTACCTGTCTTTACCGTGAATTCACATGTTAAGGACTATTAAGCTAAAAGTGTGGATACACCTTTCCTGTACTGCACTTGCCTTTTTTTGGGCGAATACCATTGACACAATCATTTCCTCAGAAATTTGAAAGATTGTATTTAAACTTATTTTAGGGATACCAGTATTCTCAATTGAAAGCATAATGCACCCCAAAAAGTGCAAATAGACCCTTTCAACCTGTCTTTACCTTTAAAGGTGAAGGCACATAGTGACTATTATGATATCTCTCAGTTAAAAACAGAGCTTGAACTCTGTTAGTAAGGGGTACATTGTATTTAACCTAAAAGTGTTGATACACCTTTCCTGTACTGTAGTGTCCTTTTTTGGGGGGGAATCCCAAAGACATATTCCTCAATAAATTGAAAAATGTACTTAAACTTTTTTGGATATTCTATGTTGAAGGCATAATGCACCCCAAAAAGTGCAAATAGACCCTGTTTGTACGAGTCTGTTTCCAGTACGACTTCTTTGTCAATTACTATAAAGAGTTGCAGGTCATCAGTATCTGGTGAGACCAGATGGACTTCTTAATCCAGTTTTCCACAATGACGACTGAAGTCTGTATGTTTCTGTGAAGAGAGTGGGACATCGATAAGAGTGAATAAATTATTAATAGTTAAAATTAAAACCAGGTGTACTGCAGGTTTCAGATTTCTGCTTATTGATTAGTCAAAGTTTTCTTGGGATTCTAGGAAAACCTAATATATTTACCATTTGGCTAGAACAAAATTGCAAAGTGGAAATTTTAACCTTTTTTGACGCACAAACAGGTAAAAAATAATGCAAGTAATGACCATCATTCCTAACATTAGCCAATGACATGTTACAGGTTTATCAAAATTTATGGGAATTACACTGTAGTACCCTTTGATAGCCAAATATTGGCAGAGCACTATCAGTGTATACTGTAAGGATGTTCATTGTTTTTGATCTTTTAAGCACACATGTTAACCTAAAAGTTCCTAAATTTTAATAAAGAAATTTGTCTTTCCTGACAACTTACTTCATTAAAATTGAGAATTCAAATCAAATGACCATCTTACCCTCAAGAATTCTGCCAGTCTCTCCTTGATACCCCACGCTTCATTTAGGCTGCCCAGCACCATACCTGTTTTACCATCTGGTAGAAAAACAAACAAATATTGATGCAAGTTTAACAATATAATATAATATAATATAATATAATAAACTACGAAGGTGTCATCATCTTGTCAACGGGCGAGACCCCTTGGGGAAATTTTTGCGGCAAAAGCTGATCACTTGTATTCATGTTATTTGCATATTTTTATTTGCATCACGTACTTGACAAAATTCCCATGTGGAAGCTCTTCACGCTAATAACTCTTATGGAAAAATCAAAAGCAGAAAAAAGTCCTTGGGTAAAGAAAAGAAAAAAAATAACCAGGCCCAAAGTCGGAAGAAATATCTCCATTTTGCCAAAGAAGGATCTAACGTAAATTTTTGCCTCTGATAAAAGCTAAATTTTATGCTTTTATTTTTGATTTACCACGAAATACAAATAACGATAAAACAAAACAGTTACACAAAAGCAAATGAAAGTGGCGAGGAAGCCCAAAAAGAAACCATGAGGCTTATAGACATTGGGCTCCCTCAGAGTAAAAATAAAGTTAACATTAACGGTAAGGCCTGGATCGAAAGTAAAATACAATGAAGGTAAGTATAAATTAACTAATTACATAGACTGAGTTGACAGAATATAAAGTATGATACAAGTAACAACAAGAATGAAAATAATATCAGACATGAGAAGAAATATAACTATTTACTACAAGATTTATAACTAATAATTCATATATAATTTTTTTTTTCAATTTCGTTTTGAATAAGTGGAGAGAATTAGATTCTTTAATATCATTTTCTATAGAGTTATAATAAGTAGGTCCTTGGAAACTGACAGAAAATTTACGAAATTTTGTTCTACAAGAAGGAAGGTGAAAATCGTTCGCATGTCTAGTGGCATAGCTATGGACTTGTTTGTTTAAAGAAAAATAATTGTTGAACTTTGAAGGCAAAAGAGAATGGTTTTTTTTTTTTTTTTTTTTTTTGTATTAATAATTTTTGTTTTTTTACTTACAAATCGCTTCCTCTACTTACACGACTGTACTTACATTATTTACATTAGAATACTTGCGCTATTTACAAAACAATATTTTCACCACTGTACTTACCAATATGATACTTAAGTTACTTACAAAACAATTTTTACACTACTTACAATGCAGAGAATGGTTAAGAGCAAACATAAGTTTACCCAATTCTAGCTGTCTAATATCGGAAAGTTTTAGTAGTTCTAATTCTTTGAAAATAGGGTCTGAATGAGAATCGAAAGTTGATTTAGAAATAATTCTGATAACTCGCTTTTGCAAAGAGACAAGACGGCGAAGATTGGTTTTGTACGTAGATCCCCAGACAATAATACAATAATGAAGATAAGGATAAACTAAACAATAATAAAGAGTTTTTAAACAGGGTTTAGGTAGAAAAAGTCTAGCTCTATTAATGACACCTATTGATTTCGAGATTTTACGAGCTACTTGAGAAATGTGCGGTTTCCAAGACAGATGTTCATCAAGGACTACACCGAGGAAGACCGTTTCCTTAACCTGTTCGATTCTCTGGTCATTTATGCATATTTGCATTGGAAAATGATACCTTTTCTGTCTAGGCTTAAATAACATAAAGTTTGTTTGCCTTAAACCATGTGGATAATTTATTAAGTTCGGAATTGAGTGATGCTGCCAGGTATACAGGATCTTTATGGGACATAAATAAATTAGTATCATCAGCGAATAAAATCAGCTCGACGAGCGTCGATACGTTATTTAAATCATTAACATAGAGCAAGAAAAACAAGGGGCCTAAAATGGATCCCTGGGGGACGCCACAGCAGATAGTTTGAGGAGAGGAACATTGACCGTTAAATTGAACGAATTGCAACCTGTTGGAAAGGTAGCTTCTAACCCAGTCCAGAGCCATGCCACGTATACCATAGTGTTCGAGTTTGTCAAGCAGAATATTATGATCGACGGTATCAAAGGCCTTAGAAAGATCAAGGAAAACGCCAACGGCATGTTCATTGCGATCAAGAGCAAGAGAGATTTTTTCATGTAGGTCAATCAATGCTAACAAAGTTGAATGATTTTTCCTGAAGCCAAATTGATTATCACATAGAATTTCTAGTTTACTTAAATAATTATAAAGACGGTTATAAACAACCTTTTCAAGAAATTTAGAAAAGCTAGGGAAAATCGAGATCGGTCTATAGTTCGAAAAGAGTGATCGATCACCAGCTTTAAAGAGTGGTATCACGTGAGCAATTTTCATTTGGTCGGGAACAATGCCATGAGAGATAGATAAATTGATTATATGAGCTAAAGGATCGGCTATAATTTGAATTGACTGTTTTATGATGGAAATGGGAATTCTATCATGGCCAGCTGCCTTACCTGGTCGAAAAGCATTGGAAATTTCCGATAGCTCATTTGGAGTCACTGGATCAAAAAACACCGATTGACAAAAGTGACCAGAGAGAAAACTGCGGTGAGAGACAGACGAGTGAATTTCTTTGGCTAGATTAGGTCCGATACTAGAAAAATAACTACAGAATCTATTAGCGATGTCTACTGGATCCGTAATTTCTTGGTTGTCAACTTTAAAGATGGAATTGATTTTAAACGCTTTCTTTTTTGTCTTAATAATTTCGTTTAGAACCCTCCATGTAGCTTTGGCATTTGATTTAGAAGCATCGATTTTCTTTTCGTAATATATACGTTTAGCGATTCTTAATGAGTGATTCAATTTGTTTTTGTAATTTTTATAACGAATTTCATAATGCAAAGATTGATTATTAAGATACTGTCTATATAACTTATTTTTCGTTCTTATCGACTTCAGAAGTCCTTTCGATAACCAAGGCTTTCTCAGGTAATTGCTCACCTTAGTTTTTTTTAAAGGAAAACGTGAGTCATATGCCGTAGAGTATTGTTTGAAAAAGCTGTTATAGGCATTATTTGGATCATCAAAAGTGGCATACTGAGACCAGTCAATTCTCTCCAAATGCGATAGAAACTTAGTTGTGTTGACTTGATTTACATCTCGAACAAAAACAGTTTCATTAGATGCTGAGATTGGGGTATTGAAATGAATAGAAAATATAGGCAGATGGTCAGAAATGTCAGTGAAAAACAGTCCACTCCTGGATCTATCGAAAAATTGGTTGACGAAAATGTTGTCAATTAAAGTTGCCGAGTGACAAGTTATTCTTGTAGGGCGCGTAATCAATGGAAAGAACATATTTGAATATAGCGCATCTAAAAATTCACCAGTAACGGAATGACATTGGTGGTTCATTAGATTTAAGTTAAAGTCACCCATTAAATAACATACCTTATTTTCGTTTGAGATCTTACTTAACAGCTCATTAGTCATTGTTAAAAATTCATCAGCGTTTTGGTTAGGCGGCCTGTAAATCACACCAGTAACAATGTTCTTTCCCTGGGGCTTAACAATTTCAATAAACAAAGATTCTGCCACATTTGGCAACGAAAAATCAAGATCGCATCGAAATTTAAAATTCAAATTGCTAGAAACATACAAACCAACTCCACCACCGGATCTATTTTCCCTACTTTTATGAACAAAACTGTAACCGTCGATGTCGACTGACGACGACGAATCATTGAGCCAAGTTTCGGAAATACCAATCAAAGAGAATTTTAAATTTACGTTAGATAAAAGATCCGTTAATTTGCTAGCATTACAATGTAGGCTACGAATGTTTAGATGCAGTAGAGAAAAGCTGTCACAAATACGCGAATCTTCACTAGATAGCATGTCATTAAATTGATCTTCAATAAAATATTCACAGTTATCGCTAAATAAATCCCTGAGGTTGGTGTCAGGGTCAAGGTCAAATGAACGAGCTAGACTTGTTCTAATATTGTAGAGTAAAGGATTGAAACTTAAACTAGCCAATCTATCAGCATCATAGCGAACAGGACCAATTTTGCATTTCATAAGGTTAAAACGAGGTTCCTTAATAATACATTTGCTAGCCTTGATACAAAAACATAAGCAATCGCCTCGAAGTGTAATTTTCAAATAATGAAATCATGAAACCTACCCAAGGGAACTCATTTCAGCAATAAGGGCATTTCTTAAGCTGTCCGTCGATTCGTTACTAGTAACGTCTTGTTTTTCAGCGGCATGTTTTCCGCCTTTGACCTTTTTGGCATGGGTTTTGCCTTTGCCTTTGACTTTGGTGTCTTTGCCTATTGTATTGCATCTACGTTCTGAATTTCACTCGACTGAGCGATATAAAAAACGCGATGCTTTTCCCGGGAAATCTTGATCTATTGTCACAACGCTAGGAGGTCCTGTTGTTCCATTGGTTTGTGGTTTTATCAGGCGAGATAATCTCCAGGCGTGGCACGAGTTGTTTACGAACCTTTACAAGCGAAAATCTCGCATATAATTTTGGGAGGAATACATCCACTTTGACCGAATTTATGGGGTATGCAGATTCGGCAGATTGTCGTGAAATTTCGCCAGAATGTTCCAGACATAATGACAAACAAAACTATGTCGGGAAATTTTGATGTTTAACATATTTTTCGCATCGCATCCATTTACGCAACACGTCTTGCACATTTTAGCTACTCCAACGTTTAGATGTGGATATCTAGACAACCAATCAGAATATCGAAAAAGCCCGACACCCTTTTGTTGATTGATGCCTTGTGAATAAGACTGCAGCCATTTTGCTCGTACTTTGGAATCTGATAGCCGATAAATTCAATAGAAGAACCCTCGGTCGTTTCACGCCTTACTGGCTTCTGACACTTCCTGAAAGAAAACTTCGCTAAAATTGTATTTTTTTCGTCAAGTACATTTATTAAGCTTTCTAATGATATATAGAGTTTAATGATGAAATGGTATATGAAATGAATCATATATGAACTGCGGATATGAAATCAAGTAAAGCTATGATCTTCGCAGTTATGAGAGCAATTTTTGCAATTGCGTAGAGAAGCCTGAAAAATTGAGGACTTCAACGGGGTTTGAACCCGTGACCTCGCGATTCCGGTGCAACGCTCTAACCAACTGAGCTATGAAGCCATTGATTCATTCCTCACGGGACCATTAGAACCCACAAATGACCAGCTCCCAACGTCAGTGGCTTCATAGCTCAGTTGGTTAGAGCGTCGCACCGGAATCGCGAAGTCCTCAATTTTTCAGGCTTCTCTACGCAATTGCAAAAATTGCTCTCATAACTGCGAAGATCATAGCTTTACTTGATATATAGTTTGTTGGGGTTTTATGTAAACTGGCGCGCATACAATGTTTTTGCCGAAGGGCACCTGCGAAGGTGGGAAGTAACCTTAAAAGATACTCTTTTTCCTTTGCCTTACAAAGTTCTTCTTTCAAATGCTCAACCTCGGTTTTAAAGTTCTCCACAAATTCTCCAAGGGTTGGAGGACCAGAGAACTTCACTGTTTTTGCAATCTGGAAGTGACTCCTTTAAAAGCATCGGCGAATCACAGTCTTGTAGCATTTTTCCCATTGAATGTTTTCCTTCTTCTGTCTGAGAATGAGAAATATTTTCAGTCCGTATTTTTAAACGTTGTTCTCTCCGGCTTACCTTTTCTGGTGCCCACTCAAATATAGAGGGAATTGAACCTTTTATAAGGTCTCTTCTTTGGCCTGTAAGACCAACTTTAAAGTAGGTCGGACGGAAATGCTCCGAGCAACAAAATTTGTGATCTACACTCTTGAAATAAATGTCTCCTCTTCACATGCAAAGTTCCCACTCTTTGCTAGTTTTCAGGTCTTTTAGGCCCGGTTCAAACGTCGAACTTTTCATGAGCCGAACTTAATACCTGTTTGGGTCGACCCAAATGATTAGGTTCGATGGTTGATTCAGACGTTGAACTTAATTCGTCGTACTTAATTTACGAGCTCTACAATAGCCAGCGGTCAGTCAGCGGTTAAATACCCAAACAAACATGGCGGAGGTTCCAGAAGGTTGTGATTTGCGAGGTGATTTGCGAAGATTTTCGTGCCATCCGGGAGAGGAGGAAATGGAGAAAAGTGCTACAAAGTTTCTGGCATGCTGTCATCACAAGAAGGCAATTTATGATGAATATATGTGTTATCGGTCTGCTGTTAAGTGTGTCACGAAAAAGTGCAACACCAGTCTACAATCGTTTGTGTAGGAGGCTCCCGAGAAATATGGGATGGTTTAACCTAGTTTGGAGCACGTATTCCGATGAGCGATTTAAGAAAACGTTTAGGATCTCACGTGCAACATTCCAGTTTATACTGCAACGAATCAGACATGTCCTAGATAGAGATACTGTGACCGAAGAGCTGATATCCCCAGAATTCAGGTTGGCCATTGCTCTGTATCATTTATCAAGGGGAGATTACTATTATACGATAGCAGAAATGACAGGACTGGGGGTGTCAACCGTGTACAATCGTCAATGAAGTCACACGAGCAATTGTAGACAACTTGTGGGACGAATGTGTTGGCCAGCAACTGCCAAAGAGTGAGGAACAATTTAAGGAGAAGATAGTTGATATGGAGGAACAGTGGCAATTTTGTTGTTGTTGGGCTGCAGTTGATGGATGCCATTTACCTATCAAAATGCCCGCCTGGGAATTTTCCTTGTTAGGAATACCACAACTTCAAAAACGTCTATTCAATAGTGTTAACGGCAATGGTGGACTCCAACTTCAGATTTGTTTGGGGAACCTGTGGTTTTCCAGGGAATTCTCATGACGCTGTAATATTTCAATCAACAAAGCTGTACTCTGATATAAAAGAAGGAACCTTCCTCAGATAAGTAAGGATGTCAATGGAGTACAAGTACCTCCAGTTGTTCTTGGAGATTCTGCTTTTCCTTTATCTTCTTGGCTTATGAAGCCATACACTAATGCAGTCCCAACACCAAAAAACTTGCAACTTGTTACAGACTGAGTCGGGCAAGGATGGTCACTGAAGGGGCCTTTGGGCAACTCAAAGGTAGATGGCGCATACTGCTGAGGAAATGTGAAAGTAGCACTAGTGAACTGAAAATAGCAGCTCTTGCATGTTTAGAACTTCACAACATTTGTATTGATCTTGGAGATACATTGCCAAGAAAATTGGACTTGACAATTGACCCGGTCACCAATCAGGGACGCAGTAGGGCGAAGGTAAGGGTTAGGGTTAGGGTTAGGGAACTGCTTCAAATGAGGGAATGTGAGAAGATCAGAGACACTTGCTATCAAGGTTTACTTGTTCGAGATGCTCTTGCTGAGAAATTTGCTTAGAGAAAGAAACTGGTATCATCAAGCAAACAGACCTAAACTGGGTTTTAAGTTTATTCATCTATCATACAGTACTTCTATTAAAGTAGATGTAACAGTGATTACACTTCATGAATGAAGTGTGTTGAGTTATGACATGTAGGAATCACAGAGGATGTAAGATGAGGCACAAGGATTGTCAGAAAATTTGTTTCATTATATGTAAGCTATTAATTTTGATAGGTAGGAAGACTTGTTATCATGTGAAATGATATGGATGAACAACTGGGTGGCAATCAAATTTCACTCCTAGCTGTCTAAACAATTGGTTGTAAGAAATAGTTCTTGATAACCCCTCCTGTATCACAACCTTCATTTTTACCTTCTCATTTTTAAAAGTGGTAAAAGTGGGCAAATAGAATTTGTAATCAGGGCCATGAATAGAAACAGGTGAACCAAGGCACTAGCCTCGGTAGCAAGTTTAAATTTCTGTACTTTTGTGTGGTTCCTGTTAGTTTAGGAGACTCTCTTTTATGAATAAAAAAATATATGAGAGTCTCTTTTCCTGATATTGCATCTGAGAAAAATAATCAACATAATACAAATCACCAGACTTGATCAAATGATTTTAT
>OX421452.1:29000656-29030656 GCA_949126865.1 Montipora capitata
CTGATAAGGCTTCCCTTACTGGATCATAAAAGAGTGAATAATAATAATAGAGATTAATTTAATGGTAAACATGCAACATGAGACATAACTGCAAAATATCAACTTGTAATGTATTAAGAGTTCTTCCCCAAACCCTAATACAGCAATTGTGTACTCTCATGTAACTATTATGTACTCTTTTCCCATGCACCTCTCTCTATTATTTGTACCCCCACACCAACGCACACCTACCACAAAAATTCTTTTAATATCTTTTCCATACACTCTTCCCGTGAGTTGTGAGTAGGTAACTGCAAAATATTAACTTTTTGGAAACACAACTTTTAACATATTAGAGTTTTTTTGTCCCAAACCGTGATTACAACCATCATAGCCATCAATTATTAGCCTGTACCTGTAAACAGATTTGTGGTTTATGTTTCATGCTGCTTAAAATATACAGTGGCTTCAAACAACAGCCTGAAATCTGCCCACGTTCACAGCCTAATCAAGTATCTTATAATTGCAGAATGTCAACTTTTTTATGGGTTTTATGAAAGCAATCTGTCTATTATAACTATCTAAATTCGTGTAGTGTGGTTGTTGACTCTCTGCTACAGGAAAGGCACTTGGGAATGTGGGTTCATGCATCACCCTAGCATTTTGGTATGGTTGCATAGGCTGCTGATAACGAGCCATCATCTCCATCATACGGAGTTCATGTTGTCGGTTAAGCTCTGCCTGTTTCTCCTGATATTGAAGGAATGCTTCTTCTCTTTTCTGGTCTGCCTCAAACCAAGTTTGCATTCTTTTTTCTTGTGCTTTTTGAAGATTCTCAAAAGTTGCTGATAATTGGCTGATAGCATCTTTCTGTGAAGTTACTTTACGTTTCCTGGGCCTCACTGACACACTTGATTTGAGTACCTCCTTCTTTGATGTCTCCTTCGAATCTACTTCATCCTCTTCACGGTCTTTACTATGCGGCTGATTTTTCGGTTTGTTCTTTTTGGCCCTATATAATGCATTAAAAAAGGTCTTTTCAAGGTCAGGAAAACTGAAATTTAGTTTATACAAGGCGAGGTAGAGTTGAAGGGCTGACCTATAAATACCAATAACACCATAATCACCATGTAAAGATGCATACCGTCACTGTAACAATTTGCTGAATAGCACAGTTGTATATTCTTGTTTCGTGTACCTGCACATGAATCCCACGTAGCGTGATCGATGTATCTACACATTATTGACACAAAAAATGTCTCACTTGCAAATATATAACATTTATTATACAATTCTTCTAAAAGTCTGGGGAAAATGATAATAATGTATTCTTTACCTGTTGTATTCTTCTTCACTCTCGTTCCCTGACAAGTGACTTTGTTCAGAACTTGCATCTAAAGAAGAGGTACTAGAATCTAATGGCTGCCTCCTCTCACGGGGTACCATACTAGTAGCAAGCTTCATTTCTTCAATATCTTCCTCCTTTTCACTATATTCATCACCTTCACTGCTCTCGTCACTAACAAGGATGTCTGCTGCCTTCGTTGCAACCTTTAATTCTGTGTGTGTTTCGGAGAAAATCGGGTCGATGATGATGAACCATTCAGGTTCATCTAAAGCTGATTTTCCACTGCCAGACTTTGCCCTGTCGGTGAATCTTCTCCACTGTTCCTTCAACCATTTATATTTTGCACGCAGCTTGACAACTGATGTGTCGATCGCCTTCTCTTTTCCTTTTTTAGAACAAGATATGTTCTCCGTTTGCAAGCAAGCATCGAGCTCTTTCTTAACACCTTCAAAAATATGAACATTGGCTGACTTTTTCAGTGCCAGAGTCTCTAAAGTCAATGCAAATTCATTTCAGTCGTCTGAGAGAACAGATGCAAATACTTTACGGTCCACTTCACTCCACTTACCTCCCTTGTGACTCCTTCCAATTCTTCTTGGCCGCCATGTTGTTTAAACACTAAGCCTCGATTTCAGGATTAAACGCTAACTCGTGCCAGTCGTCTGTGGACGAGTAATGCGTCCCTGTAAGGGTGTCCGGTTTTTATACTAGACGCATTTAACGTCTGAGACATTAAAGTCGTCTGTTAAATGCATCTAAACGACGCACTTAACAGAAGACGTTAAAGCGGTCAGACGTTAAATGCGTCTGTCTTATTTACCGTTTTTATACTAGACGTTAAAGTCGTCTCGAGACGACTTTAACGTCTCAGACGACTTTAACGTCTCTAGCATAAAAACGGCCAATGACCTGTAGTTTCCCTCCCACAAGGTGTAATCAGACTGAGGAGCAAAATGTGAGACATGCATAGAAAGACCTTGGTTAATGCCACTTGGGGAAACAAAACCCCCCTGAAAAATGACGAGCTAATCCATACTGTGTCTGTGGGTTAGGGTTGGAATGTGTTAAAAGCAATTGAAAAAGTTTGACCTCATGCTCTCTTGATTTCTCAATATCTGATTTTAAGAATTGGATGAGCTGTTTTATGGGGTCATTTTCAATTGCACTCCTCATTAAGTGAATAGCTTCAACCATCTGCTTACCAACACAGTCTTGAGAAGCTACACTATTGCCCTCATCTTCTGTTGACTGAGTTACCTCCTCTCTTGATGCTGATGGCTCTACAGCCAGTTCTGGTCTGCAAGAGTCACGTGTTTTCACAACTTCAAACAACTGATTGAACCAGTTACTGTAACCCTTGTCATCTTGGAATCGTTTCACCCCAGTGGAAGTTTTGGTGGTGAAAGCTACACGCTTATATTCTGCAACAAGCTTTTTAAATTTTGATCTAAGTTGGGGTACAGTAAAGGAAACATTTTCATTCCTAGACTTGCATCTCTTCTTAAGTTTAGCAAGTACCTCGGCATAGATCCGTCCATTTTTCTGAGTTTTAACATTGGTGAATATAAGTTTTTTCTTTAAATAATCACTACTTATTATGATGTCTATAGTATCATCTAACAGGGACTGAGACCATTTTGCTTTTCTGCCTGCTTTCTTTTCCTTTTTGTCAGTTTTCTCAGAAACAGAGTCTTCGCCATCACTCTCATAGGACATGTCTTCTGGCTCCTGATGAGCTGCACTATGTGATCAATAAGCAAAAAATTATTATTAAACTATTAGCAATAGTAACTGTCATTATTTGCCTTATCAAACAGATAGATCTTTCTCTCAATGATATAACAAACCTATGGCACATAATTTCTTCTAACTGATACTTATATTCATATCCATAAACAGTTTTTTTAGTGGGTGTCAATCTCTACAACATAACATTTAGATGCAAGATTTTAACAAAATAAAAACAAAGAGGTATCAAGAAATCACTAAAGACCACCCAATCAGCAATAATCAATACATAATCAACAATGATTAGTCATGATTTCAGTGATAAACAATCTTATACATAGGTCCCCAAAGACAACACTATTAACAAGAAATAGTGTTTGTCATTGATCAATAATTAGTTATGCCAGGTCCCAGGGTGAGGGGGGTACTCCAAAAAAAATTAGGTGGGGGTGTGTAGCACGCTTCCCAAAACCCTTACCCTATTTATGACAAAAGTCTGCGATTTTTCCTGCTCTATTTATGATCTGACAAAAAAAACTGGATCCCCAATTTATGACCATTGCAACTGGGACAGTTGAAGGGCTTTTGTTAATGGTCTTATCGATAGAGATGTAAAAGCAGCTTCTTCTAAAAGAAAATACCCAGTTCAAAATCGATACCCTATTTATGATCAAAACTGCTGAAAAACCATACCCTTTGGGGCTGCACATGCCTATATAGCCCATATAAGGGAGTTATCCCCCAGTTCCAGGTATATGACAGGCTTTGTATCAACAGAATCACAGGGTAACGTAAGGGCTATGTTAATAACTGTTACCAGTCCACCCCAACCCCCTTTCCCCTCTTTTGGAATATCCTTCATTTTGCTTTTTATTTTAGCCCTTCACTTTTTCAAAATAATAAGTTAAATTGCATCGTACAAACATCAATTTAATCAAATCAATAAACGGTCAAAAACACTACTCACCAACTCGTGGCCTCCTCACGTTTGTCTTCTCCGTTGTTGTCCATTTTCTCTCCTCGTCCACTGCTTGTTTTCTCTCCTAGGCCGCTTTTTGTTTTCATTCCTTGTCCGCTGTTTGCTTTCTCTTCTTGTCCGTTGTTTGTACTGGCTCCTTCTTCCTTCTCACAAGAGATGCAATATCCCACGGACTTTCTGGCTACCCAGCCTGGGGTTCCCTCGTTGTCTTTAAACACCGAGGAATGGTTACAAACAGAGTGACCACATTTCATGCAGGAATATGTTGTCGTGGCAAAACACGAATAACACATGTCTTCGTCTGGCACGACCGTAAACTTTTTCCGCCAAGCTGTCATCTTTTTTCCCCTCTGTTGCCTCTAATGCGCATGCTTCATGCGACAGAAGGGGGTTGTGGGATCAAAAAAGCTATTATAATAATTTATGCATTAGGTTCGGTACATGAAAAATTCGACGTTTGAATCAGAGTCGCTCCGTAGTCGAACTGACCGACTGGCCATGTCGAACTTAATTATCGGGTCGACCCAAATAACATCTGTCGAACTTAATTGATTCAAACGTCGATCTCGTCATGTACTTAATTAGGGCTATTAGGTTCGGCTCATGAAAAGTTTGACGTTTGAACCGGGCCTTAGAAAGGTATGAAATGATAAATCTGACTGGTTGTCACTCCGATTGTTGCATTTTGCCGCAGCAGGGCATTTATGAGCGTATTTCTTCCTCTTCTTTTCCACATTCTCTAAAGATACTGATGCCATGTTGTTTTTGAGGGCCACTAAGCCTCGCTTCCGCGTAACTTCCGGTTTTTTCCCAAATCGATGTATTGGTGGGCGGCTTTGAATTTCATTTTAATTGATTTGGCTGAAAATCAAAGTTATTGTTTGTATAATTATCATGGCATGAAATAGTTAATCACCCGCTGGCGACCAGTTGTGAAATTCTGGTTGCCGGTACAAAATTTTTAGTTGCATTAGCGACCAGGAAAGCACAATTTCGGACCCTGCAGTATTCTTGGTCTTTGTCCCTTGAATGGTTCTCAGAAATTGCTATGAAAGAGGTGGAAAGCTTTGTTAGCGCAGAAAAATCTCCAAAAAGTGGCCTTTTAAAAGGACACAAGTTTTCCTGGAGGGATTTGTTCATGCGTTTCAAGGTTTGGTCATGGCAATTTTAATTTCTTTCTTACTTTTTCTCTTGTTTACAATGCTGGTCAACCAGAGAAAAGTTTGTGTTTCTGATTTTAGTTGCTTCGAACCCTGAAAACGAGAGGGAAGTCTACATGAAGTGTAAAACTTTTAAATCCTTAAAAAAGAACTATCCACATCAACTTAACGTTAGTACATGGATCACCATTTGTACTGGCAGCACCTGCGCCATACACCAACATTAAGGGATTTTTCATAGCACTCATGTACTCCAATCAACTGTCATAGGAACCCTATCCTTTCTTAAGATGCATACATTTCTGGTTACCCATATTTCTTTCAATTAATAGTCGTGTATAGACTAAGATGTACCAAAGAGTATTAACCATTCCTCAGATGCTGCAGCTGCAAGGTGGGCCATGCTTGCTGTAGCCACAAACTGGCCTTCGTTTGTTAAGCTGTTCATAACAACGTGTTGGGTTTAAAAACTGTGCCAGTTACTTTTTCAAACAGGAATGGCACCAGACGAGAACAGCTGGGGTATCACCAGAATCTTTGCAGGAAATCCAGTTGAGAAGCCTGAGCTAAAATAAAACTGGGAAAACGTGCTCTTTTGATGGGGGTAAGAGCAGCTTATACAACCCAATATCTGCTGCAACATATGCAGGGTCTAAAGGTGTCCATGTTAGGAGATACAGAGTTGTCATCAATCCACGATGTTCTCCACACTTGGGCAAGTCCTGATTACGTTGTATCTCACCCAAATGAAAATGATGATCCATTTGGCTTACTGGAGGTGAAATGTTTACAGTGTTAATGTGAACAAAATGCGAAATGTCTAAGGCTTGCTTATGGTGAACTGAAATTGAGGAAGACCCATGAATATTATAATCAGATTCAGGGCCAGTTTGGCCTAACTGGAATGCAGTGGTGTGACCTAATGGTCTTATGCAAAGATGACTGGCACATTGAAAGAGTTTACTTTGATGACAATTTTTTTTCAATTCCATGTGTTCTAATTTAGTCAAAGTTTGCTTTGATTTTTTTCCTGGGCACAGTAGTTTAGGCGTCTTTGAAATAACTACAACTGATTTTTTGGATTTACAAAAAAAATTATGATGCAGGTGGAAGTGCTCGAGTCATTATTGCCCTTAAAACGTAGACCTGTAAATATTACCTTCATAAGGAATTTTCTAATGGAGAAAGGGATTTAAAGTTAGGGCTATTATTACTATTAAAGGGTGTAATAGTGATCCTCTAGTGCTAAGCATTTTGTTGTTCATTATTTTATTGTAACCCTTGAGTCTGATAACAGTGGGAGTCGATTCCCTAGACCCTCTTTGTCTATTACAGTTAACTGTAGAGATCTTTATTAAACTCATTGAGAATTCATGATGAAAAATCAAAAGAAATGTTTTCGTAATCAATATCTGTATATCTGATTCAGATTTCCCTTCATTCACATAATGGTTTGAATCATGAAAAATACCAAGTGTACATTAACACCTAAATGCTGATTTTTAATAACTCATATACAATATTACACACATGTCCAATATACATGAACTGAGTCGGGTCGTCAATTGCTGTTGACGGCCTGACTCACCGGATGTCGGGTTGTGAAGTTTAAAAAGGAAGTAAGATTTACTGCCGGAAGTCGAACTGCCTGAGGCAGCTTCAAATATCTCGAGGGATTGTGACGACCCGACTTTTGGAAGTGTCAGGTGGTGAGAGAAAGAAAAATTTCGATGAACAAAGGAGGCTGTGCTGCTCAAAAATGTTGTATGCTTCGTTCTCAAAGACTAAGCTATGGATATACGCATAGAAAACTATAAAAATTGACCAGAATAGCATTCACAAATGTTGCGAATGTGTCCTTAATATCCTTATACCATGTTGTTCAGAAAGAGCAGTAACTACTGACTGTAATAGCGCTCCGAAATGTTGAATGCTTCGTTCTTAAAGCGTCCCGAAATTGCCGTACACTTCCTCAAAACATATAGTGACTAAAATATCGATATACGCATAGAAAAGTATAAACATCGACCACAACAGCAATCACAAATGTTGCGAATGTGTCCTTAATATTCTTATACCATGTTGTTCAGAAACAGCAATAATGACTGACTGTAATAGCGTCACGAAATCGCCGTACACTTAGCTTCCTCCAAACATCCATTAGCGTAGCAAAAATCACAGCAAGCTTCCTAATAGCATAAAAAAATGGTGAATGGTTCATTCGTTTGTAGCGAAATTAATACCCAGACAACATGCTGTTCAGAAACAGGGATAATGATTGACTGTAATATCGCTCCGAAATGTTGAATACTTCTTTCTTGAAGTGTAGCGAAATTGCCGTACGCTTCCTCAAAACATCCAAGTGTAGTGAAAATCTCCGCAAGCTTCCTAAAAGCATCCCAAAAATGGTGTCACATGCTTTGGCGGTTTCAGTGCCCTCACCTTTACTCGGTCAAACTTTTTATTTAGGATTTTATTGAGCAGTATTCTTTTTAATAAATGGGGCTATGGGACGTTTCCCATAGACATTTACTCCAATTGTTGATTGGTTCCATTTTTGCGCAGTACTAAGCTCAGACGAGGCAGCATTATTGGGTTTTGTGCTTATACATTATGGGAGAAAAGACGGCATAAAGGGTCTATTTGCTGGCAAATAGGATTTTTATGCTTCTTAATTCTTGCCATTGTGTAATAACTTTTTAAATAAACACATTTACATGCACACCCCATGACTGTTTCAAATTATTCAATTTCCAATGCAAAGTGATACCATCAAAACAGTTACTGATGAAATGATACATGAAATGGATCATATGATCCATTTCACATTTCATATATCATTTCATCATTGATTCATTCCTCACCGGAACATTGGAACCCACAAATGACCAGCTCCCAACGTCAGTGGCTTCATATCTCAGTGGTACAACAAGTTGCAAAATTGTTGAGACACTTTCATTAAAAAACACCTTTTCTAGTTTCCAATGCCCGCCGCATCTAGAATTTAAACCTTTCCCACTTCCTCTCCCCCCTCCCCCTTTCAATGTTGACTGCTTAAGTTCCCAACATATTTTTGTCTTGCTAGCAACACTGATAAGGGGGGGAGGGGGGCTGCAGTGTGAGAGATAATAGGGAAATTAAATACGCCCCAAGAAGGTGAAGTGTCTCCACTATTTTTGCAACTTGTTGTCTGATTGATTCCAATAATTTAGCCAGTCCGGATTTGAATCCTATAGGGAAACGTTTCAACGTAGAAAAGCAGGAACTAAAGAAACAATCATTAAATATCGTATAAGCTCTGAAACATTTCAGAAGTTTGCACGCGAAGTGCAAAGCACATTGTACCAAACACGAAAGGATATTAATTATTGACATACGGTAGCATCGATTTGCGAGTGTTTGGACTTATCATCGCTAACAGAAGACTCCGTACCAAATACTAAAGCAAGCAAAGTAGTTTTGCACTGCAGATCTGATGCTCCGAAAGTTACACACGGCTCGTATTATGTAACACAATACCATTTATTGTGTTTCTTGGTGACGTCAACGGGCATGGTGGCGTTACAGTTGAAAATCGTATCTTGGAGGAAACAGCACAATTCAACTAGTACTTTCTTTTCTAATCAATCCAATACATTACCAGGTGATTCGTAATAAAGCTCACACAGTTAGAAATCCTGTACATATAGTCTATTCCATTTACCAACGGTCTACCATCCAAGCACGGTCTACCGTCGCAACAGCAAGAAATATGATATCATATTATTTTCTCAGTGAAAAGTTGTGGTAGACCGTGTAGACCGTTTCATATAAATGTCATAATTCGTAGCCGGTGCAATTTTTTGCACTTTTGTATCTCATTGTAAAACAAATCTCGCAAAGGATTTTGCACAATCGGGTGCTTTCTTTTGATCATTGTGCTCAGTCAGCCATTCCAAAGAACATGGAATTAGCCTGTACCCGACACGTCACTTAGAAGACTTGCTAGTAAGCGTTACCAATCCCTTTTCTGGAAGCAGACTAGCCCGAAAGCAATAAGTAATGTTACAAATGGAACTGTATGAAAATGTATCTTTGTATAACAATGTTTGCTAAGAATTGATTTTTCGGAAAGTGGATGTTCCCTTTAAATGGCATGCGATCGCAGTTAAAGGAGAGGTTATGTCTGTTTCTCATTCGTAAACAACAGCTAATTTCGTACATGTTACGCGTGCTTTAGATGTCATGTGTCGACCGAAATATAGGTGTTTAACGCAAATTATTTCGAAATCGGTTCCAGGATATTTCTAGCGTACTTTAAAAAGCGAAAGGAAGGAAATCACACCTTTTCGTGTACCAAATTATGTGTATTTTCGACTTGACTCACAGAAAGCACTGAAATGCCTTCAAATTACGTCATACCGAAACCCCGCAAAAATCCAGTTTATCGCTGGCCATTTTCCATTCACAGCAGATCAGAAAATTAAACCCTTTTTTTTGGAAACACCATATTAAACGCAAACGATAGACGCCTTCCCGTTCCAATAAACAAAGTGACCGTACGCCAATACAGTGACCACCAACTCAGACAACAAGTTGCAAAATTGTTGAGACACTTTCATTAAAAAACACCTTTTCTACTTTCCAATGCCCGCCGCATCTAGAATTTAAACCTTTCCCACTTCCTCTCCCCCCTCCCCCTTTCAATGTTGACTGCTTAAGTTCCCAACATATTTTTGTCTTGCTAGCAACACTGATAAGGGGGGGAGGGGGGCTGCAGTGTGAGAGATAATAGGGAAATTAAATACGCCCCAAGAAGGTGAAGTGTCTCCACTATTTTTGAAACTTGTTGTAGAGCATCTCACCGGTATTGCGAAGTCACAGGTTCAAACCCTGTTGAAGTCCTAAATTTTTCAGGCTTCTTTACGCAATTGCAAAAATTGCGTTCATAACTGGGAGGATCATAGCTTCACTTGAAAACAGTTACTGTTTATTAAAGAACGGCAACTCCTATGATAGCAGCATATTTAGTTGCTTTCCACCAACAGCGTATCCTAATGACTTGCGGTTCTTTCTTTAATTTGGAAAGTCAGACTTAAAATTTTACTTCCTTGCTCTATCATGTACGAATTCTAAGAGTTACGTTGAAAAAACCCCTTCCACACCAGCACTCATTAAAACACATCATAATAATAATAATAATAATAATAATAATAATAATAATAATAATAATAATAATAATAATAATAAAGGTTTATTAGCATTCCAAAAAATGAATGGCTCTTCTATGCTAAAAAAATTCCTATTCTACTCTAATTACGCAAAAGATGGTATAATATAATTTGCAATAATATCACATTCTAAAATTAGGAATTAAAATATAAACAAGCTAAAATGTAAATGTAATAAATGGACTGAAATTCATGTAACTTCTAATCTCTTTCGAGCATTATTGACAAGATATGATGTTTAATTTCTCTTAAAAGATCCAAAGTCAATACAGTTCCGCAAATAACTTGGTAATGCATTGAACATGGCTGCTGAGCTGTCTTGAAAGGTGCCAGTTTCGATAGGCACCATTAACTTGACTTCACAGGACGAGCGTAAGTCTCGTGCTGGTATGTGTTGTTCGAGTTTCAAGTACTGTGGCCAATAGTCGAAATATAGTGCTTTGAATACGCACTCTAGTAACTGATAACTTCTATGCTCTATCAGCGGCAGCCAACCCAGCTGCAGGCAGTCAGCTTCTCTAGCATAGTGACCTAAGACATATCCCGCACATACATTTTGGACTCTTTGGATGCTTTCCATTGTTGGGAAATTTCCGGTAGAACAAACCGAAAATTTCATGGGCCCAATGGAACGGTACTTACCGGGATGATCATGTGACGATGTAGCACAGGACACCCATGGATTGTTTTGGTTTATGTCAAAATGGCGGGGATTTTGAACTTTTTACTGTCCGCCTTGTTGGAACAACAAGAAGAAGATACAAAATGGTTCATAGAGAGCGACGATGACATTATACTGTTTGCTGCAGTTTGTTGCTTTGTGAGAAGAAGCTTAAATCGAGTAAATGGCTTCCACGAGGTAACAATTCCCTCTTCTTTAGAATCGGAGTTTCAAGGCCATTTTCGGATGACTCGAGAAACTTGTGAATCATTAACAAGGGAGATAATTCGTACTGGGGCTATTCCTTTGGACAACCCTTCTGGAGGACGGCCGATCATTGCTCCTGAGAAGCGGGTTCTTCTCTACCTTTGGACTACCTTGGCAAACAAAGAGCCAAACCAAGCAATCGCAGATTGATTTAACATAACGATGAGTAGTGCCCATAGAGCTCTCCGCTGTGTGACGCTAGCGGTGTTAAACCTGTACCCTGAGTACATTAAATGGCCGAATGGTAAGTTTTCTTTTTTAAATACATACATATTAAATGCAAAGCAGCCGTATATTGTCTATATTTTACCATGAGAAAACGTAACAGTAACAAAGTCAAAGCAAGAGGCAAGGCAAAAGTGTGGTTCATCTTTGAAAAAGAAACATGATAATTATCTTTGAAACAGGCACCGCTTTTCCATTTGTAGTCCCAGTTTATTTAAGTGAAGGCCGTTTCTAGGTGAGATCATCACTTAGCTGAGTAGATCTAATAGTGGGGAGTTGGGTCTTAGGCTCAGCCTACGAAAGTGGATTGGTAGGATTTCCACCCCCCCTTTTTTTTCTATAATTTGAATACATTCTCTGTCATGGGGCACCCCTCATCTCTTGACGTCCCTTGTATATTTTTTGTATTCCCCTCCCCCCCCCCCCTTCTCAGTTCTGGATCCACCACTGCATTAATTTAAAAATAAAAAATAAAAACACTATAAACAACAAAAGAAAAATTGAGTGCATAGAGTAGCAAGATTGGCAAAGTTTTGTTACTTTGTTTGTTTACCAACAGTCCGTGAAGCACATGAAATCGCCCAAGCATTTCAAGATGAATGGGGTTTTCCTGGTGTTGTTGGGCTGATAGATGGCACCCATGTCCATATTCGGGCACCCGAGCACAAGCCTGATGCATATATCAATAGAAAGAAATTCCACTCATTCAATGTTCAGGTAATAAAATTATTAGTAGTTTTTATTACTTTAAATTAATCAGTTGAAGAGCCCCAATAATATACCACAAGCAGCTTTCCACTTTTGCCCCTGATTCAAGAAGAATAGAACCTTTATTAAGTGTAAAAACCCTTATAGAATGCAAATCCCATACTAATTAGGGGACACAACTAAACGAAAAAAATAATAATCCTAAGCCACTAATATACAATTTATAAATATATGATAAATAATTTAAATACTATTTACAGATAATCTTATAGAAATATTTGAAAATTTCCAAAATGGTGTACTCCCCCATACCAATAGGCTAGTTTCGAATTGTGCAGCAACAAAAGAACAGGGGAATAATTAGCATATTGTATTGTTCAAAACAAAGGAAAATGCAAATTATTCCCCTTAACCTCGACTCTGTTCTTTTGTTGCTGCACAATTCGAAACTAGCCTATTAAAAGAATTCCACAAACTCGGATCCCCCCCCCCCCCACCCTCACACTTCTTTAAAGAAATGGGCAATGATACCAGAAACTAAATACACCCCCAATGCAACAATAGATGGTTTGGGGGTCTTTGATCTCTAAATGGCATCCATTTTCCTGGTATGTGACAATAATATGGTTTTTCTTGACGTGTTGGCTGGGTGGCCCGGCTCAGTGCATGATGCAAGGGTGATCAGAAGCTCTGGCCTGTATCATAAAGCTGCTAATAAGTCCACTGGTGACACGCATCTACTTGGAGATGTTGGCTACAAGTTATTGAGGTTACCAGTAAAGAAACACTTCTTAATATCATTAGCCAATCATTGTTGGTGAAGTTTCCATGTTTCCATGCACCTTACATTTATCAAGTAATTTAGCCTGCTAACAAACTCTCCCAGGGGGATATTTAGAAAATGCTGAAATGTGAAATTTACAAAAAAAGGCCTCACTCCCCTGTTTAGTTTTTTTTACCCTCCAAAGTAATGCCCCTATTTGAAAACAAATTGTTTTAAATAACCCACGGTATAGCCTGGGAGCAGGATACATCTGAGTAATCTGCCCCAATAATTTATTGGAAAAGATGACACTTATATCCATGTATTAAAAAAAAAAAGGCAAACCCAAGCTGGGCAGATCCAGCATTACCAACTTCCATAACAGACAATTTATGGATTTGATATCCCCAGTTCTTCATTCAATATGGTACCGAGCTCGCTTCTTTAATTAACAACAAAAAATTAATCTGATGCTCAAGGGGAGTTTTGTTGAACCCTAATGATAGGGTTATTATTATTTATTTTGCCCACTAACGGGAACATCCACAGAGCACAGCTCCAATTGAAGGGAAGTTTATAATTTCATTAAATCAATAATTGAACCGATAAGTAATCTGCCACATCTATTACAGGTGGTTAATAATTCCATTCAGGAACAATGGTCGCTTGACCGCAAGACAAAAGGGAACTTAAGCATTGACAACGAAATCAATGACGACGACGTTTGCGAACTGCGGTGGACTGGGTATAGGGTTTTGGTTTCAGCGGGAAAAACAAAGTTTAAGCATTTTAACCTCGGATCGTCTATGGATTTTTCGCTGGTGTACCCATTTCTTACTCTTACATGTAACCAGGACTCGGTGTGCGATGGAGTTGAAGGCCTTTGTATGCTACTTAAGCGTTTGTCATATCCATGCAGATATGGAGATATGATCGTGCGATTTGTGCTCAGCATGGTTACTAACCAGATGATCGATTATGTTTACAATACTCATGGCCACAAGGTGTTGCAATGGAACCATCAAGTCTTGAGCCCTGCAAACTTACAAAGCTATGTTGATGCTATCACAGGTAAAGGAGCGCCATTACCAAATTGCTTTGGATTTATTGATGGCACGGTGAGGCCTATATCCAGGCCTGGAGAACACCAGAGAAACCTCTACAATGGGCACAAAAGGGTACATGCTCTGAAATTCCAGAGCGTTGCTTTGCCCAATGGCTTAATTGGAAACTTGTATGGCCCAGTTGGTAAGTTGTAGATAGCTCATCTCTTTCAAGATTCATGCATGAATGCAACCACATGCACATCAATTTTAAGCCTCCCTTCATAAAACAGTATGCAACTTTATGGAGCTTGGTTACAAACACTAAAGCTATGTGCATGTAGCCAATTTAACCTTGTATTATAACCGGTTTTATTTCTGTGCTGGCCCCAGTTACTTGTAGTGCTCATTTTATTAGATGGAAATTATACCTATATTATTTTACTTCTAGAGGGAAGAAAACATGATGCAGGCATGCTGACAGACTCTCAGTTGCTTCGTGACCTTGGCCAGTATGCATTTAGCCCTACAGGTGTACCCCTCTGTGTGTACGGTGACCCTGCATATCCTCTGAGAATACACCTTCAAGGTCCCTTTAAACATGGCATCCTTACACCAAATATGGAGCTGTATAACACGAACATGAGTGCTGTGAGAAGCTCGGTTGAGTGGTTGTTTGGAGATGTCATCAACTCATTCAAATTCAATGATTTTAAAAAAAATCTCAAAATTTTCCAAAACAGTGTAGGCAAGATGTATGTAGTTGCAGTCATACTTCGAAATGCAATCACATGCTTATATGGCAACAAGACATCAGAATTCTTTGACCTCGAACCACCAGCTCTTGATACATATTTCACTTAAGAAACTAAGTTTGTATTATATTCAGGGCAGCAGACCTATCTTTCTAAGCCCAGAATACATAATAAATTATAATCTCAAAGAAAGAACAAAAAATGCATGTATAAGGAAATATGTTTATACAATCATTGTGGAAATATTATGTGCATCATGGATCACCGACTGCAACAATTAAACACTATTATCATGACTCCAGCCAGCATCCACGCCTCCTCCTAAAGAACATTTGGAAATTGTAAGGACTCCAGGGGGATCAGTTTGGCTTAGTTCTGGTTACTTATTGCAGTTGATCTTAAACAGGGGTCAGCATGTTTGGTGTTGTGGGAATTTATTTTGAAATCATACAACAAAGTGTATTACTATAGTGAAGGAGGGCAACATGCAAATGTAAAGCGAAAAATAAATTGAACCTGCCTATTCATTGTGCTGCTCACCTTTAAAATTAAATGAAATAAATTCATTCAACTCCAGGTCACTTAAAAAGCAACACTTTTATTATAGATCCAAAAGGCAATACAAAGGGAAGATATCCTGCTGATGTGTTTTGTGTTATGTTCAATTATCCAATTCTTCGCAGTGTAAACGCCCTTCCAAAAACACAACTATGACTTTTAAAATTAATGCAGGCTGATAATTGCAAAGGGGTAAAGCTAATTCTCAGATCAACATACTAAGGTCTAAACCGATTTAACACTGGAACAACACTGGAAAACAGCAAAATTCAACTCCAAGTAGGCTCTGATAAATAACCGTAGCAAATATAAACGTAAGGAAGTCAAGGCTTGCTTGGAGTTGGCGTTGCTATTTTGCAGCATTGCCATCAGCACATTGTTTTGCTGAGCGAGCATTGCTTGGATGTTTTGTTGTTGCAGCTGCTGCTGTCGTTCCATTTGTTGCATGAGGGAAGCAAACATAGACTGTTGTTGTTTTGCTGCTTCATCTTGTTTAGCTGCTGCAATCTCCACTTCCCTATTTTTGATTTTCAGTTCTTCCATCTTCAGTTCTCTATCCTTCTCCGCTTTCTCAACCAAAAACTCGATGGTATCACATGTTCTTCTTCTCATCTTGGGTCCTTTTTGATTCCCGTCCTCGCTTTTTCTTTTCCCTTTATCTTTTAATGTTTGCAGTGCTTGGAGCCTGATTTCTTCAGCAGCTTCTTTCTCCTGAGCGGCTTTCGCTTTTTTCTCTGCACTCTGCTCGTCGATCTTTTCTTTTGCGTTTTTTTCTCGCTCAAGAATATCTTCCAAAAGGATATCCAGTTCTGTTTCTTCTATTTCAATTCCTGACGCCTTTTCTTCGTCGCGAAGTTTCTGTTTATGTTGTAAAGTTAGTAGGGTGTAGCGGTCGCGAACTGCTCTTCCAGTGACTCTAAACTTTGGCTGATTAAGACTGTTGAGATGAGCGGCAATGCTATCCCACACTTGTCCTCTCTCTGGACTTCTAACTCTGAAACTGTAAGGTTCACTTACAATAGCTTCTCGGCACATTAGCACATCATGCTGGAAAGTCCATTGGAAATATTTCGTGGTAGCTATAATAAAATTTGGGTGAAATATTTTAGTTCAAAACGTAAGAGGATAAAAAGCACTAAAATATCAATTCACTTGGTTTAGTTCTCAAAAGATTCGGCCTTACATTTCTTTTCAAGAGGTTGTTGTTGCTTTGCCGCCATTGCAGATTTCATCAACCTGAACCTGAAAGGATATTCGTGCTTAGTATGGGAAGAATCGACGATACGAATTGAACAATTAGCCAGCTGGGAACCCCAAAGGTTCTACTTTCAGTGTTTCTCATTTAAAATGGGAAACAAAAGTGATTTATAAGCAAAAAGCATTGTTTTGCACTTACGTTTTCACGAGAACGCCAAACCCACAAGAATTTCGTCGTCGACGATCCCTGGACGACGTTCAAGCTAGTTCGCGCCTGCGCAGAACATTCGCGCGCGAAAATTTCATTTCCGGCAATCGTCGTCCTGCCATTTCGTCGTTGATGCTTAAGTTCCCTAAAAGCAGTTCAACACCGCACTGTCTAGGGTACGGGTTGACAGCTATGCCTACTACTGTGAAACCTAATTCCAGGGAGGAGGTATAATCAGCATCAGGTAGTCTGCATCAAAGTTGTTTAAGGGTAAAAAATCTAAGGAAGTTTTTGCGGTGGTGGCCACCTGTTGACTGGACCCCAACCTGAGCCCCCCAAAAAATGTATCCCAAAAAAAACCTGCACCCTAAGCATCAAACCCCCAAAATACCCAACATTTTTAGACTAAAAAAGGCTATTTAGCAACAGCAAATACATCAACCATAAGCTGCAAAGATTGTACAATATCAAAAGTATAAGGATCAAGTAGGAATATGAATTGACACTCACAATAATATGCAAAGAGAAAAGTTCTACTCAATGAGCCTGCTGTAAGTTTATATCCAAAACAATACCAGTGGATTGTCAAACCTCAAAAAAAATGTCACATCTCCCAACATGTTTACAACCCCCCGCCCCCCCCCCCCCCTCCATGCTTAAGCAAACAATCATTTATGATTGTAGAACTGTTTTTGAAGCTTTTGCAGATGTATGTGGTCATAGTTAGAAGAGGAATTTCTAACTGCGATGTGCTGTTGAAAAATAGCCTTTTGATGCTAAAAAAATTGGGTATGAAACTTTGACGGAAGGTATTTTGGGGGATACAAGATGTATGACCTTGGGTAATGAAATTTAATGCTCTATTAAACCGTCCTTCATGTTTATTCCCAAGTACCAAATTATTAACTGCATCACAGTTGACCACAGTTCAGTGTGCATGTAAAAATAGAGAGCTTTTAGAAGGGAAAATAGAGTTTGTACAGTGTATAGGCTATTGAAATTTCTATTAAATTCTTCATATTTATCATGTTATATTATTAGTTATGTTACATTCCTGAATATTTATTCCTACAATAGGATTTCTAGATGAATTGCAAAAATCACCCCTATGCAAATAGTGCATTGCAAATAGCTCAATGGATAGGAATGTTTATTGCAATTCATCTATCTAAAATATCCATGCTAGGATCAACTAGCCAATTGCAGTTACAAGCTATGAGTTTCATAAAAAATTATCTATTTTCCCATATAAACACATTATTTTTACACAGATACTGAGCTTGCGCCATAGTATGGTTTGGTTAGATTGCATGTAATGTTGTGAGGCCATGGTCACCCTGTGTTCTCTGTCATGTGATCTGCGGTCACGTGACATGAAACCCTCGTTCACTGTCCGGGGTGGTGAAGTGGAACCTGACTCTTTGTCTTTTAATTACTGGTGTTGAGTCAACTGTGCACAAACACCCAATGTGGAGTCCATGGTTATGGTCAAACACAAAATGTCTGTATTCACCAAACGTTCCTTCAGCTTTACAATAAAATGAAAGAGGATATACCAAATGGAGTTAATACTTGTCCTATGTGACAATGATAAATTATTGATATTAACTCAAGGAGGGTTTCTAATAGAACCGGTGAAACATTACATACAAGAGTAGACAGCATGACTAGAATAAGTCCTGTTTTTGGCTTGATATAATGTCAGGGGGTGGTTATTATTTACTTTGGGGAAGGGAGAGCATTGTTATTTTTTTTAAATCCTACTTACATGGGGTCTACTATTTTTCTTGCCACGCCTGAAGTGCAGAGGGATCATAAGGGCGCTTGATTATTTTTGACAGCTTTTGAAATGAAAAATCAGAGCTCCCCTCCTTCCCTACTTTTAGTAATGACCACTCCCTTAAGGGCAAGATTGCTTAAAATATAAGGTCTTATTTTGGATCTAGAAAATCAACAACCTTAATTTAAAAACAGTAAATAATTATTTGTGTGCATGAAAGTCATTTCTTTTTCAATACATCTAAAAAATTAGAAAAAAACTGCTTTTTTTCTTCATGCATTTCTTTCATCATATTCAACTTATCTTGCTCAACTTTATCTCGCTTATCCGTATAGTCCTTCAAAAAAGACAACATTTCAATGGCACTTGATGTACTCTTCCGTACCCTTTTGCGTGACTTTTTTTGAGATATTCCCTCCTTTGCAGTCATCCTCATCATCATTTTCATCACTGGAATGTGTTGAAGAGGAAGTCGAGGGGACAGAAGTTGAAGTATCAAATGTGTATTCTGGGTTTATTTTGGGATTGTCTACTGCAAGTATATTCTCCATTTCATCCATAAACTTCCACGTCATTCTTGATCTGCCAGTTTGCCTATTGTGATCTATGACCTCTTTATGTTTCGCCTCTAGCTTCGCCCACTTTCTCTGGCATTGGAATCCTTGCCTTTTGTTATTCTCAGAGCTACATGAATTGAACTCCTTTGCGACCTTTTCAAAAAAGTCTTTCTTTGTTGACTGCCCTATTGAATCTTTTAGTTGGACATAGCTATGTATCAATAGCCTGACGTTGTCATCAGTCCACTTGAAAGCTATAGATAAAAAATAATAGGTAAAAATGTTACATGTGCAATTCAACACACACAGCAGAATTTGACTCAAGAACCTCGTGTATGGAAATGTCAATGTTTACAACTTGAAAAACCACTAACAAACACACCCTCCCCTGGAATCTCTCATGTCCCCATAGTTGGGATACAGAATCTTTTCCATATAACAAACATACTTTAAGCCTATGACCAGTGTGTTAGTATGGAAAACGAACGATAACCAATTTACCTGGTGGCTGTGCACCACTAGTGTTACGTGGAGGCTCTGCCCCACCAGTAGTGCTAGTGCATTGGCTAGGTGGTGGCTCTGTACCACTAGCACTATAGTATTGGCAGAATGGAGGCTGTGCGTCACTAGTACTAGAGTATTGGCTGGATGGAAGCTCTGCGCCAATAGTATACTGGTTAGGTAGAGGTTGTTGACCACCTTAAAGACATAAACTCAATAAATATGAAGGCATAGTGATTTTAGCACTACATTTTGTCTCAACTTTAACTTTTCCATTTCCACCTTTCTCTCCTTATATACATTTTTTATTGTTTTTATTTCTTATCATAAGAAAAGGAACACAGAGAATTTCTAGTTGGCATGAAGTTTAGCGTGAATTCGGTGTGCATTTCAAGTTACCTACAAATTTGTTTAGCTTCTCACCTACTTTTAGTCTAACCAGTGCAAAACGACGAGAAAAATATTTTAATCCAGCCCATTCCAACTTTCTAACTTTTTAGCTTGTTCTCCATATAGAATGGACTTTAAAAGCATTTTAGTTTTCTGTTTTTTCCCAGGGCTTTTTCTTACCTACGCAGTATAAAAGTACGAGCAAAATCCGTGTATAAAACCAAGGCTTGTCAAACTTTCACCGTTCCATGCTGGCAATACCTGCTCGCCATTAGAGTTCCAGTAGCTCAGTGGTAGAGCGTCCGAAGTAGAACTCGGAGGGTCGTGAGTTCGATTCTCACCTGGAGCTCGAAAATTTTTCCGGGCTTTCTGGTGATTGAAATATCTTTCTTCTTTAATACACAATAAGTCAATAGGATCAAAAGTGAAACGTTCATTGTAAGCAATTCATTCTCCTTAACGTGATGAACTACAAACCCAAATGTCGACAAAGCGCACTGGTGGTTCAAGAATTGCCCTATATCCTGTGAAACCAGCCCACATTCTGTACACTTGAAGCTTGTGCTGTCAAAATCCGCCATGTTTCTTCACCACCAACGCGATATAGTCGAATTCGCAGGAAAACAGACACGGCCAGGAATCTGGAACTAGGAACTTGTCCCAAAGGAACACAAATTTCCGGTTTGTACCGAAAATTCCCACTCCAGAGGTGACCCAAAAATTACCGAAAATTTTTTTGGATTATGGCGTATTCCATTGGGGTTCTGACCATAATTCCCGGAGATTTCCGCCCAATGGAAAGCGCCCTTTGTAAGCGCTTCTGCTGACACAATGGCAATGGATAGAACACTGTACTAGCATAATCTAACTTAGATAGGATCAAACTCTCAACCATCTGCTTCTTCACACGGAACGGTGCTAGGTTACGTAACTTCTTCAGCACAGCCAGTGCTCCATAGGAAGATGTTACTAGTTCAATAATATGATTATTCCATGTTAAGTGTTCGTGCATATGGACCCCTAGCAGTTTGGTGCATGTCACACGTTCCAAGCTCTCTCCGTTACATGAAATATCAACTGACGCTGTCTGCAGACTATGCATGCGTGCCATTTGCTTTGTGGACAACAGCATCCACTTTGTTTTATGCTCATTAAGGGCATCTTAAGGCTGCTGCCTTAGGGAATTTTTAGGGAGCCCTTTGGGCTCCCAAAAATAAAAGTTGGGAGCCCGAGCCACAATTTTAGGAGCCCGAAATTAATTACAGATTAATAATTAATTAATTAATTACGCATGTACACGTTATCATATACATACCTACTTTTTGCACTCAACATATTTTGGAGACCAGGATGGTGATGTGGTAATCTTCTTTTGTTTGTCCCTATCCTATAGGCTATTTGTGCACGCAATTGAAAAGAGGAATTCCATGACCTCACTGACCAAGCTGTTTTCACTCTCTGATTTTATTTTTTATCACCCATATACAGGCATGCCTTATTCAAGAAGTACCAAACAAAAAATATTAATTTGTTCTGAATTTTACAAAAAAACAGCTGCGACACTAATTTAAAGACACATTATGCAAACCAAGTAAATCAACAAACCATCTGGATGTTAATGAGAATTATGACTCCATTAAAAGAAAAAATAGTTGGTTAGTTTCAACTTAGAATTAGTTATCTTTCGGATTTTGTAGTATTGACAGTGTTCCACACCTTTGACGGCATGAAATGTATGTACTAAAGGTTACAATCTTTTATGTGCTACTGTAACCGGCACCATTTCCTGTGCATGCAGTAAGAACCTTGCATATCTTGGAAAATTTAACAATCACATTTGTATCAATGAAAACACAAATATTCCAGATTTATTGTTTGCTTCTACTAGTGACCATGTAAACATTACTTTTCACTGCAATTATGTTGCCTGGACGAAAATGAATTTAACTCTAAACCAATAATAATGTAGCCAACCTTCTCACATTTCATTTTTGTGCTAAGTGGAAAAGTTGCCTTAGCCTTGATACATTATTAATTGTTTCAAGAAATCGTTCATTTGTACGTCTTCCTTTTCAAAATTAAGAAAAACGACACTGGCAGCAAGGTTCAGTCTTTTGATTTTGTCCCCTTAAGCGAACTCCAGATTGTAGCCTTTGGGTGTTTCTCCAACCAGTCTTCCCGACAGGCTCTGACGCTGTTTTCCCGCCAATGCTTTACTGCCCTTGCTAAGTGACCAGATGGAATGAAAGCGCTGACTCTCTCTGACTTGTTCAGGCTGTGATATTTAATTGAAGTCCATAAGTTGTTGTCCAGTGTCTTTGTTGCCAGGCTGGAGCGCTGAATGGTCTTGGTGCAATTCATAGAACTGAAACCTCGTTCACATACTGCAGTAGACAAAGGCCAGGTCAACACAATTTCAGCAATTAGAGGGAAGTTAGGAAATTCTCCAGGAACTTCAGGCCAGGTGTCTGGATCTAAAACTGAAGAAGCCTTTATGACAGGATCATTAAATAGGTAGTGGAATTTCATCCAAAACAGACATTCTGATCTTCTGAAACGCAGCAATGTCATTGTCATCCCTTGTAATTGAAATGTCCCTGAACATGTTGCCACTGCCTACTTCTTTAAGAAATGACTTAACCCTAGCATCATCAGAAAACTTCATGTTAACACAGTGCAACTCAAATTTGCGGACTGCTGCAGCTGCAGTTGTAACTGTAAGAAATTCGGCTTAAAACACCCTACTCAAATGCGCTGCGTCCTCTGCAATGTCCCACAGAAAACTAGTAAGGAGGAACCCCTTAAATGATGTCAAGAACTTAACTGAAAATGCTGCTCGTCCCTGCCTTCCACTTAAACCTTCGCGCATCTCTTTGGTATTCTGGCAGTGCATCATCAGAGTTCTGTATCCACGAAACAGCACCTGAAGTGCAGTCTGGAGATGTGGTAACCATCTTGCTCCAAAAACATTAGTTGGTCTAGAGATCTGGTCATCGAGTAGCTCTGCTAACTCCTTTAATTCTCTGAGAGCCTTGGCACTGTAGTGATATTCTTGGTATAAACTGCGAAGAGTATCACGCACTTTAACAAACTCTGGGAACTTCTCTAAACACTTTACAACAACTGCTAGTTCAAGCTTGTGTGCACCACACCAGAACCCCATAAATGCTTTATTTTCCTGTCTCAACAACCCAACGACACCATTGACACCATTCTTCTCACCTGTCATAGCAGCACAGCCATCAGTTCCTAACCCTGTAGTCCTCTCCTTCCAGGTGTCTGAATTGAGGTTTGTGACTCTTTGAAAGCACGAATCTATCGCCTCTAAAAAACCTCGCCCCATTCCAGCCTCGGGTTCTTCGATCCCGAGGAACACAGTTACTGGTTGACCAACGGACTTATCTAAGTAACGCATATACATTATTGCTTCTTCAATAACACCATGATCTGTGCTTCCATCAATCATTAAGGAGAAAAAATTACAAGCCTTTAAGGTGTCTTCAAGGTCGTCCTTCATAACAGAGCTAATGTGATCAATAAAGTCAGTACATGCAGATCGTGTCAAGTACGTTTCCCCAAGCTCTACCCCATTTAACTTTTGAAGTGTGCAGAGACTCTCATAGTCATTTAATGGCCGTTCCAAAGCTGAAATGTAGAAGGCTGTCTTGAACTTTTCCGCTACCTTTTCTTCTTCTTGGTCATACAGTTGCTTACAGCATTTGTACTTTTCAGTGCTTTTGGGGTTATTAATTGCTTTTCCCGCAGCGACACGTTTTTGATGATTGTTACTTGCCTCATGCTTCTTGAGTGCTTCGTTTTTAAAATTTGTCCCACTTTTCTTTGAAAATTCACTTTCCTTTGCTGCAATCATGGGATGCTTTGAACATATTTCACAGTACATAGCAGTTACGACGGCCCCATCTGGTTTTGCATTCGGATAAGGTACAGGGATGACGAGTGGTTGTGCTGTTTCTTTTGTCAATATGTTGATGCGCACCCAAGGATGGACTTGGAGCCATTTCCACTGGAATGATCTGGTCCTTTTTACAACTGTATTCTTCTTAAGTTCATCCATTTCCACTTCAGTACTTCAACCGTCACCCTTTTTCTCCTTTTCCATCTTTCTTTCTTCCTTAATCTTCTTTTCTTCTTCAATCTTTCTTTCATATTGAAGCTCTTTTTCCTGCTCTGCCTCTACTTCATCCTTCATCTTTTTTTCCTCCTCTGCTTTATTATTCACCTTTCTCTCATCCTCCATCCCCTTTTAATCCTTCCCCTTCAGAACATCCTTCGGTAACTTCAACTCATCCTCCATCTTCTTTTCATGCTCGTTCTTCATTTCGTTCTTCATCTCAACTTCGTAATCCATCTCAGTACTGCTCTTGTCATTGCTTACTGTCTCAATATCATCTTCAAGTTTTGTTTTCTTGCTGTTAATGCATACTTTGTTTTTCTTTTTCTTTTTTGCAGCAGAAGGAAACCAAAAGTCTTCCAAACAAAAGGACATTTTTAGGGGGGGTTCCTTTTTGATCGGCCCATGAGGAAATCTTTCTCTTGAAAAAGGGAACAAAGTGGTTGGGAACATAAACAGCATTTGGGCGGCTGTCCAGCCCACCCTCCCTTGACCAAAGGATATACAAACAGTCACTGGAAACTGTTTCTAGCATGTCACGTGGCTTTACAAGGCCATGTACGAGGGGGCAGATGCCTTCAGAACAATTGGGATAAATGGTAAAGATAGGCCTAGAAATAACTGTTGCAAGGGCCATAATATGAATTAACAAAGACCATTTGCCTAACTGGCATCCCCCGATTGCATCGCTCTGAGTAGCTGACACACGGCTGTTACTGCATTCCCACTTCGCTATGCCAGGTTCTCTTAGGGCAAGCCTACAGAAATATACGAGCCGAGCAGTAGATTTGTCTTCAATGCAAGTGGAAATGGCAGAGTATTCATTAACATCGAAATACTCCGAGTCTCAAGAGTATTTTCAACATCGTCGCAATTTAGATTTAAGCCCTTATGGTGAATGAAAGATCCATATTTCGGGTTATATAATTATGTTACTAACAAAATTTGTGTTCCTTTAAATGGGGGAACTTCAAACCGTCTTAAAATATTTTTAAGTCTAAAAGAAATTTCCGTTTCATTAATATGGGAAAGAAACTTTCACTTACCTGCTCCGAGAGCACCATTGCTGCCAAGTAAACCCTTGGAACTTTCACGCGAAAATGGTGCATGTTCATGTGCAACGTGACAAAGTAAGACAAGACCAACACTCATTTACTTAAGCTAATTCTTTATTCACAGATAGAAGGAATTCGCTTTATAAATAACATGAAACATACCGCTCTGCTAAAATTCTTGCCAAAATTAACCGTCCACATCGATTGAAATCCAGTTCGTGGGGTCAATAGCAGGTATGTAAGATATATTGCCAATCGTCGCTCATCCAACTCCAAGGAAAAAAAAGCCCTCAAAATTCCAAATCAACAAACAACCAATCTCGCTAGCAAAGACGAAAACCGAACATGTGGAAGACAACAACAAACAGCCCATAATTGTGGTATTCCATATTCGGCAAATCACATGTTTGACCCAGTCTCCAACTGCCAATAACGTTATAAAATGGCTGCAAACCTTCGCAGTTGAACGATAATTTGTTTCTTTGTCGCTACTCTGTGAAAATCTACTGCGCTCGGATTTTAGCAAATTTATTAATAGTTTTATTTTTTAGAGTTAGCTTAATAGCAACAAAATTTATGTGGATGTTAAGTGAAAATGACCCGTGTTCTGAAAGATTTTTAGGCGCCCGTTTGGGCTCCTTACACAGAAACGTGGTCGCCCAGGCAAGTAACTTAAACCCCCCAGGCGCCCGTGTGCCCGTTAGGCAGCAGCCTTGAAGATTGGAGTCGCTTGAGTACTTTCCTAGTCGAGAAATCGCCCTGTTCATAACGTTAACTCATGTCCCCAAGTCGGCCACCTTTGTGTGTAGAAAAAAAAGTGGTATCATCTGCATACTGGTAACATGGGCAGTCAAGTTCCTTCTGAAGATCTGCTACATGCAACTTGAACAGCACCGGGCCTAAAATAGATCCTTGGGGCACCCCAAACTCCACATAGGCTAACTCAGATAACTTATCGTCTATTTGAACAAGTTGGCGTCTTTCACTAAGGTAACATATGCCCAAAAAATGTACAAACGACCCGCATTTTCCACGTTGCAGAAAATCCACAAATAAACAGTAAACCAGCACTCTTGCTACAAAACAGACAAAAGCAAATAATGAACTTCAAAACTATTGCCCAGTATTAATCACCAAAATGCGTCTAAGTCGTTAACAGATTTAATTTCTTCATGAAAAACGGAATGCTAATCTGTTGGAAGAACGCAGCATAACAATTCATTTCGTGAGTTTTACGTCCTTTAAATCAATATACCCTAAACGGCAACCTCTCGTTGTCGCTGCATGCTTCACAGTCACACGTTTCATAAAAAACCCCCAATAAACTATATTTTTTCTGGAAGCTTAGGAATTGTAGATTCTGATTATTAGTTGATTTAAGGCAAGAAATAAAAACCTTTCCTACAATAGCCCTCATTTTTCAAAAGTATATAGTTTCACAAATTGAGTTAGTTTCCGGTCAGAATTTAACCAGAAACTACGAAACCTTGGTCTAAGAAGCCATGTCGGGGAATTTTGATTAATTGTCTGGTTTGTTTTTTTACTTTAAGTTTTTATGACACGCAGTAGCTTTTTTTAAATACTCATTACTTTCGAAGGAGGCAACAAATAAAAACTCCCCGACACAGGTTTTTTGCCACATTATCGGGCAACATTCTTGCCAAATTTCAGTGAAAAAGGATGAAAACTCGCTGTAGACGTGCGCCTCATTCGATGTAATTTGCATTTGAGTGTCGAGAAATAGTCATTTGTGGACAGCTTCTAATTAGAGAATTTATTGATGGAGTCGTTTTTCCTTTCTAACTTTGTCTAGAAGAAACTTTTTTTCGCAAACTTTTTGTTATTAAAAAAAGTCTATGAGGTGTACCTGGGAATATCAAAAACTAAAATGGCAAAATTATCAAATTCGTTTCCGGCCACAATTGTAAGCTCACAGCCGGCTTACTTTTTACTATCTTGTGTCTTCAAAATGTTTAATTTGTGTTTCACCTCAGAGGCTAGGGCTTCAATATTACGCGACAAACGCAAACGAGTAACAAACATCACAACGAAACAACTGTCTGGATTGACATCACCATCTCAAATGACAGCTCATCACGACCCATAAACATTTTCAGCCGGCCTCACCGCCTCCAGTATCTTCACAAATACACGTTTTTTTTAAGTCTTTCACCACCTGACATTTCCAAAAGTCGGGTCGACTTTTCACATGACGGCTCATCATGGACTAGACGGGTCGTCACGAACCGTCACCATTTTCAGAAAGTTCCTCGAACCTTCTTTTAAATAGCAACTTCCTGTAACTTTTTACGGGTCGTCTTCACCAAAAAATCGACCCGACTCAGGTAGTGTGTATTGGACAACCCTCCAATATTAACGTCAGATCTGTATCACCTTTAGAGATACAGATCTGCTGCTCACATTGTACATATTACCAACACAACAGACTGTCCAGAGTTGGTTGATAGAAGGAAACAAAGACAACTGTACAATGGAGTCATACAGCTCCACTTGGTGATATGCCAATCAACCCCTTTCATGTAGTGGCACTCTTCTCACAAATTTCAATGAAGGGTTAGGGAAGATGGTATTTGTACCTTAATTTCAGTGCAATCAATTATTACTCTAACTGTAGGAAAGGCGTCTTGAAATGACTTTATGATGGTCTTGTTTACTTGTTTCCTACTTGGCCAAATATGTAATATGTAAAGGAAATAATGATAATTTGTCCAGTTGACCAAAGTTCTGCTTACCTTGGAAATAGAGATTTGAAATCTCTCAGCTAAATCTTGTTTAAAGAATGCAAGTTTAACTTACAGTGAAAAGGAAATGGTTGATCCTCAATGCAAAGTGTAGAACGTTATTTGGATTATGGTCTTCTGCAGCTGGCCTTTCACTGTTTTGTGTAACTCTGGCCCTTTGTTCCTGCGTCCATGTTTTAATTTTATCAGCACAAGTGTTTACCGAAGAAAGCATGTCATCATTGTACGAGTATCTCAACAATCCAAACCTACTCAAACATTTGACCTTTTCAACTTCTTTCTGTAATCTCTCAATTTCCTTCTTGGCCATAGTCAGCTGAACATTAATTTTATGTCTCACATCTTGTCTTCAATGTAAAGGAAGTAATCATGATCGCTTGATGGTTACAGACTCCTCACAATCAGATTCTTTAGAGGTTTGATCTGTGACTTGCTGTTGATATCTTCTTTTAGATGGGGAGGGTCGTTGTGGACAGCAGAGGGCAAGAAAGCCATCCTTCCGGATAGAGTTCAGTTAAAGTCATTGGCTTTGAAGTGTGCAGAGCAAACTTTAGTGTGAGGTTATGTCTGATGACCAAAAAAACACGTTATTTCCCAAATTTGTTGTCAAATTTTAATTGAACTTGCACCTGCTGCCTGCAGGGCCAGTTTATCATTATTTGAATGATATAATAAAAGAGTAACATTTTCTTTAAGGCTAGCACGGTATTTATTCACTTATAAGGCGCACCATTTTTTAGGAGAAAATATGTTTATTTGTTCTAAATCTGCTAAAAAAACCTCAGGTTGGGCCATGTTTCTGAACTTCTTGATTGCAGATAGAGCTGCAAAGCATGATGATACGGTGTTAGTCACGTTTGGCCATTTTAGGTTGTCCTGGATCCACACACCAAGGAATTTGCGCAGTGACTCTTTCTAACACTTCTTCATATGCGTTTATCTGGGGGACTTGATCTTCTAATTTATGCACTCTTGACATTTGCTCTGTAGAGATTAGCATTTGCTTGGTCTTAACGAGTAAGTTGGAATTGTTTGACCAACCTTCAAGGGCGCGCATGGTGCTATTCAATTCTCCATCAGTAGTGTCCACATCTGAAGGGGCACAGTGCTTAAAAAAGGTCGTGTCATCTCCATATTGGAATGCCGTGCATTCATGGATATTGTTAAGGTCGTTTGCATATAAATTAAACAGCACTGGCTCCAATATCGAGCCCTGTGGAAGTCCCAATTGCATGGCAACGAGCTCGGATGTTTTATCGTTGATTTATATGAATTGCCATTTCTCACCAATGTAACGTAAAATCCAGGAGAAAGAAGTGTGTAAGAAGTGCTTCGGAAATCCCATGTTGTGCATTTCTTTTGACAATCCTGGTGTGATGGACTGTGTCAAACGCCTTTGAGAAATCTGCGAATATAGCCATGGTAAGTTCACTTCTTTTCATAGCTCAGAGGATGTCGTCTCTAAAGCGCAGCAACGCCATTGTCGTTGAATGTCCTTTTCTGTAGCTAGAGATCCTCTCATGAAATATGCTGTGCCTGTCGATGTATTCCATCATCTGGCTAAGTACTAAACGTTCGTATACTTTGGACAGCACAGGTAGGATAGCTATTGGTCTATAGTCATCACATTCGCTTGGATTGTCAACCTTGGGTACCCATGCCTTTGGGAAGATGTTTTGGTCGATGTTGCCCTTTTACAAAGAGGATGAAGTCGTACAGCTTCCCTACGTTTAAAGAAAGGCCGAAGGTCACAGTGATCCATCTAGAAAATGGCAGTAGTGAGTCCAGGGACTCACACAGCCAAACTCCAGTGAGTCCCACACTCCTCATTATATGAGTTGTACCTATGAATAACACATACAATTAAATGAGGTTCGTATTTTATTAGTTACTTTCAGTCTTTGACATACAAATCATGAACAACTTTGAGCTCATAGATACGCCTGTCCTTCCCTTTGCACCATTTTTCCAGGGCATCATCAAAATTAAATTTACCTCTCTCTGTGCCAAGTTTGACTCTGATCAATTTGTGCT
>OX421452.1:29035656-29038156 GCA_949126865.1 Montipora capitata
TTAGATTGCATAAGTGAAATCGACTCTAAACTATTATTCAGGTATAACAACAGAGACAGTTGTGCTTGAAAATTGTTCGTGTTCTGCAATTGTTTCAATCATTCTTACGTTTTCTGTTTGTTGATATCTTGTCAACTTGTACCGTTCACAGATTTGAAAAGGTCGATATTCCACGCCTCAAGAGTGCTCTACAATTACCAGGATATTACATATGTCGAAATGGCACGTGTGCCACAGCCACAGAGGCTTTACTGATATTGCTGCGCAGATTAGCCTATCCAAATCGTTGGTGTGAACTCGTTTCTCTGTTTGGAAGAGCCGAACCAGAATTGAGCATCACTTTTAATACGGTAGGTGGCCAACATAAAAATTGAGGTTTTAAAAAAAGTTAATAATTTTTATCTATATTATAAAATATTTATAATACTGATACAGCCTGTAGGTGATGATAATCCAATACAGGGTTTCCACAGTCCTTGAAAATCCTGGAAATGAATATGCCCTTGAAAGTCCTTGAAAATCATTGGCTGGGGTCTTTGAAAATCCTGGAAGGGGAAAAATATACTGCAAGTTTTATTTGGAACAGAAGGTCCTTGAATTTGCTAGAAAATCTGGGAAGTCCTGGAAAAAATCCTTGAATTTCACATCAAGTTAGGAGTGGGGACCCTGGCAATAAGTTTTATTCCCCCAAAAATTAATGGTCTTTCTTGGAAAGTACACACTCCCAGTCAAAGATTCCTTGTGCAACAGAGAAGGAAGCTGTTGGGGTGCACAAACAGCATCAAGCATTTTTGCCGTACTCCTTTGAAGATAGCAGTGGAGGGGAGAGTATAAAAAGAAGAAACCATTTTATTGGGGAGGAGAGGGGGCTATAAAAGAGGTCAGTAGTCTCTGTAGGTCCATGGTGGGTCCCTGAAGAGTATAGTTGTTTTGACCAGATCCCCTAAATGTTTTCGAACCATAGATAATGGATGACATCCACAATCGATACAGCCATTTACTGGATTCTCTGGATCTCATATGGCTCGACACTGGACTGTTTTCAGAAGTTATACATGGCAAAGGAGCTCCTCTACAACAGTGCTGGGGTTTCATAGATGGAACAGCACGACCAATAGCAAGACCTATCCATAGTCAGAGGATTATGTTTAGTGGCCACAAAAGAACACATTGCATAAAGTTTCAGGTAAAATAAGTTACGTGTTGTTGATGATGACGAAATTTAATTACTAAGCAATTGTTTTGCTTGTATATACTCAAGCAGCTGAAATATGACAGCCAAAGCTTGATTTTGGCATAGATTAGAGGATGTTTTCCAATTTGGCAGCTATCATTTGCTAAGACTTTTGTAAAATCAATGCAAAAATAAAGAAAATCAACATGGCAGCTAAACTGTGCCCCCTTAAAAATTTATACTTGATGACAGTATGCAGTTGAAGGTTATTGTTCAGCACTATAAACAAACTACTTTGAAACACTTGCCATAATGCTCAAGAAAACTGTAAGTTTTGCTCAGGTTTTTGACAACAATTTCTCTTCTTGCAGTCAATTCAAGCACCCAATGGACTGATAGCTCACATGTTTGGACCAATTGAGGGACGGAGGCATGATGCTTCCATGCTTGGTATGAGTGACCTGTTGCCCAAACTGCAAGGTTTTGTTCAACCTAATGGCCAGCCCTATGTCATCTATGGAGATCCAGCCTACCCCATTACATGCAACATCTTGGCACCTTTTCGAGGAGTCAATATAACCATTCATGAACAAGAATTCAACAGAAAGATGAGCAAAGTCAGGGTGAATGTGGAATGGGGCTTTGGAAAGATCTGCCAGAATTTTGCTTACTTGGATTTAAAAAAAAATCTGAAAGTTCTACTCCAGCCAGTAGGAAAATATTACCTAGTCGCTGCCATTCTGATCAATTGTCATACTTGCCTATACGGATCTCAAACAAGCTCATTTTTTGAGCTGGAACCACTAACACTTGAAACATACTTGTCCAATCAATGAACAGACAGGCCTTAAAATATCACATTTTGTTACTTTGGTTTTAAAATGTTACATTCTTCTTAGCAAAAGGAACAATCACTTTGCATTTTATTGCAACTACTTCAATCAGCTCAGCTTCAATCAGGGTCTATGTTACCAGAGATTATGCTGAGAGAACAATTCAATTTCAATTAACAAACTTTACTTTGTACTTAAATACATCCTACAAAACAACTTTTCAACCTTTTCAAACTGTTCTAACACAGTACTTGTTGCAGGGTTTTGCATGTTACATTAAAAAGACGTATCAACATTTACACATTTACAGGGATTTTCCTTCTCTAAGCACATGCATTATTATGTTAACCTGTTTTGAAATGTGCTCACCTGAAAATTCTGGACCACAATATAAACAAAAGATACATGTATGGCCCTAGTACGGATATCACACTGTACTTAAACGAAGATTCACTATTTCCATGCTGTCTTATTTTAGGAAAGCAAGCTGGTC
>OX421452.1:29043156-29045656 GCA_949126865.1 Montipora capitata
TATACTTTTCAGCTACAGAGTAATGAGAATGGGCAACAGGTTCTTTCGATGGTGCCTAACCACAAACGGCCCACCATCCAGACTATAGAGCAGTGGACAACCGCTTTCCAAATTTTTGTTTCCATCTTTACTCAAAGATTCCCCCACGATTCTCCAGCAGTCATGAAATATGGGTCTGTAGTGCGCGATTTAGCCGCCCAGTCTGCCAATTGGCGTTTCTATGACGACAATTTTCGTCAGTTGCGGCAAGAGCAGCAAATTTCTTGGGATAATATTCACAGCGAGTTGTGGCTTCGGGCACACTACCAACCACAAAAGCTAAATGGGTCAAACCGGGGAGGCCAAGGCAGATATCGCAGCACTTGGGCTAGAGCAAATTTCCCCAAGGGTTTCTGCTGGAAGTTCCATAACGGGACTCACTGCAACAGGTGCGCCTTTAAACACCACTGCTTCAAGTACGGTAACAACCATCCAATCTTCCGTTGCCAACAGCAGCAAAAGCCCACCGTGGGGCGAAATCCCACAACGAAGCAACCACCCATGCCTACAAACAGCGCTTCCCACACCGGTTAATGTAGCCGTTCTTTCCCGCGGTTTATTAGGCTATAACTCCCGCATCGCTTATCGTTTAATCAAAGGCTTTTCCGAAGGGTTTAGGATTAATTATCAGGGTCCCAGAATTATGTCTACCGCTCCAAATTTAGGCTCCGCTAATGAGAATCCTGACGTTGTTGACGAAAAATTGCGAAAAGAAAGAGAATTGGGTCGTATCACGGGGCCCTTTGATTCCCCTCCGCTTGCAAATCTCCGTATTTCCCCTCTCGGCGTTATTCCCAAGAAAACGCCAGGCGAATTCAGAATGATTCATCATTTATCGTATCCAAAGGGAGCGTTGATAAACGACAGTATTCCACCCGAATTTTCATCAGTTAAATATGCGTCTGTTGATGATGCGATAAGCCTTATTCAAAGACAGGGCAAGGGTTGCGCTATGGCCAAAACCGATGTGAGAAGCGCTTTTCGTATCGTGCCAGTACATCCTTCGGATTACCCTTTATTGGGTTTTAAATGGAAAGAAAAATGGTATTATGATAAAACCCTGCCTATGGGGTGTTCAAGTTCATGTCAAATATTCGAAGATCTTAGTACAGCGATGGAACGGGTCGCGAAGAACAAATTGCAAATTCCGTACATAATACACATTTTGGATGACTTCCTGATCATTGACAAATCACTAGATACGTGCGGTGCAAAATTAAACAGATTCTTACAATTTTGTCATGAACTGGGCGTCCCTATGGCAGAAGAAAAGACTGTGGGCCCGGCTCACGTTCTTACTTTTGCGGGCATAGAACTAGATTGCTTACAACACGAGGCGAGGCTTCCTCGAGAGAAGGTTGAGAATGCCGCGAGGTTATATTACAATTTTTGTCACGTAAAAAAGTCACGCTCAGAGAACTTCAATCATTGATCGGCTTATTAAACTTTGCTTGCTCCATAATAAAACCAGGCAGAGTTTTTCTACGCAGGTTGATTAATCTTACAATAGGAGTTTTCAGACCTACGTATTTTATCCGCCTTACTTTAGACGTCAAAAAAGATCTCAGGATTTGGCAACAATTTCTAACATCATTTAACTGTCAATCCATGTTTCTCGAGGAGGTTTGGACCTCATCCGGCGCACTTTCCTTTTACACGGATGCCGCACAATCATGCGGTTTTGGCACTATCTTCGGCACGCATTGGACATATGGCAAGTGGCCTGATAAATGGAAGCAACAGGATATTTCCGTACTTGAACTTTATCCCATTGTGTTGGGCGTACACTTGTGGGCAGCCCGATTAAAAAATAAACGGGTATTGTTTTACTCAGATAATGAAAGTGTCGTACACGTCATTAACAAGCAAACATCTAAACACAAAGGTTTGCTAGCTCTAGTACGGCAGCTGGTTCTCGTATGTCTGTCCCAGAACATATATTTTAGGGCTCGACACGTTCCGGGGAGGCACAACGTATTAGCTGATAGTCTCTCTCGCTTGCAGGTAGAGAGGTTCTTGTCTCTCACGAGAGGAATGGATTCGTTGCCCACAACAATCCCCCCTCATTTGCAACCAGGCAACTGAGAAATACACTAGCCAGACTCTTAGCAGGCAGTTTGAGCACATCGTCACTCAAAACCTACCAACAGGCTTGGAGGATTTTTCAGCGCCTCGAGATTAACGTCTTGAGCAGAGCCATTTCACAGTTTCCGATTTCGACAGATACACTAGCGTTGTTTGTCGCGTACTTAGCGGACAATAATTACAGTGCGGCGACGACTCTTACTTACGTCTCTGCACTGGGTTACGTACATCGCTTAGCTTCATTGCCCGACCCAACAAAGTCAGAGTTGATAAAATGCGCCCTCAAAGGGTATGCCAAAATTAACCCCACTCTAGACAGCAGATTACCTATAACGCTACCAATTTTAGAGCAAGTAATTTGTGCATGTGAGCAGAC
>OX421452.1:29055656-29073156 GCA_949126865.1 Montipora capitata
ATAAGTTTGGTTTCATTCGTTTGGTAAAAGGTGAGATTTTTTTGGATGAGGACAGGAAGCGATTTCAAAGGGATGGAACAATTAAGCGACCATGAGCGGCAGAGTTTGCAAACGTATCCTTTTGTTTTTGATGTGTGAGTGAACTCCTCACAATGACTTGAGAATTTTTGTGCATTTTAGTTTAAATTTTTATTTCAGTTGTATTTATGGAAGTAGAGCATTTCGAGAGCTTCAAAAAGAGATCTCAAACGGGGATTTTTCATCAATGTGGGCCGAAGTTCGGTGTTTATTTTTCAACTGGCAGCGGTTCGAACTGCAAAGTTAATTTATTTAAAAACATCTAATGCATGTGAAAATTCCCAAACGTATTTTGAGAGAAAGTCAAGCTCATTCTGAATATTTTTTTTTCAAACGAGGACAATTTGCCAGCTGTACAAAAAAAGTTTTAAAGAGTTTCTTTGGTCGAGAATTGTAATGTAAGGACGTCTGCTGAGCAGCCGACTGAAATTATTCCCTACGAGTTGTTTAATGAATTTCACTTTGTTCTTAAAATAAATCAAATGAAACCTCGATTTTTAATATTTACTGAGCGGCCTGAGTTATTTAGAATGATATTTGAAGCTAGAAGAAATACTATTTTTTCCCATGAAACACCTGTAATTACCTACACCATTTGAGATCATTCCGATAAGCACATGTTTGATCACGTGTTTAATTTTAAAACTGAAACTTGAAAAGATTTTTGACAAAATGATGTAGTCTGACAATCCACAGCTTTCAATACTGTTTTATGAATCGACTTGAGATGCATTTTGCAAACAATTTTAAGAATTGGCGTGCATGAGAGCCTGCTGCACTCGTGTTTCATTTATTAGTCAACTAAAGATAAGTTGTCTGTGCCGATTGTAATGCCGAAACTAATTTTCTTTTGTTTTTCACGGATCAAAACAAAAGGAGTATTCCTTTTTATATCCTGTCAAAACAGTATATAAAAAGCCCGTGTTGTTGAATGTTCAGTCTCGACTATTTACTTCATTTAAGATCAATCGTTAAGGGTTTCACTGTTGGCGAAAAAATCGATTTTTTGGTTTTATTTAGCTAAAAAGATGTGAGAAGATAGCCGGCTAGTGAAAAAAGTAGTGTGGAGTAATTTAGTTCGGCTTTTAAGTGAATACATGTTCATTTGTTACTGTAAAAACTTTTGTTATCAAAAATACTCGACCATAAGCCGAGACCCCTTCTACAGCTTAAAATTTGCCCAAAGGTATTTCAAACACATCAGTTCTACTTTTCTTTTATATTTGCCTAACATAATAGTAAAGTAAAGGTAACAAGCCTTAATCCCTTGCTCACGTTTGTAAAGAAATAATATAAAAGAGAAGAAATCGGGATGCACTGTAAAACCAATAGTGAAACTATTTGCAATGACGGAGCTGATCTTGAGATGGCGAGCGCGGACCAAATATAACATAAAATTTCGGCATTTCTTGCTGTCTGGTTAAAGAATGACAAGAATGCAAAGAGAAGTGATTAATATTAAAGCTATTGTTCATTCTTCAATGATAAACAAAAGAAAATTCTCACACATTTTGTCAAAGGACCTTCCGATTTCTATAGCATTCCCGAGTGAAATCCGACGTGAACACCGATGAATCGGCAATGAGTCTAAACAATAGCGTGAATATATGAATACTTAACGACCCACCAAACGTGGATACACACTTAAATCGACGTGAAGTTGTCATGAAGGATTACAACATAGGGGTGATGATGCCCTAGAGAAAAGGAGTGGTCTAAAACTGCAATGTAAAAAGGCTTACCAAGGAGACAAAGAGATCATATCTGAGATATAAGTACAAGGTGGAAGAATGGCACTTGAAGCAGCCAAGGCAAGGGCGCACTTGGGTACTATAAGTAAACCATCAATCACCCAACTTAAACTGTTGTTGGAACCGGCGAGGGAAGGGCAACAAGAGAATTTGAACTGTTGTGGTTGCCAGATATGTTCTCCAGTAACAACCATGGAAAATAAACTCTCCGGTTCTTTGTCTCCAAAGTAAATTTTTCATAAACATTCAAGCTGTAAATAGCCCTACAGGTTTCTCTTACATCAAAACATGCAAACGTAATTTTAACATCAGACCTCTTTAGAATCTTTATATTCACAAATATGTTCCAAATGTTTAAAAAAAAAACGTTTTAGTTAGCATTCAAACCCAAATGAAGGTGAAGACAAGACAAAGATGCAAATAAATTTATTACAATGAAATACAAAATCATTTAAAGATATTATAAAAGAAAAGAACTAATTTATCATTTTGCCTCCAGCTCAAATGAACTTACAATCAAGAAAATATTTTGAGTTCTTTAAAACGGACTAATAATTCATCGGCTAATCACTAATTATAAACTTATATACTCAAGAGTGTCCCCCATTCCCCCATTAGCTGGAAAGCTAAACACATTAACATGTAAATAAAGTTTTCATTCATTCCTTCAATCATCATCCGCCTTCAGATAACAAAAGTTCAAATGGACTGACTACTTAAGAAAGGCAGAATCGTTATTTAAGTTAATTTGAAAAAAAAAAAAGAAATTTTACATTCTGCCTTCAGATAACGACAGCTCAAATGAACTGACTCTCAAGAAAGACAGACTCATTATTTTAAGTTAAGTTGAAAAAATATCAATTTTACATTCTACCTTCAGATAACAACAGCTATCATTATTTATGATAAGTTGAAAAAATAATATATAGATTTAGCCAAGCCTAAAAGCGGAGCTCCCTGGTCATTTATTCTTACTGCCTGTAGGGTTTGTGAAAATAAAAGGTTTTGAATTGTTCGCGGCTCGATGTTTCCGGTTGCTGCTTTAATAATTAAATCATTTGCTTTCTTCTATAGCAAAATTCATTACCTAATTAGTGAATTCCACGGTAAATTTTACGCTATAAACCGATATCACATGAATCACAAGGCAATGAGTGCGTCATCGGTTTTTCCAGTGAAATTTACTTTGCAATTCACCAGTTTGGCAACAATGTTTTCTTGAACCGCATGAGTTTGAAAAGAAAACAAGCACAACCTCTGCGAGCGAATAGAAAAGAAAAAAAAGCCATTTCAGAGTCAATTAACTGTCAATAGCCATAAAAAAATTAGAAGCCATAATAACTTTCTCAGTTTAAGGTCAAAGAAGAGTTTTACTGATGTACTTTATTCCACTTTATGTCTGAAAACAAGAGCATTCACTTTTTGATGTATTTCATTGAAACACACCAGGTTGGCTTGGCACAAGAATCTGCAAAATACGGCAATGCAACCAAGAAAGGACAAACTTCAAAGGCGATCTGCTCCAACACTTAAGAGGCTGTCTCTCTAAAAGCGGTCTGGTCGATCTGGTTTGAAAAATAGATTTCCCTCATTTCTTGTGTGTTGCAAGATCTTCATGTGCTTATACTAAAACCACTATCTACTTGATCGGATCTTTTAAATTATTGGAGTTTTGAGGTATTTTTGGTTCACCCGCTCGAACGCTCTTGGCGCCCTATATCGAGGCTTCAATTTCACCCAACTTTGAAGATCAATTTATCATGAACTAACAAAGCCTGTACAAAACAAAAACGATGGCCAGTTACTTCATGTCTTTTGAATAGACAAAGGTGACTTTCATTAACATTGAAATTGAATGAAGCTACCAGCGAGACTTTAAAGGCACCCCTATCATAGAGCCTGATCAGACATGCGAACACCGATCAACGTCAAACTCTATTTATGAAAAAGTGAGACGGTCTTTTCCAATCAAACCAACGCAGCTGGAAAGTAAGTACCATACATAATGTCATTACGGAGAGAAACCTTGCGGCCCGTCCTTGATGGAATATTTGTAGCTCTCTGAACTTGCCTAATTTTGGCGATCTCCAAGTTTTGGCTGCACATTGAAAGACTCGTTAACAGGGAGCATTGCACCAACCTCGCACGCAGATAGACCCAAAATAACCCTAAATAAACGAAAAAGACATGCATTACAGGTCAAATGAAGTGGAATAAACCCTTTTTTAACGGCTTCAGCTTGGCTTACCTGCAACAGGTAAATGCTTCATTGTTCGAATTTCACTTCATGATTTTACAAAAATAAAGGACGATCTCTGCTGCCCAAGCACTGGATCCCTGAAGGTGCAAATGAAGTTTAGGTATCTAAGTTGCCTTTTCTCTGCCATTATCATTGTTACATCGAGGTTTTTCCTCGGCAAGACGGTGAACATCAGTGAAGATCGCCGCCATATTTACCTTTTTGGACAACCGCTGACCAAATTCAATTATAGCACTTATGAGGTAAAGTTGACAGCTGGATGGGGAGGAGTGTGTCGGTGAGGATTTTGAATTTCATTGCAATAAGAGTTGTCAAATTTAGAATTCCTCCACGCTAAACCTGCACACAATTGCAAAACATCTCGTAAGAGCACCTCGTCTTACAACCCACCTAACTTTCCCGTCATCAGTGCTAACACACACCCACTCAACTATATCCTACCTATGGGCCTGGCCCGTTCCCTCTGGCACAAAAGACGATTGTGGTATTGGCTAAAATTAAGTTGACGATTCTGTGATGACAAAAGTAAAGGTTTATTTTTTATATGCTGTACCAGGAGATGCTTAGCACTGCTTTTACTGTATAGACGTGGGCAAATCTCTCGGAGAGTTTGGCAAGCCCCAAAATTACCTTACCGAATGGTTCTTAGCTTTACCCTAATTAGTCCTTGTTCCTTGGGGGGGGGGGGGGGGGGAAGGGGTGGGAAGGATGCTCACTTCTAGCGTTCATAACTCTGAAAAGTTGAGCAAACGATCAGCAAATTTTGTGACATTCCCTAAAATTCCATAGGATTTTGACTTGTTAAAATTTTGTTTATATATGGTTGACACTTTCACGAGAACCACTTTTTATTTTTTCTATTTTGGTAGTTTTTTCCTCGTTTCTTTCATGTTTCAACTTATTTCAGCTGTTTTGTCTTTGTTTACGAATTTTTAAATAAAATGTCGTTTCTTTGCTGACGTTATTGGTAAATATTTGACGACTCCCTAACTTCGACATCATGTGGCAACGGAATCTTTTCCAAAACCGTTGTACGTATGAAGATTCATAAATTCCGTTACTTTCCTAAAATTGAAACCTATGGCAAAGAAAGTGTAGTCAATGTACAAAGTGTGAAACGGGTTCTTCGAATGCTCTAACTTAAAGTTATTAGTTTTTTGGTAAAAGCCTATTCATATTAATTCCCTCCATAACAACCAATAACCTAAAACAAATGTGGCCTGTCAGTAAAATACAGAAAAAGTACGTAATAAATCCATATTATTTGGTATGCATTTAGACCAAGCGGTCCTTTATTGGTTGATGAAAAAAATAATGAAGGCATTCTAAACAGTCCTACTTTCTAGACTAAAATGACATCAATTAAACGAAAATCCGGCTCCTGAACGTATTGCTGAAAAGCAAAATAGATTTTAAAATATACTAGAAATCCGAGGTTGCTTTTACGGTAAATATAAAATCATGAGTCATAATAACTTCTAAATGCGTGGCATTACATTTCCGGTTAGCTGGGTCATGGCCTCCTGGGTTTGTCACTTACGAGATGTTTTGCAATTGTGTGCAGGTTTAGCGTGGAGGAATTCTAGATTTGACAACTCTTATTGCAATAAAATTCAAAGTCCTCAGGGACAGCCTCCTTTCCTCAGTACCTCACAAGTGCTATTATTGAGTTTGGTCAGCGGTTGTCCGAAACGGTAAATATGGCTGCAATCTTCAGTGAGGTTTACTGTTTTGTTCGGAGGAAAAACGTCGATCTAAGAATGATAATAGCAGACAAAAAGCAACTTAGATACCTAAACGTCATTTGCACCTTCAGCGATCCAGTGCTTGGGTAGCAGAGATCATCCTTTCTTTGTAAAACCATGAAGCGAAATTCGAACAATAAAGCATTTACCTGTTGCAGGTAAGCCAAGCTGAAGCCGTTAAAAAAGGGTTTATTCCACTTCATTTGACCTGTAATGCATTTAAATGTCTTTTTCGTTTATTTAGGGTTATTTTAGGTCTATCTGCGTGCGAGGTTGGTGCAATGCTCCCAGAATTGATGTTCCATCAAGGATGGGCTGCAAGGTTTCTCTCCGTAATGACATTATGTATGGTACTTACTTTCCAGCTGCGTTGGTTTGATTGGAAAAGACCGTCTCACTTTTTCATAAATAGAGTTTGAAGTTGATCGGTGTTCGCATGTCTGATCAGGCTCTATGATAGGGGTGCCTTTAAAGTCTCGCTGGTAGCTTCATTCAATCTCAATGTTAATGAAAGTCACCTTTGTCTATTCAAAAGACATGAAGTAACTGGCCATCGTTTTTGTTTTGTACAGGCTTTGTTAGTTCATGATAAATTGATCTTCAAAGTTGGGTGAAATTGAAGCCTCGATATAGGGCGCCAAGAGCGTTCGAGCGGGTGAACCAAAAATACCTCAAAAGTCCAATAATTTAAAAGATCCGATCAAGTGGATGGCGGTTTTAGTATAAGCACATGAAGGTCTTGCAACACACAAGAAATGAGCGAAATCTATTTTTCAAACCAGATTGACCGGACCACTTTAACGGAGACAGCCTCTTAAATAACGTTTGGGTGCTTTACACAAACTTCTGAAATTTCCCTCTAATTTTACGAGAACTCATTGCGAATACGTCTTTATCACTCACATAAAGGCAAAATTTTCTTGTGACTGTCAAGGCACAACAAAAAAAAGTTGGGCAAACGGATTAAAAAAGCACTTGTTCGCTCGCATTTTAGAGCAAAACAAACAAATCAACTTTTTGTTTATGTCCAAAAGAGTCATGTAATTGTTATTTAATTCCAGTTGACAATAAAAATTCGATTGTCATTCCTTAACAAAGGAAGAACCGATTAAACCACCTTTTAAAAATACGCATCCACTTCAAATAACACATCCGTAAAAATAAACAAACGGTTTAGTGCCCAAGGAAAGAATTTGTGGAGTAACTTCTTCCTATAAGTATGAACTATTAGTGATATTCTGTTTTGTCGTTGTCATTCTCTTTTGCTGTCCTTTCGTTTCTGTTCTAGACATAGGTCCTCCAGGCATCATGTAACCTTATCAGAGCTTCTAAAGATATGCTAAAAATTGCAATACAGAGAAAACAGCAGGTCTAAGCAAATTAAAAATAAACACAGCTTTAAGTTTATATCCCTCCAATGCTTGACTTGAATATCTGCATAGCCACCAGTGTCGACCACAGATATCATGATATGTCAAAGTAGATTGAAACCAGCGAAAAAAGCAGACAGGAAACATCTTCTAAACCGTTTTCCACCTCACCACGCAAAGCGTTGACTTTGTAACAACTTTTCTTGATGTAGTATGGTCTTGTAGCCACGTCGAGCCACAGGAATGCGCTAAAAAGGAAGCCTCGCTTATGCTCAGGGCCCGGTTGTTAAAAAGCTGATTAACGCTAATCCCAGATTAAAAATTAACCAAGGAGTTTCTTTCTCTATTCCCAAATGCTGGTCATTGCTGATATTCGGCAAGACTTTGCATTAGAGGAAGTCAATCTTGAAAAACAAAAATATGCAAAAGGAACTTTCACCAAAAAGTGGAAAACATGAAACAAACGTTTACGCTAATCCTGGATTAATTTAATCAGCTTTCGAACAACCGAGACCAGGTGAGTAAACCTGGGTTGAGCCTGCACTTCAATCGAAAACCAGTACCTGGTCAGTGGTCAACTTAAAAAAATAGCTGGCGTGATTTTGGTCAGCAGATACCTTGTTTTGACAGGTGTCAATTGATCAAAAGATGGATGTCCAATATCAAAGATGTATGCTGTAAACTAGCATGATACTGGTCACATTGGCATATATGGATGTACGTACGGACGTACAGACAGTTGATGACGTCATGGCTATAAAACCAAGATTTCTCGCATCAATGGGTTACCACATTTTCTTAACAATGGTGCTCCGCGTGCGCACTTTCGGCGCCCATGAGCTCTGCTATAAATTTATATTCTGCCTTCAGATAACAACAGCACCAATGAACTGACTACCCAAGAAAGACAGAATCATTTATGATTATTTAAGTTAATTTGAAAAAGTATTAGTTTTCTTGAAAGTGATGTCAGCTGCCTTCAGCCAGTCATAAACTTCACAAGGTAAATACAGTATGTTGTCATTTCCAATCATCCGTGCTTCTTCCAAGTACTTTCCGATAGAAATGTTGATCACAAAACTGTCAAATTTTCATTCCACAGCAAGATCTGCAAATGATGTAACATCAATACATTTCTTTCCAAATCACAGGATTATGTCTGTTTGTGACTAGTGCCAAAGGGCTTGTTGGATCCTCTCTATATCTACAATCCTAGACAAAACTGTTGGGAAGGTTAGCACTTTTGAAGTCTTCGTTGCTTGTCTCCCCTTCCCCCTCCTTCAATGTTGTGCAAAACAGACTGGTTTCAGTGGGAAATTGTTGAGTTACCTTCCAACATTGAATAGGGGGGGAGGGGGCTTATGTAAGAGAAAGTGAACCTATTTCTTGTGAGGTTTAACAGAAGCGGGTTGAAATACAGCTCTGGTGTGGTTCATTTACATATCCTTCCCAACCACTTTTGTCTATGATTGTAGATCTGTTGATGTTCATCTCAAGTGGTTTAGCCAATTTTTCTCGAAACACACCATGACTTTGGTATAACTATTTCAAGACTGATAAGCCACTCTCTGAGAACTGCCGAGTACCTTCTATGCTGATACCAGTTGGGTGGTTTCCTTTTTTTTTTTTTTCATTTTCAAGAAGTGTTAAGGCATCCTTGTCAACATTTTCACATGGGCGCAAATTCAGTATGAAATGATCTAAATTACTGGAAGAATATCACGAGATGGTTTACTTGATATTGAAGGCAACAGGTTGAAAAGAGGAGCAATTTCAGCTCTTGTTGTGGTATTAACCATAGCAAGGTGTACAACTGACTGGTTTGATCTATCTTGTTGTCCAGTTCTGTCAACTGTATACGACAAACTAGGATGTTTGCTGGTTCAGCATCATAGATGTCTTCACAAAGTAAGCAATCATGGGTTGGTGGCGTGGGCACTCTTGAGAAGTCATTTGACTAACATCAATTTGTATGGTGTTCAAACCAGCTTCTGTCTTGGAGACATCTATGGCAGGAGTTTGTGGACTCTGACAATTGGAAGAAGAATTTGGCAATACATTGTTCTTCGCAGAGGTACATACACCAGGTTCTTTCATGTAGACAATGTTGGCAAGAAACATTGGTGAAGATGTAACACTCGATTATGCTGTCATCAGGGTCAACAAGCCATTAAAAATGTGACCTGAAATAATGCATTCCCTTGCCTGATAAAATGAATTGCTCAATGACAGCAGCATTGTTCAGGCACGTAGCTGAGGGTTTTTTGAAGGGTGTTTGTATTGACAGGAATATTTATTAAGGGAGATTATTAAATAGGAGCCCTGAAGGCTCGAGCCTCTAGGGGTGTCTGGGGGCATGCCCCCCCAGAAAATCTTAAAATCTAGAGACCCGGAAATGCTATTTTCAGCATTGTGCACGTCAATATTTCAAACTCGATGGAGTGTAAAATAACTGGTATTTTTAGTCATAACAACGTTTCCCACGTTTTGTTAACTTGATACATTTATACATACCTACCGGCTTAGTACATTAACCGTTTTACAAAAGCTTGACGTGGGCTGCAAAGGAATCTCAGGGTAAAAGCATAAGCCCTCCAACCCCCGGTTCTCCGTCGATGTGCTAAAAGCAGCGTCAGCCTTCTCATTGTGCTGATTGAACGCTCACACTCGCAAGATGTCATGGGAAGAGTGGCTACAATCTTGAGAAGAATGTACAGGTTAGGGAAATCATCAGGATCACATGCTTTCAAGGACGCAGCGCATGAATCAGCCTTAATTATCCCAGCTTGCACCTTGATCTTCCAACGCTGAAATTCGACAAAGAAGAGCTGTGGCGAAGGCAGATCATCTTTGTATAGATCTACTGAGTTAGTTAGCTTGTGAGCAGTGATTTGGCTTTCCTGAATTACAGATGGCACTAACCTGCGCAGCTTACTGACCCTTATGCTTAAACCTGAAAACTGGCCATCGAGTTCTGAAATAATGTGATCAAGGAAAGGGACTGCGACGTTAACCCGATAGTACTCTTTGGGGTCAACAGCAGGGGTATTGGCACGGTGGAGCTGTCTTCCTGTTGTTCTTGGGGCTGTTGGTAAAATGCCAACATTCTCCGCCATCTCTACAGCCAGATCGTCGATAGCATCAAAATGAGCCACAGAAATTGGTACGTATATTTCTATATGTTGTCTTTATCTCTGATAACATAGCAAAGGCTTTGTAGATATCGTTTGTCTTCATCTGAAGTTTGACGGTGAGACCTGTCATGTGGGAGAGAAGGGAGTAGGCTATGATGTATGTTACAATGAAATCAAAGTCAGTGATAGCTTTTAGAAGTGCGGAGGCATCCGTTCATGTTTTTGCCTGCCAAAATCAATGGAACTGCTCCGGGCACTCATTGTGGTGCATATTGTGGGTCATGATCTCCAACGCAAACACTGTGTACTTAAAGGACACGTAGAAATGATCATACGCTTCAATTCGGGCAACCCATCTGGTTGCACACAGTCTAATTAAAAGCTTCTTTTTCCCATTTTCTGGATGTTGTTCTTGGATGATGGCACTCAACAGTCCATTTTGCTTTGGACTATAATTGAAATTGAAAATGCAAACTTGCTTTACTTTGTCAATCACGTTTCGAATTGATTGGAGTGAACAGGCATGAGATATAACAAGATTTAAACAATGTGAAGCACAATGGACATAGACACCTTTTGGTGCATGGGCTAGAATGTTCGCCTGAACTCCAACCCTTTCCCTTCTCATAGATGGTGCACCGTCATAACCTTGGTCATAGCAGTCTTTAATAAGAATGTTTAGCAAAACAGCTGAAACTGCAGCTCCTGTTGTTCGCTCTAAATCCTTGAATTCTAAAAACTCCTCTCTGATATCTTTGTTAGCATGTATGAAGCGAATGACAATGGCAAGTTCGTCTTCGTTGTGGCTCGTAGCTTCATCAGCGAGAATAGTGTATTAATTGTCGATTAGGTATGGGAGCGGAACTCCGACCGAACCAAGCCGGATCCGGTACAAAGTAGCATTTGAGGCAGAATGCAGTGGCACAAATCAACCCGACTAATGGGGAGGGAGGGTGGGAACTCCGTTTCGTTGACTTTCTTGCACTGACTCAAGAAAGGGGTGTTGGTTTGAGCTTTATATCATTGCTCAACAAATAGTATTCTCAGCTGTACCCAAGGGACAAACATTCACGCCAGAATGAGTGATAATTAATGTTTTGGCAGAATATACCATATTCAAATGACTTTGCATAGTGTATTATTCTGCCTCAGTTAATTGTCGATTAGGTATGGGAGCGCAACTCCTCCCTACCACCCCTGAGCCGTAAGTAAAAGCCAGCTTTCAAAACCCCGTGCAGCTTCCTTTCAAAATCAAGAAGTATATCCCAATCTCGTCCCATTCCTTATTGGCCCAAAAAGTATATTGCTAAAACCACAGTAATAAGCCATTTTAATGAATTCACAGGAACAATTCCACACTCACTACAATTATTGGCGAGGAAAACTATATTCATCCCCGGAAAGCCTTCGTGAATCCTTCTAAGTTGTTTCTAGCCTTGTATGTTTTCCCAGTATCTACATGTATCTTCGATAACTTAGCAGCTGCACCCTCAGGATTCACCACCTCCCTCAATTTGATGTAATGTAGAGCCGTCTTACTTGACTTTGAGCCTACATGATCCATGATTCTGTCCAGACTAACATCCGCAATGCCAATGAAACAGCCGCTCCACTTCGAAAACCATGGAGTGTAAACGAAGAATTAGATAAACGTGCTTTCACGCTCTTTAGATATTGCATGGCCGACCAAGCTGAATCCACTAAACGAAAAACACGCCAAAGTTCCTCAACTTCATCCGCAGAGGAAAACCGCTCGCCCGATGACAAAAAGATTAAGCGCTACACATCATTTTCCGACTCTGAAACAAGTAACGTATCGGACGAAGTGACCACTGCATTAAACATGGTGGATTTAGTTATGCCTAAACTGGAGCTCTTATTGGAGAAGTTAGTAACAGTTGAATCAAAGCTAGAAAAAGTTGAAGACTATGTTAAAGCAGTAGATGACAAAGTGAGTAGCCTTCAAGCAAAAATGGACGGGTTTAAGTCCTTTAAAAGAGAGACAGAAAAGAAGGTTTTGGAGCTCGATGAAGGGATGATCTTTGCAAACGCTGAAAGGGAGTCTCTTAAGGCGGAACTGCAAGATTTACATAATCAGGTCAACCAGCTCAAGGATGAAAAATTGTATATGGAAGTCTTCAATCGTCGCGAGAACCTTCGTTTTCTTGGAATCGAAGAAGAAGCCGTACAAAAGGATACTAAAGAAGTTCTAGTCAATTTTTTAACAAAGGAGCTGGGTATAGAAGGCGCGTCTGATATGGAATTCCAAAGAGTTCATCGTCTTGGAAAGCAAAACCCTTCCAGGCAAATCATCGCAAGATTCTTGAGATACCCTGATCATGAGGAGGTGATGGCTAACGCTAAGAAGTTGAAGGGCAAGAATTACGGAATTTCGGCAGACCTCCCTAAAGAAATAATGGAACGGAGGAGAAAGATATATATATATATATATAATAGGGCACCAAGCAAAATTTCCTGGGCAGGTTTTATTTCCGGTTTGCACATTTTTACGCAAATATTTTCAATTCCAGTTTGTTGCGAGCACTACTTTTGATAGAAATTTGATTTGTTCATCTGACATGTGTTCCTTAGTTATGGCATGTGTAAGTTTTTGCACGCACGCAGCTAAAAACCCTTTCGTGTTATTGAAATCCAAAAAGAAAATTGGGGGTAACCACGCATTTTTCGAAGATAATTCATGAATAACATTTGTAAAAAGCTGTAAAATACCAAGCAATGTGTGGCGTTCTTTCTCAAATTGAAATTTCATTATCTCTCAAAAATGCATGGTTACCCCCAATTTTCTTTTTGAATGCCAAGAGTACTTACTAAGAATTAGATCTACTTTCTCCGGATAGTTTTAAACCGCGCAAAAATCTCCCTGTATTAGTAAGCATCGGCGATAGGAAATCCGAGTATCTGGAGATGCGCAGAACGTATGCGTAATAACAATAGTAGGTACCGTCCTTAAGCACACCATTTTTGAAACAGGGGTTGACGTAGTATGACAGTGATGTACATACAATTAGTCAGTGTATGGCGCTGTGCGGAAATCTTTACCAATTATGTAAGCGGTTTTTATTTTATTTTCTTGTGACGATGGAGTACCACTTTCGTGCATAATAACCAATTTTTCAAAGACCCTAACTTCAACAATTATTATTTGTTTAACTCTCACTTAGAAGTCAAGTACATTGGAAGTACAGTGTATGGCCTTTAATTAGATTATTGAAAAATTTTTTGATCATCCATTCCGTAGCACAAAATTTCAGTTTTGTGGGTGATAAAAGTATACGTTTGCCAGTGTTTTCATACCCAAATGTATTTTTATCCGACAACAATAAAAAGTGAATAAATTACCAAAACCAGAGAAATTGTGTGTCATCTCTGGACTTATGATGAGCAATTGTAAATGTATATTTACATTATCTTGCAGTGTACACTCCTTTAACATTGAGCCATAATAAAAAAAAAAAAAGACATAAGACAATTTATTCATAAGGGTTGTTTATCCATACAATCTTTTGGAAGGTGATTATTATACAAACGCAAAATATTTTTATGTTATGACAACCCACAATGAGGTAACGAATACTTAATAATTCCGTCTTTGTTTTGCACTGTAGCAAACTTTAAGGACGGTGCCTACTCTTTCCCGGTTTATGAATATGCGGGAAAAGCAGATCTTAACAAGTGTTATTGAAATCCAAAAAGAAAATTGGGGTTAACCAAGCATTTTTCACAGATAAGTAATCGACAATATTTGTAAAAAGCTTCAAAAAACAAAGAAATGTGTGGTGTTCTTTTCCTAACTGAAGCTTAATTATCTTTGAAAAATGCATGTTTACCCCCAATCTTCTTTTTGGATACCAAGAGCACTTGCTTAGTTCTGTTTTCTCCGCATAGTTTTAGACTGCGCAAAATATATCCGTGCATTGGCAAGCATCACCCATAGGAATCTTGAGAGTCTCGAGATGCACAGAACATATGTGCAATAACAATGGTAGGCACAGTCCTTACGAGAACCCTTTTTTCATTTACTTTGCTGAAAACTGCAGAGTGACATAACTCTTCCTCAAGTTGAATGCTGTTGATTGGGCCTTGATCTAATAGGTAACCGTAATCATTTTTATTATAAATGTGAAAAGCCACAAGTTTGTCATTATGCGTTTGAAGTTTCATGCCGTGTCTGGTGCAAAAGGTATTGACAGTCCTTGAATTAATCCCAAGTTGCAAATGCAATAGTTAACAATTATACACTGAAGTGGAGGTGAATAGTGGGGGATATTTACGGACACTGAAGTGAATAAAATTATTTTGTTGGTATATACCACACAGGTTGAATGAAAAACGAACCAAAAAAAACCTTTATTTTTGTGAAATACAGTGACGAATTTCAAATCTCGCGCGCCGGCTACTCAGAGGTGAATAATACTTGCCAATGGATAAATACCTCCCAGTTAGCTAATCAGCGACGTGGAGAGCTCTATTCACCTGTGTGGTATATACTAACTCTTGTTATAAGCCTAGACTTTCAGTCAACAAAAAGGGTACTGTGATTGGTTGATTCTTGTTCACATACCCCTGATCAAATTCAAATGCATCCCAAGCGGGATTCATTTGCGTAGTGGTTGCCAGTGCTGGGGTTACCTTCAGCACATGCTCAGGTTAGCTTCAAAGATTTGATAACTTTTCATCCAGAGGGCTTGTGAATAAGAAAAGTTGTTCCTGTTTGTTTGCTGGCTGTCATTGTTAAAGTAGAAGTCTAGGTATATAACAATACACTTATGCACATGTACGTATGGTCCCTTGTCACGGGGAAACATCAGTATTCTCGGAAAACAAAACTTACTGTTTTCCGAGGGACCATACGTTAAGTGTATATTATAGGCCCTTTAGGTCTCGTGTTTTTGCTTCTTTCTTTTTCTGTTGGACCTTTTGTCCTTCTTCTTTTTCTTTTTCTTGCCCTCTTCTTCATTGTCTTTCCTGTTAGTGACTTCTGTTTAAAGAAAATCAATGTACCGGTATATGCAAATTAATTTAAGTGAAATGCATATATGGTGCTTCATTTTTTTTCTTCACTTTTCCCTAATCTCCAAGTTCAATATTTTTCTTTTTTTTGGTCTGTTGTCTGATTATTTACCTATTAATAAGCCTCCTTACACCATGTGACACAAGAGACCAATAAATATATTTCAATACTGTACTCTTTTGTTTGGTAATTGTTTAATCAGATGTGTTCAGTGCCAAAGTGTAATTCTTTGATTAAGGAAATATAAATTTAGTTAACTTTTGAAAAAGTTTCATTCAGTAATTACAATATTTTTCTCATCCAGTCTAGTCACATGTGAATATAAACACCAAAGCAATTGAACTACCACTTTGCATGAAGTGGACGTCTTAAAGTATAAAACACATTCAACTAAAATTAATGCTCTTGTTACCTTGCACATCTTCTGTTTCCTTGGTCTTTTGAAAGTCATCTGTGGACAATTTCAATTCCAATTTCAATTTTTTTAGCTGACTTTTCGGTTGGTGGGATAGGGATGTAATACACTGTATGTTCTAAGCTGTGGATGATTTTATTTCACACTTTAATCTGATGGTGGAAATGTGTTTTTCATTTTTTTGTTGTTTGCAAGAAGTCAAAAATTAATTAATATCTTACCATTCACTGTTGCAGAGAGATCCTCCTCTGGAGTATAATCTCCCTTAAACGAAACCTGCAAGAAAACATTAGGAAGGGAAGTATGCTACGCAGATGAACTATGGGTAACTTCTTTCAGTAATGGTAACATGTCCACTTCTCATTATTGAAAAAACTACCCATTGGTTGCAGACGCACGTAATACCAGGTAATTGATCACACTCATTTGACCATAAGACCTGTACTTGATTTAGTTTTTGGCATCATTAAAACTATTGACCAGATGTATATTTATGCCTTTCTGCTTATTGTTAACCATTAAGGTTGCTACTTTAAATATCTCTCTCTTAAGGGAGAAAAAACAGACTGGTACTATTCCTGTTGTCAATGCTAAGGTCAGAGTAGTTTTTCCCTACATGAGACAAATCTTTTCAATAATTCTCATACAGTGTAGATGGTTTCAAGGGGATGCAAATGAAGGGTCTCATCTGTGGGAACCAGTCATAGCAATTAGTCTGTCCCAAATGCCGCAGCTCATGAAGAACCTCTTCGCCAAGGAGAATAGTCAATTCGGCCTTTCCAGAATGTCGTGGCTCATGAAAAATGTTTTCACCAAGAAACATTCGAGCCGGTTTTCCCAAGTGTTGTTGCTGTAGAAAAACCTCATCGCCAAGGGAACCAGACAGTACATTGTATCCCAAGTGTCGCGGCTCATGAAGAACCTCGTCGCCAAGGGAACCAGTCAGTGCATTGTTTCCCAAGTGTGGCGGCTCACAAAGAACCTCGTCGCCAAGGGAATCAAGCAATGTATTCTTTCCCAAGTGCCGTGGCTCACAAAGAACCTCGTCGCCAAGGGAATCAGGCAATATATTGTTTCCCAAGTGTCGCGGCTCACGAAGAACCTTGTCGCCAAGGGAACCAGTCAGTGCATTGTTTCCCAAGTGTCGCGGCTCACGAAGAACCTCGTCGCCAAGGGAACCAGTCAGTGCATTGTTTCCCAAGTGTCGCGGCTCACGAAGAACCTCGTCACCAAGGGAACCAGTCAGTGTATTGTTTCCCAAGTGTCGCGGCTCACGAAGAACCTCGTCGCCAAGGGAACCAGTCAGTGTATTGTTTCCCAAGTGTCGCGCCTCATGAAGAACCTCGTCGCCAAGGGAATCAGGCAATTTATTGTTTCCCAAGTGTCGCGGCTCACGAAGAACCTCGTCGCCAAGGGAAACAGTCAGTGTATTGTTTCCCAAGTGTTGCGACTCACGAAGAACCTCGTCTCCAAGGGAACCAGTCAGTGCATTGTTTCACAAGTATCGTGGCTCACAAAGAACCACGTCGCCAGGGAAAATAGTGAAGTCACCCTTTCCCAAGTGTCGCGGCCCATGAAGAGCCTATAAATGATAATTGTCATAATTATTTTTTATTAAATGTAACTATAAACAGTATGGTCGCAGTGCAGTTTTCATTTGGCATCTCCAAGTTGAAAGACTCATGTCGTGTACATCTGAGATCTTTAGTAATAGT
>OX421452.1:29078156-29083156 GCA_949126865.1 Montipora capitata
TGAGAAAAGCCTCTTCCATGTATTTTCACATGTATTCTGTGTAACGACGAAGTTTGATTTTCTATGTATGGTTTAAGTAAGTTGTGGCTGCATAGATGTGTATATAGAATCATCAATTTGTTTATATGAAGTGTTCATTTCCGTCATGAGCATGGGACAAAGAAAAAATCCGAAATTTGAAAAAATTTAAATTTGTTATCCATAGGAAGTTTCACTCTTTGCTTATTTTTGGTGCCTCTGGAAGCCACCTTGCATGACATATGTGGGCGATAATTAAAATTTAATTAAAATGAGCAGGTTGACTTATGTGTAACTCTTTACAAATCACTAACAACAACTAACATATCAACTAAAAGGTAATTCAAAAAACTGTTTACTCATCTTGTATTTTTTGATAACATATACAGGGAAGTTTATTACATGGACATGGACTGTGTTCCAATTACTCTGCTTACATTACATCTGCAGGCACACAAGCTTTCTAGAAAACTTCAACAGTATGATGCTTAAGTATGCCCCCAAGAGGAATTCCTTTGAGTAAGTACATTACAAATTATTGTTTTCATGATGACACTAATACCTTGCAAATGTATAGGCATGTAGATGTACCAAGGATGACATAAAAATAATGGCACTAGTAAATTCTCAGAAATTAAGACAAGTCTTTGGGCATCAACATACTGTAGTGGATGCCTTCAAGGTTTTGGTCTCTTTTCAAAACTGATTTCAAGACAGCTCTCTTTTATTTTCACAGCTTCATTGCATTCTGCATCCGAATGCTACTTTCAGCACTAGATCACAACATGCACACCTTCCGGCCGCAAGCCACCACACAGGATGGCAAACTGATCTGGAAGAAACAGTACTCGAAAAGGACAAAACGCTGGCATCCAGAACTAGTTAAAGCCGAGAAGTCATATGAATGCATTCCATACTTGATGGCCACAATCCTAAGGGCAAAATTGGATGACAAGGCAACTGCAGAACGGGTGCTCTCTCTTCCTGAGGAGCATCCTAGGCACCTGGCACCCACAATTGCCTTTAGAGAGAGTCCTGAGCTAATTGATCTGGTACAAGAATACCAGAGCAGATTTCAGTCAAAAAAAGTGTAAGATAAGAATGGCTTAGTTCAACCCCTCCCCCCCCCCCCCCTTTTTTAAGTGGATTCATATTCAAGGAAGTACTGTGAATAATGAGGTTTTTTTTTGTTAGGTAAAATAAAGATGAAGACCCTGGGTACAAGGGTGAAGTCAAGTTACCTTTATTGATTCTAAGGCTATCTTTGGTCCTTGCATTCTTTTATTGTTTTGTATCCATAGTAACATTTTGTACATCACATGTGCTACATGTGTATAACATCTTAGATTTTCTTTCATTGCTCAGCTTGGTTTTGAGCAGAATGTGAATAGACCCTTCTCTAAATAATCAAATGGGTACAAATAAGTTAAAATTAAAAATGTATACCAGCACTAGAAAAAACACCATTACTTTAGTACCTCTGCAAAGCTTCAGCATCTCAGGTGTGATATCAGCTGAGAAAAGGTATGTTGAAAATTTAGAAATTTACAGACGTTTGTATGACTGGGGGTATAATGGATACCCCCACTCATGCAAATGTCTGTAAATTTCTCAATTTTCAACTTACATTTTCTCAGCTGCTGTTACACCTCAAAAGCTGAAACTTTGCAGGGTTAACTAAAGTAAAGGTGTTCTTTCTAGTGCTGGTATATGTTAACTTTTTGCCCGCCATTTTGGAGAAGGGTCTATTCATAGCCACTCACATTGTTGAAGCAACATAACATTGTGTAAGGTGGGCACAAAAATACCATACTTGATGGCCACCATCCTAAAGGCGCCCTAAAGGCAACAATGGATGACTCTCTTCCTGAGGGGCATCCTAGGTACCTGGCATCAACAATTGCCCTAAGGGAGAGCCCTGAGCTAATTGATCTTGTCTTTTTGCTCATTCTTTGCTGATGATCATTGTCATTTGGATTCTCGTATATGTCCTCTTTTACTCTCTGGTCCTCTCGGTTCGCTCCACCATTCGTTTTGTTTTCTCTTTTGTTATTATTTTCTTCCGCTTTCTCCGTTTTGTTTTCGTCTTCATTCAATACTTCCTGGTTCTCTTGCTTGCCATTTGAAATGTTTTCAGCAGCATTTTCCTCGACCTCTAGGCACACATAATGCTCCCCTTGCCCTTCTGCAAAGTGTCCTAGGTTGAAATTGGTAACTCCAACCTCAGTAAATGGAGAAATCATTGTGGTTGCCTCCACTCGAAGGGAAGAATGAACAGTTATTTGAGCATTGAAAATGTTTGACGCGGCCTGCAAAGTTATGTGATCTCCATAGGTGCCATCTTTGTTCATTTCGGCCAAGTATTCAGCCCATCCTTGACCAGCAAATAGTTCCAAGGGAAAACCCTCTAAGTCGTTTGGATGTTCTCGTAAGTATCTTACAATCTCTTCTCTTAGTGTTTCTGGTGATTGTTCAATTCCTATCCTCCTCAAGAAGAAACATAGTGCTCTAAACTGACAATTGCCATCTTTCGGAGGATCAAAGGCAATAGGAGTGCTTTCTCTAAAGAACTCTAATCTATCCTCGCGAGTTAAAACAATACGAAATTTTTTTCAATGCAACCGCTTCTTTCTTTTTTGTTCTTGCTCTTTACGTTTTGCTTTCTCTTCCTGAGAACTAACACTTGTGATATCTTCCCTAGAAATCCATTCCTGCAGTCTTTTATGTGAAGTTGGATTGATAAATGATACTTTATACATTGAAGTTTTGAGATTTCTTGCAGCTACTCGGCCTTTCAAAAGGTGCCTTCGTTTTGGAGCAATCGTCCCTTTTCGTGACTTAAGCCTTAGCAAGACTTTATCTCCTTGTTTATACTCTGCTGGAAAGCAATTGCGACGCATGTGCTTGTTCATCATCCATTTTTCCAGCTTTCGGTCATAAGACTTGGCCCTTTTTCTAAAGTTTTTGACGGCCATATGGTGTTTAGACAGGTCTTTCCTTTTTGAGGTTTTTAAAGATTCTGACGGACAGGTGTCAATGTCGTAGTTTTCTAAAGATGCTTTGGTCACAACATTCGATTTTCGCCCATAGTAAACTTCAAAGGGGCTTAACCAGCCAAGTTATTCTTTCTTTTCTTCGTTTAGGACTCTGCAGTACCTTGGCAGGGTTTTGGCCCAGTTGATTCCTTTCCCCTTCATAGCCAGTAAGTCAAACATCATCTTGTCATGCAATCGTCGGTGTGAACGTTCAACCTTGCCTTGCGATTGTGGAAGGTAAGGCCTACTTCGAATTTTATACGTCTTGCAAATATTTTCTACACGCCCATGAAATTCCAGGCCTTGGTCACTTTGAAGACGATCCGGTGGTCCATCCCGTTCATATATCTTTTTGAGTTCCCTTGCTACATCTCGACTTGACTTTGTGGGCAGTGGTGCGAGCCAGATATAACGACTGAATACATCCATGACAGAGAGAATGTACCTGTAACTCTTCCCCTCAAGCTCAATTGGCTTCTTGCTCAAGTCAACCAAATCGACGTGGTGCTGTACGTGGTGTGCTCTAACAGGCTTTGGTACAGCTTTGTTTGTAAATGCTGCATTGTGAACACGGTAACTAATGTTACTTGAGGTGACTTGTCGTATCTTTCGGTCAGTAAGTCCTGCGCAACTATCGTGTGATCTTTGTTTTAGCTTTTTGTAACTGGCCGATTTAGTTTCTTTAAATGTTTTTGCAACAACTCGTGAAACCTCCGACTTTTTGACATCCTTTCTTCCCTTGAAATATAGCGTGGGATTTTCCTCATTTCCCAGAGTAAACAGTTCCTTCCTTCTCCAAAACTGGACCACGGCACTTTTCTGTGATCTCGTCTGCTCAGCTACTGGCACTTGAAATCTTCCCTTGACAAGAAGTAACAAAGTCTCGTACTTATTGTCATCGACTGTGTGAATAAATATATCTCGCTTCTTCTTTTGTTTGTCTCCACTTTGAACAAACGGGAGAATAGAGCAAAAGAGCAACAACAACTGATGAAAACTTAAAAACATTTTGAATCCAGCTCATCGGCCTCATCAGTCGAATTAAAAAGTGACAGCTTACAGGAATACACCAAAATTCTTTTTTTTGAGACGAGTAAAATTATCCAATTGGCTGAGATGTTCCCAGGGGGAACAACCCGTAAATTTGTATTGGCTATAAATGCCCATGGGAATAATCAGTAGACGTGAGAAATTAATCTGTCTGCCGTCGTAAATCCATCTGTCTGTAGTGCCTGGCCAGTGTTAAAGTAAAACTCAAACACTGCAAAAACTAACATCTCAAGTTCAGGCTAAGTTGAGAGTAGAAAAGTGCCAAGAAGAACTATTCACTGCCACACTGAGTAGTAATAAAATGGTGTTGATTTGTGGTTTCAAAATTTGAAAAAAAGGGGTTTTAGATTTCTGGTCACACACTGAAACAGCGCCACAGCGGCGCCTCCCCGGAAGGAGCGTTGCGAGACGACATTAGGGACGGACCTTTAAAAAAGTGTTGGGGTGCGGGGTGGGGAAAAAGCAAAAAAAAAAAAACAAGAAATGCAAGGGAGGGTGACTAAACCCAAAAACATAGTGCAAAAGAGAAGCGACAAAAAAATTCCTGTAGATTGAATTGCACTCTTAGGCGTACAAATTGCACTCGCCTGAAGACCACCTTGGCAGCCACTTTTTAATGCAGTTTTAATTTCTTGGAACTGGTGCACTGCCCATTCACCTGGTTTTCTCTACAATTAGGGAAACGGACATTTTTCCCTTTAAAGACTGATACATTTTGTGCGCAGCAACCTCATCATGGGCACTGCTAGCCACACATCCTTGCAGAAAAACCCTTACGCATAACCAAAGTTATCAAAAAAACATGTGCTATAAACAGGCATCCTGCTTGATTCGTTTACAACCAGCACATATCATGCTTTAAAAGGATCAACATATATATATGGGAGTGATTTCACA
>OX421452.1:29095656-29118156 GCA_949126865.1 Montipora capitata
ACGCCACCATTTCTCACTACAACTTTTCGTGCAAGCTGTGAACCACACGTTCTGGGTCGTCTTGATCGTGGAAAAGCAACATCCTTGCAAAGTCCTTGCAAATGTTTGGCGACAATCATTCACTACAATGTCATCCATGAGATAAAGTTTCGTGCATTTTGGACACACCACATACTGTATAGAGTTGTCCCGATCAATTTTCAACATCTTTCTTGCTGAGTAGAGGGTGGTTGGCAGATTTGTTGCAAGAACTAAACATAAGTCTGTATGATCCTTGATCAGTTGACCGATGCAAAACAATAATTGTTGTACAAATTTCAGAACTTGTTCGATGGCATTGTCACTTATATAGTTCTTATATTGCCGCAATAACACAAAATAAACAAGCCATGTCAAAATGATCTGTGTATGCTGCTGACTTGTTCTTGGTGGTAAGGGCTGCGGCAGTTCTACCTCCTCAGAATTAAGAAATTCCTCAATATCGCTTTGGTCTGAGTACACAAAATCTGTACCACCATCTTCATGGCTGCTACTTTGCTCATCAGAAAGGCTATCAGACTCTTCTTGGCCCTTTAAGAAAAATTTCCATTTAGTGATGCAAGTATTAACAACTCTTGAAGATTTCCTAGGAACCTTCTACAAACATATGCACAATAAAAATGCAATTACAGAACCAGTGCACTGTATAACACCTTAAAGGAAATTTACAAGTACAGAAGGTTGAACTTATTACAGAACTCTTTAAGGACTGTCATAAAGTTTTTAATCACCTGTAGCCTTGTTCTCCCCATCCGTAGCAAATGTGTTAATTTGAGAGTTAATTCTATCAACAAAAGGCAATTTCACCCATAGCATCCAGGGAAAATCAACCACAATCAGCTATAGCAGGTGTTACAGGTTACAGTCCTTAATGACAGCCCTATCTTTGGCAAGGTTCTTATTTGAACCCCTGAGCTGTATAGAACACATCAAGGAAGTTCTTGTTGGGCACATACTCAGCGCCATGTAAACGCAACTGAAATCCAGAACTTCCCAAACAGGCCGAGACATAAGAAAAAAATCCTTTTTTCATGCCCAACGTGGGAGAAATTTTCTCACTTCAAGGTCACGGTTTGTTTGACAAGGGATCAAGATCCCTCTACGTATACTGGCTCACTCCACATTTAAAAATTATACAAAAATGACACATGTACACTGTAAGACAAGTAAACTTTACCTGTTTGCCACCATTATAAGGGTCAGATCCACTGCAGTCATCTGTGAGGTTGAAAAAAGAAAAAGGTAAGTTTCTACTCGTAACGAACACCAACAGAATGTATAGAAGAAGAATAAATTGGCTAGAAAAAGCAAATGAAAACAATAAAGGATAAAAAGCCATTTTTTTTATCCTTTGAGTATAAAATGATCCAAAAACTGGTCTGACATAGGAAACTAAGTGAATAAGGTGAACACAATCTTCACTTTTAGAGGATGCTGATCAATACAGGACTTGACAAAACAAGAAGATTTTCCTGTCAGACCAGCAATTGCAACTTCCTTTGCTAACTTGCCAAATGGGCAAATTGTCACTAAAATTCAGTATACTTTCAAAACAACAACTTTGAAACACAGCTTTAAATTTTAGGCACATTTCATTTTGGTAATTCATGTAAGTAATCAAAAATTTAGTAAGATTCACAAAAACCACTGTACAAGTAAACTTAAACAAATTAAATAGTATGACCAAATTGGGGAGAGTGCTTGCTCTGGCAAGGAAAAAATGAGAAATGCTTGCCATGAAGGGCAAGCTGGAATTTCAGATTTTTAATTTAATGAGCCTTGTCAATGGCAGCATATTCACATCAATTTTATGATTTTGTGATGAAAATAAATATGTACATGTATATTATTATGCAACAACTTCAGTGACAGCAATGAGGGGGTACAAAAATAAAACAGGAACCAACATATAAGAACTTTTACCTGTAAGAGCGTAGTAGGCCAAGACAGTCCATTTACACCCCTTTAAATAAGAACCTGTTTTAGCCTACAATTTTGAAATGGTTTCTTATTTTGGGAAATTTAGTCAAACACTGAATACGCAAATTTAATGTAACAAGCTCTACCAGTACCATGTTTTCCCAGCAGCAACATAGTACCATTGTTTTAATGTTGCTTTAGTTTTGTTCTGTTTATCATGCAAAGCCTTGTACAAACTTCAGAAATGGCCCAAAATAGGCCATACCCACCAATGACAAAGACCTCATTAGTTTATTCTATTTTCAAAGGAAGAACCTGAGTACAGTATGTAGCCTAGCCTTAGCCCACAGACTGTAGCTTGGAAAAACTTGGTTGTACACTGTATATTCAGGTTTTTACTGTACCTTTATCAAGCAAATATTGTTACCGTGGTACTAAATATATGACTTACATTACTTTTTCACAATGGAGGGAAAAAAGTAATAATTATTGTGGGGTTGCAACTGCTGTAACAGAAGGGCTGGAAGCAAACCTAGTGTTAATGTTTGGCCAACTTTTAGTGCTCAAAACTAGCCCAAATTTTGCAAGTTGACTGGAAATGAACTTAAGAACATTGCTCTGGTAAGTTTTTATGCAATTTGAGCTTTATTTCAAGAAATAAGCTATGCAAAAATACCATTGGCTTTGTGTTTGAAAACAATGGAATCAGAGAAGCGGCACTTACCTTTCATTGTTGAATTAAAATTTAATAGCATTTATAAACTAATATAACTGCGTGTCGATAGCTCAACCGAATGATAAGCACAGCAAAGTACACGACAGGTCGGTGGTTTGAGCCACTGATCAGTCACTGAGAGTTATTTATTTAATTTTTTGCGCATATCTCATGTAACTTAAATTTAACGAAGATCGATAAAATCACAGGGAAAATCAAGAAAAGAAAAATGAGAGAAACATCTCTGCGCAAATCAAAGAAAAATAATAAGTCTGATCGGTGGCTCGAACCACCAAGCTGTTGTGTACTTTGCTGTGTGCATCATTCAGATGAGCTACCGACACACACAGTTGCATAGAAAGCTTATGCTATTAAATTTTAATCAAACAATGAAAGGTACAGTAGGTGTTGCTTTGCTGAATTCATTGTTTTCAAATGTGAAGCCGATAGTATTTTTGCATGGCTTATTTCTCTAAAAAAAGCTCAAATCGGGTAAAAACAATACCAGGGCAATGTAAGTTCATTTCCAGTCAACTTGCAAAATAGACTTTTTTCGCTTGTACATTTTTTTTCCCAATACAGATCATGTGATAATACTTGGGAGGTTTGGTCCTTTCTTTTTTCTTTTGTATGTAAATCTGGCCACCCCCGTTTACGGGGATAAACCTGGATCAAAATTGGATTGATGATGATGATGATGATGCAGACATATTCATGCTTGCATGCACTCTTTGTAATGAGCAAAACAAGGACTAATCCTCCTGAGTATTATCACATGATTTGTATTGGGAAAACAAAATGTACAAGCGAAAAAGGTCTATTTGAGTTAGTTTTGTGCAAAACTAAAATTGGCCAAACATTGCCACTTACTAGGTTTTTGCTTCCAGCCCTATTGTATCCTTGATCTCCATTTTTTTTATGATTTTGACAATGACAAACACATCTATGCAAATAAAGAAAGTTTAAATGATGTTTGTGCCATATTGTTGTTGTTGTTCACGGTAGTTAATAGGAATTGGCCATTTCCAAATTCACTTTAAATTAGCATGTTTCAGATTTTCCATATGACATCCTGGCGCTTACCTTAACCCTGAGGTGAATCAAAGCCATAATTGGCAGTAATCATGGTTCTTTAATGGAGCAACAAACATCTTTGAAGATCATTGGCAAGAATACTGAATATACCCAAAATAATCACAAAGATCTTGACAAGATCCTCAAGGATAGATCAGGATCTTTGAAGATCTTTGTTAAGATTACTGAAGATCCTTACAGATCTTTGGTAAGATTAATAAAGATCTACAAAGATCTTAACAACATCCTCAAAGGATCTTTTAAAATAATAAAGATCCTTGAGGATTTTTGAAATTCCTTGGTAACATTCAGGAAAGATCCTCAAAGATCCTTAAAGATCCTCAAGGATCTTGGCAAGGAATAGTAAATAGTTTAAAGTGCCTATGAAGTAAAAAATAATTTTGCCCTGTTTGCTTGCTTATGTCTTACTGAACACAGCTAAACGGTTTTAACCGATTAAAAGCACTTTCTTGTCGTATTTTTTGAACCTCAAAGTTTGGATTTCGCAATCTAAAATGGGTCCATTTAGCGCGCGGTCAAAACGCTCATCTTACACAGGAAGTGACGTATTTAGTGGTTCTGAAGACGATAGTGTCATGGCGGACAAGAGAGCAAAGAAGGGAGCAAAGAATTATTGCGCGGCCGGTGGCCCCAATAAAGTCAATTGCTCCAACAAAACCGGAACACCTGGAATTTCCATGCATTACTTTCCCAAGGAGGAAAGTTTGCGGCAGAAATGGACGCGATTTGTGCGGATAAATCGGAAAGATTTCGTGCCGAAGAAGTCGTCATGCCTGTGTTCCGCTCACTTTGACGATAGTTGTTTCGAACACAAGCCGGTGACTTTAAAGGATGCAACTGGAGAGGCTATTGAATTGAAAAAACGGCTGATAAAAGGTTCTGTACCAACCAGGACTGATGTTGTGCCCTATACATCTCCTTTGACTGACCGAAAGCGGCGAAGAGTAAGTGAAGTTGCTCATTTCATCGCACGTGGCATTGTTTTGCTTTTAGCTCATGTAACGCATTCAAGAAAATTCACGAATAAGTTTATTTCTTTTCGAAAATCATTCCAGATATATTTTCTCACGGCTTAAGATAAGGCTGTTGTACGTTATTTTGGTGTATTTCAAGTCTGAAGAAAGAAATATATCTGTTCTATAAATCATTTACTACCCTAGTTTCTACTAATAACACGCATTTTTAGCGTGTACATGTTTTTTTTTTTTTATTAAAGCATTTGTTTTATTGGTCGAAGGAAACTTTTGCCGTTTTGAATTTGGAAAATTGGTGATATTTTCTTTTCTAGCACTTGAGCCTTTTTTGTCCCTGGTGACATATAGAGAACTGATGCATAATTCATGCAATTGACTTCTAGATCTACAGAGAGGTCATGCATGATCCTCCCAGCAAGAAACTGAAGCTCAGTGCCACATCAACCTGCAGCACCACTGACACCTTGTCAGAGAGCACATATGCAACAAATCTTAGCCCAAACACATCTTTGGATACGATGTTAACAGCATCACCGTCCCCAGCTACCTGTACCTCCTCTGCTACTCCTGGTCCTGTATCTCAGGTCAATGATGAGGCTACTCCTTGCCCTACTCCCAATGACCCAGTCAGCCATACACCACCGCAGCCTGCTAAATGTGAAAGGTGTGAGAAGTATTCAAAGAAGCATAACCGCCTTAAAAAGAAGTATGGCAAGCTAGAAAACAAGTTGAAGGAGTTGCAGACTGTACAGGTTTGTTTTTTTTTCTAGTTAGTTTGTCAGTGTGATGAAAATGATTTCATGAACAGATGTGTTATCAAAAGGATCCAGTTAAATATTTTTCCTTTTTCCCCAAAAAATTAGGAATCAGAGACAGAGGAAGAGATGGTGGGTGAGGAGTTTGCTGTTGAGATGGAGGAGGAGCTCGGGGAGGAGCTCGGGGAGGAGCTCAGGGAGGAGCTCAAGGAGGATCTCGGGGAGGATGTACAAGATGAAGTGGAGGACACTGACTGGGGCCCACATGAAGATAGTGCACCATCAACAGACGACTACTCTTCACAAAGTGAAGAAGAGCATGATTGTATTGATTCCAGCAATACCGTGAGGTAAATAATATTATTTAGTTGTTGTGCATTACGCTTGCTGACCTTAAAGGATGCTGGCAGGGAAAAATGAGCATATATACATATGTACATGTAGGCAAAAGCCACACCTCTGATAGTAAATCGAATTGAAGTGTGTTACATCCACAAAATAAAGTCCAGCAGGTTATCCCACAGGCTAATTATGATCCCTGCCAACAAAGGAGCTTGGTGATTGGCCCAGATTACCTACTAGCAGGAGTATATAATCTTAATTTTCATAATAGCTGATATCTCTATTTTGGATTGCAGGGTTGAACCAGGAACACCGTGTGACAAGGAGCCCAAATTCATTGTCTTCTTTACCAAGCTCCTTTGCCTTTTCTCTCTGTTTTGTTTCAAGTGTAAGAGGGACCAACCCAAGGTCACAATGAAACAAAGAGGAATTATGGTAATTGTGAACCAACACTGTTCGATCTGTGGGGACAATTCATATTCATGGAAGTCACAACCGATGCTATTTAATGGGAGGTACCCTGCGGGGAATGTGTTGCTAAGCTTCAGTATTCTCATGGCTGGAGCGTCTATTACTAAGATTCTCTTGGTATTCAAGCACATGGGCCTTTCAGCGTACAATGCTAGAACATTCTTTTTTCATCAAAAGAATTTCATGTTCCCTGCTGTCCTCAACTACTGGGAGCGTTATCAAGCAGCCCTCATTGGGAAAATCAAGAACATGAAAGATGCTGTGTGGAGTGGTGATGGGCGGTTTGACTCCATGGGCCACAGTGCCAAATTTGGTGTTTACACCATGTTCTGTAACACCATTCTCAAGGTGGTACACTTTGAACTTCTTCAGGTAAGTAGTGTTGTAAGGAATGCAAAATTATGTTTTTGAAATGGGGTGGATTGGAAAATTTTTCCGAGCCAGAATTTTTTCACCATCAGATTGCACAGGAATTGTTTTCCAATTTGTTTCATGTTTCTCTTGTGTTACTACATGTAGCTTTGGACAATTATTGTTATGGGCACTTAGGTGCACTTTTTTTCCTAGCAGTTCTTATTGTCCACCCCACCCCCCGATCAAGAATATCATGCTCCATTCTAAGGTGGGGAGGGTAGCTCAGGTGTAGGGCCTCTTGATAACTATAGTTTTCCCAGAAAATATGCCCAGTCTTTAGAGCAAGAAATTAAAGTAACTATGATTGATCGAGATATACACATTCCATGCCTATTATGCCCTACTTGTTTTTCTGGTACATTTATTCATTCATATTCAGTTAGTAAATTCAATGCAGTAGTCTTTGCAAAGGAAGTTTTTACTGTTAGATTGCTACATCATGGTCACCCTATTAACAATAACAACAATAATAATAGTAGTAGTGGTAGTAATAGTAATAAGGGAACTGGTCAAAACAACTATACTCGAACAGGACTCACCTTTAGGGGGGGGGGAGGGGTTCTCAGAGACACGACTTATCTTCGAACATTCCCAACAACATTTTATTGGCTTTCAAATTTGAGTTGGCACAGGAATATTCAGCTAGCAAGAGTCAGCATTAAATGACAAACAAGATAAGTGAGGTTTGAATCTCACTGTAATTTTCTACTGCTGGTTAGAGGGGTGGCTATGCAACAAAGACACCATCTTTTGACATTAAGCAAGGAGGGTGCAGGCAGACACCAACTATTTTGTGGTTTATAGTTGTTTTGACCAGTTCCCTAATAATAATGATAATGATAATGATAGATAATGATCATGATAATGCTAATAATAATAATTATAATAATAATATATTACAGGCAAATGAGACTGGTGGCAGTTCACCTATGGAGCTGGAGGGGGCTAAACGTGCATTTTCATATCTTCAATCAGTTGGCCTTGCAGTTCTAGTTTTTATATCTGATCGCCATCGCGGCATTGCCAAATGGATACGGGAAAGACAGCCTGGTTGTGCCCACTACTTTGACATCTGGCACATTGCTCGATCCATTGGAAAGAAGATGCTGCAGCTGGGCAAAGAGAAGGGCTGTGAGAAGATAGCTGACTGGGTAAAAGGAGTTCGTAACCATCTCTACTGGTGTGCCACATCCACCAAGGAAGGATTTCAGGAGATGATCATAGCCAAATGGAAGTCGTTCATGGAACATGTTGCCAACAAACATGAAAATCATACCTCTCCACTTTTCAAAAAGTGTGCACACGATGAGATTGAAAACCGACGGTGGATCAAGATAGGTACACTGCATTGTTTAATATTAGACATGTTACAAAGTAAATCAACCTTGCATTTTGACAGTTCATAGAAACGAATAACAAAATGAGACACACATAGCAGGGATAAATAAATGTATTGAACTTGCACATTTTGATTATGACTTGATGTGTCGTATGGACTCTACATACATTTTCAAAAATAACCATTAAAATTTAAAACAGCTATTAAAATATAAAACAAAGGCGAGAGGACTGGAACCTAGATTAAGCAAATACCAACAGTAAACTATAAAACTAGGACAGATTAATTACGCATCACCTTTTCATATCTGTGTTTCCCAAGAACAAAAGCCAACTGCCATGGGTCACTGAGAACTTGCACGAAAATTTTCAAGTGAGGGTCAACTTTTATATCATAGATAGTTAATTCGATTTTTCTTTGCTTGCAAGGGACTACTGCATACAATAAGTTACACAAGCTACTGACAGGTACAAGACTTGTTAACGACATCAAGCAGCTGTCCCCAGATGCTCAGACTAGCTGTCTGGAAGGGTTTCATTCAACCCTTAACCACTTCCACCCAAAGATGGTCTGCTTCTCCTGGTTAGGAACATTTTGCAGGTAGTGGCAATTTAATACACCAAATTATCGCCAACGAGGCGGCCGACCCCAGAGGGTCGGCCGTCGAGTTGGCAAATCATAGAGCCGTACGTGAGTACAGAAGAAAAATCTCATCTCAGCGTAAGGGACCTTTTTTTGACCATATTTGGGTGTAAGTAATACTCCATATTTGGGTAGTGATGTCACGTTTTTGCATGTGTTGCTTCCACCGTGTGGTTTGTGTGTTGTTTCAGCGGACGATTCAGTTAGTGAGATTGGAGGCGCTTGTAGTTGCCTTACGTGTTTGTAAATTGAATTGTAAGCAGCGGCTGATCAAGGAATAGGGTTATACCTACAAATTTCGGACAGAACGAGCGTGTTCGCTTGCGAACCAGCGTGTTCAATTGTCAATTTCGAACCAGCGTGTTCGCGTGTCAATTTTAAATCAGTGCTTTCTTTCGTCGATTGACACGTTTTTAAAGACTTCAGATCAAAGAATTGAACAAATTACTACAAAACATCTTCTTATAGCACAAAAAATTGTCCTTGAACTCCAGCGTTGCGTAATTAAAACCACTCACAACTTGGACAAAGCGGGAGTAGACAATATTGTTTGATTATTGCGTTCAATACATTTATTATCTGGTTAATCGCCGTTACAAGCCTACAACTAAATGTTGGGTTCTTTAGCTTAGCAGACATTGCTTTTCAGGGTTCATTCAATGTGAAATACAGTGCTGTTATTATTATTGTTATTATAATTTTCCTTCATCACCACGTGCGTGAAAGTTCGAGGTGCGCCGATGAAACACATTCCCTACACGGGGCTGCCGAAAGTTTTTAACGCCATCAGTGTAATAGTTGAGCTTGTGTTTATACTGATAGTTAACTTTCAGCATACCATTTTGTCATGATTTATGTTCACTGCAGCGTGCTTTTTCTGTCACTTATTCTTTACGGCAGCAGTACAAAAGCAATCCACCGTTCTCTGGACAAAGAGTATAATGTTTTTACGTTAATATTTGGACTCAGACAGAACACTCTCAAAGTGTGTAAATAAAGTGTAATGGATGTAATATCCAAGGGTTCAGTCAAAAACCTTCATACGTTTGTTGTATTTATCTTTTTTTGATTGAATCAAAAAATTAAAAGAAAATTCATGTGCACATTTATTCAAACAATACTCAAACAACCAGTAAACTAAGGTAACACTTCAACATCACAAGATATTGCTTCGAACTTAAGTAATACTCCCTCAACATTCCACATTTCAAAAACGTGATGAAAATTATGCCTTCAAGACCAAGACTCTTATCAGAGTTACTTCACACTCTTCCTTTCCTACTTTCATTTATGGTAAAATAATTTCACCTCTGTGTCAAACTTTCACACATTCCAGAGACATAAAACAATTTTGCCTCGTTGGCACTTGCCGCAAGGCACAACTAGTTTATGTTTATTCTCAGGACTGAAGGCAGATTATGTTTCAATTATTACAAAGTAGTTTCTTGTTGAAAACTTTGTGGCAACCTGTTTGACAGTTTTCTGCTTATATTTTCTCCTCCCTTCATTTCAATGAAAATCTGCTCAGAGAAACCAAAAAAAAAGAGAATGGAAAGGACTATTATAAAGTCACTTACCCGAAATTTAAACTTGGTGAGGAAGTTGTGAGGGAGATTGCTGTTCCACCAACATATGGTAAGCTTCTTTGCATGTGACAACAATGTAGGGTTAAGTAGGTTTTTCAATATTGTTACATTGCCAAGGTCTCTTTCAGGGGATACACAAAAAAATAGTGACAGATTTTTTTTCGTTTTAAATTTTTCACATCTCATGATCATTCTGCATATAAATTTTATATATTGTTCGCATAGATTATGTTGCTGAAATATGGAAAGATCAGCATTGTTGTCTCGGTACTTTTTCCTTTGCTGGTATCTTTGGAAGATGACATTTGGTCTATTATACATGTATGCATGCCGGAAATGTGATTTTAAAATAAACTACAACAAGCCACGCGAGTTCAATAAATTCGAGAGGTTTTTAGCTATTAGACTTCCTGGCGATTGGTAACCCCAATTAAAGAAATAAAATAGAGATAAACCGAAGTCCTCTGGGAATTAGGTATCCAAAAGGAAATTCACACATCACTTGCATAGCTACATCGTGTGTTTTACGAATACAAATTTAGGACATTGCCATCAAATGTAGCCAGAATTTCATGGCCTGATAGGACAGGAACTCAAAACTTGATCTTTTCATACTTACTGATTCTGTGTTTGTCCGTCGCGGCGGCGGTAACCTCTTCCATTTCGGTCTCGCAACAAAGGTGCCACTTGAGTAAGGACACTTCCGTTCGTCATGGCAGAAAAGTCGTCATGTTTTGTGATGCAGCTAATTCGTTCGATGCTTCCATCGAACATAAGTTTTTGCCCTGCCTGAGCGATCTCTCGGCAGCATCTATATTCCACGGCGTCAGTAAGATTCTCAATTGCGCATTCTTTACATTTGCACCTTACAAAGCAAACAAAGGGCAAGTATAAATCAGAATATAGTCCCAGCAAGGTGCCAAGAAACGAAATCCATCGCTTCCAGCTGATGCAACGAAGGGTTCATCGGGAGAATAAAAGAGAAAACTCACCATTCGTTTAAAGGTACTTCTCTTTCCAATCTAGACCTTAATACTGCTGGGGAAAGACCATCCTGGTCTTCTTCAGCGTCCTCCTCTTCATCACTTGTGTGAGCTGGCGGTTCGTCCGCGTAAGGTTGGACTTGTCCAAGTACCTCCATTTCTTCCGATGAATCGCTACTAGACTGTTGGTCGCTTGAAATGGATGCCGAAGATGAAATCTGATCGTCACTATCAGACATAGTTGCAGGGAAATCAAAGGAAACAGTAATTTGGCGGAGAGGTTTTCACTATGCAGCACACAAAAACCATGTGTAAACAAAGCGCTTGAACCACCAACTACGTCATCAGTGCCAAACTCGTTCCCAGTTTCCGGAGACACCGATTACGTTTAATTCAGGGACTTTGAGCAAGAAAAAAGCGGTTTTATTTTTCTTTTCTTGAAATTTCTTTTGTCATTCCGTAATAAGGACATAATAAGCTACAAAATTATGCAAAAAAAATTTTTACTTCATAGGCACTTTAATAGTTTTAATAGTTTTATCGTTTTTATATCAGCAATATACTTAATTATTTTACTTATAGATAAATTTATTACAGTAATGTATTTTATTGCACGTAATTCAGTCGAAAGACTGCAAGGTGTATATATTTTAATAAACGTTATATTGATATTGATTGATCTTTATTAGGATCCTTGAAGATCTTTATGAAGATCTTTGAAGATCCTTAAAGATCCTTTGAAGATTTTCACCAGGGATTGAACAGTTTTAGGCTTTTAAGCTATACGGTAACCTAAACAGCAATAAAGCCACAATGTACATGTATTGGTACCTGAATCACTCCCAGGAAGACCTGGTATACATGTAGCTGGTCCAAATGCCGTTTCATCTACAAATGAATATTAAAATGAATAATGGACTTCTATTCACAAGAAATTAAAACTGTTGGGCACATTCAGCAGTGTGGACTACACATATATGTAAATGGCATCTACTGTAGAATCATAATAATAATAATAATAATAATAATAATAATAATAATAATAATAATAATAATAATAATAATAATAACAATAATAATAATAACAATAAATAACACTTAAATAGCGCTAAAACTACAAGATATTCTAAAGCGCTTTACAAAAAAAATCCTATACTAAAAAAGAGGAGAGAAAATGAAACATTAAAAATTACTGATAATAAGCAAGTTTAGAAAAGTAAGGTGTCAGTTTCCTATTGAAAATGTCAATGTTGGTGGATTCCCTGATTTCAAGCGGGTTGGTGTTCCAAAGTTTCAGCGCTGCATGCTCAAATGATCTGTCACTGAAAGTTTTTCTGAAGCTCTGCAGCAGAGCAAGCAAGTGCTGATCTCTGGAACTTAGCTGGTATTTGGACAGTGACTTTGTGGCTGTAGAAGATCTTTTAAGGTAGGCAGGCCCAGTTCCATTGAGGGATATAAACAAAAAGAGCGACTTTAAATTGAACACGAAAAATGCAAGATGTTGAGAGGCATGTAAATACGAACAACGGATCATTATCAGCTTCTGCGCAAAGTCCCCTACGAGAATTTAACTAAACAATTATATCAAAAGTGGCCTATGTAACTCTCTTGTCGAAAAAATACATAATCTACAAACGGTGGGTAAAGAAATGAATGAGGCGGCATTTACCATAAGCCCTTTAAGAATTTTAAAGGTCTCAAAAGTTGAGCTTTTTAGTGACCTTAAAAGTCCAGCTTTTTACAGACCTTAAAAGTCGAGCTATTTAGAGACATTAAAAGTCGAGCTTTTTAGAGACCTTAAAAGTCGAACTTTTAGAGACCTTAAAAGTCGCGCTTTTTAGAGACCTTAAAAGTCGAGCTTTTTACAGACCTTAAAAGTCGAGCTTTTTACAGACCTTAAAAGTCGAGCTTTTTACAGACCTTAAAAGTCGAGCTTTTTACAGACCTTAAAAGTCGAGCTTTTTAGAGATCTTAAAAGTCGAGCTTTTTAGTGACCTTAAAACGAGCTTTTTACAGACCTTAAAAGTCGAGCGTTTTAGAGACCTTAAAAGTCGAGCTTTTTACAGACCTTAAAAGTCGAGCGTTTTAGAGACCTAAAAAGTCGAGCTTTTTACAGACCTTAAAAGTCGAGCTTTTTACAGACCTTAAAAGTCGAGCTTTTTACAGACCTTAAAAGTCGAGCATTTTACAGACCTTAAAAGTCGAGCTTTTTAGAGATCTTAAAAGTCGAGCTTTTTAGTGACCTTAAAACGAGCTTTTTACAGACCTTAAAAGTCGAGCGTTTTAGAGACCTTAAAAGTCGAGCTTTTTACAGACCTTAAAAGTCGAGCGTTTTAGAGACCTTAAAAGTCGAGCTTTTTACAGACCTTAAAAGTCGAGCTTTTTAGAGACCTTAAAAGTCGAGCATTTTAGAGACCTTAAAAGTCGACCTTTTCAGAGACCTTAAAAGTAGAGCTTTTAAGCCATTGACTTCTGGGGGTTTGCCATTGACGAGTAAAATCACCTTGCGTTAGACAGAGTAAAATAATCTGGCGTTAGTACGGCCGGTTTAGGCCGGTGAAAGGGCCAAGAGACCTTAGAGTCGAGCTTTTTAGAGACCTTACATGCGTTTCTGCACCTTTAGGTGTCGAACGTTGTAGCGGTCTGAAAAGTCGAGTGTTTCAGTTACCTTAATTAAAGGTCGAGCCTTTTAGGCCTTAAAAGTCAGGATTTTATTGGCTTTAAAAGGCAAGCGTTGAAAAGGGAAGCCTCATCGCTTAGAAGCCGAGCTTTGTTGTTGACACGCCGTGGGTTAAACTCTTGCCGGACAAACACTCAGCCATGTTTAATTCCTTGAGGATCAACCCTTAAGGATTGAACATCTGCGCGAAATGTGACCTTCAACTCCCCTCGGATAAGGAGTATATTAGACTATAGACTAGATTAGACTATATTAGAGCTGCGGCACTTATCGCCTAGAGAAGGGGACTAACTTCCCGGTGTGGTGGTCTGGCCTTAGTAAAATAAAATTGATTGCCTTCAATCATGGTCTAATACCGTCGGCAAAATAATGTATGCAAAGAATCAGGGTAGATTGGGTAAAGCTTTGATACACGGTTATAACTTAACCGCGCTGCGTTTTGATGTCTGGATATAGCTCACGAATGGAGTGCATGTGTGTTAAGGAGATTTGAAAGTTTTTCCAGCTGAGGGTGCTTGCTAAGACCAAAATCTCGTGCTGGTTGGAATGAATCACAAAGTAGAATTTCTCTATTGGCTTTCATTTTTGCATAGGGTCTACAACAGTCATACTTTCCAGGGTAGTTTGAATAATGAACATATAGGCGTCCATTTTTGCTCAAGGCTGTAGGTTTGTTGTATTTGGGTCAAACGATATGGGAACGGGCGGAAGGGAGATACAAAGGCTGTAGGGAAAAGGGGCATTGTCAACAAATTACATTTGCCTTAGGGGTCGAATATGCTCTCCTTCCTCGCTACATTCTTTCTTAACATTTTAACCTTTACTTTTAATAAACAAAATCTCCTTTCTTAAAAATATTGTTATTATTGGAAATACAACTGTCACTATTTTTACAAGACATTAATTAAAAGGTGCTTAATGCACAAACATTCTCATAAGAAGACTCAAATGAAATTCGATGAGTTGTTTCCAGAATAATGAAGGTTGAAATACAATTCTTTCTTTCGTATGCTTTTATCAATCGAAGGAAAGGAGTTAAAGTAAGCGCCATAACAGTATTACATTCCAAGTAAAGTGTGTGAAACAATAGATCTGTTTCACAAAAATTCAAACCGTTCTCCATACGTGCATATTAATTAAATAAACAGTTGAAACTTAACTAAGGAGTAAAATAATGAGAAAAGCATTATAGTTTTGTTTTAAGTTGGAGAAGGCTTGTGTCTGAGTTCGTGTCACAGGATTGGTCAGCAGGCTTTACAGTATATGAAGGGAAGGTCGTCATGCTATATCCTAAAAGTGACCTGTGGCAGACAATATGAGAAAAAATGACAAATAAGCAACAATCATTTTTTAGAGTACATTTAGTGCATTTATTTATACTACCTAATTTGCTGCTTAGACAATTGCCTTGTGCTGGGAAAAAAGTCACTTTTTATAATTTTTTTTAATTTAGTCCATAACTTCATACAGCACATAAAAATAATTCAAGTTGCTTTACAACCAAACAACAAAATATTCATATATGCACCTCTATGCCTCACATCTGCATTCAATGTAAGAAATTGTCCAACTTCTTCAATAGAGACAATGAAACTAACTTGCTGCCAAACCAACAAATGTCAATTTGTTATTGGAAGTGCACGGGTACGAATGTATGTGCCCAAATTGACTATTATTATTATTATTATTATTATTATTATTATTATTATTATTATTATTGTTATTATTCTTGTTATTATTATTGTTATTGTTATTATTATTCTTATTATTTTTATTATTAGTATTATAATATATTATTATTATTATTATTATTATTATTATTATTAATACAAAATGACTACTATCTCACCGTACCACTATCTTCATCGCCATCATCTTCATTATTGTCTCGCCGCCTTTTGTCAGCCTGTCTCTTTGAAGATGGAATAGTAAGATTCAGTTAGAAGGTTGTCACGAAAGAAAGGTTGAAGTGATATGGTAATTTAACATAATTTTATCATTTCGAGTTCCATTATTAGTTTTCAATAATTTTTATTTTCATTTTCCCTAGCTTATATTAGATTACCGCAATGACTGTGCAAGAAATGAAACTTTAAAAAATTTTGATGCATGGAAAAATTTCAAACTCAACTATCTCATGATTGTCAGGAGAATGACCGTGTATGAGCCAAAATGTCAGGCTCGAATGGACATTAATTTTGTTGAATAAATTATTGTATCATCATTGGTTTTTTTTGAGATGGTGAACATCTATTGCATGTCAGCTGTTCATTTGTGATACATGGTTCATTCACCATCTAACATAGAATGCCTGCTTGTGAATCAATACTACAGTAAATAATTTTTGCTAAATAGTTATTGTTCAGGTGTTGGATACTTTACCTGTTGATCAAATGCAGCTAGCCTTTTCTTTCTCATCTAAAAGTGAGGAGATTCATTCCTTGCATGAGACAGTTACATTTGTTTTCAATATATTTTTAATTTAGTATATTGTGTATATTTAGTATGTGGACTACCCATTATCATAAAGTTCATAAGCAAAGCCATAAATAAATTACTTATGCTTATCAAATTTACACACAAACATGTTTATTTTAACTCATTCCATAGCGATGTATTGATAATTTAATTACAATTTTTTTGGGGGCATGTTGTTCAAGTTTCCGCGGCTATTAAATTTTCACTTCACTGACCAAACCTATAAGCCTTTAATGTTCCTCATCACATAAGGTTACCTCTTCTGTGTCAATTACTGTGTCTTCTTTACTGCTTTCGCCTTCTCTCTCGTCCATATTGGCCTACATGTAGGACAAATGATTATAATGATAATGACGACGATCACAGTATTAAAACTAAACTGCATATTATAGTCAGACAGGTTTCTTAAAGGTTTGATTATTTCCATCTTTCCCAAGCAACTGCAGTTTATAGTTGACCTAACTAAAGACCCCTTTATTGTCAAATCCTGCCTGTACTGTATGCTTGCACTTATCTCTCTTTTTCAAGCATGATATTTTTCTTGGGGGAGGTTTGTTTTCATGAGGAATAGGGAGGAGGAATTACAGTTGCCACCTGAACCTTTTTGTTAGTCGACAAAGCACCACAAGTCTCCCATAGGATACAAGCATCGCTCGGCAATCATAATAACCATACCGGTATCAATTCAATTCTGATTGGAATCCTAAATTTAAGACAGCAAAATTGCACTGAAAACGACCAGAAATAAATCTTAGGAAGATCTTTAATGCCTTCTCTTTATTCCTGCTTTCTTTTCTTCTGTCTTCTTCTTCCTGATTAATACAGATAATTACAAAACAAAAACAAAAAAAAGAAAACACCAGAATTACTCATCAAGAAGTGTGTATGTTATGCCTTGTTACCTAAGGTATTTATTAATAGGGTTCTTAAAGTGCTATTATGATGAAATTCGCATCATTCCTACCTAATCCATTTAAAGACACAAACATGTAGTCTGTACAAGAAGAAGAATGCTGTGTACTATTTTCAAATAGCTATTTTTTCCCAGAGATATTCAAGTTTTTACAATAGCCAAATTAGCCAAGTGATGACGTCTTAAACTTAACCGAATTATGATCTTGTATATGTATCGTGGCAAAAGATATCCCAGCCAATTTGAATCAAAAATGCTTGATTCTTCGCAGTAAGATTCAAAAAGATGTCCTCCAATATATGAGCTGCCAGTTTTGTTACCATGGCAACATAATGGGTTCCAGACCTCCCTGATATTAAAGACTTTGTTGCCACCTTTGGCTTTCTATTTTGATATTTTACCAATCATGCATGATCCTGCAAGCATATATATACCTTAGGTCGAGTTTGTTGCCTTGCTAAATGTTTTTCTAGCTCTTGATCACCAAAAATATTGCATCTGGTTGAAGGGGATAGGAAAAGAGTGAGTTGCCATGAGAACCGATATTTTTACAGCCAAAGGTGTGCTGCCTGTATAACTATTACCCTACCAAGTTTCAATGATCTCTGCTGCAATTTGACTGAGATAGCTCTATTTATTATTATATACTTGATTTCATGTTGGGTTGAATAGATGACGTCATCAGTGATCTCCTTTGCATATTTTAGTAACATAATTTTCAAACTTTTATAAATATCACCGGAACAATGCGGATATTTCCAAATGGCGTTTTCTATCTTTCCTGAAATTCTATATACTGTACATGTCATAAACCTAAAGATTCAAGGGATAAAAATTTGATAATAGTTGCACTTTAACCCTTTCATTTTTAACAGTTACTTACTGATCTGAAATAATCCTCCTCTTGTTGTTTTCTCAGCTCTCGATCCTGCTGTAGCATTTCTCTACAACAGTAAACAAACAACAATTTAATACAAAAGTACCAGGTATGCAGAAATAATATATTTTAAGAGTGTAAGCAGCTCCAAAAACATGCTTATCAAACTAAAGCTTTCAGATTTATCTGACAATCTAGGAATATATAAAGGCATTGGCAGGTGCAATTTTTATGTAACCATAGCAACAGTGATCGTTTTATGTGTGAAGAAATCATGCATTCGCGCTTAAGCTCACTTGGTATTTCATTGGTGCTTACATAATAAGTGTTATTTTACCGGTGCTCCTTAACTGCATCTGCTCCCTGACAAGCCTCCTCTAGTGCCTCATTTAGCTTCGTTAGGAACGTGTTCTCTTTTCCTTTTACATGTTAAAATAGTAGACATCACAACTCATCATGAAAGAGTATAAATAATTCACAAGGTACGATCTAAAAATTGTGCAATCTTAAATTAGTACACATTAGTACATGGCTTTCATTTTCATTGGGTAACAGATTGCTTAAATGATAATAGAAATATGCATCGTACCTGTCAAAATATTTGCAACAACCATCCTTGTAGATGAAAGGGTCGGATGTAGGATGTGAAACTGAACATCACTCTTTTCAGTCAAACGTTTTTGCTTTCCATAAGCTTTTCAAGAAAAAAAAAATGGAGACCTTCATAACATGTGATATATTTACGAACTGGCCTCTTGTTTCCATAAGTGCTAACAATGACTAGATAGCAATGATCATATCCTATACAGTACACCTTCCTTAATGCCTGAATGAAAATACTACATGTATGCAGGTTATGATTACATAGTAAAAAGGTTCAAAAGTACATTATGGGACACTTGTGATAACATCGTACGTTAAAGATTACAAAGGTGGCTCTATTCCCAGTGAACTAGAGCGAGTTTCAATTGAGTGTCGTAAAACCAAAACCAAAGTAATTACTTTGGCCAATGAAAAAGGACTGAGACAATCCGGCAAACCAATCAAAACTCGAAATAATTACACGTAGCCGACACAAAGCGCGGGAAAATGTGCACGCGTGAGCCACGATTGGTTTTTGGTTTCACTTCTGATTGGTTGAAACAATGGCGCGAGAACTTTGAACCAATCACTGAGTGAAGTAATCATAAACCAAAGTAATTATCTAATTACTTTCGACACTCAATTGAAAACCGCTCTATGAACTAATAAGTATTTCTTCTGAAGTCTTACTTCATCAAATTATAGCTGAAATTTCTAGCATGGCATGAAGATTTAGTTACTGCAATTAGAGAAAAGAAGCCTTTTTTTGCTGCACTGTTTTTATCTTGTTGCAATCCCTTTTTAGCTAGGAATTACAACTCTTCCAATCAACTTATGCATTAGTAACTTACCCCTTTCATCGAATCCACTGCCCATCACTGCCACGTGTATATTGCACTTCTGCAGTTGGGGCAGAAAATGCAAAGCAGCCATGAGTGACCTTGAGAAAAAAAGATATTACAACAACTTCATTTCATTACACTTTTCATCCTCAGTTATCAAATGATGACTTGTGTTTTGTTGAGATAAATTGCCTGAAATCTTCATGCCACAACTAAATTACAAGTCTACACTGTATTGAAAATTTGTTCATGTTATACAGTTGCTGTTACGTTGCCTTTTACATTGTACTTAATAAAAAATCACTTTATTATGAAGTCCCTCCCATACACAAGTTGTTAACATCAGCAAAGTAAATTTACTTTGTTAAAATGCTTGGTGGAACATTTCACCAAAAAGAAATGGCTTACTAGTTTTTATCGCATGTGCAATGCATGTATATAATAACCGGCTGACCTCAAAATGCTGGCAGTTGCTTCTGTTGGGAGGAACCTTATCAGCATCACAGGGGAGCAATCTGCATGGCTTTGCATTCTCATCTGCCAAGTTAAACAAGAATAGCCATGACGTTTTAAGTGTACACTGTATGTAAATGTACAAGTACATATACATAATCTGTGCAAACTATGCTAAAATTAAGTTTGCAGATTGGGTCGTACATGTAAAAGTGATCAAAGTCCACTCACTGAGTGTACAAATAGGGATGAAGGCGATCAAGTGCAGTTGTTTTTGTGGCCCCAGTTGCTCAGAAGGTGGATAGCATCAGCAACCAGATAAATCACTATCCATTGGATAAGTACTATCGAAAACAATTGAGTTATCCACTTCATAATGATTATTTCATTCAGGGGATAGCGGTATCGAGCCTTCGAACAACCAGGGACTGGTCAACAAAACATCTTACATGTACTTTCAGGAATTTTACCAAATTAAATACATGTAATCTCCTTTTGCTGGTTGTAAGCTGGAAATGCAAATTTTGATGAAGAACAATGGCCTAAAACACTTAATTAATTCTAAACTACAAAACATTTAGCAGGACTGCAAAACCATTGAGGCCAATTAAATAACCCATACTTAACACATACTTCTGGTGCATCAAGGCATAAAAATGGCAGAAGCTGAGGAACTTGGTGAGCTGTCAACAACCTTCTAAACATTTGAAGATCATAGGCAGGTCCACTATTTTCATCTAGAACATTATAGTACAATAAGCATTTATTATAATGTCGCAAATCTATTAAATGGGCTTTACTTTCACCTTTTTAACCCCGGATAAAAAAGCTACGTTTACATGTAAACTATCCTAAGAAGTTCAATTTTATAATGATTATAATAATGCTATTTGTGGACAATTCTCTTTTGTCTTAGTGTTATGCACTTTTCCCAACCTAGAGTACTTTGGTAACCCATTGTCACTAAATGCAAATCACAATAATACTGTATATCTATAAGACACATAGCACATACTTATGTTCCAGTATCAACTCACTTGTTTCAGAGCCTATCAGTAGGTCTGGTAGCTCTTCTATTGTTCCAACTTGAAAAAAAACAAAAAGATTAAAAAAAGATTCAGTTTAACACTGTTTCTTATTAACTGTTATTACATATACATGTACATATATGTACTATGTGGTAAGTATCATACGGTGACAGCCAGAAACAACAACGGTTTGGTGACTTCAGTGATTGCATCTTTGCAATAATAATTATTATTGCTTGTCACCAGTTTAGGGCCATGCTAGTGTATTAAGCCCATCACTTGGATAAGTTAGTCCAGGGAAGAATACATTTCCTGCAAGTGAATGTTGGTGCCCTGTGGCAAGTGTTCAAACCCTTGGGTAACAATCAGGGCCTAAAATGCGTAACTGAGGAGAACTTGTGGCCTTCATCTACTTGTATGCTTTACATGCGTACTTGTCTACACTTACTCATATTCACATTTACTTTTTACTTTTCTTATGTACTGGTAGCAAATGCACTGTACTCTGTACTGTTTCCCCTACCTTCAGTTACTGCCATACTGGTACCTTCATCAATGAATACATCACTGACTTTTACTGAATCTAAAAGAGCAATAAAGGGTTAAAAAATGCAAAGTATAATTTCCCGAGAAGATTTACTGTGTTCTATCATGAAATAAAACTCAACAAAATAATCAAGAGGAAATCATACACTGGAAATACAAGTCATGTACCAGCTAATTATCTTACCATATAAATTTTGTACAAAATGTTCTCCTTTCTTAGATGATGAGGGAAGCTGAGTGACTGAAAGAGAATAGAGAGACAACCCAAATTTTAATTAATTGAACCAAGCTTTATCAATATACACATGTCATAAATTATTGACCAGTTGAACATGGTGAGATGTTGACAAAGTTCTTTTTTTGCAAACTCCCACAACCACAAGAAATGATGTGCACTATCTTAATGACTGACTGTGTATAACTTACCTGAGATATGATTTGTAGCAACATGAGTTGAAGAAAATATTGGTGAACCCATATCATCATCATCATTGTGAATATTCGCACCTTGAAGGAATAGAAGTAAGAACAGAAGTAAGAGCTTGGATAAGAGCACGCATCCTTGTACGGGAATATGCGCAGTACAGCCTCCAAACATGTTATATTGATACTATACATACATGAACTTTACCCCTACTTATTATTAATCATTATCTTGCTTAACATCCATATCTGTTACTTAAAGTCAATGTCTTCAACTTAGACTAAAATCTTAGACAAGATAATTGGGAAAATTACACTTTTGAACATGTAACATGCAAACAGAACTGTAATGTAGATTTCATTCTGACATTTTGTCTCTCATCAATCGGTGCACTTACTTAAT
>OX421452.1:29125656-29128156 GCA_949126865.1 Montipora capitata
AGTGTTTGCGACTCTTTCGTAGAAGGTTAATCTAAAAAGAGTTTGAAAAAAAGAAACAGCAAACAATAAATGAATAAGATCGACAGAAATCACAAGTCATTTTCTTCTGAGTAGACATACAATGGGCTTTAAGGAATGTGCCAGTCAGTTATCTTTGTAGAAATTCTTGCCGTATCCTACATTGACCTGAATCCCAATGCTTCATGGTTTATAATTTCAGTGAACTAGGCTTCTTTCGGGTCAGTTGCGTTTTTGAACAATAGCAGACCATGTGTATTGAACCAGGCAGGCTACGTCGTTCGTATTATTACATTATCGATTCTGCTTTTGTTTATAGTAAAAAATAAATAAAATAACTACTCATAGTTGGCTAGAGCACTTACCTGTTAAGGTTAGAATTATTTAGGAAATTACCAAATGCATCTACCAGAAGCTCTGATATGTGCTCACTGGTTGCATTGTTGGTAAACTCGAGCTCCTTGACTCTGCCACTTTGTTCCAAACTTCTAACCGTAGATGAATTGGGAACCCGCGTTCTGTCATCTTCTCGCAGCAGGACAAAAGTCCTTTTTACATTTCTGGACCTTGGCCGCCGAAAGGACTGCCCTGATGTTGCCATGTCGTAGCCGGGAAAAAAGCAAGTAGGAATTGACCAGTAGATGATCTGTGGTCCCGTCGTGATCGAAGGAAAGAAATGACACTGGGAATGCATCCATTCAATTTAATTTGTCAAATGTTCAATCTGTGCCGGCAATTAGCACTCAAGTGTCCAAAAGAGGAAATTACAGGATATCAAATAGAATCTTACTCCGCACAACATTGCCTAAACATGGATCTTCTAGATATAACACGGCTTTCTGGAGGGCCCAGATTGGACCTAATTCGCTGGTTACAGGGCCAAAACTGTCTTGCCAATCCACTCAGATGCAGTCAATGCCATGTGAGGATGCTGCTTACTGCGAGGAACCAAGACCACATTGATGGTTACTTATGGTTTGTATCATGTGTTTTTCAATCTATTGATCATATTGTTGTACAGAAGGGTTGACTTCATAACACTACGTGTATTTTATTGCAACGAGAGACCAACTATCTATTCAGCGAGAACAACAACAACAACAATACTTTATTTACCTACGCTACATCTAGGAGTGATAAAAACTCGTTAAAACAAGTGCGTGAAACGGAAAGCATAGAAAATAAGAGATAAAAGAAATATTTTAAAATTACCATTCTAAAATCTATCTAAAAACCTGCTTCTTTAAGAGACATTTAAAGGTAGAAATATCTTTGGCGTTTCTAACATACGTAGGTAACGAATTCCAAAGTTTTGCTGCTACAAATGAGAATGACTTATGGCGCCATTCTAGATTAAAACTGGGTAGCATTAAAAGTGTCTGCGACCCTCTTAAATTATAATCACAGATTTTGATCTTAAAAAAATCCTCTTTGTACCTTGGGGCTTCTTTATGAATACATTTATATATCAAAACTAGAAAACTAGATGTGAGCCAAACAAGTTATTCACACAATGAAAACGTTGCAATTCAACATTCCTGTGGGTGTCCAAATTAGAAGAGACATAAGAATGTCGGGTGACTTATCAAAGGCGCTGAAGAGTTAGATAAAAGTGCCGGCTGCGACCTAGAACAGACACGCAGTCATTGCAAGAAGATTACTAGTCACATTTATCCACACTGGAAAATACTTTGCCATCACTTAAGTGTTTCGTAAACACTTTTCTTTTCAGGAGGTGTCCAGTCAGTTATCGGAGAAAATCTCTGCGAAGTGGAAGTTTCTTTGCCGAGTTTCCAAGGATCCCTCTGGGAAAGATTTTGATGTGCGTTTTCTTATGGAGTCGAAGAGAGCTTAGGACCACTGTAGCTGACTATTTAAGATTGACAAAAAATACAATTGGGAATATCTATGCTGTCATTCGGCATTATTGTGGACGAGATCTGCAAGACAGGCCTGTGATCCCGTTCGGCGGGCGTCTATATGTGGTCAAGTGTGACGAAAGTCAATTCGCCCATAAATCGAAGGTGAAGGAACAATTTATGCCAAAAAATAATGACACGAGCAGTTTTTCTGTACGAGTATTGTTTCACGCTACACTGAGTGAAAACGGTGGGGTGAACTTCTTACTGGTCCGCGTCCATTTAGTGGACGCCGTTTCGGCTGTTCAGCCTTTTTCAAACTTACGCCAAAAACTACGAACTATGTAAATCATTAAGACACCCATTTTCTTTCCTTTAATACTGTGGTGTCGCTTTGTTTAAATTTGGATAATACTTTTGTCTTTAAGAACCAAAGGGGAAGAAGAGCGAGGAACGAGCAATGGGTTTTTGGAGTTATTTCTACGGAACACAGTCCCTGTCGTGGCTACTATCAAGTTGTTCGCAGCAGAAACAGAGCAATTTTGACCCAAATCATGCAGAGGGTCCTCCTCCCTGGGTCCGAAGTGCATACTGACGACTGGGCATCCTACAGAAACCTGCCG
>OX421452.1:29133156-29140656 GCA_949126865.1 Montipora capitata
AGGAGACCGTAGAAGGTGGAGCCAATTGCTTGAAGTTGTGGAACTGTAACCATGTGCCAATTATCAGTAAAAATGACACCAATTGATTACCCCGTAGGTGAAGGCCCAAATCTGTAGGGTATGGCAATAAATCTACCGTATTTCGACCAACCTAACGTTTCGTCAACTCTCCATAACACCCGTTCTTGCAAAAAGGGGTACCAAAACAAGAGAGTTATCGGCACTTTTGTGTCGACAGAGTTTTGAAGAGACGACAGCTAACATGTCGTTCTGCGGTAAAAGAGTATAATGCGCCAAGAGTATGACGTTTACCAAACACGGCTTCGGATGCTACTTGGCACTAACACTCCAAGACAAAAAAATCGTATTGCAAATGGCAGGCATGGTGCAAGAGATTGTGGAACTACCTTATATGTAGCATAACACTTTGAAAAGACACTTCTATCCATATTAATCCTCCAGCACTTTCTAACCCAAAACGAACTTCCTTTTTTTTTTTAAAGTACAAACAAATTCTCTCTAAAAACTCTGCTTTAATGAAGGTAATGACAAGCATCCCGGATTCTATTTGTCGCTATGTTTGTTATGTTGATTTATTCTCTTTTGAATTCTAGGTGAAGGGGGGGTGGGGGGGGGTGTAAATACGTGGTCAAAAATTCGATTGTTGTTTTCCATTGTATTTGGATTTTACACCATCACTTCAAATCCCTCGTAACAAGTTTTCTAAACTGATGCAGTGAATTTGCAAGCAAAGAAAGTACAGTTTGACTTAGCAGACCATTATAACATTTCACCCCGATTTATGGTTTGGAAAGCTATCAATTGGTTGTGGAGATAGCATGTTAAGGGTTGCTATGGCAACGCTACATTCATCTCGAGTGGTGTCCCAATACAGACATCGCCAATTTTAATAAAAATCCACAGTGGAATATTCTAAAAAATGCACACACCTTTTGACTCACGTGTTCTAATCGAACTTCAATTTTAATTGACCCTTTTCATAATGGTGGTCAAATGAAATATTCTTTTGTGTTAATACTAACAAGTTTAACTAGGCTCGCTACGACAGTCATATTGCAAAAGAACTTTTGTTTCAAAATGAGGGCAGTAGGTCTAGCTACCATAAAGACAAAAGAATGTTCGCCATTTATAAAAGTGGTCCATAAAGTTATGCCACTTCAAAAGCACTAACTTGCTTCAAAAATACATTTTGAATGCAGACAGCCACGTTAACAAAAGAAATAGAAATTCCCCAATGGAGATACAACAGCCTAAAAATAAGGGGGATTCGTTTCTAACTAGGGAAGCAGGAGTGGCGCAGTGGTGAGAACACTTGCCTTCCAGCATTGTGGCCCGGGTTTCATTCTCGGACCTGGCGTTATATGTGGGCTCAGTTTATTCTTGATTCTGTCCTTGTTCCGTGAGGTTTTTCTCCACAGTACTCCGGTTTGCCCCTCTCCATCAAAACCAACACTGCCAAATTGCAATTCGATCCTGAATGCACGGACACATGTTGAATGAGCTCCTGAGCGCTCTTAGGTAGGGGTGAACGTGAATTTCAATTAAACAAATTTATTTTTGAGACACCAACGCAAAAAAGAACATTTCGGGGCGCCTTGTCTCGCTTTCGGGAGCTTGCTTGCAGGCTACATTTGCTTAAATGTCGTTTTCATCATATTCAGATATGTCAGCGCAGGAACAACGTGCATGTCTCTTTTTGTTCTTCTGGCCCGAAAGGAAATATAAAAAGTTCACACGGACTTCCAAAAATACATACAACATCCCTTCTTATACAATTGTTGCGTTGTCGGACTGAATTGGACTAAAAAATACCCCTCAAGTGATATTCGACTCCTCTAAGAGCCACAACAGCAACCCAAGCCTCCTTTGAAATTGATTTTGTCAATGAAGCACGAACGAACTGCGATGACCGAGATAATTTTACTCCTATAGCCATCATTTCCTTTTTTCAACGTAAAGAAATGAATGAGAAGACCTACAAATAAGATCAATTTACATAAACGCTTGAAGTCCGCTAGCCCGGTATAAAAACTTAAACGCCACAGCAATGTAAAAGGAAAAACTTCTTTTCTACTGAAGCTATATATTAATTTTTACTACTTAAGTTGCGGAAGTTATGCGTCCGTGGTATGAAGGTAAAGGTCAGTTTTTGTCGGTAGAAGTGAATGGCTGGTCTCTAGTCTCCATGAAAACGCTTGAAGTCCCAAAGGGCATTGTTCGATTATTCACACGGGAAAACGAACCAACGAATATTAATCTCTGTTTCTGTGTGCCGAGTCTTTCCCTGTACCTAGTTTTCGTATGACATTACTGGTGGGTGTTACACCGCTCATCAACCCGTCACATTTAACCTTACGGCACCCGATATACAATTAATGGGGGTTCACAGAGGTGGATGTGGCAAGTGATGGATATTTACCACTCAGCAACCAACCGGCGAAGTAAACATCCACCACCAGCCACCGACACTAAAGGGAATAGTTATTTTAGTATATACAAAACAGTGACATAATATAGCACAAAAAGATGATTTTAACTCATCCATTCATGGAAAGATTACGACTAATTCGGGTGCAAATTCTGCGTGAATTGCTCGGCACTTAAATGGCAAAGGATGTCCGGAGTTTCGGCAGCCAATCAGGGCGCGCGTTCAGCGCTATCACTGTTATAGTTAGCAACTATTCACCGAAGTGGAGGTGACTAGTGGTCGATAATTACCGAGCAGCGACTAAAATCACTGATAATAAAATTAAGATTTCCATGGCGTTGACAGATATTTTACACAAAGATACTGCCGCTATTACTTGATGTGGTTATTTCACCAAATATTTAATTGCAGGAAAGTTCCAGTCCTTAGTCGTTTCCCAAGAAAGAAGGAACAAAAATTCGAAAGCTGCAAAATAAATAACATATTGTGGATCCATGCCGTATATTGCTGTATATTATCTTGATTGTTATCTTAACTGACCACTTCCTCTCAAACCAAGGGTGGTTGCTTAATAGAGGGAGATGTTGCCGCCACGCATTGGGCATCTTTGTGTAACGTGTCCAGAGGTTACAACGTCCAGAAGAAATAAATTAATTGCTGACCAGAGGAAAGAAAAACAACCGTGATGAGCTATTCGCATGTGCTAGATTATGTACGTTTGTTGGAAGATATCCCAGAAGATTATTTGTGCAATGTTTGGTAAGAGTAAGAGAATGTCAATTATAACTGACCATTGCCGACTCATGAACAATACGCGGATTAAAATGTAACATATCCTCTTTTACTTTAATTCAAACAGCAAAAGGGTGGTCCTTGACGCCGAAATTGCAACTCCTTGCGGGCATACCTTCTGTGGATCTTGCACGGATACATTAAAGAAGTCCTCAAATACATCATGCGCAATGTGTCGCCAGCCTGTTGCAATGTTTTGTCGCAACATCTTTGCTAGCAAATTGCTAGCAAATGTTAAATGCGAGTGTCTTGCGTGTAACTCGCAATTGAATTTGGACGGTGTAACAGAACACGTAAAAACCTGCAAAGAAATGGAAATAAAATGCAGTCTTTGCGCACAACAAATCAAACGGGGTGACGAATTAGCCCATTCGGAGGTATGTCCGATGCGTCGTATAACTTGCGATTGCGGGCAAATTGTCACGTACCGTGAACAGAATTCGCACAAGGAAAATATGTGTGAGTTCACCAAAGTGGGCTGTCCTTTAAAGTGCGAAGAGATGGTGGAGAGGTATGTTTAAATATAAATTTTAAAGGCTTTGAAGAAAAGGGCCCCATGTGGCAAGCTATGCACAAGCGAGAGACAATCAATGACGTTCTGGCTTTCACGCTGTGTGTGCGCGATCCCTACAAACTCAAGATTTTTGCGGCTCTTTTTTCATTATAGCCATAAATGGAAACCTTTCTCGAGATTGCTCTGTAAAGTGCAAAAGTTATCGAAAATAATACGCCACATTTTATTGAGTACGGTTGTTTACTTGAAGCACTGTACATAACGTCATCCACATGTTATGGTTTGTTTTTCATTTCGTCCACGAATTAAATTTCACTAATTTTGTCTCTTTCTCATTCCGTTGCTGTAACATTGTTGCTGCACAATTAATTTGTGTTTCAGTTCCCCACCCCCACCCCCAAATTTTCATTGACTGCATAACTTTTCTCTCTGTTTACTCTAAAACAGATTGCATACCGGAAATGTCGTGATTGAGTTACGTATGAGATTAATGAGATATTATGAAAGTTTCCCTGTTTCAGATGAAAAAATGTTCAATTGCACACGTAGAGAAAAGAGAAGCTCAGTAAATTACGAGTTTCTCATCTTTATTGAATGTTATCATCATTATTTTGAGGAAATCTCTTATTTGGAGTACATTGCGAATACCTTGTTTATTCCTTCTTTATTGTGGAACCGTGCTTAGTCAAAGATACCACGGGTTCAAGGGGTTATGTATTTTATCAGTGAGTGATAAGTCGTTATTTCAAGTGCCAGCCATGAAACCTATGGTTTCTTGGTTATTTTGCTGCTGTAAAGAGATAGCTAGTTTTAAAAAAAAACTGTTCGTTTAGATGTTACTACCGCTTACGTTTTTTATCCATTACTCCGACTATAAAACCTATCCCTATTTCCTTTATACACGTTTTCATAGATATCTGATACCTTCACATACACTGAAGTGCGCATTGGTTGCCACAGTCTGCCCAGTTAAGGGATGTGGACAGTTGGTAAGAAGAGGGGAGGTAGGAGGGCATATTGAAGAGAACCTGGCAAGCCATTTTGCAATGCTGCAACGTGATAGGAACAACACGCTATGGAAACTCCATGATCCAGTAAGCTCATAAGCTTAATATGAAACAACTATTTAAGGTATAGAAGTGTTTATAACTCATCCATTAACTTTCGCAAGATCTTATTGGCTACTTTACGTCACGCGGTGGGACAGTCCTCGAGCAATAACCCCGTATGCTTCGATGTTTGTCTAGCGATCATTTCGGTCGAAAAGGGAAAAAGCCATTGTAAAACGGGGGGCAGAAGAAGAGTTTCAACTTTTCATCTTTATTATTTTACATAAAAGGAAAAAAGCAATCTCGTTTTGCACAGTGAAGTGATACTGCCACTGAAAAGCTGGTCGCAAATCCTGTCCCAGAGAGTACATAATAGTCAGCAACTGATATGTATTGTTGAGGTCTTTGAAAGAAGGGGAAAGGGGGAGGGGGGAGTTACAAGCAGACTTCCAGATTTAGTCCTATGCAAACTGAGTCATTTAATGAAATATAGAATTAATGCACACACTGTGTTTACGGCTAACTGTAAAATACACCAAGCCTTCTCGTTGAAACTTTCGTCCAATCACAGTAGAAATAAAGCTAATTAAACCAATCAAATGTAATTGCTTACTTCGATCGCAAGAATTGGTCGTCAGATCACATCACATCAAAGTTTTCTCTCGCTTTGTAAATTATTGGCAGGGTAATAAATTTTTAGAGAAACACTTTCTTGATTACTAGTTTTAATTTTTGTTTATTGTTGAACAGGTGCCACCACAGGTTCGCCATAAATTCACTGGGAAAATCTCAGTGTTTAAGTGGACCATTCCTACAAATGACGAGCAGGAGAGACGATCACTGAGGTTCGATAAGTGGGACAGGAAGTGGACACTCCTTCAGAAGGAGAGAGCAATTTGTTTGGAATACACTCAGGGGGTTGAACCAGTCTATTTGTCTATATGGTAAGAGAGTCTCATCATAATTCGTCTGGTCTAATCATTCAACAACAGAATTGATATGATGGTGTTATACTGGGATGTACAGTTCACAGTTCTCCTCAATGTAATTTGTTGAATATACCGCAAACATGCCCAACATTTCTTACTTTGTAACATTTCAGTGGAGTCAAGCAAATAAATAAAATCCTCTATTCTCTCCACAGCTTCCTGTTGAAAACACCAAACAGCTCCAAAGTCAACAACATCCCTTTTGTGAAGCTCACCGAAGGAAAAATGGTAAAGGCCAGAGAAGCCACTGCCTTGACCATCGAAGAACTGACAGTGAAGATGGAGTTACTAGAGCCTGAAATTAGTTGATTTTAATTGTGAAATGTAATCACATGAATTGGAGAACAATTTGGAAGCGTGATCTTTGAAAAAAATTGCAAGTGCTTATTTATGCCACATTGCACAAGAAAAATCATGCGATTACTTGATGATACACATCTTTATTACGCTTATTTTTCACTATCTGCACAAATTTCAAGCTTCTGTACTCTGTTTGGGATTATTTGACGTGCTATCAGCCAATCAACACCCAAAAATGTTTGCATTAATAGTCTTATATATACCAGCGGACATGACTCGATTAAATACATAGAGGCAGCTTTCAATTGATTCTATACTAGTACTTTACTGCTTGTTTGGGTTATCGTGCGACATTCTGAGCCATGTAAGAGCAATCGTGACTTCTGTGCTCCCACCCCATCCCCTCCCTTAAGGCTGTTTTTCACTAGCACAAGCGCAAGCAAGCACAAGCGCAGGCACAAGCATAAGTAGCTTATGCTAGTAAAAACTAACGTCGACATATAAGCACCAAAATCAATCACGGCATCCGCCATCCATTTTTTTCTAATGCTCAGGCGCAGGGAATCTGGAACGAATGCTTTAATTGGCCAGACGTTTCAAATTTCCCGGTTGTACTTTATGCTGCGTTTCGTTTTCACACTACGCAACCGAACGCAAGCATAAGCGCAAGCAAGCACAAGGAAAAGGGGAAAACTTGGATGCTTGTGGTTATTATTGCGTCAAACTCCTTTTGCACAGTGAAATAATCGCTGTCATGCTTGCACTCGTGCCTGTGTTTGCGTCACAAGTGAAAACCAGGCTTAAGCACGGGATGAATGTTTCATGCTTCGTGTTTCAGCGTCTTCAGTAATTACGTTGGATTGGTTTTAGAGCAGCTGAAACACCGGAAAGAAAGAAATTAAATCATTGTAAACGAGGGTTACAATAAAAAGGTGAAATCGAAGGGCTGTATGCATGACCTTTGCAAGCGACCTTTTTTCCGATTTTTGGCTACTTTGACAATTTGTCCATTTGCAATGGACATATAATGTGCAGGTGGCGCGCAAAAATTTTAAGGAGATCGAGAGTCCGTTTTTGTCCACTTGCCTTCACATTTTGCACACAGGCAACAACAATTTTTTCAAAAAGTTACTCCCACAGTTATTGGTTGGAATATAGCAACTCTATTCCCTCTAAATGTAGAAATTTCGACTTTTAAAGGAACCAAAAGGCTCGTTTTTTAAGGTCTCTGCAAAATGTTCAACTTTTAAGATCTCTAAAAAGCTCGACTTTTAAGGTCTGTAAAAAGCTCGACTTTTAAGGTCTCTAAAAGGCGTGACGTGTAATGTCTCTAAAAAGCTCGACTTTTAAGGTCTCTAAAACGCTCGACTTTTAAGGTCTCTAAAAAGCTAGATTTTTAGGGTCTCT
>OX421452.1:29158156-29165656 GCA_949126865.1 Montipora capitata
TGATGAAACATCCTCCATATCTTTTGCTTGATTTTCAAGTTCCTGAATTTCTTTTTGTTTCCTCTTGAGATCCACCTTCAAGGTATTTAGCTTGTTGAAATATTCTGGATGTTTATCCTTAATTCCGCAAAAAGTATCGTTGACACATTTCTTCGGCTGACATGGTTTGGTAAGTTGATTTCGATGACCCCTATGATGGCAGTAACTACATATGATTTTAGCACTTCCTATGGCTGGGGGGTTCTTGAACTTGGGTCATCATAGACTCCATGTTCATTTCAATTTTGCGGTACTCGTGTTTTTCCCTTTGGACCTGTTCTTTTACTTTATTTCCTTGCTCTTGCAGAGCAGGAAGAACACACTAGAACGGAAATGAATTCAAATATGTCAGTAGATTTAAGTACGAACCGCAATGTTCTGTCTTCAACACGTGCAAACTTACCCAGCGCGTTTCCACCTTCTACTGCATTTCTCGGTCGGGTTGAGACCTTCCATCGATCATTTTTTGCTCTACTCTCTTCCCTCTAATAGGCAGCGGGGATTCTTCCTTTAGGAAGTCTAGTTGATACATCAGCAAGCTTTTTGCCCCTAAAGGTAAGATTAGTTCCTTCGAAAAAATCATATTGACTTGATCCGAAGTAAGAAGTTTTAGTTAAAGCCTGCTCGTAAATTGTTTCGCAGAGAGTGTTTCAAAAATTAGCTGATATGTTTTTTGGTCCTATTTGTCCCTGAACGTAGCCATCCAGTTCGACAAGTCTGTAATAATGACAATAATGGCTGTCAAGCAATTCGAACTTCCCAAAAAGGTAACAGTAAAAGGCAAGCCAAAAGACAGATGGAGGAAAAAATAACATAGTTTTTATATGAAACTCAGAATTTCGAATTGTCAGCGAAAGATTAATGACAATTGATCGTAAAAACACTAAAATTTCTACAGTCTCTGACTTTTATAAATCAAGAGGAAGGGCACGATGTTCTGTAAAAAGGAAGAAATTGATCACGTACTAGGCAACTACAAAGGTGCCAAGGTTCTTTGCGTACGTGCAAACAATAAACACAATCCGTGTCACTGAAACCATATGCAATTAAATATACTTCAATCTCACAGTTCAAAATCAAACCCTTTTCCAAAAATTCCTTTTCCGTGAATAATGAAGCACAAAATAGACAAGAAGCTTTCTTTGATATAGTTCTTCACTGTCACATTTTAATTTTTTTTTTTAACTTGAGAACTGTGCTGAGTTGAGCACAAAATAAATGTAAATTGCCAGACAACTGAGATGCGACTTCAATAAACACTGTGATTGCTTCAAGGCGTTCAATTCCTTTTAAACTCATACAGAATTTGCCACTTGGTTTCAGTGTTGTACATAACAGTACAGTTAGCAAAATAATATTAGAAACAAAGCTCATCAATTTATGATATCCGACCCCGAAAGATGCAATTGTTGTCGAAGACCATTATTCGTCGCTTTTAAAATTCCAGATATTTATTTTTCCCCGCCTGTCTTGTTTGTCCAAGTGAAGTTCCATTCTTGAGCTCCATAAGGTTTTATTTTCCTTAAAGATTCACTACAACGCCATTCGACGCCATTGCAGGTTAATTACATAGCCAGAAATTCTATACAACATGGCTGCCTCCTAAGCTGTAAGCATGCGCAAAGGACACATATACGGATTAAATATGGCGGCAGATCATAAAGAGAATGAGGGGGAAATTATAAACTATTGCATTTTTTGTCCTTGTCGCCGAGAATGCAACTTTCCCCAGCTCAAAAATCGATAGAGCAACGATCGAACAGCACTTCAATCGAAGGAAATGTCAGGATAAATTTATTCTAGGCAGTGCCTTTTTTGATCGAAGTAGAGTCATAAATGAACACAATATCCTCTTACTAACCTCTTAAAGTAGAGTTGACTTTCATGCCTCCTTTCCTCTGCAGAGAGAAAATAGTTTCTCCGATACGTTTCCCCAGCTTCCCATTGAAAAGATGTGATGTAAAGCTACCAAAAGAAATATTTTTCTCCCCAAAAAACGTCCACTAAGGCAGTGCCTTTTTTGACCGAAAAGCAGGATTTTTTTGAATGAGGCATACGCCAGGTTGGAGCCATTAGTGAAGGAAAAATGCTCCGAGAACCGGTTTGTTTTCGTTCCACTTTGGAAGCCATTTTGTTTTTAGCTCGTTTTTTTGGTCAGTTGCATTCCCTGTTACAATAGGGACGCCGCTGAACATAAGAGCTGGCCAAATTTTGAAAAAAAGCGGGAAGAAGCCCTCCAAGAAGCGGGAAGGTTGCGGGAAAAAAAATTTAAGCCATGTCTGATATAACACCAAGTAAATCATTTCAACCTTGGAAAACTTACGTCGTGGAGTCATCGTTGCAGTATGCTTTTAAAAGCAAACAAGCGAGGCAGATAGCTCTAACAATTTGCTTATACTATTCCACCATAAAAGAATGGTACTATCTTGTGAAAGAGCAACAAAAGTTCCAAGAAGATGATCATGACTCCTCCTCCTCCTATCAAGATGAAGAAGGTGAGTGGTTTTCTTTTTATATTGTGTCTGCTTGAGGAAGTTTTTCTAAATTTTTAGTTTAAATTTTCACATATAAATTAATGCTGAGAGCAATATCTTAAAGATAAAAGAAAATAAAAGGTCAATTAATTTATATATATATATATATATATTTTTTTTGTTTTGTTTTGTTTTTTTTGTTTTTTTTTTCACAGAGACTGGAAACCTCTATGGTAATATGAAGTTTATCTGGGAGTATAGAGGCCTTCAGGGGTACTTGTATGCCAGGAACAGCCAGAAGCCAAAATTTTACTTTGTTGACGAGAAAAGGAAGCTTATGTACCCAGATTTAATTGACATGTCAGCACCTGCTCATGCCTTTGTAATTAAGGATGACTTGAACATACGCAACAATATACATGAACAGTTTGAAAAAAGAGCAGGAACTGTTTTATCGCAGTATCGCACAAACAGGGGTCAAAGAAACTGGGAGAAACTGGATCAAAAAACATTGAAATTTCATTTGTTTGAAGACCAATTAGCCTCATGCCAAGAGACTGAAGATGAGATAAAATCTCTAAGGAATGATTTAGAAGAATGGAGAGCAGCCCAGGTGAACTTAGAGGCAGAGAGAAAAATCCTTATTGATGAAATGAAGGAAACTATCAACTCCATGGGCAATGAAATAAATGATCTTAAAAGTGCTAACAATGAACTGGAAGAATACATTAATTTCCTCGAGAAAGAAGAGGGACTTGCTTACAAAGGGAAAGATATCTCTGAGACTAAAAACAAACAACGCACACTGAAAGCTTTCTTAACCAGAGCTGAGACAGCTATGTGGTTTGCTAAAGCATTTGGCCTTAAGCTCGAATCATTGAAAGTGAAAGAAGCAAAAACTGGGAAAATCCATGAAGTAAATGCTGAAACCAAAACAGATGAGCCAGGGGAACATTCAACTTCCCAGAATGAAATAACTGATAGTGAAATGTCAAGAGTTGAGCTAATTCTGTACTTATTGGATAAATTTTGTGTCAGTGATGAGTTTTACCATGAACTTAGCATGATTGAAAATGGTCTTCCAAGGTCTTATCTCATAAAACAATGCAAAAATAATTTAAACAAACTTTGCCATGTGACTCCTACACCTGGAACATTTGAGGGTGCACAAGTGTCATTTGAATCACTTCTCTTGCAGCAGATTTCAGCATTTAAAAAGGAAAATCCAGACTTTAATTTTGATAATGAGACACTCAAAATAAAAATCAGTGGGGATGGTGCTAAAATGACACAGAAATCTAATTATGTCCTACTTTCATGTGCACTGCTCCAAAAAAAAGAGGAAGTCATGGCTGCTAAAGGAAACCATACCATTGGTGTCGTGAATGGTACTGAAAAGTATGAAACTTTACAGGTGTCCTCTAAGAATGTCTTTTCAGAAATCACTTCTTTTATTGAACAAGGTGCAATTACTGTTGATGGTCAAGAAGTGAAGCTTGAATTTTTCTTGGGGGGGGGACTACAAATTTTTGCTTACAGTCATGGGACTTAAGGGAGCCACATCTTTATATGCCTGCCTGTGGTGTAAAATACACAAAGACAAAAGGTGGCAAACAGACAAACATTTTAAGCACTTTAATACACCACCAATGATGAGAACACTGATGGAAATTAAGGAACTTGTGAAAGAAGGAAAAGCTGATTACTGCTGTGTGAAGGAGCCACTGTTAAATATAGACCTTGACCATGTCATTGCTGATGAATTACACTTGCTGCTTCGTGTAATGGACATAATGCTGGATAACATTATAACAGAAGTAATTGACTGGGATAAAGAAGATGACTTTGAAAAAACTTCTAAACAGCCACAAGGGCTCCATTTGAAAAAGCTTGTGAGTGAGATCAGGTCCTGTGGATTGGGTTTTGATGTTTGGGAACTTAGGAATCCAGCTGATAATAAGGGCACTGGAAAGTATAAATTCACAAGTCTTTTTGGAAATGACAAGAAGAAAATTCTCTCCTCCCTACCAGAAAAGCTTCCCAAAGTGTTGAGGCAAACTACCTGCCATGAAGTTTCCAAAGTGTGGGAAGATTTCAGAAGTCTATATGAAGAAATAAATGCTTGGTCATCTGAAAAATCAGCTGACACTTTCTGGAACAAGGCAAGAGGCTGGCTAGAAACATTTCTCTCTCTTAGAGCAAAGAGGATTGGGTATGAAAGGAAAAGAATCACCCCATACATGCATATACTTTTTGCTCATGTTCCCTTTTTCCTCCACACACACAAATCATTAAAAATTTTCACCGGTCAGGGAGTTGAAAAGAACAATGACACAGCAAGGAATGTAGTGCTGCGAAAATCAAACCACTACGACTCTGTTGGAGACATCCTTAGAATTGAGAACAGGCAATGGTTACTGAGAGAAAAAGAACGTATTAGTAGAGACTATACTAAACACAACAATCAGTATTGGGAACAAGAAATCCGTGCAAAACGTGCTGGTAGAAAGAGATGGCCTGAGGGAAACGAGTCTGACATGGGTGCTGAGGGTTCACCAGTTGTATCAACATCACAAGATGAGAATGAAGAACCTCAAGCACAATATACCAATGATCATACAGGGCCAGCAAGTAAAAGGCAAAGGCAAATGGGGGGGTCGAAAAAGGGAAAGAGGGAAAGGAAAGGGAAAACAAACAAAACAAAAGAAAAAACACTAGGAAACATTTTTAGCAGTTACATGTTGATTCTGCAGAAACTTTTATCTCTGATGATTGATTTAATGCAATACAATTGTTCGAAATGTGGCCTTCAGACATTTTATTCATCCAAATATAAACAATATCTGAGATGCTACCCTCACCAGGGTAACATTTCAAAAAGTGAGCAAAAACTTTAATCTAAAAATTATATTTAATCACACAAATGAAACTGCAGTCTTATTAAAGCTCAAACTCACTTTTTGAAGATGATACCTTGGTTTGGGTACAATCTTTCCATTAGAAACTACATGTGCTTTTGGTGCCCAACTCAAGAATGTCTTTGCTCGCACTGGAAACAAAATTTTTGTGCCATCTCCAAGGCTGTCGATGTACTGATTCCAGTCATTGCATTCTTTATAAAACTTGCATCTACTGAAGTCCTCTTTGTCCAACAAGATGCAACCTGCCTTCCTACTAGGTCTTCCTTTCCCTTTAAAGATATAGTTAAAAATATCATGCCCAATCTCTACCACTGTGTTGGCAGAGGCAGTCTGGTGTTTACTTTTGAGATGCTGGAGAATTGCAAAAGCAAGTGAATCAGAAGATTCCTGTACTCTCTCTTCAGAGGGTTTGGAAGCTTTAAATGCCCTGAAAAAAAATTATGTAACATTAATTGTTATTCAACATAAAATGCAGTGTAAAGTTTATCACATCCTCATAAATATAGTGGGAAAATTGTCTAAATCATGAAGTGGAAAACCTTAACATCTAAAAAAGGACCTAGTTTCCATTTCAGTCCTTGTCTTAATATTGTGATGAGAACAAAGTTCATGTCAAAATCAGTGAAAAGCAAGTAAAAATATTAGTTTAATTTTTGGTACAGGTGAGATACAAAATAACCTAGATCATGAAAATGTAAATAATTTTCAATGATCTGTTTGCTGTCTTTTGGTAACAGTGATCATTTTGTATTGAAGGTCATGTTACATAAAAAATATATATTTTTAGTTAGTGTACATATTCATGGCTGTACGTCCTACCTTAGAGCGGCTTCATTAAGATTTTCCTCTGTTTCCCAAGAGTCGGCCAACGAATTGTAGCCTTTCCATCGAATAAGATACTCGTTCTACAAAGGATTTATTTGCAGATGAACATTAATTTCTGACTAAAATATTTTATCCGACGACATCGTCCATCAAGAGAACGATAAAGAAATCATTTACCTTTCCTTTTAACTTGCGCTGACTCAGAACCCTTTCCACTTGAAAAAAAGGGCCTGTCTTTGTCGCTGGTCGAGTCTTTAAAAAATCTGCAGTGCTGACATCTTTTAAATCCTTGTAAAATCCCTTACTTACCCTTTTACTCGATCTGGCCGCCATTTTGAATCCGCGCCCGCGAGGCAAGCCGCTTACTGTCTAGGATTTCTGGTTATGAAATATTCTACTGTAAAATCTACTCATTTCTACTACCCCCTGAAACCTATCAAAAATATGCGCAGATGACTCTACCCATAAAGACCCTACTCAGCAGACTTAGCAGGGGAGTGTCAGGAAAGATCTATTGCGCAACTTTCCATTTTCTTGACACGGAAAATAAAAACATAGGGAGCTAATGGCTAACTCGTGGATAGTTGTCAATTTGATCATAGCCCTGCAAAGCTGATGATGCTGTTTTCAATAATGGAGATAATAGATGTGGGAAGTGTATCGAAGTGAATTTAATATTGTATTTTAGGAAGAATGTTAAATCGTACAAAAGAAGCTATATCTCTCAATATTAATTTCTTAGCAGTTAAAGATCTACAGTTATGCATTTAATCGAAGTTTATGTTTCTTTGATCGTCAAACAAATGCACTATGCAGGTAACCTGTGCCGTATTAAATAAAAAAACGCCTATCAAAATTGAGTAAAACATTCATATGTGTGATACCGGTGTCTGTCTTTCTCGAATCAGAAGTTCTTATCATAAGAAATCACTAGACGTGTGTTTGTTATGTTATTGAAATTATGGTAAGCTCAGCATCTCAGCATAAATAACAAATTAAAGCACAGGTTATCTGCTTCTGTTTAGAAGATATTGATGTCCTCAAAGAAGGGTTGTGAAATGAGTGGCTTGGACATCAGTATTACCATGAAGATCAGCTCACACGAAATGAGACTATTATTTTGATGTTCGTGGCAGAGGCGACTGTTTTGTTTAGAGCTATTTGCCATCTGAATTAGCTAATCAAAACAAGTGAATTATTCCAAAATGAGGCATAGAAATTCAACAAAATTGGTTTGAAAT
>OX421452.1:29175656-29195656 GCA_949126865.1 Montipora capitata
TTTCCCTCTTGATAGTTTAATACCCTTTTCCAACCCTTCGAAATAATGCCATCCACTAAAGTCCTAACCGGAGAATTACATGCGACATTGTTAAAACTAATTCGCTCTGAATCTTTTACTGTACAAGAAACACCCTGACTTAAACTGTTAACCTTATCATTAAGCAAAGTTCCAAGTACAAAAGAAGAAGTAAATTCAGTGGCCATTTTTGAAATTTGTGTGCAAACAAAATCCGATCCAGGAGCAAAAGACAAGTTATAAAAAGACCCAACCCTCATGACAGTCCCACCAGGCAAAACATGAAAACAAAACTCTAAATTTTTACTTGCATTAGTAGACAGATTAGCTCGAACAGTTTCTGCTGCTGCTGCTGCTGCTGCTGCAACTGGCTGAACTGCTTGCCCGGCTTAGACCTCAGTCTTTCTCTTTTTCCTGGATCTCACTTGGCTTTCCTCTACTTCTTGTGTGCATTCCATAAATTCACTGTCCTGATAGAGGAGTCCAACAGGTTCACAGTCACCTAAAAAATATAGCATTCAAATAATAAATAGCCAGTTGCAACTTCGTCCAGTAATTGGTAATTATTATCCATATATACTTGCACAACAAAAGGTGAATAAGGCAGGTTGAGATCACTATTCAAGTGTTTCACGTGTAAGCTACTTTGCTAACAAGCTGGGATAGTGCACATGCATAACTTGTGCAGGAACAAACAAATAAAATAAACACTTTCCTATCTTGAAATACTAGCTCTGGCCACAAAAATAATTATGCTATATTAAAATAGTTCAACAGTGGAAAGCCACAAGAAAAAACAAACAAGTCCCAATAATTGATATACCTGCCCTTCTTTCTGGTTTTGTCATGGGTAAATTTAACCTCTGCACCCAAAAATCTTACTGTTAATTGGCACATATAGCATGGCGTGAGGAAAGCGGTAATTTCACCCGATACATTATTATCTCGTAATTTCTCCGGAACCAAAGAATAGCCAACAGAAGTTGTGATTCTTAACAAATTCTCCCCACTGAAGTTGAAAGAAATGTATAAAAGTGGTAAGGGGAATTGCTGTTAACAGAGATTTCCGTAAACAAACACGCGGTTGAGACTGTCGAGCTTACCGATTTTCGGATAGGATCAGACCATCTGACTTTGGCTTCCTCCCCAGCGAGGTAAACAATATCGCCCGCTATAAGCTTCTTGAGGTTTGGAGGAGGTAAGGAGAGAATCATTTTCGAAAGATGTAAGCATTTACAAAGCACATGTGTGGAGACTCGAGATTGTGAACAGTGATAAATCAAAGATGATACTCGGCACATTTCAATTCAACTGAAACCTTACCTTCCTATTTGCAAAACGGCGAGGAACCAAAACTTCATCCAATCTCTCCCTTACTTCAGAAGGATCGAAGATCTCCCTGTTCCACTGCGTCTTCCACAGAGGAAACGTCACGACGACAGATCTTTCGCGTTTATCAACTATTTTGGCTAAATGCCAAACGCCAAATTGATCAACAGCTTCAATATCTTGTCCCACAGTAAAATCCATGGCAATCGAAGAAAGTAAACAATCTGGGAAACGCTGGACTCCCTGCTCTCGTGTGAATGTTTTGAATGCATGAGCGCACGTGCTTTTAGCGACAACGACATCAGAGTCTATGATTGGTTGAAATTTACGATTTGTTATGCAAGAATGAACCGATAAGAAGCTTGCCGCTCGAGGTTAAGAACCTGAATTTCCACTTTGGGTAACCCAAACTAGTCATTAAGATCTCTTTTTAAAGCTGTCAAACCGAACTAATTACATAAATGTGGATCAAAGTTGGACCTGTTTTACGGAAAACGCTGACGCCTGGAATCTCTGCAGTGATTTTGTCGCCTTCATCCACATGTCAACAACAAAAGATCTTCGGAAATCTACGATTTGCTGAGCAGGAATTAATTTAAGATAAGAAGCGTGCCGCTCGAAGTTAAAAACATGAATTTCCACTTTGGGTATCCAAAACAAGTCGTTTAAGATCTCTTTTTAAAGCTCTCAAACCGAACGAATTCCATAGATGTGGATCAAAGTTGGACGTGTTTTACAGAAAACGCTGATGCATGGAAACTCTCCAGTGATTTTGTGGCCTTTAATCCAGGTCAACAACAAAAGATCTTCAGACATTGACGATTTGTTATGCAAGAATGAATCGATAAGCGTGCCGCTCTAAGTTAAAACCATGAATTTCCACTTTGGGTAACCGAACCAAGTCGTTTAAGATCTCTTTTTAACGCTCTCAAACCGAACAAATTCCATAGATGTGGCTCAAAGTTGGACGTGTTTTACGAAAAATGCTGACGCATGGAAACTCTGCCCTGATTTTCCCGCCTTCATTCACATGTCAACAACAAAGGATATATTTACAACTTCACTGCTTTGTTCTAGTCTTTTCAATTGGTTTCAAGGGCTTCCTGACTAAGATCTCACCTTTTTTGACGGTACTTCAGTTATCCTCGAACACTTCTCGAACTGACTCGAACTCAATGCCCAGAGGAATAGAATTGCGCCTTCAGGCAAAAAATACAGCAGTCTCACTCTTTTTGCAATGACACACTTAAATCGAGGTGAAGTTGTACTGAAACCGTGAGTTATTTCAAGTGGATGCAGTTGGTTTGGTCGTTTTTACCTTTGTTCAGGAATGAAACTGGAATTAAATAACAATCATCTGTACTCTTTTTGGCCAGAAATAATTGGTCTGTTTGCTGATTTGTTTGGCTTAAAAATGCGAGCGAACAACAGGTTTTTTCACTCCATTTTCCTAATTGTTTTTCGATGTGCCTTGACAGTGACAAGAAAATTTTGCCCTTATGTTAGAAAGATGTAATCTCAATGAGTTCTCGTAAAAGTAAGGAGAAATATCACCAGCTTGTGTTTTCAGAAGTTTGTTTAGAGCATGTACAGATCGTTTCTTGGAGATCTTGTTTGACGTTTGTCCTTTCCAGCCGATTCTGGTTGTAAGCCAAGCTGGCGTGTTTCAATGAAATACATCAAAATGTAAATGATCTCGTTTTCAGAGATAAAGTGGAGTAAAGTACATCAATAAAACTCCTTGTTTGACCTTGAACTGACAAAGACGATCTGTCACATCACGAGCTATATAGTACGTCTCTGATTTCTAATTTTAGCGTGATTCCTATTCGCTGGCTTTTGACAGTCGACTCTGAAATGGCTTGTTTTCTTTTCCGTTAGCTTGCTGAGGATTTGCTTGTTTTCTTTTAAAACTCTTGTGATTTAAGAAAAATGAATTGCTTAACTGGTGAATTCAACAGTAACTTCGGTGGAAAAACCGATAACGCACTCATCCCTTCGTGATTCATGTGATCAGTCGGTTTTTCAGGTGAAATTAACCGTGGAATTGACTAGTTAGGCAGCGAAGAAACTGACATAATTAAGCAATATTCGGGAAAACCAAAACGCGGACAATTCCAAAGCCTTTATTTTCACTAATTCTAGAACCAGTAAGAAGAAACAACCCGGGAGCTCCGCTTTTAGGCTTGGCTAAATCTTTATATTTTTTTCTGTCCCAAAAAGTCAAAATTCTAATGAAGAAGAGAAAAACTCTATAACTCTGTTTGTTACACTTTGGGTCTTCTGGACTCTTTACTTCATTTTTTGCGGGAGCTAAGTTAACGTTAAAGACCCCTCCAGTTATGTAATTTCCGTGACACATCGTTTGGAGCCAATTCTCATTGAAGGAATTCACATCCAAGGTAGATGAAGTGTACACGTTGAAGCGATTTGATACTCAACCAGGGGTTGCACTATCAAGTTGTTTTCGGTGTGTGTGATGTTGGTAGAGGCTTTGGTTGTCCAGGAAAGAATACATGAAATACTTTCATTTGCTATTCTCGTAGAGAACTGTAATTGTTAACTGACTGTAAGTTTTCATGCCCTGTTATTTGAATTATCTGGTTGGGGGGAGCTCCACTGTCCTAAAGTTTTTTAACTAAAGTTTTTTTACCACGGTGGTTTGTTTTGCCTGAAATTCCTGCCGCTTTTGTCATGTCTTTCATGATATTGTTGAACTTGCTCACTCCCATTGGTTGTGCTTTGAAGCAGTTTTTGCCTTCCACTGATGCATGAGTTTCTGTTTTAAAGTAAATTGCAGACAAATAGAAACTTGAGTCCGGTTCTAGCATGGATGGTGGTTGTTTTTCTTTGTACATCTTGTAAACGTGCACCGAATAACGATCGACAGAAGTGGCATCCATTCGCGGCTTGATCGGTCGTTGATCCTGTGGACCCTATCCCGTTTGAGTCTTTGTTTGGTGTTCAAAGTTCTCGAGATATTCTTTATCATCACTGTCGGAGTTCTTTTTGTTCCTTACATCCACAAAGGCCTAAGTGAATCATGTTGTTTAACCACACTGTATTTAACTGAGCTTATGATGAAGTTAATCAAAGCTACTTTTTGTCAAATAGCATCTCAATTTCGTCGTCCGTAAGAGCCATTGTGGCTTTTGGTCTTCCTTCAACGCGTCTCTTGTTTTTTTTGTAAATCACTGTCTTTGAAGATAGTTTTACCGTGACTGGAGCGACTGAAATGGCGTTCAACACTAGCCAAAATTCCGCGGAGAGATGATGGTTCATAATCTAAAGCAAACTGCCTCAAGTAGCCGTCTAATTCAGTTGGAGGAATCTGCTCTATTTCTCTGATTTCGTGGCGCTCTTCTACAAGAAACGTTTTGACTAATTTTATCTCGTAGAAGGTATTTCTTTTAGTGTTTGCATTTTCTTCCTTCTCAATGAATGTTTCAACATCACTTTCAGTGACTTCGGCAAATCATCCTGGATGTACTTTAAGATCGAAAAAAAATATCGATTTGAACATTTGCCAGCTCATTGAGAAAGTCACTGGTAACTCTACTGTCTTTGCACCTCGAGGCCATTTTGTGAATGAAATTTGAAAAGAACCGGCTGCGCACTTGAGTGGGAATCTCTATTGTAATTGGGTAATCATGTTGGTAACCATGACCACCCCAATATCCTCACACGTGACAGATAAAAATAGCATATTCACTGTGAAAGGAAGATATGATTTTTTAGTAAAAGGAGATATCCTGGTATTTCATCAGTATCTATATAATAAGAGACTATTATATCTCGGCATGACCTGCACATTCCTGAAAATAAGGCATTAATTAAAAAGCATGATAAAAATGATAGCTCAATACTAACAGTAGTAAAATTATACCTCTATTTGGTTAAACTGAGTTTTGAGTATTTTACCAGATCTGGGCTGAACAAAAACACCAGTCTTGCAAAGGACCTAGTCGTCGGTTTTATTGCGGCCTTTTCTGTGGTTGGATAAATCAAGGGGTATTCTGCATCTTGTAGCTCCTCTTGGCCATCCAATCCCCAGCTTTCCATGATGCCTTGGACATACGGTCATGCTTTCTAAATTGGCTGGCATTTTGAAAATTGCAGCTCGACACACTATGAGGTCTACCTCATGTACGGGACCAGTAAACGAGTATGATGACACATGATTTTCAATATGTTTTGAAAACGCTATCCCAATGGAGCAAACTGGTTATATTTCTTTCTATGTCTACTGTCGGAACCACAGATTGCTCCAGTTATCATCTTGAATGAACAGCAGACCATCATACCTACAAGATACCTAGTTAATAAACCGAATTCAACGAAGTGACTCAAGTGAGTCAGTTAATTTAACTGGTCAATCGGTAAGGGACTATTCGACTGTTTTGTTGAAATGAGTTTTGTCCCTTGTGTATTAGACACTGTTTTGATGGTTATTTTATTAGGTAACTTCTCTAACTCCAAACGTTGCGACCTTCTCTTACTATGGCGCGTTTTTAGTGTCAAACTTCAAACATTCAATTCAACAAATCAATTCAATTAGGCCTAAAGTTAGCTTTAATGAATGTTTAGGATTCTTCTGCATGGGGAAATCAATGACGTGTGAGTTGTGAAGCAAAGTGAATATTTGAATTGCCGAATTGCATATTTGAATTGTCGAAGTGAAAGTTTGAATGGGATGTTTGAATTTTGACACTAAAAATGCGCTGTATCTTTCATGCAACATCGATTGAGAGCCCTTACATGCTTTGTGTTTCCACCACAGCAAATAACTTTTATGTTTTCTGTAGTGCCGATAACCAAAACAAATTCTCTAAGAGGCCAGGTGGCCTTACCTGCAGCTCGTTTACAGGGGCCCATGTGAATGAAATACACAAGATGGAGAAGCCCATAGCTGCCTTAATTATTTTTTTTCAAGATAAAATCTTATATTCACACAAAATTCAATTAATTTATGTTGGCCCCAGTAAAGGTGGGGGCTAGAAAACGCCACAGCATCATAATTCCATAAATTATGATGCACACCCCACCCAAAGGAAAAGCGACCTGCTACAACAATTGTAACAGCAATAAATCAAAATCAAGGTCGCAATGAGCGTGCTGCCCTTGCTAATCAGACTCAGAGCAACTGTAAATTGAAGGTAAATGCAGGACACTTGTAAAGAAAGATGCCACAAGCTAACCCTCAAGTTACTCAAATTTTCAAATGAGGATCTGTTAAGTGCAAGCATTAACTGGGGCTGCTCTGAGTCTGCTGCCCTTGCTAATCAGGCTCAGAGCACTAAACCTCATAATGCTAACTTGGTATCTCCCTATACAATTAACAAAGGACCACTAAAGTAAAAGATATACGGAGACATAACAGGATTGTGTGAATAAACCTAAACCCATAGAAGATATGAAACAAAATGAAAGGACTGCTGCCCTTGATAGTCAGTCCCATCATTAAAGTGCAAATGCCATGGCAACATCCCCTGCCTGATTGCCAGAGCTAATTTGACATAGACGGGATGCGAATGTACTTTAAAAAGGCATTAGATTTTCAGCGCCCCATGGTTCGAATTTGAGTGTCATACATACTCTTATCAGCTGCATCAGAAATGTGACCTTCATCGCTTGAACTTCGTGCCTATCATTTAATCATTTTAAGATTTGGATTAAATGAATCATGTTGCCTGGGGCTGAGCTGGTGATCTCCCCTACCCTTGAGAATGTGTGAAAAGCGAATAAGCACATAGCCTGAAATCGACATGTATTATAAAAGGAATCGTAAAGTTGAGAGGCTGCTGATATAATCCTATGAAGAATGGGGAGGGTAATAGGTGACCTGCTGTCCAAGTGAGTAATCATCTTCCCGCAACCATCTGAATAATAAAAAAGCTTTTTGTGGGGTCAGGTAAACCCGCCAAGTTATGACTATAACCAATAGCTGAAACATAAGTGTTAACTGTGGATGGGGCATAATTGCGATCAAACAGATAAGCAATGAATAGTGCTGATGTAGTGGGAGGCACAGGCATATCCCAATCAGAACCTGGCAAAGTATTAAACAAGAATTGGTAATAAAGGTTCCATGCCTTTTTATATGTAGGTATTGATGATGGCTGCAGGCTACTATCTCAGACAAAAATAAAGGGGACACTTCACGATGCGTAGCAGATTACCCCTTCCCCCTATTCAATGTTGCAAAAAGAACGGCGTTTTTCCAGGAGCGCGACAGTTTTTACGCCATCAACATTGTCACGGGGGAGGGGGGTTCAAACATGCTTTGGTGTCACGATCTTTTTGACCGGGATTGTGTTGATTACAGAACTGTAGAAAGTTCTACAGAGATCTCGTTGCGGTTTGGGTGTAAAGATATGGATGTGTCACGTTTGTCCTCGCGTCATTTGGGTGAGTGCTCCTATGCTTTGGATGAGGAAGATGTGTCAAATTGTTGCCGAATATGTTCTGGAACATGTTTTCTGTCTAGTTGTCGATGTATTTACATAGAGATTGCAACTTCACGATACAGGACTTAGCTGAAAGGCGATGAAAATGGTTTCTCGGCGGTGGATTGATAATAACACACGTGCTCGTGTGTATTATTTGAGTCAAGTTAAGGGAATGTCAATTCGAAAAACGGCAGTACATTGTAATGTTTCACGTGGAGTTGTTTGGAGAATAATCCAGCGACAGTGCAAGAAAGAATCTAACCGCTGTAAAAGCAAGACTTCAACTTTACAACGCGGACGTCCGAGAAAACTAACAGGTAGACAGGGGCGTTTACTTCTGAGATGCTTGGCCAAATTGCGCAATGAAGATGGCAATTTTACTGCACAACGTCTTATAGAGAGTGCTGGAATGTCAACCCATGCTGTGTCAGTGCGTACAGTTACGCGATTTTTAAATGCACATGGTTACTTTTATCTACAAGCAAGGAAAAAGGGTCTTCTGAAAAGACAAGACTGTGAAAAGAGAGTCGCTTTTGCGAAACACTACAAAAGACATTATGATAAGAAGTTTTGGACAGAAAAGGTGTCTTTTTATTTAGATGGTACGGCATTTGCGCACAAAGCCAACCCATTCGAGCAAGACTGTGCTCCAAAGGGCAGGATATGGAGAAAGAAATCGGAGGGATTTCACCTTGGATGCACTTCAAAGGGGTGTAAAGAGGGAACTGGTGGCCGAGTACTAAGATTAATGGTTGCTATTAGCTACGGAAAGGGAGTAATAGCGTGTGAGCCCTACGAGAGGATGTGTGGGGCGTATTTTGCGAATTTCATCGATACGAACTTTCCACGTATGTTTGAAGAGGCTGCCAAAGGAGGTGAACGCATTTTTATCCAAGATGGAGACCCATCGCAGAATGCGGCTGTAGCGAAGAGAGCCATGTCTCGAGTGCAGTGTAGAGTTATTAACGTGCCAGTGCGTTCTCCTGATATGCACTGCATTGAGAATGTATTTCACATCACAAGTAAAAAAGTGAAGAGAATAACCAAAGAGTCATTCGGCGAGTTTAAGAAGAGAGTTATTACGACAATCAAAACTATTCCCGTTGGCACAATAGATGAATTGATTGCTTCTACAGACAAGCGATTAGATGCTGTCATTACGAGTCGTGGACGTCGTATATGATATTAACAAACGATTTCTGTAGAACCAACAACTATCTTTTAATTATTTCAAAGTTTCTAGAGAGACAAGCCGTATCACTGCAATATCAGGGCATATAACAGAGTACATTGGGATAAACTATGGTGACTGAACAGTGGACGACGCCATTCATGAGTTCTCTATACTGTAATTTGTACTAGTCGCTTCAATGGAAATTCACCCGCTAAGCTACAATATATGTTTTGTTACAAAGCCATAGTCTGTTAACAACAACGGTTATAATCATAAGCAACTCAAACATCCATATTCTTTGTCCTGTGTTCTTTAGCGTACGCGCCGTAACAGTGGGACCAAACAGGCGACTTATCATAAATCCGAATACGCTTAACCACCTACGATTAACCATTTGCATTCCTAATTTCCCGACAAGCCGAATTGTTGTACTGTCGTTTATGCCATTGAACAAAAATTGTCAACACAAAGTTTCAGTTCACTGCACTTTTGTGCGTATTTCTCCCCTTTCAGTGAAATGGTGAGTCTTGCAATTGGTTAACCATGCTTTAGCATAATTAATCAGCTATGAAGTGCGGATTATTTATAATGACGGTTAACCACTTTGGCTGTTTGCAACACGAAGAGTTTTCAGGGTTGTACAGTTTTCAACTGAATAAACGATTTTACCTATCATGTAAAATAGTATCACTAGTAAACCAATCACTCTAAACCTCCTGCTCTTCAGTACTGACGCTATCAAATGGTTAATCGTTCCTTTGTTCCTTTATGTTGTTAATCGTTCGTCTACTTGGCACTTGTTTACTGTAGTTGCGAGTTTCGGAAGCAAACTTCATTTCATAGTGCCTTCACTGTTTACTAAAATCCGCCTTTTTTTAAGAAGGCCCGAGTATAAATTCCGCGAAACAACGAGAGCACGATGATAATTTGACCTGCTCCGACGGTGGAATCTGCGCATGAAGACGAAAAATACGCCAACGAACACGCATCATATCGCATTCGCGAGAGTCCAGTGCACCTCCGCGGAAATACACTATTTCATCTTTTGAGGTGCAAAACACGGGAGAATCTCTGGTGAACTCTATATCTTGCATGTAATGAGATTTGGGTGCAGCAAGATGAATTGGCTGACCTTCCAGCAGTAGAAGAAAGTCATGCCATGGGATAATTTTTTCAGACCAACGAAAGTCGTTTAAAAAAATTACTTCGCACTGGTCAGCTCCCACCCAAGCAAAACTACCTGTCGCCGGGTTACAGAATGTATGGAAAATCTTATTGAGAGGATTGAGTAAAAAAGTTTTCCCACAATCTGCGGGCCCAACTAAAAGGAGATTTCTGTATTTACCGCGACCTCTTGATATTAAAGTTTTCACAGCATTGCAAAATTCATCCTCCGCAATGACATTTCTTTTCAGTATATCCTGTGCAATAGAGACCCATCGTTTGTTACAACCAAGAGTACAATCCGCTTCTAACGCCGCCTGCAGTAGCTCCATTCGTGACTTTTTCTCCCTCTAAACTACGACAGGTGCTCTCTCGATATCCCACCCTATCTTAATAGCTTCATCAGCTGCTTTAAAACCCCGATTGGCAATGAATTCCGTCAAATCCCATTTACCTTCGCTCTTTTGCAACTTAGCCAGTGCTAGCAGTTCCATGCGCGAATGAATACCTCTGTCAACAGCAATCTGAGATACTTCGTAAGTAGAAAGACGAGGCTTTCTTTTCCGTTTGAAAGGTTTTTCACCTTTTCCCTTCGTAGCTTTACGCTTCTCACTCGCCTCTTGGGTTTGCGGTGCATTTCGCAAATCTGGATGACTGGCCGATTGCAAATAATTTTTGTCCTCTTTTGTTGCATATTTCCAGCCAGAATAATAGTTGGCGTGTGTGCTTGAAAAATTCAGGTTTACTCCATGTTTGTTATCTGCGTAATCGCGCACTTGCAACCAACGACGACTTCGATCCAATTTCACTACCATATGATAATGTTTTCCTCCGTCTTTATGCAGTTCCTCACTACAAACCCATTGCTTCACTTGACTTCGACATTTAGGATCAGCATTTTCAAAAGAATCGAGTACTATGAGAACAAATGACTCCCGAGAATCCACTATCTCGGAATTCGCCTGACTATATGTCACGAGGTACACACTTCTCAATTGCCTTCTACCAAGAACACCCCTTCCCTCCATAGATTATATCTCAGTGCCTAAAATTTACCCATTTCGACGAAAGAAGTATCACAACACCGTTACATTTTCAACTGTCTGAACAGAAATGATCTTTTAGAGTTCATAAGACAACGCGTTAGGAAGTCTCCACTTCGCACACAATTAACAACAACGTGTACAAGAAGTGACAAATGTAAATAAACTCTCTTAACCTAATTAAAAGTGAGACCTCCTTGATGAGAAATTATTTCCCTCAAGTCCTTCATTTATTTGAACTACTGGCCCCTTCATATTCGTTAAATATATCTAGCAAAATTCAATCATTTCCATAATATGCATACACCCCACTTGTACAGACACTTCACATAAATAGCTCCCATGACCTTTTCATTCAATTACTAACTACAGCTCGCGTGACACGCATCTACACAATTTCAGACAAAAATAAAGGGGACACTTCACGCTGCATAGCAGATTACCCCTTCCCCCTATTCAATGTTGCAAAAAGAACGGCGTTTTTCCAGGAGCGCGACAGTTTTTACACCATCAACATTGTCACGGGGGAGGGGGGTTCAAACATGCCTTGGTGTCACGATCTTTTTGACCGAGATTGTAGATTTAACCAGAAGTAAACTATATTGCTAATTCTGGGCAGCAGGTGATGGGGTATGTCTGTCGCAGACTGCTCCATAGAGGCTAGGGCCAAATGGCGAAATTTTTGGATCTGCAAACGAGTTAAGGAGTCGGCTAGGTTATTTTGGGTCCCTGGCAGATGCTTAGCTTTGAATAATATATTATAATGTAAGCAGATCAAAACTAATTTCTGCAGGAAAAACATAAGTAGCTGATCTTTGCATGACTGCTTGTTAATGACATGCGCCAAGGACTCATTATCATTAAAAAATAGGATGCAGTGATTTGCCTCAGAAAAGCAAGCTGAGGACAAGAGGAAAAACTTCTAAGGTAGCAATGTTCAATGACGTCCAGGATGGTGGCCAGGACCCATAGCACCAATGATTTTGGAATATTGCTCCAAAACCTAATGAACCCGAGGCATCTGTGTAAAGACTTAAACGCTCTGAAGTATACCAGACATCCTCAAGGAAAAAAGGACTTGCCATTATATTCTTACAAACTCGTAAATCAGCCTTCACCTCTCGTTTCAGGCGAAAAAAATGGTATTGTGATCGAATGCCAAGTGTAAGGTCAACGAGTCTGCACAAAAAGGCAGGGCCCTGCTGAATCACAGAGCATGCCATGCATTTGTCAAAATAACATTGATCATGCCATTTCATACCCAATAAATTATAATCACTAGGGTGAACTAGCTTGTACAAATCATAGAACGATTAGTTTAATGAGTCATAGCCTGAAAGTCCATCTCAAGATCATTCTTCAGTGCATCCAGCGCAAGCTTCTGCCAGAGATCTCAGAAGGGCAGTACGGCTTCATGAAGGACAGAGGCACCAGAAATGCGATATTTAACATCCGTATGCTAAGCAAGAGAAGCATTGAACACCAACAGGACATCTACCTCGTCTTCATTGACTACAAAAAGGCTTTCGATAAGGTCAGACATGGAGAACTGTTCAATTTACTACAAGCAATCCAAGTCGACGATAAAGATCTCCGTATTCTCCGCAGCGTTTATGGTCCTCAGAGAGCAGCTGTGCGTCTCCCCAAAGGACTAACAAACTGGGCCGAGATCAAACGAGGAGTCCTTCAAGGATGTATTGCATCCCCAGACTTGTTCAATCTGTACGGGGAGTCAATTTTTCGACCACTTGATGAAGTCCCTGTTGGAATCTCCATAAATTAAGTAATTAGTAACAATATCAGATATGCGGATGATATCGTTTTGATAGCAACAACTGAAGAAGGCCTCCAGCAGCTTCTGAACGAAATTAACAGCAATGCGGAATCAAAAGGCCTTAGTATCAACCACAAGAAGACCAAGTGCATGGTCATCTCGAAGTCTGAAACACCCCCGACCTGCACTCTGAAGTTAGGAGACATCAAGATTGAACAAGTCGACAACTTCAACTATCTCTGCTCTGTTGTTACTTCCAACAGTCGATGCAAAAAGGAGATACGTAGATGGATCAGCTTAGCTAAGGAGGCTTTAAAGAAAATGAAGCCTATCCTTTGTGACAGAAAGCTTTTAATGCCTATCAAGAACCGTGTCATTCAAACATTCGTCTGGCCTGTAATTCTCTACGGCTCAGAATCATGGACTCTAAACTCTGAAACCCGCAAGAACATCGAAGCCGCAGAAATGTGGTTTTGTAGGTGTATGCTCAAGATTTCTTGGGTTGTAAAGGTTACCAATGACGAAGTCCTAAATCGAGTTCAGAAGGAGAGACAGCTCCTTCAAAGGATAGAACATGGCCAGAACAAGTTCCAGGGGCATATCATCCACAAGGAAGCCATAGAAGATCTCTGCCTCAACGGGAAAATCCCCGGGAAGAAAGCTAGAGAAGGACAAAGACTACATTTTCTTCATTTTCTGGTAATTTCAAGATGTAAACATTCATAAACGGAAATAACTTACCTTGAACAATTACAACTAATTTGCGACTGAAAGCTCTTCAACATTTTCCCAAAACGGGGAAAAGGACTGTAGATTTATTACACAGCGAGGACAACACGCCATAAGCAATGGCCGACACTTGAAAACAATGACTCACAATAACTAGTACCCAGTCTACATTCCAGACTATTTGTGCTCTTGGCGATCTGTCACGTGTGATCTCGTCCTCAAAGTGACTCACTGACAATCAAGATCCACAGGTAAAAATTAGAGATACCAAATTGGAACATTCTTGGGAAATAAATCTCCAATGTTGGACCATCATTGGGACGCCTTTAAATACCCAATAAAATACCAACAAAATACCAAGGACGGTTGATAAAGCAAACCAAAATTGGAATACATTTGGCATTTCATAAAACCCAAAACGCAGTTTAGGACAATAAACTTTAAACCTAACTAAGCATACGGCAGAGGAATGCAATTGTTATATTCGGGGTCCTAGGTTTGGTGTGCATGCGTAGCAGTGCTCAGAACGTGGTTCAGTAATCCAGCTTTTGATATACTACATACACGATTGACCAGTTATAACATTTTGGCGACGAGGATGGGATACTTTCCGAATTCGTTGTAATATTTAATAATAATAATTATTATTATTACTATATACTCACTCAGTGATCTTGGTGTTTCAAGCAATCTGATTGGTTTGCTATCTCGGAGTAATTGAGCATTATTCACTTCCTACAGAGTGAATAATGCTTGATCCAAACAAAACAAAATGGCCGGCGTAAACTCGCCAGAATTTATGAATCGGAAATATTGAGAATACAATATGATGCTATGCTACAGAAGACAAAGAAGGCCACAAAATTTGGCCTGAAAGTTTTCAAAGGTAAGAGAAGAGTTCATACTTTTGCCAACCAGTGTTTGACTTCGTTTTTCCAGATAATCATTGCTGAAAATTAAACAATCTTCACGCCAACAATTTGTTTTACTTGGAGTAATTCTCTCTTGTAGGGCTGGTCGCTCACCAAAACGATTTTCTTAGTGAAATCGAGGAATTAAAAAACTGTTAAATAAAGTTCCACATGGTTGCAAGGAAACAAGACGGGTCATTTTACAGCAAACTAACGCTCACCTCAATTACTCAATTAAAGCCACCATTTCATGTGGATCCTTTACCAACTACACTTTCAATTTCCATTTCAAATGAACATCAAAAACTTTGATCGAACGGTGAAAATGTTATAACAAGCAGACTTTCGATTTAGATTACTGATTTAAACGGTGCTAAATGACCATTTTGCTCTTTGTGACGAGGATTTTAACGAAGGTTATTTAGATTTGCCATGTTTGAAGCTTCTGTAAACACTTTTGCGCATGCTTTGTGCCGCTTGCACGTTTTCCACGCATGAATTGAGATGCCAATTAAATCGACTTTAAATGGTTTCTTCTGCAATTTTTGTTGAGATCACTTCGCGAGTATATACTAAAGTGGCAGATTATTTACCTCGCCGCTTTGCGGCTCGGTAAATATTCTACCACTATTCACCTTGATTTCAAAGAATAATTGTTAATTATTATTATTGATTTGTATTGCGCAAATATCAATCCAGAGAAAGAAATTTTCATCGGCGCATTACATCAACTCAACAAAATCCTAAAATCCTAAACATATTCCAACTCACAAAAAGTCTTATTTACAGTGACTAATTAATCTTAAAATCCTATATACAAGTCCTTCTTTATGAAAAGAATAAAAACAATAAATTACCTGGGAAACGCCTTCTGAAATAAATGAGTTTTAAGAGCCTTCTTGAAAACATTAACTGAAGATATATTTCTAATAAAAAGGGGATCGATCACCAAGCGTGGAAAGAGACTTGCATGGTGGAATGTTAAGACGTTTGCCGTTATTTGATCTAAGATAGTACCTACCCCCTGTGTCTTTCAGAGATACAAGTTCGGAAATGTAAGTCGGAGCAATTTTATGAATGGCCTTAAAAGTTAACAATGAAATATTAAAAACAATTCGATATGCTACGGGTAACCAATGTAGGGCTCTCAGCAATGGTGTAATATGACAAAATTTACTTTCTTCAAATACAAGATGTGCAGCAGAGTTCTGGACTCTTTGCAGTTTTTGAATCTCCTACGCTGGTAAGCCGTATAAGAGGCTATTACAATAGTCAAGGCGACTAGAAATAAAGGCATGTATCAGAGTTTCAGTTCATTTTTTCCTAAGATACTTCCTTATCCTCCTGATATTGTACAAATCATAGAATGCTGCAGAGCTTGTTTTCGTTATGTGATCACCCATTGATAGGTTAGAATCTAACCACACACCCAGATTCCGAATGGGAGATTGTGGAGTAATGACAGAATGTTCGATAGAAGCAACTGCATCAGCCTGGCCAGAGTGTGCCTTGGGACTAAATGAGATGTATAACTGAGAGTCATCAGCATAACAATAGACAGTTGGGAGGTGCTTCTCCACGACATCAAACATTGCACTTGCATAAACTGTAAACAGAAGTGGGCCGAGACACGAGCCTTGAGGAACACCATACCACAGGTCGAACTTATCAGATACAGCTCCCAGACAAATAAGATCGAAACCAGGCAAGGGCAGTGCCATTCAAACCAAGTTTTGACGCCAATATGTTAAGGAGAATGCTGTGATCAGCACTGAGATCAAGCAATACAACGATAGTAACATGCTGTTTGTTCATATTTAACAGAATATCGTTCATTACTTTCAAAAGTGCTTTTTCAGTGCTGGGATTTCTTCTATAAGCAGACTGCTCAACTGGGTATAAGTTATTACAAACAAGGTGACCATGAATCTGATTGAAAGCATCCCTTTCAATGAGTTTAGACACAAAAGACAAATTGCTCACAGACGTTCTCAAAGATGACATCAAGACCGGGTTTCTTTAACAGTGGAAAAACTAGAGCCTCTTTCCAAATTTCAGGAAAACATCCGGACTGTAATGCGTCGTTAACAATCTTTGTGAGAACCAGAAGAAGATCCTCACATTTGCTAACCAGTGCAGATGGCATAGGGTCAAGAGGGCAGGATTTAAGGGCAGAGTTCTGGATAAGCTGTTTAACAGCATCGTTAAAGTAAGGAATGGTGGCACAGTTTCATCAGCGGACGAAGTGTCATCTTCTGGATATGAATTAGTCTGCTGATTGGTGTCAAGCTGGGTGCGGATAGTATCTATCTTCTGAACAAAGAATTTCCCCAAATCATTAGAGAAAGTTCTACTGTCCAGATTAGGTGGGAGACCATCATCCATTGTGCGGTCAAATAAGCGCTGACTTGCACGGAATAGTTTCTTTTGATCACCACTATTTTCATCTATAAAGTTATTGTAAAACTCCCTCCGAGCCTTGTTGATAAGACGGGTAGTCAAATTACGTTTTGCTTTAAAAGCAGCAAGATCGGACTCCAATCGAGATTTCCTCCACCTCTTTTCAGCCTTCCTTCACTGACGTTTCGCCTCCCTGATCTCCTGACTGAACCATGGAACACGAGGTCTCTGAACAATTGTTCTTGTCATTAACGGCGCGTGCTTGTTCAAAGCAGCCATGAGGGTATTGTTTTAAGATGAAACAAGTTCCTGTAAATCATCAGATGGATTCTGGCACAATTCAGAAGTAGCCAAGTCCTCATTCAAGGAGACTACGTTGACTGATTGCAGTTTTCGGTAAGACACTTTCTGCACAGAAAGTGGTGGCTTACCACAGCGGATAGAACAAAGGACAGTTGCATGGTCAGAAATGTACCGGCTAATATGCGGTGTATTCCCTAATAACTGATCAGTCTGACGTGTGATGATCAAGTCAAGGATGTGGTTATGTTTATGAGTGGGACTTGTAACATGCTGTTGAAGTCCATATGACTCCAGTAAATCGGTCAGTATCCTCTGCATTATCCTCATGAATGTTAAAATCCCCAGATATCAGCAGCTGTTCCTGACACAATACAATAGACTCTAAATAATCAGCAAGCTCCGAGAAGAATGTGTTGATGGACACCTTGCGCACATCGGAAGAGGGTGGTCGATAGAGTATGATAACGTGGAGATTATGAGAGGATGGCTGCTGAACAATCAACTCAGAGAACTCAAAAGATTCTTTCACACCGGCACTTATCTTCTTCACATGAAGTAAGTCTCAATAAAGAAGAGCTGTTCCGCCACCAATGCGATCAGTACGTGGATGGTAGCAAAGCTTCTCATTTGTAGGGCACAACTTATTTCTAACTGCATCATCATTTGCAAGTCTCTGTGATTGCAAGCAGATCTATTTTATATTCACATACGAAGTCAGAAATGTCAGCTGATTTATTTCTCACAGATCGAGCGTTCATTAAGCAGAATGACAATGGGCGTTTGAAATTCCTGACCAAAGGCAAGCGATTCACGACAATGAGGTTGGACGAGTTTCTTGATTGCATAGACGGAGGTGTTTTCCGAATACCATGCGAACAGAGCGTAGATAAATTATCGTTGTTCTCAGGACCAGGATTAAGCTTAAATACAAGTAAGCAATGGAATGTTGCTGTTCAATTTGAATAATACGCACACGGTCTTTTATGGCGTTTGATCTTGTAATTCCAACCACAAAAAGATGACAGTAAGGCCTTGTTAGCGCAGAAAGTTCCATTATTTGTGACAGTCCTATTGTTGTTGGCCGTGTTCCAGGTTGGCAGCAACAATGAGAGCTCATTAGCAAAATCAGTTCCATTGTAAGTATTCTGGACCACAAAATTTGCACGTCCAAAAAAGAATCGGCCCCACGAAAAAAATCTGATTTTGTGAAGCAGATGGCGATTCCGAAACAAGTACAACCGTCAAGGATGGACCCCAGGCAGTTAGATGTGATCTACAGCAACCAGAGAGAAGAAATGAAACGAAAAAGACAGAGCTCAGCAAACCGTGGCTGCCCTGTACACTCATGCTCATGCTGTGTGATACGTGGCCATCCTTATTCTTCTTTGTATGACCTTATTCTGTGTTCGTTTCTTCAATACATTCGCACACATGTTTGCCTGCGCATTTGTGGTTTTCATCATGTCTTCGCCAACCCTGCTTGGCCCCGTCGGGGAGTTCGATCTGTCGACTGAGACATTCACTGCTTATTTCGAAAGACTGTAACAATTCTTTGAAGCTAATAGTATTGACCATTATCCTGCTGATGCTACCGTGGCTGTTATTCAAGCGGCCAACAGGAAAAAAGTCGCTGTAATGATTTCGGTAATTGGTAAGAACACATATGGAACTCTTTGTGATTTATGCAGTCCATTTGATGCATTACGTGATTTACTGCAGCGACATTTTAAGCCCAAGCGACTGGAAGTTGCGGAATCGTATAGATTTCACCGTCAAGAAGAAAACGAAAAGGGATCACAGTATTCATTACCCTTACTTATTGTGAAAGAAGGATCCTGTGCATTGTTTGGACGAGATTGGCTTGGCCAAATCTGCCAGGTTTGAATAATGTTGGAACTTTGCCATCTGATTTGTCTACAATTCCAGCTACCTCTGGAGATCAGACATTGGGTTCTGTCCTTGAGCAGTATAGTGAATTGTTTCAACCTGAACTGGGGTGTTATACTGGTAAGCCTGTAAGACTACCAAATGGAATCCATTCCATTCTGGTCCAGCTATTTTTGAGAGAATCATGGACAATTTCCTTTCTGACAATCCAAAAGCTGTAAGTCGTTTGGATGATATTCTTGTGGCTGGAACTGACCCAGGAGATCACCTTCGCACCCTCTCTCTTGTGCTGGAACGTCTTCGTTCTGCAGGTTTCAAACTGAACAAGACCAAGCGCAAATTCCTTCAGCAATCAGTAGTTTACCTAGGTCACAAGCTCGATAGAGATGGCTTGCATCCAACCAACGATAAACTTGCAGCCATGCATGATGCTTCAAGGCCTTTGGATATTACCACATTTAAGTCTTTTCTGAGACTTTACAATGTTCTATTCAAGGTTCATGCCACATCATTCCACTGTACTGGCACCTCCTCACCATCTGCTCAAGAAAGATACCCCCTGGAAGTGGTCCAAAATTGAAGAAGATGCATTTAATTCAGCAAAAAACTTGTTACTGAATTCTCAGACATTAGTACACTATGATCACACTCTCGCCCTGTTCCTTTCATGTGATGCTTCATCTTACGGTGCAGGAGAAGTTCTGTCTCACAAGATTGGTGGGCAATGTCGACCCGTGGCCTTTGCCTCTTGTACTTTGACAAGTGCCCACCAAAACTTCTCCTAGTTGGAAAAGGAGGCTCTGAGTATCATTTTTGGAT
>OX421452.1:29213156-29275656 GCA_949126865.1 Montipora capitata
AATGTAAAGATTGGTGATGAACTAATGCAGATGACTAGGGCAGTCGTTAAAAAACACACTTTTCAACCCAAAAATGCTTACAAGTATCATCTCGCACAGCCTTCGCGAATGTTATCAAGATCAGTGGTGCACTGGAATAAAGCAATTTTACGGAGACGACCCAATGGTTCATCTCCTTGGACAGTAAAATTTCAGCGACACGTGCCATTAGAAGTTTTTGCGTGTTTCAAGGCTGCTTCGCTTCGAGAGGAGGGCGGAGGATTGTTGGTGAAAAATAGTAAACACGTAGAAAAAATTCAGTTCCACGTTGGAGCTGCTTTGAGGGTCTTCCTGCTGGAATTTGCCAACAAGTACAAAAAACGTCTTTCACTAACTGAAATCATGTGTAAAATAGAAAAGGATGATTCATACAGCATGGTCATCACTAACCAAGGTCACCCTGCCGTATGGCATTATTCGAAAAATTTAGAGATTATGAGGTTCACAGCAAGATATGGGCATTACAACAGATTGGGTGTCCCACAGTTTACTCTGTAGGCAATCTATGCAAATTATGTTGATATTTAATTATAAGTTATGGAACTTACATTGACTGTATAGTCAAACCTGAATTAGGCAGACAGTAGCAAAAGTTTCAAAATTTGTCATCTCTGATCCCTTGTTTTCTGGAAAGTATTTAATACCTCTATTCATATTAAGGGTGGCCTGGATGGATGGTATGTTGTTATATACGTTATGTATATGCATTAAACATATTGCAAATTATCACAGTTTAGGTGAATGACCTATGGGAGGTGTATGTATATGGTCAGCGGTGTTGCCTGTTATTTTCAAATGCCCTTAGTAAAGTGTCAATTCAAGGGCAGCTCTCTTAACTATAGTTGTATGTCTGCATGTGCATTGATAACAGGAGCTACATATGAAAACACAGGTATTTGAGATTATATGTTGTTGATTTGAAAAACAATCAAGTTTCACACATCTCTGTAACATGTAACAAGATTTATTAGTAACAAATGTTCACAATCCTATCATGTGAAAAACAGAGTGAAAGTTCTTATATAACATTGTTGAATCCAAGTAAATCAATTGTTATGGTGAAGCTGCACTTAATTCAGCAACCTCCATAAAACAGGTAAAATGTTGCTAAAAGTACTACCTTCAAGTCTGGAGACATTAGGGCGAACTCTTACTGACACTCGCACCAGTATTCATATCATTTCAAGTCTTGTGCCTTAGACCCTTTTCACACCATTAACTGTAGACGACATTTCCAGAATCTGATTTTGCAGTGGAAGTATGTTTTTCAATGGTTAAAACTAACCCCCCGCCCGATTCCCACTTTTGCACAATACCACTACAAATCTAGTCACAGCAGAGGTTTCCCCTGTTGCTGTACTTTTGTATAATGTTCATACAGGTACTACTGCTGAAACACTAAAAGAGCTTGTAAACCTTTAGACAACTCTCCTAAATCTGCTGTTTTGAAAATTTCTTTGTAGATAGGAGAGGAGCAAAACTTGCACTTCTCTGCATTGGGGTCCTTTGGATACCCACAAAAGCAAAAGCTGTCAGTGTTGATATATGATGGGATATATTGGTTGGTACACTTTGCATACTTAAAGCTCACATGATAAAGCAGGGTGGAAACTACATTAAAGAATCTAAGACAATGGTTTTCTACTTCAATCAAATCTCGATCTCAAAGCACAATGGGCAATTGCAGAAAGCCTCACTTGGGTTTCAGGTGCATCCCCCTCACCCTCTAAAGCAGCAACAAGGTACATAAACTTGTGACAAAGTTTCTTTGTTTCTTTGCCTTTTTTCGGCCACTGTTAAACCACTTTTTCACTTTTTTCAGTAGCCTTCCTGTTCTTACCTCTGTTTAAGTACAAAAAGATACTTCTCAGGAACATCAGTAATATCTTTGCATGAAGAAGGAATGTTAGATTTATCAACACTCATAGACAAGATGGTATTGTGGACAAACTGCCATGCATTATTTGCATTGTGAAGGGGCTCTGCAAATCCAGCATCAACAAATGGGCCAATTAAAGGTTCATGTTCTTGCCTTGAACTTTTGTTCTCTTCGTCGATTCGGCAAGTTTTTCTTTCAGCTCAATTATACAGCTGCAGCTACCACTAGTCTCTCTGAGAAACCCATGGGTGCCATGTATTTTCAGGGTTTGGCCCAAGAGACCCATTTGTGATGTGCTTGTTACGGTCATTTACATCCCCAAAAGACGAAAAGTAGTAAGCTGCATCACTAAGCTAAGTACGATGCTAAAAATTTCATGTCAGGGGGAAACAATTTGACTGAAAATTTCACTGTGCAATTTCGTACTAGAAAGGTCTTTTTTTCAATTGATTGAAATTCATGAACAAGTCTCCTGGCAAACCTTTGCATAACAATTGGCTCCAGCCAACAGCACCGTCAGCCCCATATTTGTCATTATTGAAATATAAAATGTGTGACTTTTCACCTAATGTTTCATCAATTGAAATAAAGAGGTCTGCCAATTCAAGCAAAGTATCAGTGAGCTCTCTATATGCACCATTAACCTGTTGACTTTCATCTAAATCCTCATACAACTCAGAAAAATCATGGACTGTAGATACATTCCAAGCGTGATTATCAAAAAGCTTTGGGATTCTCACACCCTTCAATAGTTGAAATGCTGTTCTTTGTTTGCTAGTAATGCTAGTAGACATGGACAAATTGGACCTGAGTGCTTTGTACTTTTCCTTACTCATTAAGCCATTACTGTACAGTACTTTCACACTTCACATGCTGTTTACATCACTACATTCAAAGTTGCCAACAAAATTTTTAAGAACTGCCCCTATAACTTTATTTACAACTTTTTTAGAGTTTGGCACATACTTAAGAAGTTGTTTGGGTTTAGATTTCTTTACCACAGTTAACCACATGCCATCTAAGGCAGGCTTTATGTTATCTGATGTTCCTCCATGAATTTGTTTACAACTCTCTAGGGTTTCATTCCTTCTCCGTCTGCCTGAAATTTCACTCTTGGGAACTTTAAATCTCTCTGAATTTGCATCACACAGTTGAGATGGTTCACGTTGCCTCTTGATTGTTTTTCTCTTAGTAACAATTCCCTTTGAAAGTTGGAATACCTGAGCATAAATTTGAATAAGCCGCCATTCAATTGGGCCGCCGTCTTAAATTTTTACGCTGCACATTTGACATGACCGAAATCGCAGGCGCGGGAGCTCGGCGTGGATGAGCTCTTTTTGCTCTTAGAGCAAATGTTGTAATAAATATTGTTTATATAAAAAAAATAAAAATAAAAAAAACAACAACATTGATTTCATTTTCAGCTTTGAGGATATCTCTCCTTAATTCTGCTGCAGCAAATGTGCACTCAACATTCTTGTGGTTTCTTGATTGATGAATATATCTCTGAACAGCTCATTCCTGGACCCAGCAAGAATAATAATCTAAGCCACTAAAATTTTTGACGTCCTCTCTAAAATGGAGGAGGTTATGAAGTGTTATATGGCCGCTAGTGGTGGCCATAATGTTCCTCTAAGAGTACAGCATACCGAATTGCCATCCTGTGAAACGTATCAGCATGACTTTCTTACCACTTATCTCTCGCATGGTTTTGCAGGAATTCAACCATGCGACAAAGACAGCGCGACTCTTCTGTTTGAATTTGTGAAAGAAGATTAAAAAGTGCAACTTCCGATGCAGGGAAGGCAAATTTGGTGTACTCTTCAGCTGGAAGAGACAAAGAAATAGGTGAAATTTTATCAAAAGCTTATTGCGTGCATGTTTTGCTTCCAAATTGGTGTCAAATTTAACTTTCTTGTAAGAGCAGGAACCAAAGTTTTAGCTCCTGCTGGCTTGAGTTGAAATACCAAAATGATCAACTGAATTGTACAACTTTGTATGCCACATTGCAAAGTGACTCTTATTTGAAATGCAATTTTTTTCATTGCTCATTTTTCTAAAGTCTTGTATAAATAATACATTTGAACCCCACAAATTTCGCAATTACATGACTTGCTCAATGCCTTCTCTATCTCTGGTATTCTCTAGAAATATAACGAAAAAAAATAATATCTTCCAAAAAAATACCTTTCCAGTAAGCAAACCTGCTGTTGATACCCTGTGGTATTCGAGATGCTCCGAATTCTGAACAAAAGGAGGCAATTATAATTATTCTTGAACACAGATTTACAATGTCTAAAGAAGCCACGAAATAATATATATCTTGATGACCAGCACTTGTAGTGCCATTTGAGAAACAATGCTAGACGATACAAAGATTTGAAGTTACTGTAGAATCTTCAACAAATGCAGCATTATTTTAGTATACATGTACAACTCTGATATGACGTTGCTATGAATCCACTTCTTTCCAATCAATTGGCTCTTCATCACTTCCTTTTAGTTAAGGCAATGTGATTTTTAACAGCATTAAGGGAAATCCCAGGAAGCTCATCATAGACCACATGGCAATCATATTCAAATCCATACAATGCATGCAGTCTGTGGACGATTGAAAGTCCTGTGGATCCACTTCTAGCTTGCTTTTGCCTGACTGTGATTCTTTCTTCTTCTTCTATTTCACAAAGTTTGTCATAAGAACCAATAACACTTTTTTCTTCTGCGGGATATCTTGTTTGTTTCCGAAATCCCGTACAATAACAATGATTTGTTTGAGGAAAAAGTACAGAATAAAAACATGTTCATTTTAAGGTTCCTAAAGTACATGTGCATACAGTGATGGATAATAATAACATAGTGGAAATTGAATCAACACTGTAACTTACAGTGTATCCAACACAAATATCTGCATTGTAAACAATTGCTAAATGCAAAACAGCAAAACCAAATTAACTGTATGTACAGTATTTCCAATAGGAGGATTTCAAATTGTAAAATGTACTTTAAAAAGCCAAAGAATGATATTAAAACCATCAAAAAGATTTCCTGCCATTGTAACCATAAATACTCTACTGGTCTATGCTACGTAGTTTTTTACTTTGCATACATGTCAATGAGCTAACACAAGTTCAGGGACTTATGACTAAGTATGAAAAGCAAAAGTGTATTTTCAGAACGATTAGCTAAGATAGCAAATTAACAATAGCCTTTTGCTTTTGGAATCACAATGACATAAATTTTGGTAGAGAAATAATTAGTTGAGGACACATATACCTTGTGGTTTATGTGGGCTTCATTAATCCAACATCACCCCAGGTTTGAAGAAAGGATTATAAGGGGAGATCCAGACTCCTGCACCTTCTGCCTAAGCTGGAAAATGTGCAATTATGTACATGAACATGTTAGTAAAACATTAAAGGCAAATACTGATACAGTTTCAATAAGACGGTCATTTATGACTGCATGTCCAGCTGCATGTCCACTTCAATTCCTACAAATTTTTTACACAGACACAAACACAAAAGAAAATCAGCTTTACATGTAAATGCACCAGTAACACTCTTTACTTTTAAGATCACGAGTCTAGCCTTTTTCAGCACATTGTGTGCGTGTGTATTTTGGAAATGATTGAAATTGAAATAAAAATTATTAGATTTAATTGATCACGAAATGACAATTTTACAGTGTGTTACAATAGGCAATTATCTGTGCAATGTAAACATATGCAAGAGAGGACAAACCACTGATGAACCCTTCTTCAATGTTTCGGATGAGAGGTTCAAGAAAAGGGTCCAAGGAAATAAGTCGCTTCTTTGGAAGTAAGTATGAAGGAACAAAGCCAACCACATACAATTCCTCAGTACAGCATCGCTTCACTTTGGACATGGTAGCAATGGAAACTTCTATTGCACCTGTTATAAACAGAAATCAGCATCAAAGGCAGAGATAGAAATATACCTGCTGTAAATCACAAACTGTGAGAACAATAATTATCATTTGATGTGATTTTCTCTTCCTTTCATTGGCCAAGAGCCCACCAGGTGATCTGCAAATAACTTAAGTACCTAACAAATAATTGTCGGCTCATGCACATTATACCATCCACTTGTGTTTAGCTGCAAATGATATTCTGCTCATTAATCTATAATTAAAATTGTGTGTGAAAATAGGCAGATGGCTTCCGAGAGCTTTAAGAGGTCATTTAATTATTAAGAATTATATATTTAAAAAATTAGGTGATCAAATAATAAAACTATTATTGAACTCAGTTATCACATAATATTGTGATTTGTCAGTGTCTCACAGATAAATTATTTGGCAAATAAGAGATCTGCTCGCCTCTGACAAATCACAATATTTTGCTCAACCTCCTCCAACAATTGTTAATTATTCATATGTGTACCACAGTATTTGTGATACCACATCCTCTAACAGAAGTTGAAAAAGGCTTCCACACATCCCAGTGAGCTGGAAAAACGAAATATTTTTTTATGATAAGCATTAGTATGGCAGAGTGATCACAAATTTGGCTTTCAGTTCACACAGCAAAAATTACAGTGTAAATTACATTTATCTGAAGATTGTGGCAAACTTGTAATCAAACAATATCCGCAAACTTGCTCTGAAAATCATCAGTCTTCTTGAAGACTTCTCTGTGCACAGTTTTTGTTCAATATACATGAACGTGTCTTCATAATTACTACAGTAAAACCCTTCGTTAACTCCCGCCACCCCTCTCTCACTATGTCAAAGTAAAACCCATTTCCCTGTCAACACACTGTCATTTCCGGGAAGTTTAGGGATTAGCGCCAGCAAGATTTCCACACTTGAGATATGAGAGGTGATTAGCATTGTTCTAGAACCTATTGGTTTTGAAAAAAAAATACTTATAGGCTCCTGTAATCTAAAGATGGTTTATGCAATTAAAACCCAACCCAGAGGACAGGATAGCTGTGTCTGAAGCTGGCAAGAACCCAGCAATAACATAGACAATACTGTAGATGAACATTATTTAATAGGTAGAGGTTGACAGCAAAGAAATTCAGTTACCTATATCAGAAATGTTGCGAGGATCCCCATCGGTTGTTTTAATTTCAAGAGAAAATGACTTAAAACAACCTGGACTGGTCACATCTCGCCTTCCACCATTTTCTGAAGCCTGTAACAATTCTTCCTACTCACGTTCTCCAGTTCTACAAATAGATAGTGGTTAGTTTCTTTAACTTTTCTGTGGTCACTGTTTATTGAATGTCCATCCCACTGGAACGTTTTTGCTTTAATGAAAGCTCTTCTCTGACCTAGAACTGGCACTGTGAATATAGTGTGAACCAAAGCAACAATTTCACTATCACCAGGGACTACAACAATGACATTCTCTTTCTCTCTATAAAGTAAATCACTATAGCCATGTTCTGGTAGCCAAAAACTTCGACAACAGTCTCCTTGTTCATCAACGTCACACATTTCACTGGCACAGCAGTCTGCTATATTCCACCTTGTACCTTGAGGTAGGTCACAACTTTGAAGACCACCTACAAGAATACCTTTATCACCTTGATTTCTTACATCAGCATTCATGGCATAGAACAGTTTTGCTTGTGAAAGAGACTTTGCCCATAACTAAAAGTGAAAAGTGAAAATGAGGATTAGAATAAGATGTTACTTAAAAATACTGAACCAAACTTCAAGGGGCAAACTTATTGTAGACCCCCATAATAATTGGCGCTTAAAGTTCAGTGAAGTATAGTGTTTAATAGTAACTCATAATAACTATATATGTTCTTTACATCTCAGCAAAAAAAAACACCAATACAATCTTTGAGATAAAAGCACAGAGTCATTTTTAAGACTAGCATGGTTAGGTGAACATGTTTACATTTCAAAATTATCCGTGAATTATTAAGAGCCGGATAGCAAAAGACAATGAAAAACCTTTTGGAGGTCGACTTTCTTTTTGTCAATACGTCTATCCCTATTATTGTCTGTGGCTGGAAACGTGACTTCTATGTTCTTGTGGTTATTCGACTGTCGTATATACCGTTTCACTGCCCTTTCTTTTACCCAACAGGCATAGTTGTCTAAACCACTGAATCTTTCCTCCATGAGTACAGTATAACGAAGGGCAACTCGATGAAAAGTGTCTGCATCAGCCTCAGTCCAACCACTGCGAGAGTGATTCTGTATAAACTCTTCAATTCTTGCAACACAAGACCATCCCTCTAACTGTGACTGTGTTAGAAGACCAGCCAAAACAGCTTCAGATGCAGGCCGTGCAAAACGAGAATATTCCTTTGCTAAAACGGCAATTTTGAGAGAATTCCATTAATTATTATGGATGAAAGTATAGCCATGAATTTGAAAACTAAGGTTAAATCTCATGAAATGTAGGTACCATACAAGTACCTGCTTACAGGCTAAGGTAAACATCTTATGTTGTAGAATGATGAAGTCTGATTGATTCTTGATGTTGCACAAACACAGCATGCCAACAGGAACAGCATGTACATGTGTTTCAGTTTCACAGATTAACCGGTTTGAGTTTTTCTTTTTATTTGTTCTGGGTTGTAATATCATTTACATGTACAAACATGAGTCAAAAGAAAATAAACATCTGACTGGTTTGAAAAATTTTAAGGAAAAAAATATTGAACAACATAAACATGAATGTATACAAGTAAAGTAATCACATGATACCTACCTTTCCAGTATCCAAGGCGAGTTGTGATACCTTTAGGTAGTCTGGATGCTCTGAATTCTGTTAACGACAAAGCAGTGAAAATAAATTACCTTTCAAATGGGAGGAACAAAATATGATTTTAACCACCAAGTAATTCAAGTATATTACAATATTCTAGGTGTGACTTATTTGGTACATATCTTTAAGGACAAATGAAATCATTTTGAACAATGACATTTCAATATTATATTATATTACTGGACACTGTTCAGAGGCTTATCCGAAGAATGATAAAAATTAATTGATAAGGATATGAACAACCGCATTCCAGTAGCTGTGTGTGATTATAACATAAATATGAATAAAAAAGCTCTTAACATGAGTGTTTCAAAAACAGGCAAAAGCTATTAGCCTAAAGATACATTCACTGAGTTCGGATTAATACCTGCAGTCCATGGTAATTGCTGTAATCTTCTGTCAACCTCACACCAATCCACAGGATTATCTTCATCAGGCAACAGATAATCAAGGGCTTCTTTTACAACATTGAGTTGCACAGTGTGCATTTCATCAAACACCAAGTCCTTATCATAGCGACAACCATACAGTGGCCATAGTCAGTGCATAATTGAAAGCCCGGTGTAACCACATTCCTTGGACATGTTCTCTCTGACAGTGACCCTCTCCTCCTGTTCAATTTCATTTGGTAGTGCAATTTATGTTAGGATGTCTTTTGACTCTGGAGGAAATCTTGTATGGTACTTGTTATTGGTGTAATAATAGTGACGAGAAGCTGGAAAATACTCACCTATAACAAGACATGGCACGGTGTATAAATTATATATATTGTCTGAATTTGTTTACATTATAAACATAACAAGGGGTACAAGTTAAGAACTTTTGGCATTTGGCTGCCAAGTCAATGAGGTCTACGTTTTTGGTGTTGTTCCATCCTACTTGTTACCAAAGAAACGTCCATTGTCTTTGGATCCTTTCATGGAACCCTTCAAAAGGGACATTGAGGAGGGCTTTATAAATGGTAAATTTTATTTGCCTTGTGAAAGTTTCAAAACTCTCTGAAGTTAATGTTCAGTTTTAAATTTAGTAACTGGGGATTGCTATACATTTTCATTCATGTCTTCTTCTAATTTTATTGAACTGGAGAAATAAATTCAAAGTAAATCCAAATTTACAGCATGTCAGCCAAATGCCCAAAGCTATCGACTTGGAAAACGAAATGACAGTTTCCGATGGAGACAGCGATTTAGAGAGCGACATGCATATGTCATCAGACAATGCCAGCATGCACAGTGATGGGTTTTCTGAAAACAACGATTCTGAGAGAGAGGAATTGGAGGAAGGAGAAATTATGGAACAATTTGTTTACGACACCATACTTAGGCTGGTAGAAATAAAGGGTAAAGCAGGATGACATAGTTGCTAATCCAACTTCAAAGGCTCCTAGAAAAATTTTTAAGGGGAGGACTCTCTTATAAAAGTGATGGGTTCACTTGCCATGACTATAATGGTTCAAAAGTGCAGTTCTGGTTTTTAGTGTCAATTTAATTTCCATACAGCTGTGTTTGTAGATACTCACAAACGTTTATTTATCAAAGTTATTTACCACATCCTCTTGATGTTGATGAAAATGGCTGCCATCCATCCCAGTGTACTGTAAAGTGAATGTGAAGTAAACAGACATTACAGAAGTAGTCAATCTGTCTTGCGAAAACTATCGCCAAGCTTATCCTGTCACAGTTCACAAATTCAAAACATTTATAAAATCACTTACCATCATATGCTAGATTTCTTGGGTCGCCTTTGACTTTCTTTGGAAAAACTTGAAAGATGTTGTGGCAATTAGGACATTCAACTTGCCTTAAATCACCATGAAGCACTGGACAGGTGAGCAGTTTCTCAGCAGAAATAACGAATACACAGCCATTTACTGGACACTTGACAGGTAGAGTCCATTCTGCCTCAGGGTCCCAAAAGTATGCAAGTTGAGCAAAACGAGTACCATCCCAAAACTCTTTTTTGGGTGCCCAACCCCACCCCTCTCGTCTTTCTACAGGCAACCAGTGAGAATTTTCTGTCCGATGTGCTGTCATCTTTTGTCACATGGAAGGTGAAGAACACCATCTTTTGACTTTATCTATGATGCTGAGATAATAATATGGCATTTTCCCCTGTTGACCACAGTGAGGACAGAGTTCTTGCTTTGTAGTGAGAAGACCAAACAAATTAGGGTGGCTGTCATCTAAGCAGATCCAGTACAACTTTGGACTCTTGTATCCGAATTTCTCTAGGAGTACCAGTACATCAGCCCAACAGGATGACCACAGAGATCTCAACTGAACATTGTCTTTGCTTGTGATGTCCTTTCCCCAAAAAAGAAGATCCTCAAAGATGCTCTGGGAAAATCCTGCTTTACCCTTTATTTCTACCAGCCTAAGTATGGTGTCGTAAACAAATTGTTCCATAATTTCTCCTTCCTCCAATTCCTCTCTCTCAGAATCGTTGTTTTCAGAAAACCCATCACTGTGCATGCTGGCATTGTCTGATGACATATGCATGTCGCTTTCTAAATCACTGTCTCCATCGGAAACTGTCATTTCGTTTTCCAAGTCGTCCTCATCACTTCCACAAGGTCGTCCGGCCAAAGCTGATGATGAACTAGAAGGAAATTCATGATACGAATCTGACGCTTCAAATGCTGCTGAATGCTCGGAGCTTGATGTGCCTGATTCACAGGAATCAAATACTTGGAATGTAGAGTTTGACGGGATTGCTGCCTCATCTTCCAAATGTTCACTCTTAGCTTGTTCTGCCCGTTGGAGATGCCTCCATGCAGTCATAGGGTAAACAGCTTTACAGTTGCACAGTGCACATGGGCAGTCAACATGTGCGTTGCCTTTGCAAGATATCTCATTCGCTTCAGGACTTGCCAAACACCTACATAAACTTCCTTGTTTCGTGGAAGCCGCCATGCATTTTCTCGTCAACAACAAGATCACAGTAGAAACCACAAGTAGATGTGTGGCCTTTTGTTGGAAACTTGAGCACATATAACAAGCTTATTAAGAGTGATAAAGTACAGTGGCCGAGTAAGTCTCGCATCGAATCTCCGGTCAGCAGTAAACAATGTGGGCGATTTTTGGTGCCTGGAGTCCTCAGCGGTTTCTCCCGCCTTTTCCCACGCCTGTCGCAGACCTTCATGGACATTTTGGCGGTCTTTCAACGAAGGTGGATTCAGGAACGTTGAAAAAAAAGAAGTGAATGCTTCTTAGCTTAGGAAATTCTTTGACAGATTATGGCTTCCGTTGAAATAATGATGAAGGGGATACTTGTGAAGCGTCAAAAGGTAATGATTTTGCTTTTTAATCTAAGGAGTTGATTAGTTTTCGTTTACTGATCGGATCGGAGTGGCTTGGAAGAAGTTTATTATACCGTGTAAATGACCACGTCTAGTTGCTCGACCTTTTAGAACTTTTTCTGGTAAAATGTAATGTTTTAATGTATGTAGCTCGAATTGTAACCCTTTTTAGACATCTTCAGGAGTTACTTTCCTTCAAATTAAAGCGGCAGGCTCAATGAAACAAAGTAACCATGCATTTCGCGCCATATATTTAACCTTACAAACCCAGGTGCGAAGGAGCTTGCAAGCTTTCTTTTGTTTTAATATAATAAGCTTATGTTCTCGTTTGTTTCTCTAAAATCTACGACGATTAGATTGTGGCCGTAGCAAGGAAGTTTCGAAATGGTCAAACGAAGATGTGCATTCCTGGCTTACAGAACAGGGATTTGTTGAGGAGGTAACCATGTTTGAAGGTTTGTGCGTATCTTAGAGTGGAAAGATTTTTTTTTTAGCCTGATGAGGGCTTTGACGCCAATCGATTGGTAATTTGTTTCCAACATTGATCCTGTACGCTTCCTTAACAGCTGAAAACATAACTGGAAAGGCAGACTTAAAACAAATTGGAATCAAAACCATAGGAAGGAGGTTGGAAGTATTTGAGAAAATAAAGGAGCTCACATGTATACAGGAGGAGAAAGCTTGCACCAGATCAGAAGGTGATTTTTTTTTTGTTGGTTGTATTTGTTGTTTATAAGTTTTGCTTTTTCTCAGTACCAGTCATCTGATTGCTTGGTGTGGAACATGTACACTGTTTGTAACGTTATATATTCATTTTAAATAGTTAATGGCCAGGTGTGGAAAAGCTTATTTTCTGTTACTAAAAGAAAAATGTGTCTTTTGCAGACGCTATTAGGAGTCATGTATTACAGTGGTTCCATGAAAAAAATCGAAAGATTGAGGATGGATATGACTATGAGGTAATGGTTATCACACTACTGCATAGGAAATCCTTCAATAAATTATAGATCTTAACTTGCATTAAATCTGCCATGTCAGCAGTATTTTGTGCTCAGACGGTAAGTAAAAAGAAAGACCACTTTTGTACTCCAAGCACATACAAGTTCTTTTTTTTGGGGGGGGAGGGAGTTAATTGTTGGGTCTTTTGGCATATGGATCACTGAATAAGTGACAATACTTTTGTAACTGGTTTCATGGAACTGTCTTGCTCTATCACAGTCTTAATATATATCTTGTATGTTTTAGATCTCTCACAAGCCAGCCAAACGTGCAAAGTTAGGAGTTGAATCACCAAGTGAGGGAGGCAGTTCAGACAGCAATTCAACTATATCAGTTACTCCGTCAAGTAACAGTACACCAACTGATGGTTTGTATTATTGTATTGTGCAACTATCATAATAAAAACAAGCAACATATTCACTATGTATGTAACCAGGGCCAACTGGCTCAAAGCACGATTACACTAATCAACTATTAAAGTCAAAATGAAATTAGCAATAGACTAAGTGATCCAACATTTGCATGATCATGGTAGACCGTTGTTGACCATGTGCATTTTTTCATTTTGTTTTTTAATAGATGACGTGGATGAGGTTGAACTGGAACCAAGTAGCAATATTGAAGACATGTCTGCTAAATCAGCAGAGACCATCATACTTGTATTTTTCGGTGTTGTTTCTATCCATTTTTTAACAGTTAAAAAGCACTCATTGCCACTAGGGAAAGCCTTAAATGTCAAGTGTAGATCAAAGGGAAAATACCAAATCCTTCTACCACTGGCAAAGGTTTTGGTGAAAGATGGCCATGTAAAGATTGATGCTGGGGATCCTGAAATTAATTACAGGAATATAACTAGGAGGGAGGTTAAAAGGATTACTGATGTGGAATTGCTGACTAATCAAAAAACAGAAAGTGACTCTTCTGCTCTAGATGATAGTACTTCTGTCAGATCACAATCATTTCCATAAATTAAAGTTGGACATTTAAGTTTTGTTCTTTTACAGATTAAAGTGATGTTAAAACACTAATTTATTAAGTGTGATAAACAAAACAGTATCTTAACAAGATACGGGACTTAAAGATGTTGCTGTTAACAAACATTTCATGCTGTGAAATAAAAATTGATTTCAGTTCTATTTTAGACTTCACTTACCTGTTTTCAAATAGATTTTTACATACTTGAATACTGGAGAAAGAACTTAAAATATCGCAATGTGGTGTATCCCAGCAATCGAAAGCCCATCAATCCAGTGTTGGAAACACTTCGTGCAACATGGGAAATCTCAGTGGTCCAATCTTGGATTGTGCATGAATCCAATGTTGGAAATTTTGATGGTCCGATGTTGATGTGTGCAGGAACCCAATGTTGGGCATATGTTGTCCGATGTTGGCTTGTGCTGGAAACCAATGTTGCAAACTTTTCTCCAACATTGGAAATTTTTATGGTCCAATGTTGGACCTTACTTAACAATTGCTGGAAAATAAGGTAATCCAATGTTGGGAATATGTGTCCCAATGTTGGATTATGTAATCCAAATTTACCAATATTGGAAAATATAACCATTTTCCAATGTTGGAGTACCAATGATATGACAGTAATAAACCAACTAAATTCCAACATTGAAATATGCATTTTTTTCCTGTGTTTGTTTTACTGCCGACTGCGAGCGAGAGAACCTCTGGCATCCATCCGAGGTATTTTCTACAAATGGACAAGTGCCTAGACTTCATTACCTTCAACGTCATTGCACAAAGAAAACTCTTCATCGTCTGCATATTGGCAATTGCTGCAATAACAATGAGGGCTGCATTCTTCTTCGAAAAATTGTACGCTAATAACACCATCATTGTTTGGAGGACATCCTTCAAAGTCTTGCACACCAGCGTTCACGCTGTTAGGCACTATGTCTTCACCAACGATACACAAAACAGAATCTCGATGGTCAGCTATTTCGACGTCATATCTAGCATTTGATTCCTCAAAGTCGCTAGTATTGGAGACTTCTTCACCTCGAGAATCAGTGTTAGCATTGCTGCCGGCTACAACAGAACTTGCATTAGCACAACCTGCGGCATTGCAAACGCCAGTCTCGAGACTTCTCACTCTCCATTCTGAAACACGAGGTTCCTTGATATCTGGTGCACTCATCCACGATAAATATGGGCCTTGACATCGCTTTTTACATTTTTTGTTCGCTTTCGAAGAATTCATTTCTTATCTCAGGAAGCAAAACCAAGAACTACCTTACGATTCCTTTACGAAGCCACTAAGTCCCATCGTGCCTTACGCCATTCTAACGCATGCGTACAAATTGTCATGTTGACCGAAAAGTGCACACTTTTCAATAGACACCGTGAGTGCACTGTGGCCGTTAAACTCCCTAGTGAGCAAGGACGATGGTGACGTCAACGAGAACGACTACGAAAAACATAAATCACATAACTGCAATGAAATTTCATTTATTACAACACATTCTGCTTGTGAAACTCATGACTGACCAAGAATTCAACTTGAATGAACGGCATTGATGTTCATTGAGTAAGTTGAAAATGTCTCTAATTACACTCGCGTACTCTACAGAACTTCAAATTTAGTCATTTCACGTCGTTGTTTTGGAGAGAACGGCCAAGAAATGTACCAGCCATTGTTTTTGCTCGTTTAGCCTGTTGTTTTTTAGGTGTTCTTGTTTTCGTCGACGTCTTCCTTGCTTAAGTTTGCGTTTATATGAGAATTGCTTGACCGAGACGAAGTTGACCCTACTTATGCATATATTTTAAGACGCATCTTAAAAAAAACGACGTATCATCATTGCCCTTTTTTTGACATCTGGGACTTAGACTCAACCCAACAGGAGCCACGATATGATCATTTCACTACTGACGTGGTTGACGAAAGTGTTTCTCTTATCTCCTCTTGTCAGCAAATTATGCACTTAGGAGAAGTCCCCTCGGTACAGAATGTGCAAAGGCCACGAGTAAATCAAAACGCCAACAAGAAACCACACCCAACCATAGGCAAGAAATACCCAAGAAAGCAGTTTATGCCTGAAACAGCTTCTGGAATACTCTCAGAAGACTCTGATGCTAAAAGGCTAACAACACCAACATCAGGAACCCATACTGATTATAGTAATTCACAATTACCAGGAGTCTGCAGTAACTGTACTGGGAGCTGGAAGATGCAAGTTATCAGGTCCAGTCCTTAAAGGAAAAACTTGAAGGTATGAAAAATTTATTTCAAGGTTGTGACTTCATGCAGGCAATATGCATTTATTACTTATAGTGACCGATTTTAGGTTTTCCTTTCATTTACACCGTACACATACATTTACTTTGTTCCAGGGGAAGGTTTTCATTCAACCAAAATTTCCGGTTTGAAATTTTGCGTATTTCATGTGCTGAATGGAATGGTAATTCCACCCAGCATGTTTGAGGCATTGCTCCAAAATACAAAAAAACGAAAGCAAAATGTTTGAATGGAACTGTCATTTTCGATCAGGCTGGTCCTGAGCTAAGTGGTCTATCTTGAAAGGTGGGCCACTTTTTTACAAACGTTTCCATTTGGACTGAACTGTTCCATTCGGTTTTGGAGCAAGATCTCCGGAATTGCTGGTAGAATAAAAGGTGCCGAGGGTGTCATTAAAAGTTCCTTCTCTTTCCTATTTTTTGAGCTTATTCCTGTATTTTCACCTATTTCATGTCATGAGATGACTCATTTAATGGCAAATCCACGAGCTGGCAAAGTTAGCAAGTCAGTGGCAGACCTTTACCAGGTATGTTTCAACAGGCTGTCATATCAGCCACCAGACTAGTTTTAGCTCTTATAACAGACATATTTTATGCAGATTTAGAAGGGCCTCATTGAAAAACTATGTCCAATTTGCCAAGTTGAACAAACATGGAATCATGATACAATGTTCCCTCCCAATTACCACATTAATGGCTGTATGGGAGCTCGTGAATTTGGGCACACAATGTACGGTTAGTTATAAATTGCAATTGACAAATCCAGGTCGAAATGCAAGATCTGAGAAACAAATCAGCATTACACAGGTTTCCGATGTTTTCATAAGTAACACATCAGTCACATTTGTAAGCATCACAAGCCTGAAACGGTGTCGAGGCATGACAGATCCACAATAATGTCAGATCAAGGTGACATGTCAGCCAGCCAGTCCAATATGGCATCCAAACTCCGAGCTTCATGGGGAGGCATGCCTCCACGTGCCTGCGGGTATTGATCATGATGCCTCATGGCAGTTGGAACAATACCTGCAGGATATCAAAAAAACCCACAGGACTGAACTCGGCCTGTCAGGCAGATTTGGTCTTCTTGCGCATTTTCTCACTTAATTTTTCATTTTTGTTTTTATCTGGACTGTATGGTGCCATACTATGTATACAAATATAGTAAATCTTCTATGATTTTTTCTGAGATAGACGGTAGAACTTGTGCCAGGAACAAGGATTTATGTTTACCAAAATCAGCTAGACAAGGCCATGACACGTGAAACTGCAACAGCTAGGGCAAGGTGTATCTTATTGGCATTCTACACTCCAGAAGAGCTTTTGAAGGCTGCCAACCTTTCTGGTGCAAATGAGAAAAAAGGGCTTGACCCAGATATTGTAGATGCAGTTATAGGTTTGTATCAGTCTACATTATTTTTCTAGAACCCTCAGCCATCATGCAGACCTTTTTTTCAGGACGTTGATTGGAACATTACTACTGCTGTAGTGCTGGAAGTAACAGTCGGTCATCGGACATTGTCCGACCAAATTTTGAAAATGTCCGGCCAATTTCACATTATGATCAGACACGATGACTGAACATCTCAGTCAATAAATTATGTCTGGTTCAATTTGTCAAATGTCTGACCAAAAGGAAGATTTGAAAGGACATATCTTGATACAATCTCATTACATTTTGGTTTAGGGCAGATATTCTACGTAAGTGACTTATTATACAGCACAGAAGCAAGAATTGGTGTCAGAATTATATATCTGTCATTCTGTTGTGCTGACTGTTAATAAAACAATTCTGGTCCAGGATCTGTGTGGTGACTTCTTTGTTGATTTTATTATCATATAGACATGTATTTTTTAACGCAGGGTTTTCAGTCCAACAGTTTGGTGACACTAAGAAAAACAGGAATGATGTTAAAGCTTCCCTAAGGAGAAAGCTGCGTGCGATGTCTTCCGATGAAAAGAAAAGGCATCAAGACAGTGAACAACTGGAGATGAAACCAGCTAAGAAAGCTAAGAAATGGAGTAATCTTAATCACGCCGGGCAATTTTTGATCTGATTTGGGCCACGGATCTGTCCATAGTGTCCAGGCCTCCAGGAGTAACATTTCACTCGGCCATTCCGAATGCGACCAAGGCGTATAAGCACAGTAGGATTTGTTCCATTTTCGGAAGACTGGTACCGAAAATGGATTTTGGCGCTAAAGAACAAAATTCTTCGGACTGCAAGCTTTATTTTGATATACATCTTGCCGTGGTTACTATTGTTCATCATTCATATTTCTCGATTCTAAAACTTGCCTTGTCCTTCGTTAGCGAAATGTAACGCCACCAACAGAATAAAAGGTCTTTTTGAAGCAAATTTTCGTAGAGAAAGAGACTGTGTTTTAACGTTCTGTCTGACCAAAATAAAGGAATATGATCTGAACTGTGTTTCTATCGTTCCGGTTTGTTACCGGAGGCTGTAGATTTCGCGCAAGAACAGCTTTTGTCTACCCGTGCTTTGACACTCCCGGAACACTCCGTGGGAAGCAAGAGCAGGGGAAAGCCAAGACGTTCATCGCACGGTTCACAGAGGGATCGCTTTCCGATCGGGGAACTGGCCAGAAAAAGGGCTACTCTTAGAGCTGAATATTTGTCGAAGTCCAAAGAGGTTTCTGGCCTACAGAAACAAATTCAGCGACTAAAGAACAAAGTAAGTCTTAGTATTATTTGTGCTGAAAGCGATGTTATAAGCTAGTCTTGTGATTTTTCGTGCAATGGTTTATAGAGCTTACAAAATTTGCCATGATAAGCTAAAATATATATATGTAAAAATATATTATAATATAATAATAAATTTCCTTCTTTCTGGCTTTTTTTTTTCTAACCCAAAGAAAGAGAAGCTAGAGACTATAGAAGAATTGCAAACAGACTCGGTACCTTCACAAAGAACACCAACATTTCAAGTAACTCAGAATGCATCCACCGTGAGAAAGAGAAGTCCCACTCAACTCACCAGTGAAGGAGTTTTGGATTTACGAAGAAGAAGTGCTCACAGAAGGCAGTTAGAAACTCTCACTGCTGCAGCAGAGATTAATGGAGGGTCTCCCGAGAACAGGGCTCCTGCACTCGATGGTATGTTCTCGACTATTTGTAAATATGGCAAGATTGCCGATATATCTAGGTACGTTTGCTCATCCCGAAAGGTGAAAAAGGCCACTGTGACCAAAATAAAAATGCACTGTGCAGAGTATGAGAAAAGTGAAGAGAATTTTATTCGTTCCCTTTCACTGCTTTAGTAAAGTTAAATATCAACAGACAAGATCATCTATTGCAATGAAAAATACAGGGAGACATACCAAAAAGGGTTTTCTGTCAAAGAGAAGACTCACTTATGGGTGGGGTATCCCAGTTCCTAAAACCCTTCCATACAGTGTACTAATGAATAAAATTGAAGAACTTGATATGGGAGATGTTATCTCAGTAAGAGGAACTTTGTGTCATGACTTACCAGTAGACCAACATGTTGATGGGGTGTATAGGAACGTAGAGAATTTCCTACTCATGCTTTGCAAATTCTATTTTGTGACTGATGAATACAGGAAAGATAGTGACAAACTGACCTGGTTTGGTGAGAGGGAGGGAACATTCAAGGTTGCCATTGGGGGTGATGGAGCTCCATTTGGAAAGTGGGACCAATCAATGTCCTGGTTAATTAGTTTTCTAAATGTGGGACCAAGGGTGGCCTCTCCCAATGACAATTTCCTATTGTTCGGCCCCAACTGTAAGGAGGACCATGAGGTGGTTGTTAGATTCACAGAAAAATTAGCAGCAGACATAGAGGTCATTGAGAAGAAAACCTACACAGTAATGGGGAAGGATGTTACCTTTTCATTTGACCTTCTCCCAGGGGATATGAAATTTCTGGCCTTTATCAATGGGGAATTATCTAATTCAGCAAAATATTTTTCCAGTTTTGCCAACGTTTCCCAAGATGAAAGTAGTTCACTTACTGGGAAATTTGGAGTAAATCAAGATTGTAAGTGGAGACCCTGGCAGTATAGCCAAAGAATTGCAACTGCAAAGCAGGTTGTTGAATTCAAAAGAAAACTCCCAGCTCATTTAGCTGCAAAAACAAAAAGGAGTAAAATCACACAATTCATTGCTGGAAAAAAATCCAGGCAAGAATTTCAACCCTTTATTGGGAAGCTTTGTGAGAGAGAGGTTGTTGAACCACTTCACTTGAAGAACAATGGGGTGCAGTATTTACATACAATCCTGCTTGATGTTGCCATTTCTATCAGTAACCTTCCCAATAAATTAAACAGCCTTAGTGAACTCCCCCCAAACTGTGCAATTACCAGATATCTGAAGGCTATGGAAAATGATGTCAAAGCAGGGAGAATGAGAAAACAATTGGGCAAGTGGCTTCTTGAAGACAGGGGTAAAGACAAGGATTTTACATATCGCTTGACTGGTAAAGATTCACGGTTAATCTTACATGGGTTCATGTATTTAGTCAAAGCAATTCAGGGTGACTAAACAGACCAAAAACTTCTAATGAAACTTCTGCAAATTGTTTTTATTGGTACTAAGCTCAGGGATTGTGCTGCAATTTTTTCAATGTACCATCTCACTGAAGAAGATCTTGCAAAACTTTCTCAGTTGTGCCATGATTATTTCACTGCAGCTGCTTTGTTTGGCTCTTCAGTATCAGGCACTGTATGGAGTATTGGACATTTAGTCTATGCTCACTCCAAGCTAATGTTTGACAAGTATGGTACAGGGTTGGGTATCAACACAATGCAGGGCAGGGAAGCTAAACATGTGCAAATTGCTAGCTTTGCCAGAAATACCCAGTACAAACAACGTTGGTATCAGGTTTTTAGGCATGACCACATTAGCAAGCTATGGCTTCCTGTCAAGCAACCCTCACTTTTAGCCTATCACCAGTCACATGACACTCTTATTCCTACCCGCATTCGTAAGGATCCCCAACATTACTGCTATTGCGGCTTGGATAAAGAAGCCGACAGTGAACATTGCTTATTCTGTGGACATAAACTCATGCGGGAGATTAAGAAATCTGTATGTGATGGCAAACCAACACAAGAATGTTTAAGTTACTCAGAATGAATTTAGCATGTATTAATTAGCTCAAGATGCAGTGTTATCCTGAGTATTTTATGCAAGGCCGTACGGTCTAGTGATCACTCGGTTACCCTAGAAGACTAATATATTCAATTGAGTTGACTAACATTTCTGGTTTCCCAGAAGGACTATCGTTTTTGAAGTTCAGGTGTGTAGCAATGTGTGCTATTTTTTCCCTGACAGATTTGGAATTGTAGTTGTTATAATGCCCAGGGGCAGCCAAAGATTTTCTTACAGCACAGCCTTGTAATGTGTAAATATTGTCATAACATCTTTATCATTAAAGGATGTACTATTCTAAAACTCATTAATAATAAAATTTATTAATACGTTTGAGAGCCATTAAAAAATGGCTATATTCGTCGGGTGCATGAGTTTTGATACCCAATGAAAACACAGATGAAAACCACACGTGTTTTGGATCACATATCAAAACCGTGACCACGCGTGATTTTCATATGTTTTCTCATTGGACATGAAGATTTATGCATCAAAACAAAAATTGAACAGAACAACAATACTTCAAGTTTAATTAGTCATCATAATTAATCAGCTTCACTGCCAATTCATTTTTTTTTTCGTTGACAAAAATTTTTACATCTTCAATAAAATACAGGAAGATTTAAAAAGATCGATCTATATTCTAATACATGTAGTCTTCCACAAAATTAGTATCTTGTATTGACCCTACAGTAGCTTATAAATACTGCCTCCTGTCCTACCTTTTATCGCCCATTTAGTTTTGTAAGTCTAGGAGTACTCCCTTGCAACAACTTTGATTCTTCTTCCCAACTTTTTGGAGAACGAAAATGGCTTTCAGTATTTCACTGCGAAAGACTCCGTCTTCTTCACTCCCCCATGACTTACAACGAACATCAACAAATTTCCCACATTCTGATTATTTTTAAAATAGATAATCTCATGGGAAATTAGAGCACTGAAACAAAACCCCCTAATTACTAAAATAAGTGTGAATAGTTTTAGAAGCTATGACAAAAACTTGTGCGTTGTGTTGGACTGGGGTGTCCAGACACCTTGAAACAATAAAAGCACTAGGGCCTACGGCTCGTGCTTTCATCTGAGTTTCTCGGTGTCTGGAAACCCCAGTCAAACACTCGTACTCGTTTTTGATATATTACTTCTAAATGAATGACTGCTCCATTCAGTTAAACAATAAATTGTAAATTGGTTAGGTGTTCCATGCAATTTTAGTTTTTAGTTAGTATGTCAGACAAACCACATTGTAATCAACAAACATGAATTTTAAGATATTTAGTCAGAGTATATATTATTGTAAAAAAAAATTGATCAGGGACTATCGAGATGTTTGTCTCTGAAATCATTAAAGGAAAATGATTGAGCAATTGCAAGTGTCATTAGTATAAGTCCTCTATTCAATGTTGACTGATCCCAAAAGAATTCCAGTATCCATAATGAAATTTTGCTCTCAAAATCTCTTCCTTACCATTGTAGACCATAGTTCCCTTCTTCTCATCATTGACTATAAGCTTTGCCTCTCCTTTCCCTTCCCCAAGTTGTTTTCTGAACCCACCACAATCTTCAAATTTATCAAAAAGGTTGCATAACCTTCTCAGGCTTGAAAATGATATAGCCACTGATCCCGGTTTGGTTTCAACCTCTATCCCATATCTTGATATACCAAGAATCTCCTTTTGCATGAGATCGAAGACCTCCTGTGGCATGGGAAGTTCGAAGCAAACCATCCACGGGTGTATTTTGCTCATTCTTGGGCTAAGACGGCGATATATCGCAGTCTTTGCGCGGATCATGCTTCGTTCTAGCATGGGGTAAAGCTGGCCGATGCTATATTTAGGTCGCTCACGAATAACTCCAAACTTCGCTTTCACTACCGCTTCGGCAAGCTTGTTAAGTAATGGTCCGGCTAAGAAGCAGGCAGCCCAGCGGCAAAAGTACTTAGAAGCTGCGAAATATTAATTTTTAACTTCACTCCAATCGAGGCATCTGATTGGCTAATATCGGAAAATGTCGAAAAAAGATGAGAAAAAAATGAAAAAAAAGCCTTTTTTGGATTTCTTCTTCCCCATGCCTTTGATCTCTGTCTCTCGGCCAAATTTGGGCATTGTTCTATGCGCCAATCAGAAGTTAGAGACGAAAACGTGATGTATCACGCGCGACGCCATTGTGGATTGCGATCGAAGAGTTTCTTCCCTGGACATCTGAAGCAAAATTCTTCACCGTATGTTTATGTAATCTATATGTTACAGTCTATCGGAGTTTTTTCATCATACATAGTTCAATTTTATGGTATTAAATCGTCGGTAAATTATCTTAAATGCCTTTCAAGAAGCTTTGTTGTTGTCCGTATCACGCGGAATGGGGTCACGGAGATACGAGCATCAAGGAGCTGTTTCAAACAACTTACGCCGAGGAAAAGTTCTGTGCTAAAGGAAGGTTTAGTATCTCTGGGCACAAAGAACGAAAAAGGAAGATTTGTAGTTTCTGCCGGGACAGAATTAAGCTTCAAAGAAAATGCGAAACACTCGAAGTAAGCTGTAGTGAATTTTTAGAAATTCGCACCTATTGTTTTTCCAAATCTTAACCATGCCTAAAGTTTCTCCTGACTGTGAAAGACCAGTGTTTTCAGAATACTAAAGCTCGAAATATTTCATTGTTAGGCTGAGAGGGATGCACGAGAAGAGGAATCGCAGTTCTTTAACGATGATCCATATCAAAACGAGGATCAAAATCTCTTTGATGTTGATGTGGAGGCAGCATCGAACGAATTGCCAGCTTTGGACACTATAGCACTTCCTCAAGACAAAGCATGTCAGTGTCCTGAACAGACAAATCTTCGATTCAGCTACGAAGTACTTCAAGAACGGCGAAAACGAGACCTACGAAATGAAATCTTAGATAAAATAGAGAATCTTGTGGCAGACTACACTTCTCTCGGTGAGGTTGGAACTCATGCTATAATGAGAGACATTATTCAGTGTAAAAAGTTCCAGACCAATTATAAAGATTTGTTCCAAAGGCCTCCTCAAACTGGAAATGACGATAAATTTTTGAGATCATTAGCAAAAGATTACGTGGAATCCAAAGACCAGGAAACCAGCAAGCTAATTCGTGCCCAGAGAGCAAAAGTTTCTCAGAAGTTGTTGATTGGCAGGAGTATGAAAGAAAGCAACTTGGAAGTAAATGGGGCAGACATTCAAGGAAAAAAGAGTAGGACGGAGATGGCGAAAGTTATTGGAAGAGTAAGCAAGTGCAGTGATGAACGTCGAAGACTTCTTTCAATTGTGGCATGGGACTTCAGCCAATCAGTACTGCAATCATATTTCCATTGCTCAAAAAGCACCATCACAGCTGCCAGAGTACATGCCATATTGTTTGGCAGGGGTGGTGTCCCTCAAGGTGGACTGAAGTTTACCAGGCAAGCTGTGAGTCCTGAAATAATTCAGGAATTTCAGGAGTTCCTTCATCAAGATGATATCTCCCGACCATCATCGTGCAGAAGTGTTCTTGTGGATGGAAAAGAGACAGGTGTTCGCTACTGGCAGTGTGACATCAAAGATGTCATTCAGCAATACCAGCTGAAATTTCCAAATGGTGTAAAGCGAAGTTACATTTATGCACATGTTCCAAAGAACTTTCGTTCAAACTCAATGCTTGCTGGTCTTTGTAACTTATGTGACGATTTTGGTCATTCTAACTTTGACTCTCTCCTGTGTCTCCTTGATGAGCTAAAGAATGAAGGAGTACTGGCTGATTCACACCCACAGCTTGTAAAAGTCTGCAGAGAATATCAAAAGTTTCTCAAAGTGAAATTTAGTAAGCAGGTACAAGTGCAATGTTTGCTACGTGTATGTTTGTAAATAATCACATACAACCTGTAGAGCTTATAAATGTAGCCTTGTAGGCTACAAATACCATTTTTCCGATAAATTCGCAGTGGCTTTGTTTTATCCTTTTTGGACTGAAAAATTTGTATTGATGTTCTTTGGTTCTCAGGATTGTACAGGGATGTGATTTTTGTAAGATGTAAATTAGGGCAAGGCAAAGTGCAAAGTTCATTTTTACGATGAATACAGAAATTCTTGCACGCTCGTTGGCTAATTTTTATTGTCAATGAGCAGACAGACACGTGAATCTATAACTTATATGTTGTGCCAATGAATGAGAGCGGACAATTTGACAATTTGTTATCGGAAAAATGGAAATTGATGTCAGTTTTTAATGTAGCTGCCCTGTTATTGACAATGAATCTCATCATAACATTGTCAAAGTATTCTACGGATCCACTCACCTATTGCCTTGTGGATCCACAGCTACTTTGACAATGTTATGACAAAATTCATGCTCAATAACAGGACAGATGCATAAAAAACTGACGTTAATTTGTGATGTGATGTCGCACCAAGTTTTTCTTGTGATTTGCAGCCCTGTACACATTACTGAAAAACAAAGCAAAGTTGCACATTATTTCTTGAACAATGTCCCATATCTATTAAGGAAAGCTACAGTGTATGATCTTGTGTATACAGTATGTTGGGAAAAAATCCCTAAATCTGTTCTTATGCTTTCTAAATAATCAGAAAAGTTACACATACAGTACATGGTCAGTAATTATGTACCTTTGGTACCTTTATTTGTAGAATATACATTTAAGAAGTGGTCCATGAAGTACTAACAGATTTGCCTAATGTCGCTTCACTCCAATACTTATTTTGATTGTAGGTTGAGAGGCATTCCAGTTGTGCCGAACTGTGCCTTGACTATGCTCTTGGGGATTGTCAGTCACAACATGATCACCTTTCGCCAGCATTAGAAAAGTTCCATGAGTTGAGGCAACAAGTCACCGAGGGAGTGGAGAGGATTAATGATCAGCAGAAGAGGGACATACTTTTGAAGAACTGGAAGGAGGTCTCAACAAATCACAAAGAGTACCTTGCACATTTGATTCGCACCAAACATCAAGGGGGATACTACCAATATATCCTTGAAAACCTTGCACCAGGAGAAATTGTGGTCATAATCGATTACAAAATGAAAGTTGAACTTGGAATGAGAGTAAGAGAGAATCAGCGAGAATGGTACGGTAAAAGAGGAATCTCCCTTCATGGATTCTTTGTCATTGCTCAGGTAAACAATTTATCCATACCCATTTTGTTTCTTGATTCATTTATAAGCCATAACATTTTAGCATTGATTATCATTAGAAACAAATAGATTAGGCATTGGTCTGTAGAGACTTTAGTAAGCTAAATGACTACATGTACTTTCTGGACAGATGTGACAACACAGAGTACTTTGACTCTACATTGTATAGTTTGATAGGCTCAGTTTATTCATGATTAGGGACCATTGGCTGTACTTTGTTTATTTTCTTCATGACGAGACCTGTCTAATCATGTACAGGCTCTGTCAGTAGGTAGTAACCTAATTTGTGCATGTCAACTTGTTCAAGGATTGATACTTTTAATTTTAGTATACACTGTACCAGTATTCCTCAAATGCGGTGTCGGGTTTATTGCTGGACTCATTTTGAGTGAAGAACTGTAAGTAAGCATTAGTCATTCTTCTTTTCCACACATGTGCATGTAGGTAGGAGAGGGTCTGCGAAATATTGAGGTTATTGACTTGTGGTCTGATGACACCAAACAAGATGCTTGGTTCACACAAAGTGCCCTGGACATTGGTTTCAAGTGGCTGGAATCAGTTTATCCAGGCTTTTCTGTATACCTGTTTTCAGGTAAGGGAAATAAAGTTTATTTTGTATGGAAATTAGCTTCTAGTGTGTTTTCTTAACAGGAAAACATGTGTCGTACACTTTTCATTTGTGAAGTTAAAATTGTCTAAAGTGGCATCATTCTTAAAATTGATCATAGAAATGATCCATTCCATTCAAAAAATTTCAACTTACATTTATGTACTTTGCTTTTGTTTTAGACAATGGTCCCCATTACCATAACAGTGGAGTTCTGTGCTACCTTGCTGAAGTCAACAGTGTTTTCAATTTTACACTCAAGGAGTACAACAATTTTGAGGCAGGAGAGGGCAAGTCTAGGCTGGATTCCCATTTTGCCCACATCAGCCATAAAATTGTACGATGGGTGCGTTTAGAAAATGATTTGGAACGTGGGGAACAAGTTGCAGATTTGATTAAGGTAATTGTTTGAATCTCAGTGAATTAAAGGAATGGGGAAAAGGCTACAAGTAACTTTTATCTAATTGGATTTTGTACTTAAAACATAAAATAAATGGATGACATGGTTGTTCAAAGGCACCTTTAACAGGTGATGTTTATAACAAACTTTCCATTGTCAGAAATATGAAATGCATTTATCAAAAACTATGAAATGCAATTACGGTAACAATGTTTTAGATTTTTCTGTTTGTTGTGCAAGTGTATATAACCTCTTGCAAGTCTGTAAGATGTTTAGTATGAAGCCTTTTTATACACCTAATCTATGTACTTTTTACACTTGAAATCTACGTAGTCTTAAATGCATTTTAGAGTAGACTTTTTAAAAATTTATTTGAATATTTATTGAAAATTTACTGAATCAGTAGCCGTTAAATTTTATCTTTATAGTTTTTAGTCAGGGAAGTTGTTTTTAGACAGGGTTAACCACATGATTCCCCTCTTCAGAGTGTTTTTGTATTTGTGTGGTAACTTCCTGAATAAATTGTTATGATACATTATGTTATGCTATGTTATGCTATGTTATGTTATGTTATGTTATGTTAGGTTAGGTTATGGTATGTTAGGTTAGGTTAGGTTTGATTAAGTTAGGTTAGGTTAGGTTAGGTTAGGTGTTTAGACTATTTTTATACTCTCACAATATCCTAAATATCCTTGAGAAAATAAACTTCATTATAATTTTTTTCTTGCAGACGATGAAGAATGCATCCTGTAAGAAGTTGACGATTGATAGGTCTAAGGCTAAGAAAGTTGGGACACTGAAAGACATTTCCCTGTTTGGCAATTTCACATTTCCGGTCGAAGGTTCATTAAGTGATGGTATAATCTTAAGATCCTTGGCTGGCATGGGGCAGACAATAAGCAAGACAAAGGTTCAGCTTTCGCAAATCTCTGGACGTCAAGTTCCAATTGCAGGTGCAACTGGAGCGACAGTGGCAGATGATCACCCAGCACCTGAACCAAACTGTCCATCTCCTTTCTCAGGCTCCAGTCAAGAGACCTATGCTGTACGATTCATACAACATGCAGTGGAACCACCAGCAGCTGCTACTCTAATTCCACTGGAGGTTGACCAGCACTCCTCGCAGCGACCAGAAATGGGGTATGCCTTAAAGCATAGTACAGGAAAAAGAACCACATTTAGCCAAGCCCAGAAAGATATAATGATTGAATTTTATAATAGACAAGCAGTAAACTGCATTAGAGCTGAACCAAAAGATGTGATAAAAGCAATGGAAGAAGCAGGCTTAGAAGTTCTCTCGGCCACCCAGATCAAGTCATGGTGGAGCAGCTACCACCGCAAGAACAAACAAACCACTGCTCAGGCTGGATTACTCTCTTCTGCTGCAACACCAAGTGTTCCAACTGCTGCACAATCAAGTATGGCTAGTGTTAGGACACCAGCTAGAGTGTCACCTGTTACAGTAACATTACCCACAGCGTCGCCTAATGTACAACTAGTCACATCATCTTCCAATGTAGCGCATGCTACTCCATCAGCCAGTGTACCAAGTGCCACACAATCAGCTAGTGTACCAAGTGCCACACAATCAGCTAGTGTACCAAGTGCCACACAATCTGCCAGTGTGCTACCATCCACTTCCCTGGCCAGTGTACCACCTACTATACAGCCTGCCAGTATTTGTGGTCATCTCTCAGAATTCAACAAAGTGGTGACAGAGTGGTCATTTCCTGAAGACTTCAGCCAGTCAACAATTGGTGGCAGGAATGGGAGTAATGCCTGTGCATTAATTTGTTTGTATTTTGGCCAAGTGGCATCAAAAGGTCTTCTGGTCCCAAAGCAAGGTTTGACATTGTCCAATGTTTGGAGAGAGGTCTTTGAGTGGGCAATAACATCTGGCAATGAATTACATGATGAGTTGTTTGACCATGAAGGCATAAATGTGAATGTAGACGAGGCTGTGGAAATTGCGGGAGAAGAATGTGGTGTGGCATACTTGGGACAACAAAAAGATTTCTTTGGTTCGCCAAAGGAATTACTTGCCGAACACTTAAATTCATTAGCACTTGGAGCTCAGAGAAGTTGCCATTTATTTTTCTCTTCTGAAAGGACAATGTTCCTTATGTGTGACAGTGGAACCTTGTACTTTGTGGACTCCCATTCCCATAAAGACAGTGGAGCCTTGATTGCAAGTGTGTCACCTGGAAATGGAGAGGCATTTGCAGAGTGGATTGACAAGATGATGAATTTTCATTGGCACTGTTCTCTCACCATTGGCTCAATGACTGAGGTTATCTACAACTGATGAAGCTACTGCCATGCAATAAGATATATTTTAGTTGTATTTATGCCTAGCATGATTGCCTGAGGTGGGAAAAAAGGGGGAGGTAGAAAATTATGCATTGTAAACAAAACATGCAACTGCTAGATTCACTTGCATTATTATTTTTGACTTGCAACCATAATATTTGTCAGTATTGAAATACTTGAAATAGTTAGGTAAATTTTGTACAGTTCATTAATTATGCATAGTTAATGAATCATGCAAAGTGACTGAAATCATTTTTCTGATTTATTTTTTATTGTTTGAACTCTGAACAAAGGATATTTATTTTCACATAAGTAATAATTCTTTTCTTTTTTTTAAACTTAAAGGGCCCTAGTCCGCCACAACTTTGTTTCTGTTTACATGCGAGAGTTTGGCTAGTACATTTTTTTCAGAGGATGTCAAAAGAAAGGAAACCACTGTGGAACTTCAACAGATAATCACACACTTTCTGGAACACAACTTACAGTAAAGCAATAAGAATTCGCTTGACCATGCAAGATCAATAATTTCGATGGCGTCGAAAATGGAGGAGGCTGACTGGGGTCCTTTAACTGCCATGGAATAGTTTAGTTTTTGTTATGAAATGCTTGAATATGGGTGTAAATACATTATTTTTTTAGAATTTACAAAGTTGTTGGAAAAGGCAACAACTTCTTCAAACAATTTTGTCACCTTGGAGATGAAATCCCTCAGTCTTGGAATGTTGTAATTTTCTTCGTCAATCAAAGGTGAAACGTTTCGCACAGTTAACTGCATCTTACATGAAATTGATGTTGCGATTTTCAGAGAAAAACATCAGTACATTATGTTGAACATAGCATGACTGCAGCCTTTCTTTTTTATCCTAACCACCTCAGTAATCTCCCCTACCTTCCTACTAAATGACACTAGAGTTGTTCCATGGTCAAAGATCCCTGCCCCGCCCCCAACCCCACCCCCCTTCCCGTAGTTTCATATCACTAAAAAGCGGTGTGCAGTTTTGGAACAATTTTATTTTCGTCTTGCCTATAAATAATCCGCTATAAAGACAACATAATCATTTTCATTAAAAACGGAACTTAACAGTCTGGAATATAAAATGTTACAAACAGAATACTGACTCCACTGGACTGAGTAATATCATTTTACATGAATTACAACATCTCTGATCATGCATGCCAGAACAAAACGAATTTGGTTGTAAGAGACTTCAGGGACAGCTTCTTTAACTTCATTCAGGCGGTCTTTCAAAGATAACAATTGATGAAGTTGTGCAAATGACTCCTCGGTAATTTCAAGAAGCTCTGCCAAGCGGTCCGTGTCGATATCTTTACCGGCGGCGAATGCATCGATGGTATAAACCTCGGCGGTAGCCCTTCGTACCCTCAGTTCACGGGAGATTTCGTGAAAATCTTTACCCTTTGAAAAGGCGTCCAAGGCTCTTAACTTGTTATTAGACAAGTTGATCTTTCCATACAGCTTCAGGAAACGACTTTTCTATGTCGGAAAAAATGGATGGATGTTCAATCACTAAATCGTGATCAAATAGTGGAGAATAATTATATGGTGCTGCGTGAAACACATCCACAACTTGATTGCAAGCAAATTGAACCGAAACAAGCACTTACAGAAGAAGCACTTTTCTTTGCCGATGACCCGGCCTCGGAGTTCTGGTCTAAAAATTTTCGTTTTCCTGATGAAGCCATGCTACAAAGGTAAGCAGATGACACAGTGCGGCAAAATATCACGTCCACGTGGTTTGCGACTTTAGTCTGCAACGCAAGTAGTCTGTGTTCAATCAGAAATATGACAGCCCGAGCCGTATCTTTTTGATCGCATATCTCTGTCGGACGCCGTACTGCACGCATTGAGCTATAATCTTAGTTTTACGGCAAATGGCGCATAGAATCTTGACGATATTTACAAACATAGTTTTTGAAGGCATAATGATTTGTTCTACGAAACAGAATCTAATTTTTTAGACGGCAAGTCGATTACATTTTTCATTGAAATTCAAATTTCGCGCTTTTAGCTGCTTACACCAATGGGAACAGCCGAACTTAATTTGATTAAAAATGTTGGCACATTTTAACTAACCGACGCTATTGCCGCGGGCTATTGTTTTTCTGCCTGCTTCTTAGCCGGACCATTACTTAAGCTCTTTGAATGTAATATCTAAATCCCTTAGTTTATATGCGTTAGATATTCGCCGCTCAAATTTTGATTTCTCTTGCTTCAGTGCCTCTTTTAATGAAATAATTAGTTCGCCTTCGGTAGTTCCAGATTGATCCGCCATCTTGAATTTTGTTTAACTGAACCCCAGATCCTCTGCGGCCAAATGAAAGTTGGCCCAATTTCGAGCTATAATTTCCTGGCGTGAATGGGCTGTTCCAAAAAATAGCAGTACCTCCTATAAAGGAACTCTAAATTTTCAAGACTGTTCCATCGCTGTGAAAATTTAAGGCTTGCCCACCACCTTACAGAAATTTCTAGCAACCCCTGAGCAACTTCCCAGTTCTCTCATAGACTCTTCGGAAATTCCAAATATGAAGATGCCTTGGAATTTTTGGGGTGTAAAGAATGATCCCTTGGGGAAATTCCAGGGTAAAAAATACCCCTGTGTAAATTTTAAATTCCTTGATATGGGGTGAGGGATATTAAATGGAACAGCCTTGTCTTAAGTTTAAGTTTAATAATACTTTGTCATGCTAATGCAAGTAAAAAACAAATTAAGTTCATTGATATCACAGTTCTACATGTTGTTTCAAAAAACTGGTGTTGGCTATAACAGCCCAAACACATTTTCCCGTTGATCAGAAAAGATATACTTTAAAGTTCACAAAAATTATGTTTCCCCTTTGTCCCAAAAAATTTGAGATTTTTGTATTTCAGAGTAATATATTTTGTTTCAAAGAATTTTTTTAAACTTCTACAGAATAAAAAGAATTTTGTAAGTTCTGAAGTTACCATTTTCCATCAAGTTTAAGACACTGAGATTTTACATGATTATTACATTTGTGGTGGAGGAATTTAATAAATATAGAGTGATTATAGAAGTTTGATAGCGTATTTTTGAGGGAGTGGGGTAGGGGAGTCTGGGGAAAGAAGGAACAAGGGAGAACATTATGCAAGGTTCTTCATTAGCACAACAAATATTCATGTTAATTAAAAATAAATTCAACGTCATCCATAACTGGAGACTTCATGAATTGTAATATGCCCTAAAGATTAAGATTGTTTTAAATCTAAAAATTGTATGCTGATATCTGTTTTCATGAACATCATCATCTCACTGGCAGTGGCCATCATGAAAGAGATGAGATGTTACCGTACCCAAAATGAACCTGCTTGTTAAAGGTACTTTTCAGGGGGTGATGTCACATATTATTGCTCAATTTTTGTATTTCAGTAAACCAAAACCTTGATGTACCCAAATTGTACCTGATGTTTCAGGTACTTTTCAGGTATACCCAGTACCCAAATTGTACCTGATGTTTCAGGTACTTTTCAGGTATACCCAAAATGTACCTGGTTTTGTTCCAATTCTACCCTATTTTGGGTACTACCTAGAATGTACCTGTGAGGTACATTTCAGGCATACCTGAAATGAACCTAATTTTGCTATGGGTACTTACCATCTGTCGCAATAACCATAGCTTCTAGCAGCTAGCCTCCACTTTTGACCGTAACCATGGCTCTAGTATTTGGTGCAGTCTCCGAAAACAGCTTTCCCGAGTCTTTCGATCGCAGTTTTTTAGTTTCAATAACGCATGTAATTTTGTCAACAGCAAAATACACAAGACACAGTTTTGGAACTTTGGTAAGGTTGCGTAAAGCCATCATGAACGTCTAGTAACAATCTAGCACAAGGTTGTAACCACAGTGAAACTCTTTTGCTCGTCTCAGGCTTTTATGCTTGGGCAGTAAATGACTTACATTCAGTCCTTTGTGTTCTTTTAGCCGCCCCTAACAATAGGTGCGATAACTATGAGGTGCTACTTTAATAAACAATGCCTTTTGAAGAAGGCAAAATTATCAAGTCTTTTGGCGGCACAAGCAAAGTTGCCGTGGCTATGTCCACGCTAGTACTTATCCAGTTTCATAAATAAGTACCTGTTTATGAGCGTCCACATGTGGACGGCAAGCGGAAAACGCTAAGTTTGCTACCATTTTATAAACTCGCATTGACTTGCCGCAAGATTTATTTTTATTTTTATCTTATCGAAAGTAGAAGTCAGGGGTTTCAATAACTTCTGAAATAGCCGTCCATGATAGCCCATTGAAGGCGGCAGTTTGAGAAGTTTATAATAGCATTTTTAGTGAAAATCAAGGCAAACTAGCCAGCGGTGTGGGGCAAAGCAGGCGGCGGTATACTGCCGGTAACCGGCTTCTATTGAAACCGCTGACTGAAGTACCGAACTTAACCAACAGTCAAGAATCAAGAGCTCAAAAGGAATTACCTTATTTTCATGTATTATTCTTTAATTACAATTGGTTAAAACTTCTTGAAAAACAACCAAAAATGAAGGCAGAGATCTAAAAGTGTTAACTTTTGTATCATTTCCCAATCATTATTTGAATGATTTTTGTAGTCAACACGTCCTTGAAACAGTTCATTGTTCAAAGCTAATGTCGGTTTATACGTCTACAAGTAAAAAGGATTAAATAAAAACTCGAAAGTGCAGCACCTTTTAAAACTGGATTGGTTTCGGAAGCTTTTCCCGATAAGATATAGAAGTTTCTGATGTACTAGTCTTATCGGTATTTTTACAATGTTGCCGCATTCCCTGTTGGATTAGACCATTTTCAAATGTCTTGCTATTACCGTGCTAAACAAACTGGCTCGACTGTAGAACGACTCTAGCAAAGAGCCTCGAGTGGCTTTCAGAGGTGAAATTTAATTCAACCGAGTCAAATAGATGCTGCTGAAAGGAAACCAAAAAATGCACAAAAAAAAAAAAAAAAAACGATTTAGCCACCTAGAAAAACGTATTCTTACAGGGATCCAGACTCTCCTGGGCCGGTTCCTGAACGGTGTAACAACTCTATTCCAGGGATAAATGTGCCTTATTCCGGCAGATTTATCCCTGGAATAGAGTTATCACACCTTTCAGGAACCGGCCCCTGGTTGTTTCAACCTCACATGTTGTAAATTACCGCCGGTAAAATCAGAAATACCGACATAAGTTTTAGACTAAGACAATCGGGGTAGAGAGCACTACAAAATCATAATCTTGTTACTTTGTTAGAATTCAACGTTTTTGGTCTGAGAACAGTGCTGTCTGGTTTTAAATCATGGCTTCGGGCTCGAGAAAAAATACTCACACACTCTTGTAAGTTTACAAAACCTTACATTTTGTTTAATTACTTGCAGTTACGTCTTCAACGACATACATTAATGTAAAATACCGAATAAGAATAATTAGTCACTGCATCTTTTCGAAGATAATTTTACAATATTCTCAGTTAGCTATCAGTCATTCACAATGAAGTAAACAAGTTCAGCAACCAAATTTTCGGTTCCGTCGCGACAAAACTCTCTGATTTCTTTATGAAGATACTCAGCACGCTCCTGGTTGATGCCTTGGGGTCTGACTATGTCGGGGAGCTGATTTCTGTTTCGGAGAAGGTTAATGGCCTTTTCCTCCGAGAACCAGTATTGCTTGCAAAATACAGTTCCTGGGAACTCCTTGTCAAATCGAAAATGATAACATGATTTAATGTTAGGTAACTTTTTGTAGAATTGTCCCAGGTAAGTGGCCCAATCAAATGTAGGGACACGAGCTGTTCCGTTGTGTAAGCCAATAAACTCGGCAACGTTAACAAAAGCAGATTCTTCGACAGCCCTGGCAATGTCAAACAGAGATGAAATAAAGGTACGTCTTGTCTTTTGCTTGACTAAACCAAAACACCAGTCAGGGGCAAACTTTGCGTCCTGGCAATAGAAAGTCATAGTTTATAATACTGTGAAGTTCATTGTTTACACGCCACAAATAGTACCACAAAAACGCAGAATTTTTGTTTCGGGTCCCGCAGTTATCTCCATGGATTTGTGCGTGAGTCTCGCCTAACCCATGATGCTCGAAGAAGTAATGGACGTAAGAAATTGTGCTATTTGCTCCTTTCCCTGTCAAAACGTTTTCGTCAATAAGAAAATTTACTTGGCGTGGAATCGCTTCACAGCATACACCGAAGAGTCCACATTTTCTTGGCGTCTTAAAATAGGTTGGCCCTGGCTGGTTAGGATTTGCAGGATAGTGCAGCTGTTGCGCGTAGTCGTACCAGTAATGCACTGTTCCTTTGTATGAGCAAGGTCTCTGTCCGAACACAAAGTCAGCTTCTTCAAGATGTGCTTGAATGCGCGCTTTCGTTTCCTTACATGCCATTTTGTAATATTCTCGTTCTCCTTAGGTTAGACGGAGATGTTCTTCTTGTTTCCTGACCACATCCACTTTCTCAGCTTCATGCAAATTGGCACTTTTATTAATCTGAGTATTGTTTTTCTCGCATGTCCAACATAAGTCAGTTGCAGGATGCATAATCAAAATAAATGGACATAGCTGATTCCACAGGTCGCAGAATTTTGAATTGCCCACTGATGCTTGTCCTGTACTCGTACAAATATCCGAATACTTCTTCCAAAGACTGTGTTTTGTTAGGTTGGATGGAAATAGTTTCATGTCAATCCTTTTAAAACCCGGAACACGTCCGGGAAGAAGGAGGGCTTGTTCCTCAGCTACATTTTTAATGAATTTGACAAATATCGTACAAATATCCGAATACTTCTTCCAAAGAAAAATTAAAATCACGGTTAATCGACGTTTCAATGTATCAAACATCATTCTCAAGATTGAGGTCGTTTATGCTAATGTCAAAGTTGTTAAGAGAGAGTTGAAGATTTTGAATATCTAATATGCGCATTCCACAGTGCTTGATGTTGCGTAAATATTTAAGCATCAGTGAATAACTTCGCGCGGATCGAGTCTGACTGTACGTTGAGTGACGGTTTTAGTTCTTTTATGATTAACATTTCGTAGAACAAACAGTCCAGTTTACTCCGGCACTTTTTTAGGACGGTGAAATTTTCTGTAATGGCTGGTCGTTGGACTCCATGTTGTAGTTTCATATGCTTGCCAATTGAAGATCTTGAGTTGGTGTGTTCGTTGATGCGTTGAAAGAGGTGTCGATTAGTAAAACCGACATAGTCCATTTCACATAGACCACATTAAAAGTGATAAACAACGCATTGTTCGTTAGTGATCTTCGGTTTTGGTTCATGGGTTTTGAGGATTTCACCTATTTTCTTGCTCGTGAAGATAGGTCTTATGGAGACACCGATTTTCGAACTAAGGTCTTGTAGCTGTCTCCTTGTGCTGTCTGCAGCGCTCTGGCTAATGAAAGGGATTGAAAACATAACCGTAGGAGTGGAGTCATTGTTCCTGTCTGCATCACTCTGTACATAGTCCGTAACAACATTAGTAATAAAATGGTTTACAGTGGTTTCGATCAATTGTGATGGGTAAAGGACTATGTCGGTTTTACTAATCGACACCTCTTTCAACGCATCAACGAACACACCAACTCAAGATCTTCAATTGGCAAGCACATGAAACTATAACACGGAGTCCAACGACCAGCCATTACAGAAAATTTCACCGTCCTAAAAAAGTGCCGGAGTATACTGGACTGTTTGTTCTACGAAATATTAATCATAAAAGAACTAAAACCGTCACTCAACGTACAGTCAGACTCAATCCGCGCGAAGTTATTCACTGATGCTTAAATATTTACACAACATCAAGCACTGTGGAATGCGCATATTAGATATTCAAAATCTTCAACTCTCTCTTAACAACTTTGACATTAGCATAAACGACCTCAATCTTGAGAATGATGTTTGATACATCGAAACGTTGATTAACCGTGATTTTAATTTTTCTTGTAAAATGCTTCAGCAAGCAACTCCTAATCCGACTTCTTCCAAAGACTGTGTTTTGTTAGGTTGGACGGCAATAGTTTCACGGCAATAGTTTCACGTCAATCCTTTTAAAACCCGGAACACGTCCAGGAAGAAGGAGGGCTTGTTCCTCAGCTACATTTTTAATGAATTTGACCACTCGTTCCACTGTTTTGGTAGATGTTGCACTACTCGGAAGCCTTTCGAGTTTCCATGGGTCCGCAAGGTCAATCCATTTTTCCTGTAGTGCTTAACGAGGCTGTGAAACCGGTAGGATTGAAGACAGTGCAGAAATAGAAAGGTTTTCTTGCAAATTCTTTTTCCGTGGTAAAAGAAACACATTCTTGTGCTTTGGCGATTTTTTTCCACTCTTCCAGAGATGCTGGTTTCGTTACAGTTTAAAGAGCTGTGAATGATTCCTAGTATGACTAGGTCCAGTTCAGCTGATGATAGTTCATTGCAGTTGTTTCTACACTCTGTGACATCATATAGGCTCAGCGTTGCACTGCATGCCATGTCTCCCAGGCCCATTTTACATTTATAGGTTTCGGAGTAAAATGCTTGCACTTTAGCACGTTCCGTTTCATAAATTTCCACGAGCTCAACAGAAATTGAAATCCTCGCGCCACCGGTCACCAACTGTTGCAATTATAAATCTTTACTCGTTGCACAGAACAAAATCGGAACAGTGACTGTGTTTTCAGGGGAGAGTGTGAAAACTGCCATGAAGCTATCACTTCGATGTAAAGATTGTAAATTAAATTAAATTAAACTATGGATATTCCATGTTTGGCAACATCCAAGAAGGTTATCATTTTTATAAAGAAGAACGACCTTATGTTGAGGCGAGCAACAGAGTGTTCATGGAAAGAAGTCTTTGCCTCTTTCAAGTTTCTTTAGCATGAGTACACTTTCATGAATCTAATTATTGAGTCTTCTTGCTTGCCACTGCCCCATACAAGTGTTGACTTCAACAGCACTTCCAGCAGGTAAAGTCTGCGCATAAGGAAATATGGCAAGTATAATCGGGGGTGAGGGGTAAGGGGTAGAGGGTAGGGTGCATTTTACTATGACTACAATGAATACCAGCTTATTATTATTATTATTATTATTATTATTATTATTATTATTATTATTATTATTATTATTAATGAAATGTTTATGAAGTGCAGCTTAGAAATGAACTGAAGAAATGATCCTCACACTTTCTGGACAATTTAAGCAATTGTCTCATATTATTATTATTATTGCTGGCGAGCCCTAGCGAGGCAGCTGCCTATTCTTTATAATAGGGAGAAGAAGGCAAAATCTGTGGGATGTAAGATTGGAGACTTGCGCAGTAAGTTCGGTTTTTATATACGGAGTCTTTTGAATGTGGAGACATGCGCAGTTGATTACGGATGCTTGTGAATGCACGTGGAAATATCGATCCATTTCAAGCGATAGCAAGGACAGGATAAAGGAGGTGAATTTTTACATCTATGTCGTTAATTGCTTGTGGAAGTATTTATCAAGGTCATGAAGGATGATTTGTTTAGTGATGACTCTCGAGGAAGACAAGAGATTTTGATGTGTTTGGCTGCTCATTCACAATATTTTTCGCCCGTTGTTATATTTGCCCGTTGAGTTGACCCATTGAGATTGTTGACTCAATATCTCTGCCCATTGAGTTATATTTGCCCGTTGATTCACAATTTTCTGCGGTCGTTGAGTTCACCCGTTGAGATCGTTGACTCAATATCTCTGCCCGTTGAGGTAAATAATTCGACCATTGAGTTATATTTGCCCGTTGATTCACAATATTCTTCGCCCATTGAGGCGTCTTCGCCCGTTGAGGTGTTAAATTTGATCGTCGAGTCAATACCTTTGCCCTTTGAGGTAAATAATTCGACCATTGAGTTACATTTGCCCGTGGAGGTAAATAATTCGAGTTAAATTGATCATTGACCTAAATTTGATCGTTGAGTTAAATAATTTGACCAATGAGTTACATTGAGTCAAGACCTTTGCCCGTTGAGGTAAATAATTCCACCATTAAGTTACATTTGCCCATCGAGGCGAAAGAAAAGCGTGCAATCGTTGAGTCAAAACCTCCGATCATTGAGTTGTGGACTCAAAAAAATAAATCACACTGCATCCTGTGATATTGACAACCAAAGAACCATGTTTGATGGAAAGAGGCTTTCGCAATCCACCAAATTTTTTTTGAAGTCAATTTTCACCAGCAACTGGTAAACCTGTTTAAAACAAAGAACAAACACCTCCATCCTGCCCTTACTGAGGAGGATTTAGAAGACATTCTCACAGAAATAAAGAACTTCTAATACTACTAAGCCTGTGGGCTGCTAGAAATTTTTATTAGAGAATGTTTTATGGCTGGTAAGTTATAGTTGCTTTGAGCAAAACCAAAATGTATTTGGTTGTTCTAGTTACAGTTATAGTTCATAGTTCCTAGTATAACATAAAAGTTTTTAATGAAGAACTTTAGGCCACTAGCAGTTGCTAGAAATGATTTAAAACTTCAATTGCTTAGAATACCTTTTAATTATTCTAGTTTTATAACTAACATCATCAAAACAATCATGCTTACTGTTAAAAAAGTTATGCTACCTCAACATCTAAAGATTTCAGGGGTCTCTTCGACCACGTTCTGACATTTCTTACATTGTTTCCTTAACTCAGCATTAAATATCGACCTCAGTAGTTATTTCAAAAAACCCTTTAAACTAAACCATTTCAAACAAAGCACAATTATATAGTACAAAACTCCACCAACCCCTTTTACGCAATTCTTTTCCAATAGTATTTTAAGTATTTCCTTGTTGCTTTTAAGCCAGCACCCACTTTCAAATTGAAATTCCTAGTTATTATTGTAAATATTAGTATTATTTATTTTTTCTTTGTGGTATGACATGCACTCAAAGACATGCATTAGAACATGTCACACGATGTCTTGTCACTGACTAAAGTTACAGGGTAGACACGTTACTGGGATACTATAATGAATAATACCTATAGTCAAGGCTCTAATTTGAGTGCAACCATTGTAAAATTTAGTTATTATTATAATACTTGTCCACAACATTTCCTTTAATTAGATCTGCAAATATTACACTAAAAGAAGTTCTGTTCGTATGAGAAGACTACTACTCGTTTTGTCATTTTGCGTGTGTAACAATGCGAGTTGTTAACTAATGCAATTTCATTGATCGTTTTTCAATTATTTCTTCAGTTAACAGACTGGATCGAAAGATGGTATCGTCCGCTTTTTATTTGCATGAAATAGAGCAGAAATGAGGGAAAGAAAGTTAGACTGGGTATTCAAAGGAAAATTGGACGACGCTTGTGATGACTTTATGAAGTACATTGAAAGTCAAAGACGCATAGTCCGTTACGCAGTTACCGCCATGTTTTCAGCGCGCATTGCAATGTGGGACTGATTGAGGGCAGTTCCTTCATGGCAAAATTCCCACGATCATTTTTTCATGTGGAAATCATGGGCGGTGGAGATCACTGTGCAGTTTTTAATTGTAACAACGACCGAAGGTTTAAAGAAAAGTAAGTAATAAGCTGTAAAAAAGATCTAGAAACAGAACTGAGATTTTCGTTTATACGGAAAGTGAAAAAAATCGAGCTTTATTCACGAGGGAAGGTTTGTCTGAAAACTTTCTCAGTTAAGGGCAATTGGGACTGTTTTGTTTTTATTCATTAACTCCTTACAGGGCTGTTGTAATGGATCACGTGGAAGAGCTAAAGTGGCGGAAATTGTGGGTGAAATTAATTAAGTGGTCAACTAGAAAGCCTTCGCTACTTTGACCACCAGACACATTTTATAACCTGTACTGTAATTATTTTATCTTGTAACCATGTGTTGAAGCAAGCGTGAAGATTTAACGAAAATCACAGACAACACAAAAGTTTGTAGCAATCTCGTCGTACTTGGTAGACCATACAGCCAAGATCCCCATCCATGTTTGTATATGAGAGGTTACACTGGAAAGGAGAGCCATAAAGACAACCTTGAGATTCAGCAGATAATTTCCAGCTGTTGTTTCAGTACAGACAAGGAGAACAGTGATTAATACATGAAGACAAGACATGGTTCCATAAAAAGATAACTGCCTTTAAAAGATACGACAAAAAAACGGGCAAATTTACCTTTGGGAGAAAATATTTCAACAACTAACAACGAGGTTTGCTTTGAAAAATATGACCAGGGCTGCCTTAGAGAAAACGCTGACCCAAACAGTGTACTTTTATCGCAATGTATTAATATTCAGAAAGAACACCAATATGCTAAGTCAGCAGAGAAGCAAGTGTATCTGATGATTGTACTAAAACTATGTGAAAACTGTAAACATAGACTATGGAAATTACAAGACGAAAATCAGGAACTTCAAAGCAAAGTAAGAGAATTACAGAAAGCACTGGAGGAATCACATCAATCCAGCACAAGAAAAAGCTCATATAGCATAGAAAATATATCCCATTCAGATGACCTTGTATTACTTCATACTGGACTGAAATCATATCCTTTATTTTGTTAGATTTTCAATTTAGTAAAACCTAATCTCCCCTAAACTAAACGTTTGAATGTGTCCTTTAGCAGCATGTCGTAATGATGTGGGATATAGATCAATTGAAGCCTTTAAGTGCTACTGTGGTTCTTTATTAACTCCGAGCTTTCGCCGATCTACGGCATCATCAGGGAGAACAATAAAATATTTGCGCTATGGTTTTAAACGTTGGAGGTGCCACTATAAATTAGCGTAGTGTAAAACTAGCAAGTAGGACATATGAAAACTAATGACGTGATTACGTCATTAGTGATCACGTCATTAGTTTTCATGTTTTCAACCTAGGTTGATTCTCTAACCTAAATGTAAGTATGTGATACAGCATTTCTGTTAACTTAGACATCCAAATTAAAATTTTATTCTGTGCAAAAGGGACACTTCCATTTCAACTGGCATCTTTTCGAGACAGTTTCAGTCCCCTTGAGACCAACACATACCCAGTGGAACCAATCTTTACACAAGTCACAATAAACACTCATGTCATTGATGTTAACAGGCTTATCAATACACTCTTTGTGACAGACATGACACATGTAATTAACAACAGAAGATGTCAGTGTTGCTTCGGTTTCTTCTAAATCACTAGAGGTGACCTCATTAGAAAGGTCTATTGATTCTAGTTTCTTCTTTAGTTCACCATGCATTAATTCGGGCACTACAATTGATTTTAAAAAGATCTTTGCCTTTTCAACAGCATCTTCCATTAGCAATGGGTCAAATGGAATTTCCTCAACATGTAAACTGTCATGCAGACATGCTGTTTTGACACAAAAGTATCCAACCTCTGAATGCTTTGCCAAAATTTGGGTTTGCACTTGATAATAATAATCATGGTTACGTTTAAGGTTTATTTCTCCAGTGGTTGTAAAATAAAGGCAGGAATCTGGCTGTTTGGTATAATCAGGAATTGACAGGTTTCTATGGGTGAAAGGGTTCTTAACTTCTAGTGGCCTATCTCCACAACAAGAACAGCTGACAATGGCATCTGGTGATGCAGCAATAATTGGGTTTTTGTCACACAGTATCACCCCACACCTCTGAATTTTAAGTTTCTTGTGTTTAGAACGTTTGCATTTAAAGAAAGCTTCAATAGCTTTATCTTCATTGTACTGGCCCCAGTGAATTGCTGGAGAATAAGCTGGTGGCCTGTAACACGTAATATCTTTTAACAAAGACTCGTTTTTTTCACTAATTGATCCATCCTCTCTTACTTTCTTTGCAACCTTCAGCAATTTACTAGCAGTGATTCTTCCCCTTCTGTAATTAAGCCAGCTGCCGCTAGCAGACTGTTCCTTCAATCGGCGACAAAATTAGTTGAGACAGTTGCAAACAGAGCACACTGGCAACGACACATTCATTGTTTGCAAAGAAAACTTGTCCAGAAAGTACGTTTCCGGGATACCCCTCCCTCCCCCACCCTAATCAATGTTGTACCGCTGTCGACAAGGCTCGTAGAAAACAGAAAAACACAACATTGTCCCGGGGGTGCAGGGGAGGGGGCCATTTGCGCCGCCGAGCTTGAAATCGACTCTAAAGGATAAGAGTGTCTCAACAATTTTGACGCCGATTGTCTGTATTAAAAAACTTTGTATGAAGTGTAATGACGACTTCTGATAAGCGTTTTTTTGCATTAATATATGAAATATACACATTTCAATAGCGTTTATGCGTTGTCATGTCATATAGGAATCAGAACATATATTAAATCACCTTTTTCTTTATTACGGTGATGTAGCAGTCACTGGTATGATTGCAGACATTTCAGTGTCGAACATGGTTTTCACACAGAACATTTCTAACGAGATCAGGGCATGTATACACTTGCCATAAGGGCATGTATACGCTTGCCATCTATTTGCGAAGGGCGGAAAGTGAATGATATTGTCAGGGGAAGTGATATCTCACAGGCTTCGATGTACCGCATTCTAAAAAAAGAGAAATTTTAACGCAAGTAATCACTACCGAGAACGTCAATTACAACGGCCAAAATGTGGATGTCGAACGCGCAGCGAAGTTAAGTTCACGCCACAAACGCTTATTATTGAGAGGAAGGACATCGTACTAAATAATGACAATTTCAAGACGATTTGTGCAGTGTTTTGGATTTGACATACCTTGAAATAAAGTGATACTTTCGGAACAATGCGTGACGTTTAGCATTCCCTTTTGAAATTCACCATACATAATTCTATTTCAACTTGTTACAAGGGATATGACCCATGACAAAGAGGGAAATATAAATAGCAAAGACAGTTTATAACTCCTGGGACAAAAAAAGAGCAGCAAACAGTGCTGTACTCTGATTTTAGGAACTCCGCGGAGGAGTGGCCACGAGTAACCACGAGTAACCATAATTAACAAGTAGAATAATTACATTATCTTTTTATAATAATCTTGTGGTTACTCGTGGTTACTCGTGGTTACTCGTGGTTACTCGTGGTAAATGAGAAAATATTGTTTCTTTACTCCCAAAAACATTCATTTCCCACCAAAACCAGCTCTGCAAAGCATCTGCGACAAGGTGGAAAGTCTTTTTGCACCGACGTAGCAATTTGAGCGTGGAAAGTAAATGTGTTCCCCGGCTGTAACAGCCACCATGTCTGTTTCGCATTCATCTGCGACACCACTTCGACCAACAAAATCGGCTTCTTGTGATGAATTGGAGTTAGAGGCATAACCCTTTAACAAATCCATACTTTAACGCTACTAACAAATAGCGTATTAAAGAAGGCAAAAGTGTACAGGTCCTTTGCACTTACGTCACAATCTTCGCTTCGCACAGGACAACGCATTTTTCACACTCGAAAACGAGAATAATAAACTATCCGCAATTTTTTAGACCTGTAAAAAGTCTTTCACTCATGTGGTCATATTGACGGACAGACTGGACTATAGGTGCCCGTATAAAGGGTATAAAGGAAGTTTTCTGAAACAGACAATCGGCGACAAAATTAGTTGAGACAGTTGCAAACAGAGCACACTGGCAACGACACATTCATTGTTTGCAAAGAAAACTTGTCCAGAAAGTACGTTTCCGGGATACCCCTCCCTCCCCCACCCTAATCAATGTTGTACCGCTGTCGACAAGGCTCGTAGAAAACAGAAAAACACAACATTGTCCCGGGGGTGCGTGGGAGGGGGCCATTTGCGCCGCCGAGCTTGAAATCGACTCTAAAGGATAAGAGTGTCTCAACAATTTTGACGCCGATTGTTGGTAGCATCTGACACTGAGTCTACATTACTACAAACTAATGGTCTACACACTTCAATGTAGTACTCCTCTGTATCTGTGAAATTTTCAGCCTGCTCAGTGAGCGTTGGAGGCAGAACAGGTATAATGAGTTCAGTGGTTTCCTCTTGGGTGACTGTTATTTCTTTTGCCACAAAGCTGTCACTAACATCTGGTTCTTCATGCTCAGGGTCAGGTTTTGATGGCAAATAGCAGAGAATACCAGCTGAATTATTGGAGGCTTCCCGTAAATCATCAATATTAAGCTCACTTAGCAACTTTGTTCGGCGGTCAGCAACTGCCCATGGATCAAATCTGAATCTTTTGCTTGATGAAACAACTTCTTCCACCACACAGTTACCTATGACATTTCAATAATAACTACATTTTTACCCAGTATACATGTAACAGGCAGTTTCTAAGTGAATATCATTATCAACACATGTATCCGTAACTTGTAAGTATTGACATTGGCTGCACCAGCACTTGGGGACTTGACCAATGCAGTTGTGTGTTTTGGATCATTACCCATTGTGCCACTGCAATAGATTTTCTTAATCAGGTAAAGTTGTTTACTGCTAAGCTAAAATACAAATACATGTATTAATTGCTTCAGTAAAGAAATAATAATGATTGCGTTTCAATGGTAGTTGTTGCCTATCCCCCATATTTACTTCTTAGTGGACACAATATACAGGTACAGCTGTATTTACTTTTGCTAAAAAATATCAATTAAAAAGCCATGTGGATAACAACTAATAACGTTTCAGTGCCATCCTGTCACCATTTTCAGTATCAAATATTTGGCTAAAATTAGCAAATATGAAATGCAAGCAAATTAGCAAAATATTTGTAGCAATTCATCAGTGAACGTGTGCATTTTAAACTTGAAAATGGCATCAAGATGATACCGAAACATCATTCATTTTTACCCGTATTATTTTTTGCTTGCTAACAAACATCACCTGCAATAAATGGCATACATAATAAATAAGAATGTTTACCTTGAATCTTTTGAATATGAATGTTCTCAAGAAGGTCAGGTTGGTTAACTTTATTGGAGGGTGCATGCCAGACTTGACGCTGCTTTGTAACCGTCTTATTTTCACCACGATTCACCATTTCAATCACATTGATGTTCCTCGCAGGCTGTGTGAAAAATTCTGAAAATTATTCAGTAAAATTCCTACATGTACATGATTTACCAGCACTGGAAAGAACTCAATTTTCTGAATACAAAAGAAAGATACTTTGCAATGCAGATGGAATCAGATAATTAGACATTCATCAGCCCTGCAAGTTAGGACGATTTTTGTCTCCATGGCAACCAAAATTCTGGAGCTGGTGACTAAATTGCACCAGAAGTCACCCGCCCGGCACTTAATTTAAATTGAGAAGGACTGAGCAATTGAGCTACATGTAACTTAAGCCACTAAAATGTTTCATGGGGACCAAACTTGAACAGTCAGTGGCCAAATGGCCAGTAAGAAAAAAAATTAACTTGGAGGGTTGTTCATTTTAAAACTGACATCATAAAGTGTTCCATGCATTTCTATTAGCCCTCTTCACACAAATCAAAGCTTTATTAATTTATTGCAACAGGTTTGTTAAACAATTTTCACCAGTAAAACATTTTGAGTTCCTTTTCTTTTTTCAAAATAAAAGTTCAGCACATTACATGGTGAATTGTCTTGGCAGCAGTGGACATTGAAGATGACAGATGAGAAGTTGGACAAATTTGAAGAATGGAGACATGAAGACGTTACAATCTTTTCATATCGTAACAGCTTTTTACCAGTGAAACACTGAAAATTTTATCCAGCTGGACATGTGAAGTAGGCCTCCACAAAAAGACCTTTCTCCTTGTGCACAATTAGCCAACAAGAATATGGAGCAAGGCTTAAGCTTGTTTCTCTGGTAACTTGTGCACGTATAAAACAGTAAGGGACATTTCCACTTATTCCATGATATTGAACACACTTGACATGTTCTGACATTTGCAAGGACTTTCCATCACGTAAAGCTTCTGTTCCTCCTGTTTTGATGTGAATTTCTCTGTTTCCTAAAGAAGAATAATAATATTACATTTAGCATAATTTTTGAGAAGTAACGATAAGAATTATTGACTCATCGTTCACATACAGCTTTTACTTACTGCTATTATTGTTCTTACATAAAATGTTGTATATGTAAAGAAATCTTATTTAATTAAGCTTTTTTTATACTATTGATATCATATATATGATATTCCAAAATACACTTGTGGTATACTTACTTTTGTCAAAGTACGTTTCCGTTCCACCCTGACTAATATTCGGCAGACTTGATGGAGAGTTTTCCCAACCTACTGTAAGTGAATCTGGGTCTGGCAAACGAATTAATCCAGCATCCAAAATTAGCTTCTCCCGTTTCGTGTCAACAATAGTCTGCGCGTACGCTTCTGGTGTTTTTTTTTCACTTGTAAACCCAGAGAAACTGCTAAATAACAGTTTCGAACAAGCAAAGCTTTCATCTGATCACCTACAGGGACATCCCGAGCGAGAAGAAAAGCTCTTAACTCAGACACTTTCCAGTTTTCAAACTTTTTCAACTCCTCGTCCGCCATCATGGATCCACACTGCCCCTTTATCGACCCAAAATGCATTGCGACGATCCCAGAGTGCAGTACGCTCGTGCTAACCACGAAACGGACTATTGAAAATTATACCCACCCAACGACAAGTTGCTCTCAAATGTGTAGAGAAAGGGGTAAGATTATTTTCCTAATATTATATTATTATAAATATTTATTATCCGTTTAGTTGCTTCCACTACTTCATACATATCGTTCAGGCCAGAACAATCATCATTACTAACAACAGGTTCCCATCTCCATCGCTTATAATTTAAAAAAACAAATGTGGACCCGAAAAGCTTCATCAATAGCAAGGTACAAAAAATTACCACAAAAGTGTACATTAGGGAGATCACATATATATAAAGTAGATACAATCTAACGTGTCTGTGCAGACCCCGGTTGGGTGGTCTATCTCCACTTAGAACATTTTTTTCTTTTTCTTTTCACTGTGAAAGGTTGTGAAAATTTCGTTTGCATCGATGGGATGTGGAAGCTTCGCCATCCTCATTGCCTTTACCCAGTAAAATCAGACATTTCTCGACTACCTACTTTAAATTACCCCAACGTTTGCACAGAGGAACCAGAAACGCAGGCATCGGCCTTCTGCGAGTAGCACAGCGAGCTTGCAAAGGAGAAAAACATGCCAACCAATTTGAGGGCATTCATCCACGATTACTGCCAAGTGCCGAGGAATCCAGATGGTATCTATACGTTTATTATTTTATTTCTGATGTGTTGCTTCTTCAAGTTGGTGTTGTCGTGCAGGTCTAGTTGGCATTGCACACCATCATGTGTGGCATCTACTGAACTACAGCTAGTCATGGTGATAAAGGTTGATCAACAATAGACACTGCATTTGATTTTGTGTTTTTGGCAGTATTTACCTTACTTTTAGCCTTGAATTATTGAACACTTTTTTCACATTCTAGAAGTTCGTTCACGCCAAGGTGATAGGAGCATTTGCGTTTTGATACTTTTGATAGGCTCAGATCCTTCAGAAGTCAACTTCAAAAATGCTGAAAAAATCAACGAAATAGCTGGAAGCTTACAGTCTGAAAGTGAGAGGAGGGGCTTGTCTGCAGCTGAATCTCAAGGTATGGCTCAAAAAGTACATTTGTCAGTGCCTTGCATTGCGAGGGTGGAGGTAAGACAATGTTCTGCTGACCACCCGCTGACCAGAAAGCCAGAGGACTATGGGTACGAGATTGTAATGTACTTGGCGCAGCACTTTTTACAAATGTAGACTGCCGTGATTGTCTTTAGATATTTTAATTCAGAACTGCTATATATATTCTAGCAAATGTTGTGTTGTCCATTAATTCAATGCGACAATGGCGAACTTTTGCATGGGCTTAGCCCACGCCCACACAAATTCATGCGTGTTGTTATGATTTTTTTGGCTTCGCATACCCAGTAAACCGACCAATACTAACTGAGGTTTTAGATGACAGGACCTTAAGCTCTTAACTAACGAGAGAGTTTTATTTCCTTATACCCCGTAGGGACAGAGACTTCATCAGCGAACACAATTCCATCTTACAGGATTGCGAGTCTGATGGAGTCGTTTGCAATAAAGACACAGGTGAAAATCAGAAGACTCTAAGGAAGTGGTCGTGCGGTCTCCTCCACTTTGTACATGGGGAGGCCATGTTGAAAGATGGTGCCCTCTATACGTGTAAGAAATTATTATTCATGAATATATCGTGAAGGTGATAAGCCTTATAAATGAATTTACAGTCAGTCTGTTAGTTGTGATAAGTGTTACTCTCAGTGCCAACTCGTATTACGCTCCACTGCATTAATATTCACAAACTGCTCAATATGGTACAGTTTCCTTTTTCAAAGTAATAGTCTGAACTGTTCATTAAATTTATGTCATTTCCATGCTTTGACATTCACCGCAGGTCTGAAGGTCCTGGCCAGGTCTTCTTCATCACGATTCAGTACCTCCTCAAACGACTGGAGGGCATTGACGAAAGCAAGTGGGAAGATGTGATCCTGGATAAGCTCCGCATAGCTAGGAAACCACTGCCCTTTCCTGAACTGTACAATTTGATGTGGCTTAAAGTGCGAAAAATTGTGGATCGCTGGCATATGAAAAACCACAAAAACCCAGAATGCAAAGTCAAATACAGCAGCAACGACCTTAAGGAAAAATTTCCACGCCTGAACACACCCATGGCAGAGCAGACCTTTATCTGCTCTGGAAAATTTAAAAAGATCATGTGCGCCATGCCGAAACGACGGTTTCTGTTTTTCTACCATAGAATGGTAAAACACAGGAACAAGTACATTTGTGATTGTTACAAAGACAACAGAGTTTCTGATTTTCCAGCCATACAAGAAATTCTCAATAGCATTGAGTGACAACCTTAAAAAATGTCAAACCTCTGCAAGTGGTTTGCCTTGGGCAAAAATTCACTGTAATGATTTAATTTGTAATGATCTGGTTGATTTTCTTCTTTTCTTCAACAAAGAACAAGTTTTGATTTGTAGTGGATAATTCGTTTACCATTTCTTTGTTCCATACGAAGTCAGCTGTACTAATACTTAACATTATCATTCGATGGATTTTTCCTTCCTTTTCATTGGCCGAGAGCTCACCACGTGACCTGCAAATAACTGCCTACAAATAAGTGTTTTGCTGCAAATAATATTCTGCTCATGCGTAATTGAAACTACGCTCTCATGTGAAAATGGCAGATCGGTTCCTTCGGCTTCGGCAAATAATTGATCTGCTCGCCACTGACAAATCACGATATTTTGCTCAACCTCGTCTAATAATTATTAATTATTATTCCACTATCACGTCTTTTCACCATAAAAGGTCAAGAGAACACGCAAAATATGAGACCGTTATACACTGTAGTGTCCCGGTTTGACCGGTTTACAACAGAGCGAATACCTTTAACTGGCTTTCTGTGTTGTTTACGTCATTCGTACGCGCCATTTCAACACTCCTACCAAAACCTTTTTGTAGTGGAATAATAAATCTCTTATTCGCTGGTTTTACATATAATACGCATGGACATTTTGCTCATTGCTCATATTTTTGCAACTCGCATATATTCTCGCGCATATTATATGTAAAATCATCGAGTAAGATATATATATCCTCCCTCTAACCTTTCTACACCTACCAGAAAACCTACTTGCTTAGTGGAAATTAAAGATTAAGCAATTCTTCTGTGATTGATTAAGGCACACTCATTTCCATTTTTAAAGTTTCTGCACCATATTAAAAGATTGGGATTTCTACCCAATAAAACACAAGGAGTAAAATGCACTAAAACGCACTACGTGGACTAAGGGCAGAGAACAGATAAATAGTTAACTTTACAGAAAACTTAGACACAAATATATTTCAATGTTTAATTACTCGGGCCCCGTAGGGGCTCGAGTTATAAAAGACGTTAGATTTCAGTTTTTTTTTTCCTGTGCAGCAAAATGCACAATAGAAAAACGTGGCCGTGTTTGATTGGGCAATGCACAATAGAAAGCACGTGGCGGTGTTTTGATTGGGTAATGCACAATAGAAGCCACGTGGCGCTGTTTACTTTGGTTATTTAAAGCAAACCACGCAATCGAAGATTATGAAGAGCTCTGTGATGCGTTGTTTGGATTACTGAAAATCGGCATTGCGTTGGCTTAATCGATTTCTTCTTGGGGCGCTCAAACACATACAAAGAAAGGCATACGCTTTTCACGGTAGACCCACACTAAAAGATGTCAAGCGTCAGCTTCGAAACAGGTCGTTCCGCGAACTGAATGAAACAAGAACATACTCGAATGTAACTGAAATGGACTCAACTTTTGAAATTGATACAAGTCAAAACACTAATTCTTTAATAAGCAGCGGGTACCTTATTGAGACCTACTCTAAAGATGACAGCGACAAAGAAAATAACTCCACAAACAAATGGATGCTATATTGGAATCTTCTGAAGACAAAGTAAAAACATTTGCACAGCGAACAAATGGTCTCACGCTTGTACCATTTTCACCGCGAACAAATAGCCTCCCGCTCAGTGTACCATTGACTACGGAGATAAGTTTTTTGTCTATTACGTTTTTTTCTTTTTCATTGTTAAACAGTTTGTTTCTTGTAATGGTCTAGCTTATATCCTTTGTTCAAATAGCCATATTAGCGATCGTGTTCACTGCCATCTTGTGTGTATAGTTCTGTTCTAGTTTCACAAGATTTGATGTCATCAGTGGAAAATGTGATCAGCTCTTTAGAAAATAACTTAGATGTAGTTGGAAAGGCTGTACAGTTATTTGATTCTCAATGATAATAAAGACTTCATTCCGAAGAAGAAATACAGGTCTCAATAAGCAAAAGTTGTTTACTTTTGTTTTGATTTGCGTGAGCATCGACATAGACGTGCCCGAGAACCAAGCAGAATTACAGAGAAAAGGCTGAGACGTCTATTTTATAACAGCAGAAAAAGGAGGAAACTTGGGTAACAACGTACCGAGGTCATCCACATTTCATCGTATTACTAGCAAGGGAGATCACTTCCTTGTAAACACAACAAAAATATCTACCTCAGGTATGCGTTTAAATCTAAGCACGTGGTACAGTGTATGTACCACTTTTCCAAAAAGCGTGGATGAACAGGTAAATGCAAAATGAAACTTAAATTTATGCAGAAATCAGGAATACCCGGTATGATTTGTAAAGGAATGTTTTGTTTTCTCAGAAACGAAACGTATCTATTTTGAATTTAGGGTGAACTATTTACACAGCGAGTTAGAATGGCCAATCGAAACAGAGTGTGTAATTGGAAATCTAAACATCTACGAGATACAGAAACAAACTTGTGAACACGTAAACCTAAAATATTCCAAATCATAATGCTGACAAACACAAAGGCGAAAGAAATGGATTCTGCATAGGACGTTTTGAATATCTGAATGATTTTGGGTTAGATGAAAGTGATATATTGTTAAAAATTCCCAAGTTATCCCTTTTCGTGTTAATTAGTAATGCAAACAAGTCTTAGTAATAAATTGGATTAACGAGGAACCAGTGATTGTAAAGCTAGTAATTGCCATGGTTCGTATGTAACACGTAATCATGAGACGATTCACGGAAAACGGAATTTGAAATGTTACGCAGGGGAAAGTATTTGAAGGTAAAATAGGTATTTGTAGACTTTATTCTTCGATGTATTGTGCACATAAACGAGTATATGTTTTTCTCTTTAAATGAGATTTTACTGCCCTATCAGTAAAATACGATTAATGACACGTGACCGTACTCGCGTTCTTTGTAGTCGGCCGTTCAAGGTCATAAAATCAACGGTTTTGTTGTAAATAAAACGAGGACATAAAGACTTTGTTCGCAGATCTCAGATTATAACGTACACCTGCATTGGCCAAATCTGTTTAAGCCTCATTCATTATTGCTAAAGAGCACGTGTAATGCCTACCTGCTACATAGTAGAACCTGTGCAACTGGCTACTTTAATAGACAGAGTCTAGCTATAAAAGCCTCAGTCAGCCGTCCAAGGTTCACCTGGCAGTTTGTCTTCTATAGTAAACCAACTAGCTGTTGTCAATTTGTTAAAGTTTTTCCCCTCTCTCCCTTTGGGGATGGGTTGGATATATCGCTTTGCCTTCATTAAAGGGGCTAGGTCACGCAATTTTAGGCAATTTCAGCATTGATCAAATGGTCATAGAATTAACTGAAATAACAAAATAACGGCTCAAAACTATAGAAGAACTCAAACGAAACACAAAGATGGACAAAACTGGGGAGGATTGAAGTGGATTGCATTTGGGTAAATTTGAAAAACGTCGGCCCACCTTTTTTGAAATTTATATCAGTTTATATCAAAATGACATTTAAACAGCTGGAAAATCATTCTCAATTGTTATGTGGCCGTGATTTTGCAAATGACAGACTCTTGCTCTGCCAATTTGACGTTTAGAGCTCGTAACTAACAATTTTAAACAAAATTACCTAAAACAGCGTGACCTCAGTAGCCTCTTTAAAATTGGGTCCTCTCCTGTACGGTGACTTCCACCAAGCTTGTTGGCTCGTTGCCTTGGTACATCGCTCGCTAACCAGTACTCTTGTCCGATCCAGCACGTGCTGTTTACCACTCAGCTCGTAGTGCTGGGGAGATAAGTGAGGTCGTTCTACGTCACGCAATCTGGAAGTCGCATAGGCTAACCAGCCGCAAGGCAGCGTTCCCCTCAAAAAACGCCAATACGTCTGTTGTCTCATTCTATTGCTCCTTGCGTTGTGCGTTTAAAAGCTAATTATGCATGTTGATACCAAGGAACACCGTTCAGAGAGTTTGAGTTCACATTTCTATCTTTATTTCTCGAGAGTTTCAATACACGAAGCGAAATAAGAATGACAGGCCAAGTGACCCACACTATAGTATTCCATTCCGGAAACGAAACACTACTTTTTGTTTTTTGAAATAGTTTCTTGTTAAAAGTCTAGTCCACCGCATGGCATATTGCTGGTACCGGTAAGTTCAACCTTTGCAGGGACATAACCTAGAAAAATCCTGGTTCACATCCTATTGATCCTAGTAAAACAACTGTCAAGGTGATGTTTTAGTGTATGGCTCAAATGCTGGTAGTGAATGTGCAACTATGTCACTATGTGCCATTATATAATTATAATTATGATAGGAAATTAGTTACTTCCCCGTAATTATCAGTTGTAAATGTAGGAAATGAACTATACACTGCCTTATCAAGCTTGTTGAGACAAACATATTTCATGTTAACAGAATTACCTGCAGAAGTCATAGCGTTCAACACAACTTTTCACATTCAATACAGCCCAAATCATACTGGTAATGTACTTGGAAGTTGCACAATAGATTTTGCTTACTGTATGTCTTTGATAGGTACTTTCCAAAATGGTCACAGAGAATTATAATTCTTTTATTTTTTTCTCAATGCGTGAGTGGGCGGAATTCAACAAATCCTGCAATCTGATTGGTTCCGGGAGCGGGTGGAATTTTCTCATCCGGCCTGCTCACGGCAGGTGGAAACCTAGCCTTAATTGCGTGAGCTTGTTTGATGACCTTAAATTTCCATTTTTTTTACACCGACTCCGTTTACATACAGAGGTTATTTTTCATTAGACAAGAGGTTTGGAAATGGAATTTCTCTTGAAACGTTCAGTTTGTAAGTCGCTTTAATACTGCATTCACTATCAAGCGCGGTGCGAGTCAACAATTAAAACAAGTGATTTCAGAGAGGATGGGGGAGAGGAAAAAAAAAGTTATTTACCAGCAAAGGGTCGGTCTGTATAGCAAAAAACTGTGACATCGTTCTTGAAAAAGCAGCAATCTCAAGGCCTCGGTCACAGTTTTTCCCTATACGGACCTCCCAGCTGGCAAATAACATGTTTATTTTGACAATTGGGTGCATATTACTGCGAGTATTTAAATTACAACAAATGGTATACTTTAAATATTTGATTCTCGTGCTATGGATTCATTTGGCATGGCCTCAAGGAACTTTTGCACTTCTGGAAGTATTTTCAAGTGTCGAGATATAGTGCACATCTTCACGTGTCGCGCACGTGACAAAGTGACCTTTACATGCACCACTGCAAGAAAGTTTGGTCATCTTGGAAAGATGTTTTCACATCTCACCTTCGTTTCTCTTTTGTTTCTGCAAAAGATGTTTCGACGAGTCATTTCGTTTCATCTTAAGCCGTTCAATTAGCGTTTCCTTTCTCAAACACTGAGCAAGAATACCCATTGATCAGTAAAAAACAATGTCAGGCTTAGCCACTTTGGCATAAATACACTATTTTTACCTCGTTTCCATGGTCCAGTGGTCATTGTCACCACCTGTAATGAAGATAATCTGGGTCCGGGTATTCACTACATACACAGTCGAACATCATGAGAATCGCAATGTAAGGCCGATGTGAGAAGGACAAACTTCTCTCTGTTCTTTTCTTTAGCGCTAAATTAACCATACACCACTCACTGTACTTTTGCAGGCCCGAGTATAGGCTACTTGTAGCCTCTTGTTTACAATTAACTGGGGAATTTCGACTGTAATTAATTTGCCAAAAGATTAAAAATAAAGGTACCTGCCTCCGTGCACAGTTCCTAAGAAATATATCATCCTGTTACCTTATTTACAACTGAGGTATACAGAGCAACCAAATCTCTGAATGCCTGCAATCCTGTGTATACAATTTCTATTCTTCTGTCAACCTGATGATAATTTTTCAAAACATGAAAGCTGACTGTTTTTCTGACGTTCTCGCTGGCCTCGTTGTCACGGTCAATGTTGGGACCGCTGAATTATTCCTTGTAGAGTCCGAACCTTAACAAGGCAATGTTTCATTTCAACTATGAACCGTCCCTTGCACATTGCTTAGTTTACTGGAATTTTTAGAAATTGAAGAATATTAGTCAATTATGTATTTGCTGTTGCTTACATTCTAGGATTGCTGACCATATTACACGCCAAACATTGCATTTTTGAGGCGTGTCACGGTCGGGTCTCGATTTATCCATATCTTTGTTTGGATCACTAAGAACTAATCGACGAAAACTTAGTAAATTGGCTCAAAATTTAGAAATTATCGGATTGCTGGACACTTAAGAAATTACGAGACTGCCGGACATGGAGTGTTTTGAAAATGCTGTCCCGCAGTCACCGCAAACACGCAATTAGTTTCCAAGTATGATGATGCATAGAATGCAGAGCGGTAAGAGAAATCGACACAACATTGAGGACCAAAAAACGACAACTGCTTCGCGATCCAAACAAAGAAAGCATTGAAAGTGCTGTGCAGCTGCCGGACATCTAGACACAGCGAATGAACATTTTCATTTCAGCATCGAACAACGTTGAGATATCGTAGTTCCATCACCATAAACCACACAAAGTAAGATAATGGCATCGACGGGTAAATGAATTTCTCGTTTGAAATAAATAAATAAATAAATTTAGTGTCAGTGCAGGATACCACAATAACAAATCACATTCCTTCACACAACAAACCAAAGACCATAACTCCCCTAATACAGACTATAAACGTTTATCTTCACAATTGTCTGGGCGAAATGTACTGCATACACATAAAAAAGCATCCATATATAACACGCTACAATAACACAAGTCTGAAATGGCACACATATTATTGATCGTGACCAGATCTGCTGCACATTTCCTGCTCTTTGAGCGTGTGTACGAGCCCTCGTAACTTGCATAAAGCCACATGAACCACAGCGATGTCAAATTACAAATTACAAATTTTACGAAAAATCGCAAACAGCACACAAATGATTCATCTGATGAAACCACTCAACTGAAGTCAACGTCTGTAGAGTTGTTTCAGTCCCAGGTTCTCTCTTCACTCGCTGGTGATGTTGTAAGTGGCTTACACGAAAGCGTACACTGAAAACCTGTCCGTAAATCGTGCCTCATGAGCAAAATTCAAAAATGGGTTTTCATTCAATTCAATGATCTTGAGACTTTGTTCCGAGTCGTCAGCGGAGTGGCACAATGGATTCGATGAGATTCGCCATATTGACTGAAGTAGAACCTTTACTCGAGACCTTGTATTCTTCCCTTCAGAACAGGGGGCAATTCCAATAGAATTATTAGTACTTCTCACAAAAATTAATTTTCGTATCCCCTAAGAAATTATTTATCTTTGCATAAGAACAACACTTCCTTTTGTTACGAATTACAGTTCTTCTTTTTAAGAACAATAGTTCTTCAGTAAAGAAGTGTACTTTCTCTGTTAAGACTATATTTCTTTTGCCCAGAACAGTAGTTCTTCCAATAGGAACTTTTGTTCTTCTAATGAGAACTATAGGTCTTCTGTTAAGAACTATAGCACTGCTCTGGGGACGAAGAATCAAAACCTCACAATTCTTTTCAGAACAAAAAATTTTCTGGACAGGAAAATATTAAGTCTTCTAAGAAGTATCTCGTTTAAGAGTGATTCCCGAACTGGCCCAAGACGGCTGTCTTGTGTCTGTGTTCGAGAAATGTTTTCTGACGGAACACCAGCGGAAGTAAACACAGAGGTTAGAATTGTTGATGCTTGACTCAAATGCTCCGACAACTGGCGGAGATTCTGTTCCATGTTGGAATACCTGAGGGCAGCTGAAGGAGAGACTACAATTTCTCCAGCCACTTTCAATATGGCGGTTGAACAGCACGGGAACAACAACCTTGTTCTGGCGACAGGGCTGAACAACGTCTGTGGAGGTCTGGGTTCTAAAAGGGCATCAATTTGTATGGGATTGGTGCAAGAGGTGGACATTTTGTCGATTTCCGACACGGTTCCTGTATATCTGTAAATGTGTTTCCACATTGCTCAAATCGATCACTTTTTCATGGCAAATAAACTCTGCTCTTTCCAACACAGAATTTAGAAAGATCGGTAAGTCTTCTAAGTTGAATGATTCATTCTCAGATGCCATTATCATTATGCTTTTCACAGAGTCCTTCTCTCCTGGTCCTTGAACAAACGCTAAGCTAAGGGGGATGGCATTGATCCTTGATGTGATCCATGGTTGCACTCATGAAAGACAAAATGGTTATATAAAGAAATCAAGTCCAAACATTTTTATTACATACTGGATTTTTATTTTTTTTAATTTGCCATAACTATTTCAAGACATACACATCTGTAACATAGGTCAAAAAAATACCTTCATATTTCTAAGACATACAAGATAAAAATTTGACAAAGACAGTGAAAATGTAAATTGGCAAATATGAGATAATAGCAAGGTATTCAAAACCACAAATGCATAAAAGTCACTAACATTTTATGCACTTCATCTATTCAAAAAAAGGCCACTCTGACAATAATAATAAGGTATTCAAAATCACAAGAATGCTATAACATGGTCAGCATCAACCAAGGAGCGCCATTACACCATCCCGATATTGTTTGGTTTTCTTTGGTTGAATCATCCCAAACACATGTTCCTCCAGAAACTGAAAACAAAAGTTAAGCTGCTTTGGATATTTCAAGTTAAAAACGTGGTGGCAGGAAATTAAACTGAGAAGACCATCCACATATGAAGACACTTCTGAGTATTGTCGTACTCATCTGCAGCAACCAGATGGCATTCTGAGGACAGCTTCTTGACATAATTGTTGAAATCTTGGTTGCCCTGAAAGTAACAAGAAGCCAGTGATTCTTGCTCCTTACTGATGGTTGTCAATTTACCTTGATAGAGTGAAGCAAGCTTCCCTCTACCTTCCATGCTGATGGCAGGACTTGTAAAATTAAAGACATCTTTTCCTCTGTACATACATGAAGAGAGTAAAATGTGAGTCTTCAATGTGAGGCACATTCAGTGTCTGGGAAAACAGCCATAGAGGAAAGATCATTCAAGCAAAAAATTAATAAACTGGTCTGTGTCAGTGCATTTAAAAATGCTACTTATTCTGTTCCTTAACATCAATTTTTGTTGTAACCACCTTGATAGTTTTAACATTTATTTTACTGTATTTTTAATTTGATCATCTTGGTCTCAGCCTGCATTTACATGTATGAACAATACAACTTCATATTGCTGAACTGAAAGTGTCTTCCCATTTTGGAACAAGTATGTCAACAGGTAACCCAGGCTCACTGTGTGTGCCCGGGAGGGGGACTATATAGGTATGTGCGGCCCCAAAGGGTAGGGTTTTTCAGCCGGTTTGGTCATAAATAGGGTATCGATTTTGGCCAATTCCATAGCCTCACCTAAACACGAGGGGGTGTTGGGAGAATTCAAGACAGTTATGCAACCCTCGACTGCATGTCGAGTGTTTAGATGAGGCTATGTAAACACAGAAAAATGTCCTCTAGTGCTTTTATAAAATACTTCTCAAAAATAATTTGACAAATAAAGGAAAATGCTGTTTTTTACTTCTTGAATGAAACAGATTTTCTTCATACATGATCATATTTCCTACCAGCCAATCAAAATGCACATCTGACAACACAAAACCAATCAAAATTAGTGTGATAATACAGCCGTGTTTACATACTCTCATCCAAACACAGTGCACATATTATCCTAATTATTTTATTAAGTCAATATATTATAAATAAAGCAGCTGAGCTACATCCCAAATTTTATGCCGGCCCAATGAAATTAAGGATTGTACAGTAAAAAGCTGGTAAAATAACCCATTTTTTATCAGATGTACTTGCTGTACCATGATATCTTATTAATATTCATTAAAAGGGAAAATGTATGCAACTCACTGACAACTCTTTAGGCAGCCGTTTCTTCATTGGAGCTTGAGTGGTTAAATTTTCCCGCTTATTTGTTAGGTGTTCAGTTACCTGTTGTTCCGAGCGCTCGTTAAATTTTTGCTTTTCGAAAAACGCTTTTATTCTTGCCATGAAATGGTCATCTATAACATTGCCTGCACGCCTTTCGTCTAGCAAGGAGTCTGCCTGTAATGAGGGGCCCAGATTTAACCGTTCAATACAGCGACGTCTATTCTCGCTTCCTGGTGGCCTCGGAATTGGTGGGATTTGGGGACATTCAGAGTTGCTTGGCGTAGAATTACCGGAGGCCAGCTGCGGTGAACCATTAGACAAAGGCCTGAGTGTTGTTTCACGCTGCTGCTCAGGTACTGATAACGGCATTGCAGTTCGAAGTGCCACTTTGGAGAGCCGTTGGGATGAGGTATTTTTTTCGCTACCTGGGCACTGTCTTGTTCCACTACTGGTCCGTATCTTGGGGTTATGCCGATGTTTACTTAGCTTATTTGGTGGATTACGAGCCATTTTATCTGATGATATGAAAACAGTTTCAGAAAACAGCAAAGAGTCTAACTGGATCTTCGAGAGTGAATTCAAACCCTTGATAAATCTGTCATCGCCTCACAATTTGCACCAATGTAAGTGAGGGAAGTCCATTAATTTCTTCTCTATTGGTTGGCTAGTTTGTAGGGCATTGCCGCTAGCAAATTGAAGGCTCGTTGAAAAGGTCATTGAAAGATGGCTCCGAAGAAGAGGCGATTTTGCCAACATTGCCAAGAATATGTGTCAATTAGGACATTCCGAGTTCATTATAATCTTTACTTTAACAAGTGAAAAAATGAATGGGAAAAAGTTGAATCCTCAGATGAAGAGAACGGCTTACAAACTGACCGAGAGAGCGACGGCTGCAGCATTGGTAATCAAGATCAAAATGAAACACAATCGCAACCAGGTATTTGGTACATTTTTTGTCTGTTGTGTGGATGATTATAATGAGATAGGGTGACATAGATAGATATATAAACAAAATCTCTCTCTTCTTTAACAAGCTTTGCATCTGAAAACACCTACTGGTAATGAAATAATATTACTAGTAATCCCACAGGCGCCCCAAGCTCAGTGTGAGCATGGCCTACAAAATTATAAGGATTTGTATGGGAATCCCAATAAAAGGCTTAACAAGATAATTATATGATAAAATTCTCTGCTATTGTGGGTAGCTTTCTTCCTGCGTGGTTATTTTGCACATCCGACGCGATTTGAGCCATTCTTTTTTAATTTGGTGCATGTCAAAGGTTATAATAAGAACCCAAGGCCTGAGACTAAATTCTCAGGAGCCACCAATTTGTGTCAAATATTCCTGGATGAAATCTTCCCATGGTCACAATTCCACATCAGAATCAATTAACGAAGATTGAACTTTCATCTCAACCCACCATCAACCCAATAGCAGTCCTGCAAGCAATGTCAGGTGGTCATATTGCACCAATCAGCTTTCGAAGGAGGCGCTTTATCACAAAAGTGGCCATGGCCTCAACCGTTGATAAGAAACTGAGCCTTACTGGGGTGGCAGACCGTACAGTGTAGTTTGTCAACTGCAATATAATTTCTTTATTCCCCTGGGTCGCCCGACATGACTGCATTGTCTCAGTCGTCCAATCACAGCCACGTCTACTTCATGCTGACAAAGTTCAAAAATACATTTGTGAAGCCGGAAGCATTGAAAGATGCGAGAATGAAAGTTGTTGTAAACAAACTTTTGCGCATTCATGCCACTTTTATTAGTTAATAGGAATTTGTATGCAGTACGCTGTTCACAATCGTAACTGTATTTATCAAGCCTTCAAGGAATTAACATTAATTATGCTCTGGAGATCAAGAGGATAAGATAGGTTTACATGTATTGAATTCTTTCAATAATAATGATAAACAAACATGAACTGCACGGTTTTCAACTGTTTTGTAAAGTAGCGGACACACTTCTGAAAGCACCGGACGTGAATGTTTTCTTGCCGCCGTAAGGCGCAAGCACATAGGGGCATGCTCCCCCAGGAAATTTTTAAAATACAATACTCAGAGACGCCATTTC